>CM053789.1:791010312-791710312 GCA_028749045.1 Cupressus sempervirens
TTAGTGCCATTAGCTTTAAATGGGCAAGTGAACCCTATTGACACCCTTGTTCCATCCACAAAGAGCCTCCATCATTCGTGGCCACCCTGTACTGAGGAGTCTCCAAGGTGCTCTAAGAGTGTGTCAACGTCGATCTTCTGAGGGTTGTAACTCAAAGTTCATGAGGGCTATCGATGAAATGTCAAATGCTATAGGATAGTCATGTTGAGGTCTAAAATAACCTATCTCATTTTTTAGAGATCACATTCCATTTGGATATGGCACAATGATCTCACTCAATGCCAGAACTTGTAGTTTGCCTCAATTCATACGTGCACCACAACATAACTTTGAAACCATTGATCTTGGCATCAAATTATCAGTGTCATTAGCTTTAGATGGGTGGGTGAAACCCAGTGACACCCTTGTTCTGGTCGTAGAGAGCTTCCATCATCTGCAGCCACCCCATACCAAAGAGCCTCTAAGGTACTTTAAGTGTATCAAGGTCAATCTTTTGAGGTTCGTAATTCAAAGCTTGTGAGGGCTATCGATAACCCATTACCAAGTTTGGTGAACTCATCTAATTTAGAATTTAAAGTTATAGCAAAAATTGCTAAAAGTTGCAATTTTACAATTTTGCAACTTTTTCTTGCAAAGTGAAAATGAGTGGAAAGAGTTAGTTAGGGGTTTGAGCACAACCATACAAGGTCAGAAACACCTATATAAGGTGTGAAATGATAGAATGCATTAATGAAGCCAGTTTACATAAAAGTTGCATTATATGCAAAATATGGCCCATAAGCCTAATCATGGGAATGTAAGGGATTATAGGGTTTGTAGTACTATATACGGTGGAAAATGTCTTATTAGGGCCTTTAGATGTTGATCAGATCAATAATGGGAAAAAAATGTAATGACAATTTAAATTAAATTAAAACTTGACAATAAGTTGTCATCAATCAATTCAAAGGGAGTAGAAGTTAGTTAGTGGAGAAAGTTGGTCAGTTTATAACTCTTAGAGAGTATCTTTAAAGTATATTGTTCAAATAAAAATAAGATGTATGGTGTATGATTAATATGAAATAATAAAACAAAGTTTCTTTCTGCAATTTGTATCATTTTCCATTGTTACACTTTGTTGGTAACATGTTTCTAATGAGATTATCAAAGGAAGATTGTTTTGTCACATAATTTTTAGTGCTTTTGTGGGGGCATATCTTAATTTTCCATTGTTGGAGTGGCCTTATTTTTGGCTATGTTATGGAGGGTCAAGTGATATAATTACTCAATGGTTGGATTGAGGAAATGAAGTATGGTTCAAAAGTTATGAATGATTGTGTTTGGGTCTATACAAAGGACAGCAAGAAGGTATGTTTTGGATGATTTGGTTCCTAAGTTTTGTTAAGTGTGTTGAGATTAGATTTGAAGCCAAGAGTTAGTTTCAAGGTTGAAGGTGGAGTTTTAAATCAAATTTGGGGTTATGTGAACCTTGTGTAGGAGGTTAAAAAGCGTGTTGATGTTAATGTCTAAAATGCCATGGATCTTTGTTGAAGCCTTTGAGTTCATCCCAATTCCTTGATAGACTACCATCGTTTTGTGAATCCCCTTACTTAAATTATTGTTTATTAAAGGTGTACCAAAGGGCTCTACATCATTCAGCCAAGATAAGGAATAAATCCAATCTAAAACTAAAACCACAAGGAAAACAATAGTTTTCCGTGTGTCATTCATTTCTATGGTTTCTCTCTATAAATAAGGTTTCCCTATTTTGCTTACTTTGAATCACATGATAGAAAGTGAACTCTCATATATTAACTATAGAATTTTTGATAGAAAAAAGATATAACTCATGATAGCATTTCAAACTAAACATTGCATCCAAATTCGATAATAAAGGTTGTTAAAATGTTGCTCACAAATTATTGCATTTCAATCGAATATAACAAACATGATAAAATTTAATGATATTCCACAAACATGAACAATACACATGATCCATGATAAATTGAACAATACTAGATACTAAATTAATATGTATATCATTGTGTACATAAATGAAAAATATATATATATCAAAATACATGTATCCATAGACAAATTACACAAATATATATATCAAAGTTCATGTAGATCCATAGACAAATTACACAAATATATATCAAAATATATATATTCATATACAAAATGTGGCTAATCATGCCATTGAAATGTGTATAATATCAATGTTGTTGTAAACAATGTGGCATATGCCATCTTAAAATGTCTCATGATGCATCCTATGAAAACTATACTATCCTAAGCTGCTGGTGGATGATCAAAATGTAGTCTCTTCGCTGCACTAGGTGAATCAGATACCTCCTACATAAACAAAAAAGGAAAACCCAAAGTTAGACTACTAAATTTATATGATTCTTTGTATCTAACATTGAATAACTCAAATGCATAATGATCTTTTTTTTAATGAAGATTTACACTATTAAACTTTCATCATAAATACCTCTCTTGTCGACCTCCTGTGCTGGTTAGCAGTCCTCTCATATGCCCTCAACAATGCTTGTACCTCGCTAATTGTGGCTTGTGTATGTTCAAATATGTTTGTCAAATGAATCTACAACTTAAACTATAACATTATAATTCATAGCATGCTAAACTTATAACATATAATCATGAATTCAAACTACAACTTACTAGTGTAGGCTCCTCCTCAAGATATAATGGCTACATCATTAAAGATACAAAACTCTCCCATCCAACCTTGTGTGCACTAGGAGTTTCCTATGAGATACAAAATACTAGTTGTTAATATCACATAAATCAATTTTGAATTTATTTATAAAAATAAGGAAAATAAAAAATTAATGATACTTATACATACAACGGGGCTCTTAGTGCGAATGGAAATGCTTGAGCGTCTACGATGCAAAATCTACATGGGCTTATCGCCAGTAGCCATGCCCTATACAATAAAGAATGCAATTAAATTTCATTACCACAAACATTTTACAAGAATACATCGATATTTAATCAAATAGAAAGCACCTAATTACCTTTCCTTTGTCAATGGGTCTTGGCTCATCCCCTACACTTTGTCCCCCAGGAACAGGTGGTACCTACAAGATAAGAGAAAGATTAGAAACCATATATGCTACAATATCAAATAAAAATAATAATAAGAACACAACATAATGTACCATAGATGTCTCAAGGCCAAATGAAATAGCCAAGAGCGTGGCACCATCAACCTATCCCAACTCCTCCTCGGTCATCAACTAAACATGAATGAAGATCACATACATGTATAAGTCAGTATGGATTAAAAATTAAAATTACTCTACTATAAAGATTAACTTTAAACTTCATATGTCGTAACAAAAAAATGTATGCACATACTGACACAGAAGGAGTCCATGCCTCTGCATGCCCCTCCTCTCTCGCATCAGAGTTTGTAGCCTCTGCATGTGATTTTGGTGTATCTTCATCAAATAAAAACTAATAGTCAGAATAAGCACCTATGGGACCTAGAAAAATATTCTTGCATGTTATGGGGCACACAAACATGTGATGAGCTCACCAATAATGAACTTGCACTGGCATCATTAATAGGGGGAGGCAACACTGACCTAGCCTGGGATATCAATAGGCTACTCAATCTATGGATGGCTCCAATAGTTTGAGAGCTAGCCTCTGCAATGATATCAGGACGTTGCACTCAAGGAGTGGGGGAGACATCAATAGGGGGGACAAAAGTGCCAACTTTCTTCCACTGGGAAGAGGGTCTATCCTAAGGAGCTCCTCCTCCTACACCCATGTTGGGCTTCATGCTCCAATGATTCACCTTGAGGCCCAACACAAATTTTGCATACAATTTTCTAAGGAAATAAAATAGCACCTCTAAATTGCTATGTGGAGGGATGTCAAAAACCATCCACCAATGATCCCAAAAGTTTGCACGTGTGGCATCATTTGTGCACCATTTAATCGATAACTTAAGCTTTTTACAGTTGACTGCTAAACCACTTTTTGGATTCGCAAAAAGGGCAACCAAATCATCTTTACTTATATTGAGGGTCGTAACCTCATCATAATACAACCCATCATCAAACATCTCATGCATTTTGTCATGCCAACGAAGAGCAGCATTTTGTTCTTCAGTAAGTGTTTCGATGTTATCCATTATGGTGTTTAATGTGGATAACATAGGAGCCAATGCAGGTACAGTATTATATGTTGTTTGCAAAGCCCTAAATTTGGTGAGATTTTCAAATATCAAATCCTCAATCTGAGGAGGGTTTTGAGGGGGCAGGGGATCATTTGATGGATGATTTTGAGAGGGCACTGGAGTGTTTGGTGGGGGTTTACAAGGAACAATATTTCTTGCCTCAATGTCATCATTTTGGTCAGCCATACCTATTAATTTGCAAAACATAATTTCTATTTAAAAAAACCTAAATTTCAACAATTTCTATCAAAAAAAACCTAAATTTTAACAAATTCAATTAAAACTAATAAAGTTATAATAAAATTTAATAAATTTATAATAAAATTGATTGAAAACATTAACAAAATTCAATAAAGTTATAATAAAATTGATTGAAAACCTAAATTTCAACAATTTCTATCAAAAAAAACCTAAATTTTAACAAATTCAATTAAAACTAATAAAGTTATAATAAAATTTAATAAATTTATAATAAAATCACTAACCTATATCATGTATCCATTCGTGGATCAGATATCCAAGCTTAAAACCAAAAATGCAATGTGAACAAATAGCCCTTAGGTTTGCTATTTTTAAAAATCATAGTATAGGTATCGGGTATCCAATTTCATATCGGATATCCAATAATATATTGGATACCTAATAAGGATTGGGCCTACTTTTAGCTTTGGTATCAAGATGGGTGGAAAAAAGTCAAAGCGAATTTTGAAACGCTTTTAGACATTTTCAAACTCTATTTTTTTCACATTGCCACTTTTTGGCACACCATGATCCTACACATACCCTATTCATAAATCACATACTTAGATTGTGTTCCCACCATTGCATGTATTTGTAAGCCTTTAACAGGGAAAGATTTGATAGAAAGATTTTGTAAATCCTCTAAAAAGGTTTCTCTCAAAAAGAGATTTGTAAATCCTCTAACCAAGTGATCGTCGTAGGTTTCTGTAACGCTAACATGTTATATACATTCCTAATAGGATGTGTTCCTAGAAGGAATAACTATAGCTCTTAACTGGGCAAACTCTTTACATGCATTATATGGGCTAGTGGGTATATTACTCCTATCATGGTTTCAATCTTCTCATCAAGGGTTTCCGCATCCAAAATCACCGTGTCACTTAATGTATACATTTGTGTACGAACTTGTATGTTTTTAGTTAACTTCTTTTATTGTTGCATTATTGTTAAGGAAACTAGTGTTTAGAATATACTATGTGATATCTTGGTTAACAGATAGAAAAGTTTGTACTGATTCGGGCCCCCTCTTAGTACTAGTTGGGACCAACACAAATAGTTGTAGTGATGTTATTTGTAGACTAAAAGAGGGGTAAAAATTTATTAAGACAAAAGAGAAACAAAAGGGAGAGCTCAAAAAAAAGCTTTATCTCATTCAACAAGTTCATCAAACTCATAAGATAAACTAGGGGGCAATTGCCCCCTATCCACAATATTTGAGTATTGCACATGAGCATAAACTCATTTAGCCAAGCAATCAACAACTCCATTCCACTCTCAAGGGATGTAAGTGTTAGAAATGCTTTAGAATAACTAAGAGGAGGGGGGGTGGGGTGGGGGGGGTGAATCATTTATTCAAGGTCCAAATGTTCGATTCAAACTTTTCACTAAGTATAGTGAGCCCATTCAATCATTTATTCATCCAAGCTTTAATTTTTCTAACCAGAAAGTTACTGTAAATCAACATGCAAGCATAACACATAAGAAATCAACACATAACACGGTGATTTACATGGAAATCCAATTTGGTAAAAACCACCAGTAACATGCTACTCAATTCTCAATCTTTTGAATTGATGCCCTGTGATAGGCCTGCGCTATTAAAGGCTTACAACACACTATCAAATGTGACCTTTTTAGAGGATTTAACCACCCTATTAGAAGTGGTTCTAATTAGAGGATTTAAACTTTTTTGATTTGAATTCACCACCTCTATCTGACCTTAGGCATTTCAGGTTCTTACCTGTTTCCTTCTCAACTCTGGCTAGATACCACTTAAACATTTGAAATGCATCAGATTTTTCCTTTAAAAACATAGCAGTCATCATCCTGGAATAATCATCAACAAATAGCATTATGTATATGTCTCCTAGGTAGCTTTGCACTTCTATTGGACCACATAAGTCTATATGGACTAGTTCTAGTACTTCTTTGGAAGTGTGTGTTTTTCTTTTGAAACTAGACTAATTCATCTTCCCTAGTTGATATTGTTTGCACATTGTGTTTTCAGGTTTCTCCAATTTGGGCAACCCTCTGACCTTGTTCTTTTTGTTGATGCTAATCAGATTATCAAAGTTAACATGGCATAGCCTTTTATGCTACAACCACACATCATCAAATCTAACAACAAGACATGTTGCATCTTCCATATCTAGATAAAATAGATTAATCCTAGTTTTTTCACCTTTTCCTATCAAATTTCCATCAATGTCATAAATCTTGGTAGTTTTGTTTCCAAATTCAACTTTGCAACCTACATTACCTAACTGTGATACACTCAACAAGTTGTAGTTCAATCCCTCAACATAGTATGCATTATCATATGAAATTTTCTTTGTAAGTTTAATAGAGCCTTTTCCTTTGATTTGACATGGAGCATCATTACCAAATCTAAAACTCTTTCCATCATATTGAGCAAAGGTAATGAACTTACTTTTATCTCTTATCATGTGATGTGAGCATCCACTGTCTATGATCCAATTGTCATTCTTGTTCACACAGGTAACCAATGTTGTTGCTTCATCTTCATCTTTATCCGATTCATCCTTCATGGCCACATTGACTACTTCATTATCATTCTCATCAGAATCTTCTTCAACAATGTAGCATCTCTTGCCTTTCTCCTTATAGTCTTTGCTATCATCTTCTCTTTTGTTCCTGTACTTGTTTCCTTCTTTGTAGTTCTTCTTTTGTGTACATCTCGTAACAATATGACATACTTCATTACAATTGAAACATATGATTTGAATCTTACCTTTGAGTTTATCTTTGCCTCTATGGAATCTCCTAGTCAGTAGTGCTTCTAACTATTCCACATCTTCCTCATCTACACTGCTATCACTGGATGCATGTTTTCCTTTCCTTCTCTTCTTGCCTGATGTCTCCTCCTCAGTGTCTTTTATTGTCATCTTGGCCTTGAAAGCAGATTCAAGGTTCTCAAGCCTGTAGTTATCAAAATTGGACAATTCAAATGCAGTAAGTCTTCCCACTATTCCTTCAAAGGTTAGTATGTTTCCTTGTACACATCTTAGCTCTTGGATGGCTAAAACTCTAATAGCATAGATAGGGAGCAGAGTTCTTAAGTATTTTCTGATGACAGTTTCTTCTTCCAATTGACCACCTAGACTTCTTATTGCACTTACCACTTCTTTCATTCTTGTAGCATATTGAGCAGCATTTTCACCTTCCTCCATTTTCATGTCATCAAACTTTCCTCTTAGGCTTTCTCTCTTTGCTCTTTGGACATTCTGATCTCCTCAATAAATATTTGATCAGGCTTTCCACATTTTGAATGTAGTGTTACAATCTTTGATGTCATCATATTCTACATAATTAAGTGCAGAGGCAATCTCCAGCATTACTTGATTGTGTTGCTTTCTATTCAAATAATCTACAGTAAGAGGTCCTGTTGGATTTACATGTTCTATTCCAATTGAAGTTTATGCATAGTCACCTATTGATCCAAGGTGTAGTTTCATCAGACTTTGCCATGCAACAAAGTTGTCTTTGTTGAGCTTGGGAACTTCTCTCTTGGACATCTTGATCTTCTTGCTTCTAGTACCTTGAAACTAAATTAGTAGCTGGCTCTAATATCAATTGATAGAAATGCTTTAGAATAATTGAGAGAGGGGGTGAATTAGTTATTGAAGGTCCAAATATCCTATTCAAACTTTTTACTAAGTATAGTGAGCCCATTCAATCATTTATTCATCCAAGCTTTAATTTGTCTAACCAGCAAGTTACTGTAAATCAACATGCAAGCATAACACATAAGAAATCAACACATAACATAGTGATTTACGTTAAAACTCAATTTGGGAAAAACCACCAGTAACATGCTACTCAATTCTCACTCTTCTGAAGTGATGCCATGTGAAAGGCCTACCCTATTAAAGGCTTACAACACACTGTCAAATGTGACCTTGTTAGAGGATTTAACCACCCTGTTAGAAGATAATAAAATTTCTTGTGAAGCATTTTTTTTATTGGTCTCCATATTGTTGCATTTTTGGTTTTGAGTTGGTAAGGGTGGTATGGCCCGTCATCAGTGGTATCAGAGCAAGATCCTGAGTGTGCGGACAGATCGCCGAACGTGAGGCAGTTTGCACCAGGACCTTGAGTTGGGTGAAGTTTGTGAAGAAGTTCTTGATTGTGTAGACAGAGTGCCGACTGTGAGGCAGTTTGCACGAGGTTCTTGTGTTGCATGAGATTTGTCTTCTAAAGACTTGATTATGGAGAAGAGAAAGAAGAAGATGACTTTTGTGATTGGATGGATTCTGAGGATTCCTCGACTTGAGAAATTTAGAGCAAGAAATCAACAATCATTGCTAGTTGATTTGCAGAAGCAAGTGAATGAATTAGAAGCTGAGTTGTGGAAACGAAGAGCATGTCACCAGAAAAGAGATGTTGATAATTCCTTGGATGTGGAAAAGGAAGATGATCCAGTGGAAGAGCAAGCGGATGAAGAGGAAATCATTTGCGAACCTAAAGTTGAAGAAGATGAACGAGAAGAGGAAGAGCATAAAGATGACAAGACTTACGAACCTGAAGTAGATCAAGATGATTTGAAGATTGCAGCAATGGAGGAGAAGTATAGTGCCTTAGTTGGAGATCAAGCAAGTGGAGTAGTTACGTGCATTGTTGATGACATAAAAGAGGCAAGCAAAGATGAAGATGTCAAACAGGTAAATTCTTATGAATCATGGGATGTTGTCTTTGATATGAGTTTAAAAGATATTAATGATGGTTTGCATGAGGATCTTGTTGGTCATGTGTGGTATGCAAAGGAAGATTGGTATGGTGTTGCTGGGTTTATTACAGGTGTGATTAATTCAACAAGATTGGATGAGGATGAGAGTTATACTTGGATAGAGTTCATTGTGATGGAGTATTTTCAGCAGCAAATAGTTGTTCCGACTAGGTGTTGGAAAAGAAGAAAGAAGGAAATATATCGGCATCGGATACTTGTTCTAGCTATGTGTTGGAGGAAAAGAAAAAAAACTTTCAACAGTGGCTACTTCATTTTGTGAATATATATTCACAAAATTTTTCTTACCATGGGAGTCGGATGCAGGAGCATCATGCATCAGCAAAAAAAAAATGTGGAAGATTTGCATGTTGGTTTTCTTGTCCTGTTGAGGTGGAAGCTTGTGGTGAACATGAAGATGGTTGTATATCTTTCTTTTGGTGTTAAAGTGTGGGACACACTTTTCTATCTACCAAGGGAGTCTGATGCAGGAGCATCTTACATGGGAAAATTAAATTATTAGAAAAAAAAAAGAGGAAAAAAAAAAAAAGGAAAAAAAAAAAAAAAAAAAAAAAAAAATTTCTGGAGGAGAGAGAAAGTGACGAAAATTAGAGGAGAAATAATAAAAAAATAAAAAGGAGAAAAGAAAGGAAAAGGAGATTTCTATTTTCGAGGCGCATAGGTGGCGTAAAAAGAAAAATAATAAAAATAGTTGTCATTCCATTAATCAAGGTGTATAGGTGGCAATTTAGAAGTTTGTGGAAAGATCCTTAAATCATGTATTTAATATTTGTTGGGTGCTTAGTTGTATTTGGGTGGGAATTTAATATTTATTTAAAGGTAGTTGTATTTACCTTTTATCCCACATTGCTTGTGTTTGTAATGTCTTGGGTTAGAAGTGCCTATTTAAGAAAGGCCTATTATCATTTGTAATCAAGTTCAAGAAGTTGAAAGAATGGAAGCTCTTCTAATGGAAGTTGGAGAAATAGAAGCTCTTCAAGACAATCTCTTCAAGTAGAAGCTCTTCGGATGTAATTTCTTGTAGAAGCTCTTGGTGAGCAATCTCTCTTATATTGTAAGAATTTGGAGTTTTTCCATTTGGAGAATATTCTAATGAATTTCAAGTATTAATGAAAGTCTTATGAAGCATTTTGTCATCTCTCTTGTCTCCATATAATTGCATTTTTGGTTATGAGTTGGTATGGGTGGTGTGGCCCGTCATCATAATTAGAGGACTTTAGAACATTCACTTGGAATGCCACCCTATTAAAGGATTTACTAATGGCTATTAAACCAACCTAAGTCCATAGGATTTTCAGATCTAATACAATTGCTAGAGAGTATTAGAAAATATTTGACCTAACTACAACATACAACTTATCTTGTAGATCTCAGATCACTTCTCAGCACATACCATTGCCTGGCCTTCAATCTTTGCAACTCTAATAGCTTGCCTCCTTTCAAGCTTAGTCACCTTGAGTCTCCATGCTCAATGTACCAGTGCAATCATCTCTTCATGACCACTTATAGAAGCAAAACCTCTATGCTCTTCCTTCTCCTAAATGTCTTCTCCTTGACATCCTTTAAACCACTTTGTAAATTTGGCTCTTCAGCAACAACAGTATCAACAACATTTACTTCTTGGTCTATGACTCCTTAAATAGTAGTCTTGAAATCATTTTCCCACTCGATCCTCTGTTCTTTAATTACAATTCGTATGGATTAGGTAGGATTCATTGCATCTAACCCTTTTTTTTTTCCTCTATAAACTTCTTGAATAATCCTTTAGAATTTTCCCAAAAATGGTTTACATAGAATTCTATACCACCAACTCATCATCCTTATCTTCCAACTTGTTCAAAAAATTCAAGGTAACCACTTTTTTGGCTCAAATTTGGTGAATCCTCTTCATTTGAAATAATGTAGCAACTCGGCACTATTGAAATACTGATGCTTAGTACATACTGTGTTACTCATCATCAACTGTGTTTTTCTTAATGCTCGACACCTAAAGATCACTCGGCACCAACTAGGATTTTCTGATGCTCGGCACCGAAAGATCACTCGGTATACACTAGAATTTAATGTTACTCAGCTCCAACTGAGAATTTTCTCAGCTTCAACTGACTTTCTGGGCACACACTAATAATCTTAGTTTAAGCTTTGCAGTAAACCTTGTTACAACTTCTTCCTCCAATTTTCCTAAGTGTGACCAACCTCTATATCTTTGAGTATGCTATCAATACATCATTTAACCATTATCGTAACTGATCCTTGCACTTCATTACAACATCATAACTCAACCTTTCCCTTAGGTTCTCTTGTTACATCTTGTTGATCAAATCCTCTTCATCAATCAACTAAGTGATAGTACTTTGATCTTATAAGCAAATCTCATTCCTACAAATAGCAAGTTTGACATCAATGAGAAAACAATGATTGAAAACATCAATTTTCCTTCTTTGCAACAATCTTCCTCTATGATCTTCAACAATGAGCTTTTCAATCAAATTTCCAACAATAAGTAAAACTAATAGAATCAAGGGACTCATAGAAGTGGATAGTCTGATTAACAATTGAAGCTATGTGTCAACGAACATCCTCAAGAACTTGTATAGTTAGCAAGTTCACAATCCCTTGAGATTTGGGCTCAGAGATAATCCCGTACTACCCCTACAAACAACATTGATCCATTGTGAGAAAAATGGCCAAATCCTCCATAAAATTATTAGTACAAAAACCCTTATACAAAGAGAAAAGAAATTGGACTTCACCAAAGTCGTAGTAATATTATTGAATCATCTGACATTTTGTGTTTGGCTTCCTTTCTTTTTGTTTAACTTTATTTTAATTTTTGAAAGGGAAAAGACACTTGAATTTCTCATTTATGTAAAATTATATTAATCATATATTAAAAACATGTATTAAGTATTTTGGAAATATTATTTTTAATAATAAGATATACATATAAAATAAAAATCATGTACTCTGTACTATAAAGCACTTGTTAAAAAATAGTATATTATAAATTAATTTAAAAAATTATATATTTTGAATTTGATATCTAATTATTAAATTAAGAATATATTGGAGACATTATACGACACTCTTTAAACTTTTATCAATTGCAATGGTGCAATAGCATTGATAATTAAGAGTTTTTTTTCACATCAAGTCAAATTGTGATATTGCTATAAGGATATAACAAAGTAGTTTTGAGTCAACTTCATTGACCGATATTTCATGAATAGTGGTTCACATGAACCCATCTCCCATGAATATAAATGAAACACTTAGCACTCATTGAATTATTATATCAGAAAAATTATTACAATTATATCAATATTTTTAAATTTCATTTCAACATAATACTACAATATGCACCAACAATGAGTAAGCATCCTAAAAATTAAAAATTATGAGTGGAACCTTCGCTAAATCTAAAACAAGTTTAGGCCCACTCTTGTAGAAAATTGCTTAAGTTAAGATATAAATTTGAATCAATGAAGTACTTAATGGAGAGATAAGGATTTGTGTGGATTTTAGAAATCTAAATCAAGCTTCTCTCAAAGATAAATTTGCACTCCCCAACATGGATCGCCATGGGGATACGAAATTGGGTGTTTATGAGGTGAGGGGATATAATACCATGTTTTAGATAAGTGTGGATTTTGTGATATGATAGGGATTGAAGACTAACCACTTGATATACATAATTTTAGATTCATTGTTCTCATAAGCAAGTGCATGCAATTGCTTGACTAAGGACTTATATTATGTAGCATCTCGAGGAATTTCTAAGAGTGAGCTAATAATATACATTGCATCCATAACATGTTTTTTATATGAGGAATTTGTGTGAACTAGATTTTGAAAAAGTGTACTTTTATTTTACCAACCATTTCTTTGTATGGAAGAAACTTTTCATCCTTGGTTTGGTAGTCATTAGTAGCTACATGATTATTAGTTGAGAATCATTGAAGATGTATAACTCTATGATGTTCTATTGCATTTTTGTTAAATGTCATGTATTCAAAGCATCGTACTCTAATATATATTCTTTATATTAAAAACCTATCTTGAAGGATTTTGGGATGTAGTCACCTTGAGGTGTGAAAAAAATTATCGCAACTCTTGATCCATGAGATGTGTAGGATCTATCAAAGTAAAGTTTTCATGAAGGGCTTATCAAGCAAGAAGAGTAAAAAGAAGATCAATGCATCTTCAAGGATGTGCAGTGAAGCTCTATAAGGAAAGATAGTTTTATTCATAGATCACATATTTAGATTGCATTCCCACATTGCATCTATTTGTAAGCCTTTAACAGGAAAAGATTCAATAGAAAGATTTTTATAAATCCTCTAACAAGGTGTCTCTCAAAAAGAGATTTGTAAATCCTCTAACCAAGTAGTTGTCACATGTTTTTACATAACCCTAACATTTTATATACATTCCTAATAGGATGTGTTCCTAGAAGGAACAACTATAGCTCTTAACTAGGGAACCCTTTACATGCATTATATGGGCTAGTGGGTATAGTACTCCTATTGTGTTTTCCATCTTCTCAACAAGGGTTTCCACGTCCAAAATCATTGTGTCACTTAATGTATGCATTTGTGTACGAACTTCTATGTTTTTATTTAACTTCTTTTATTGTTGCATTATTGTTAAGGAAACTGGTGTTTAGAATATATTATGTGATATCCTGGTTAATTGATAGAAAATTGTGTACTGATTCAAGCCCCCTCTTAGTACTGGAACTAGTTGTAGTGATGTTATTTGTAGACTAAAAGAGGGGTAAAAATTTATTAAGACAAAAAAGAGAAACAAAAGGGAGAGCTCAACAAAAAGCTCTATCTAATTCAACAAGTTCATCAAACTCATGAGATAAATTAGGGTGTAATTGCCCCCTATCCACAATATTTGAGTATTGCACATGAGCAGAAACTGATTTAGCCAAGCAATCAACAACTCCATTCCACTATCAAGGGATGTAAGTAAAACTAACAAACTCAAGGGACTCATAAAAGTGGATAGTCTGATTAACAATTAAAACTAGGTGCCAACCAACATCCTCAAGAACTTGCATAGTTAGCAAGTTCACAACCACTTGAGGTTTGGGCTCACAAATAATCCCGCACCACCCCCACAATCAACATTAATCCATAGTGGGCAAAATGGCCAAAGCCTCCATAAAATTAGTAGTATGAAAACCCTTATACAGAGAGAAAAGAAATTGGACTTCACCAAGGCCGTTGTAATATTATTTAACTTTTTGTGTTTGGCTTCCTTTCTTTTTGTTTAACTTTATTTTAATTTTTGAAAGGGAAGAGACATTTGATCTCATTTACATAAAAATATATTAATCATATATTAAAAACATGTATTAAGTATTTTGGAAATATTATTTTTAATAATAAGATATAAAATAAAAATCATGTACTCCATACTATAAAGAAATTGTTATAAAATAGTATATTATAAATTAATTTTAAAATTTTTGAATTTGATATTTAATTATTAAATTAAGAATATATTGGAGACATTATACAACACTCTTTACACTTTTAGCTATTGCAATAGTGCAAGAGCATTGATAATTAGGAGATATTTTTTCACATGGAGTCAAATTGTGATATTGTTATAAGGATTTTAACTAAGTAGTTTTGAGTCAAATTCATTGACTGATATTTCATGAATAGTGGTTCACATGAACCCATTGTCCCTGAGAATAAATAGAACACTTAGCACTCATTGAATCATTAGATCAAAAAATTTATTATAATTATATCAATATTTCTGAATGTCATTTGAACATAATACTACAATATGCACCAGCAATGAGTAAGCATCCTAAAAATTAAAAATTATGAGTGGAACCTTCTGCTAAATCTAAAACAAGTTTAGGCCCACTCTTGCAGAAACTGGTCAACTTAAGATATGAATTTGAATCAATGAAGTACTTCATGAAAATCCTCTCCAATAGAAAACTACACAAGCTAAATGACAAAGGCTTGTAAACTAGCAATCCAAAGGAATGCAATTTTACAGACAATATAAAACAACAACAATCCACATCTATGAAACACATCCCTTGAATCCATATTGACAATGATAAGCAGTCAAAAAAATTTCAAAAAAAAAGCAAAGCAATGACAACTATGGTGATTGAATCCTGTGGTCGCGGAGAACAACTAATTACAGGTCAGAAGAAGATCAACATCTATAGATTATCGTCTATAATGGAGAACACATTGTCCTTATTCACCAAATCTTTATAAAAAGCATCGATACTTCCAAATGAATACTACACAATTTGCACCATGAAATGACGTTTCATTATTAAAAGAAAGTGAAGAACTAGATTTGATCAGTGATAGAAATCTGAGAACAGAAAAAGGTTGCTATAACACAATATTCTTTTTAAATTAGAAAAAAGAAAGACTCCAAATAAATACTACAAGATACATTTGTTTTTTTCTGTCTTCAGCTGGTCATTCATCACTATTTTGATCCATAAATTATTTAACATTTTAGTGCCTAAAATGGAGGAATAGAATTTTAGTTATGAAATCTAATAATCGGATTAAATATATGACTCAACATAGTACAATATTTAATATCATTTTTCAATCATTAAGAGGCAGAAAACTAAATCACTGTTACAAAATACAGTTGTCAATGCTTAGTATACCGTTTTTAAAATTTATATATGATTCAAAATTCTAGTGTTCAAGATGAAGGAATAGAGTTTTTAGTGATGAAATGGGGGAATCAAATGTACATGATGTATTTAGTTAATGCTAAAATATTGTAGTTACATAAAATTTTCTAATAAAATTGTTAATTATTGTGGTATTGTTAATAGGATTTAATTATATAGTTTTAATTGATCAAGTTCATTGTCTATGTTTCATGAGTAGTGGTTGAATCGAACTCATTTCTTATTAGAATAAATGGAACGCTAAACACTCATTAGATCTAGGTGATGCTCACAAAGGTGAAACATCGTGACTTCTCCCGAGATCACATATCCCAAAGTCCTGAGCGCTTCAGGTATGTGAGTATCACCTAGACCCAATGAGTGCTAAGACTTCATTTATTCTCATGACAAATGAGTTCATAAGAACCGCTACTCATAAAACATAGATCAACGAACTTTACTCAAAAACTAAACAGTTAAATCCTAGTAACAATATCATAATTTAACTTAATATGAAATATATTAACTGTCTACTATCAATTAAAAATTAAGAGCTTTATTGAATTGCGAAATGCTTTCTCTACAGGGATTGCACGTGCAATATCCTTCTCTGATTGGGAAAAAAACAAATGAATGCTACAAACTTTTAAATCTAAAATCAACAATGCACCACATTATTTTTATATGATTCAAAGTTATAATGCTTTGAAAGACGGTATAGCTATGCTACAACATATAATTGATTTCATAGCATCAGTTGACCGTGCACACGCTGTTGGGATATGACTCAAGATTTTTGTTCAGAATGTTTTATGGTGGGACTTTCTGTTCCAGAATTTTCGTCCTTTTCTTCTAAGTTCAACTCTTTACACTGGCGAGCACTGGCAGTCACAGAAAACAACATAAAAAAAGATTTTCCACCATGAGCTAAATCTACTATTTTCCAAAATACCCACTATTTGAAATATAAGCTTCAACATCCTTAAGCCTGTCACTTAAAAGAAAAAATTGTTGGTCATCTATTTACTTGTATTTATGATGTAAAAACTTCTGAATTAGATTTTGCCGATTATAAATTGCCATCAAACTATACTATAAAGATGTTCCTAAATTTAATTTTATATGAAATTTTTATATTAATATGTCAGATTATACTTTATAATTAATCGTTTACCCCTTGAAAAAAAAAAAAAATTAATCATAAAACCATGTACAGTAAAACAGTTCCTCAACCATTGAATTTTTTCAGTGACAAATGTTTTCGTATCTGAACTTTCAAATTTCTATAAGAGTGCGTCCTACTCTTACAGAAGACTTCTCTTGCTCTTGCAACTATATGACTTTAAGCTGAACTTGAAGTTACTTATCTTGACTTCCATGTATATAATGAACATGGGTGTGAATCCAGCTATGTATATTCACAAGGTTAATAGACAACAAGTGATATTATAAAGGATATAGTCCTCATGAATTACATGAGTTTTTAGATTTAAAGAACTCCTTGAGCGGTGCATGTCTCTAACAAACGGTCACCTTCAGGGTACATCTTCACACCATAGACAAAGCATGATGTTCTTCAAGCAAAGGTAGCATTCACATGGACTTGGTAGTTGCCAAATATGGAAATAGAAACTAACTCTTTAACACACAATACAAAGTTAAAAGCTCATCTCATAGGAGTCAACAAAAGAAAGCAATTCCTAAGTTCTGTCATGATAACAATATTATTCTTATGATTAAAGATCATTTTCAAAATACAAAAGGCTTTCTCCATTTCAGGCTATATATATTTGCATCTTTGTAAAAGGAAAAGGACTACAAACTCCAATCTCTTGAAAAAGATAGAGAACGAGTTGGATATCCATAAGATATATCACTAGAAGATTATAATTCTTTTCTCCTCTGAAAGTTCCTTTTGGGAGAACTGGAGTTAATGCAATCATCTATGTATTTTTTGTAAAATATGTTGCCCAACTTTCAACTCATTTCATTTTGCTTTAGGTTGAAGTCAAGTCAAAGTGTCAATGTCTTGAGTCTGAGTCTAGGTTACCTCTAGGATGATCTTCTTCTCATCAACCCCTTTCAAGCTAACCTATGCAGGAAATCATGTAAGCATTGCACTGTTCAAGGGCTAGGTGATTTAGGGTTTGGTGGGTTAGATATAAGAGTTTTCTTGATGAGAAGAATGTCTACAAACTCCAATGATTCATCGTCTAAATATTCAGAAGGATTCTAAGGACAAAGACCTACAGTGGTTTTCATTTCAATGGAAGATATCACAAGTGATCGAGCTCAAAATGTAGAGAAACCAATTTGTTTAGCAGAAAGTAATCAAAAACCTTCAATATTTAAAAATGTAAAGGTAAGTGAACATGCATGATCGATTCAGTGCATGAACGACCCAAATGTGATCTTAGCAGCTACGTAGATGAGTTGAAGAGTCAATTAACAAAGGAATGCATGCCATTGGTTAGTTGAAAAGTCAATTGCTTACTTATCAGTTGGGCCCACATGATCGTGATCATTGATTAAGTATGAGATCAACAATGCATCTTCATTTCAAAGAGCTTTCCTACAAGTACAAGTCCATCTGTGAAAAGTCTCCGGAATAAAAACTTGTGTCCACACTCAAATCCTTGTGGATCCCTTTCCTTTTGGTTTTAAGTGATGTAAGATCGTGCATGTTCCTAACCATCGATCAAATAAAGATCAATTGTTGTCACTTTCCCACATTTTGAAATTTTGTTATGTTTAACCAAAGTGGGAAAGCGAGGTGATGACACATAGAGATGGTGGGACTTGATTAAAGAAGTCATAAAGGGAAAAGTAAAGAGGATTGCTAGTGATCATTGATTCAAGATTGATGACCAAAATTCAGACTTGCTTCAATCATTGAGATACGAATTACATGGTTTCGATGCCAACAACAGAATACAAAGGGAATGAGGATTTTCACAAGGTTTCTAAAGCCGCACAAAGATAAATGATCATCAGGTGTTCTCAAAGGTTCCATTGCATAAGGATCATTGCTGGGAAAGATGCCACGCGTCCATACCATGTTGCAAATTAGATATTTTAATGTTTTATTCATATTTTATTTCCATTGTGTGACTATTTCACTACCAGAACCGAGGAATGACATAAAACTATAAATGTAATTTCTTTTGATAATGAAAAGGTCAAAAAACTTGACAGTGGAGAGTTGGTAATTCTATTTACCTTGATTTGGCTTTCATGTTTGTTGTTCAAATCATAGGTTAGATTAGATTTGCATTGAGGGCTAAAGACAATTACATTTGGCATTGTGATTTTCTCTTGGATTCCATTCCATTATAGTGATTGCATCATAGGTAATTCCATTTATCTTCCATATGTAGTTCTTTTTCTGCACCTTCCTATTGTATCTACATCATTAGAATCAGTAGTCATGTTTGTAGAAGTTAAAATAGTTGCTAATTAGAAGTTAGGTACTAGAGGTTTAAGATAACTTATAACAAACATTCCATTTAGGGTTATGAGATATCCAAATCCATTTTTCGTAAATTATTTGTGTCTTCAAGCAATTTGGTTAGTAGCCTCTTCTACTCTTAGGTCAAGAGCTTATCTTCTAAAATCATGATCAAATAAAGACATCAATTCATTGTATATCATTTCAAACCAAATGGAGTTTTACCTTGTAATTCAAAGGGAAATGATAGAACAAATACATTGACCCATTTGTTGGTGGCATCCTTTTGTTTCTCAAAAATATTGGACATTAAAAAGAATCAAGTTATAAACCCTAACAAGAGAACAAATTGTTAACCAACAATTTTTGACGACTTTGCTAAGGAGAATTCAAAATGGAAGAGCTGAAGAATTTCCCTTCATAATTAGTTTGCACTCTAATTCGTTATATATTTTGAGTTGCAAGATAGTTCTTGTGGAGGTGAGGTGTTTTCCATATGAACCTAATACTGGTTTTACAACCTCAACCTGCTAGAAAAGGAGAACCTAACTCAAAGTTGAAGACTAGTAAAGTTTCCTTGACCACCAGGGTTAAGGTAAACTCAAAACACCAATTTCTAAATAGTTGATTCATCTTGGATCCTAAGTATACTAGCAGTGCCAAGGAAAGAGGAAGGATTGACCCAATATATGAGGAACTCAAGAAGGCCAACTTTCCTATTCTAAAAGATATTTTCAAAAAGGGAAGAATGCTTACAAGAGAATATGTGGCTAATAAATTCTCTTGTTTATAGTTGTTTCTACTAGAACAAGGAGAAGTCAATCTTCTTCCCCTCCCATTGCTAGAACTTATATTCCTCCTATTTGTAATTATTTTTTGTTACATGGTGTAACACTCCCTATTTCAATCACTTTCCAAACAACTTCTATCATTGTACCAGTAGCTATGGCACTCCCTTGGGGAAATACAATTGGTCCTCTCAATCTTGGAACTAATAATGATTTTCCAAGAGCATCAAGAAAAAATTTCCCAAGATTCAATGGTGATAGCACAATCTCTATAGAACAACACCTAAGTTTCTTTCATAATGCCTATGGTGTGGTGAATCCTCAACATGAAGATGTGGCAATCAAGATGTTTGTGGATACTCTTGTAGATAATGCTACCAATTGGTTCCAAGATTTACCTACAAGGTGCATCACAAATTGGAATGATATAAAGCAAAAGTTTGAAGAATGCTATAAAAGTACATAAGATGCATAAGTTTTGTTGCTACAATTGGTACAAATAAAGAAAGAACCATCTAGTTCTATGAGGGATTATAATGCAAGTTTTAACAAACTCATCAAGACAATACCTATTGCAAGTGCACACACTAGTACGTTTGGGATCATTTTTCGACCTTTATTGGTCAAAATTTTGACCCATTTTTCGACCAATCTTCAACCAAATTCGACCAACGAATTGGTCGATAATTTTTCGATCGAAAATTTGACGAACATACTGGATGGTCAAAATTTTGACCAATACGTTGGTCAAAAAATGTCCAGGTTGTTGAGCCATTTTCTGCCATTCATTGGTTGAACTTTCGACCAATGCTTGGTAGAAATCTGTAGGGCATTGGTCAAAATTTTGACCAATGCATGGTGGAAAACTAGATGGCACTGGTTGAAAACTTTTTGGTCGAAAATTCGATTATCCAGTAGGTTGGTTGAAACTTCGACGAATACGGTGGTCGAAAAATGTTGGCATTGTTAGCGCATTTTCTGCCATTCATTGGTCAAACTTTTGACCAATGCTTGGTAGAAATCTGTAGGGCCCATATCATGGACATCGATATCATGGACCCACTTCCCGTGTACTAGGTACGAAGATTTTTGATCATGAGATCGAGCCAAGATCAAAGGGTGGCATTGACTTGCTATGAAGAAGTGCTCGTAAGTTAAGTATAGCAAGTTAGCGAGTGTGGCCCACTTCTATTGAAGTAAAATTGCTATCCACAAGATCAAGTTTGGATCGACGACGCTCGTTGACTCGCTATAAAGAGATGTGCAAAAATTAGGTATACCGAGTTAATGAGCAATGGACCCACCATCATGTTCCTAAAGGTTGTTTCAATTGTCTACCACACGATTAAAGTAAGATCAATGATCATCGCTAGCTCGCTGTGGAAAGGTGCTCGAGAATTATGTATAACGAGTTAGCGAGTTGATGATACGTGTGCGTAGTCATGCATGGGCCCGGTTTGAAGTGCCAGCCTTGAAGGAAAGGTAGAGGTGGAGGTGTTTTATTGGCTTGATTTCCAATGTGTTAAGAAGAACGCTAAGTCAGCTTAGTTGTAATTCCTAGATCGTAGGATTTTTCAAGGATCAACGGCACAAGTTTAAAAAAGAAAGTGTGATGCCACTCTATTTTTCTATTTGGCGCATTTATGATAAGTGAAAGCTTTGCATGTTGGAGAAACAGAGAATAAAACAGAGATTTTCATTAATTCCAGTCCCATGCGAACAGAGATTGCAAATTTTCTGAGCACAAGAGCCTGATTGATTGTGTCGTGTTAAGCCTGGTAAAGATGTGAAACTATTCTTCTGTCGTTCGAGAGAAATTTTAGAAGTTCAGAGAAAAACAAGTTTAGAAAGTCAAGTAAGTACTCATATTATAACTTCTGTGGCATTCCAATTCTCTCAATACTGTCAAAATGCCTCCTAAGAAACCATTCTATGGGCAAATTAATTATATGGATAGGAATGTCCACGATGATTTATTAGAATTACTCCCAGAATCTATTGTACAGCCTGCACAAGTTAAAAAGTTAATTTCCTTAAACCCTAGGCTTAAAATTGGTGATGGCCTATATGACAAGGGGAACTAGGTTAGGGATGCAACAACTACTCAAACTGGCCTTATCTTGTTTAAAAAGTGGTTTTCAGAAAGAAAGTGTTTGCCCCGCATGCTAATGTCTGGAATTTTGATTTGGGAAAGTTAGTAGTCCCAAGTGTTTTCATGGATTATGATTTGCTTGAAGCCATTGCTAAGAATTATGACCAATCCATTAGGGTTGTAAGAAGAAAGGATGGTGTGCCTCTGGTCTCGATTACTCCTGAAGAAATTAGAGAGGTTTTTCACCTGGAACCATTATCAGACTACCATGTGCAAATCAATCTGCTAGAATTAGAGAATGAATATAAAGCAAAGAAGGATGTAATTAGGGGAGGTGCACTAAGGGCACATATTGGTACAATAGGAACTTTGCCAATAATTACTGCAGCCTCTAGAGAGCCTTTTAAGAAGAGTCTTTTCACTTCCCGGGCTGTAGAGATATACATGACCTTATGCCGAGTTTTTGGTGAAGATGAGCAAGAATTTATGCCCATTGGTTTCATGTACATGATGGTTCAGATTGCTTCCTTCGGTGTAGATGTTATTTTTGATTTTGCTTCCTTTTTGGCTGAAGAAATTCACATTGGTTTAGTTGGTATTGTGAAGGGCAAGGTGGAAAAAACTTTTGGTCACTACTCTCTATTAATGCATATGTTTTTGTTCAAAGGAGTGACTTATTTTGGTAATGAGATGGAACTAAACAGAGAGGAGAATGGGGAAATACTGCCAATCCAGTTGTGGAGTGCAAATATCACCTGGGATGCAAGTAATGCTAGTTTTGTCAGATTTGATAGATTTTTTGCTACTAAATTGAGATGCCTCATATTGAGTGACAATCCCAGAATCCCTAGGGTACTAATGAGTCTCATCAGGCCTATGGATAACCCCCATGACCTGAAGGTTTCACATAATTGGGGAGATATCATCCCCTACCATGTTTCTACTATTTTTAGAATCTATGGTTTCAAGGGGAACCCTCATGTTTTGCCCTACCAAGTTCCTTTGAAGGTGGGAATGGCTGAAGTTTTATGGCAGTTAGGGGGAGTGGAAGAAATTTTTTTGTTGAAAATGCAATTAGGGTCAATTTTCCCTACCTGCACAGTGGCCCATTAGTTTGTGATTACAAAAGGGGGATGGATCTTTTTGCATAAAATTTTGGAGCAGTATATGATGGCTATCTCTCATCCCTGTTTTTGTGATTTTGAGGGATTTTTCAATTAGATGTTGAGGCATAGAATCAAGTTGGGACCAGTCAAGAACAATTCTTATTATCCAGAGGATATTATAAGGAATGAATTCTCATTGCAGGAGTAGGAAACTAAAAAGGAAAAATGGAGAGTTTATTCCCGGGTCTTAGAATTCATTCATTATTTTGATAATAAATATGATCCTTTGGATAATGCTATTACAAAGGCTGACAAAATAAGTAAGCTCATGAATACCTTCCCTGAAATAATGGAGTTCATGAATGAAAAGAAACAATTTTTTATTGATTCGTATCCTGATAAGGCCAGAGAGGTCATGAGGAGGTTGGCTTTCACTCCAAATGTGAGAACTAATAAAATAATTGTACAAAAGAGGCCCGGATATACTATAATTCAGAATAAAAGGGTTCCTATAGACAAGGGCAAACAAATAATAGGATCTACCAATATAGCCCAAGAGGAGAGACCTAAAGAGCCTAGTCCTAAGAGGCAAAAGGTAATGACAGAAGAAAGGCCTCAAGATGAGGAATATTCACCCACCCAGTCCCCTTTGAGGATTGGAGAAGAGCAGCTCACTGGTGAATAGGTTGAACAAATGGGATCACAGGGAGATATTTTTATTACTCAAGCAGAATTAGATGAGGGTAACCCTCCAGAACTTCCTCTCCCAAGTTTGGATCTAACAATAGCTGATTATAGAGGCAGGGAGTTGGACCCTGTATTAGAGTAGGCAAGTCATCAATTTCTGACTGATGACAACTTTGTGAAATCAAGGGCTTTTCAACAGTTTGTATGGAGGACAAACATGAACGTTTTCGAGGAGAAATGTAAAAAGATGAAAATAGAGCATCCAGAAATGGATGAAACTTCCATGCAAAACCAAATTAAAGAAGAAATGATGAAGGAATTGCAGAATATAAGCCCTAAGGAGGGGAGGAAAATGATAAAGGCATCTAACATTTTATATTGCCCAATTGGGATATTGCAAATGCATTAATTTTCAATTATGTTTCAAGTAGATTGGAGTTGCAAGACCCAAATAGAAGAGACTTCCAAGGCACTTCATTCATTGAAGATCAAGCTGCATTGGTCAGTTGGTCATTGAGAAAGGGATCTAGAGCCAATATACTTGTAAGAAGGGTTGCTGACACTTCACATGTATAGGCAGCATATTGGAATGTGGATTCTTCTAAGTTTGTGTTGGCCACTGCTAAGAAGGAGGAACAGGTTATGTCTGAGTTACAGAATAAATATGAAACACTTCTTGAGGCCTATAATAGGGAGGTAAAAAGGAGAATTAAACTTGAAAACAAGGCAATGGGAAAATCCACAAGGCCAAGAATAACATACCCCCGTCCTCCAGTGGAACCTTTTAAATCCACCCCCCTTGTAGAGGTACCAGACACACCTCAAATGCCTAAATATTATATAGCCGAGGAATTTGAAGAAGAGAAGAGCAAACTATGGGCCTTACATGTAGAGTTAAATACAAAAACTATGGGCCTTACATGTAGAGATACCAGACACACCTCAAAGGCCTGAATATTATATAGCCGAGGAATTTGAAGAAGAGAAGAGAAAACTATGGGCCTTAAATGTATGAGGATAAGCTTAGAAAGGCTCTAATGTATTTAGCGGACAAAATTGAGTGGCCCTTATTCTTTGATCAGTTGGTAAAAGTATTAGATATATGGGAGGAATTGAAAACTCATGATGATACCATGAAGCCTATTGTTAATAAATAGGGAAGAAGGGAAAAGGAAATCACCCTTCTATGTTATTCAGTTATAAAGTCTTCCCATGACCATGTTGAAAAATTGTATGATATTTCTAATGACCTGTCAGATTTTGATAACAAGAGAGTTTCTCTGCAACTGAAAATTGTTTCTTATTTGACTAAGTACAAGAATCAAAAATTTGATTTGTTTCCTTGTGCCTTGGATAGAAAGAAGAAATTGAAAAATAAGGAAGAGTGGAGTAAAGAATTGGATGACCTTTTTTGCACAAGGATAAATAAAGTTATTAATGAAAAGGGGCATGTCTGGTGGGCCACCATGACAGAGGAATTGGTTAAAGTCCAATTATTTTTTGATTCTTTGAAGCAATAATTTGTTGGTTTTGAAAAGGAGGCTGGTTATATTTTAAAAAAGCAAAATGATATCCTACAGTTCAGTTGGCTGGATGATATACAATTTGACACTTGGATGGCAGATCTTCTATTGGACAAGCAGTTAGAGGAGGACAATTCAGATGATGATGAGAAACTAGAAGGCGAGGTGCATGTTATTGACACCTCTGCACCAAAACTGAAGAAAGAAGAAGGGGAAAAGGTAATAATGCCTGCTCAGGGTGAAAGCAGTGAGAACCCGCAGGAGAAAACCGATTTGGAGGTATCACAAGATCATCCTTCTTTGGCCAGCTTGGTAGCCACGTATTCTAAGGAGCTGGAATAATGAGAGACAAATCAAAAGTTGATGATTCACAACAGAAACTGGAACGGGCCTACCTGAAGGAATATTTGATATGCCTGGAATTCTATTGTGATTTTTTTTGTCTTTTGTATGATGCTTTGTTCCTTGGACACTTGTCAGATCACAATTTCCCTTTGCTTGTTGCAATTCATGCTATATAAATGAGTTTTCAAGGCATTGTGATGGTCCGAGACTTGTGCAATTTTTTGTTTCTTTCAAGAAGAGTACATATTTAGTCGGTCCAATAGTATGCAGAGGTTTTGAGTTTGCTTCCATTGTACTTTCTGATAAGCAAATTGAAATGATAGAAATGGCAATCTATTATGGGCATTCAATTGGTTTTCTATTGGTTATTGTATTAGTCATTTGAAAAGGATAATACAAAGGGGTATTTACACTATATCTGTGGATCATCAATTTCTGTCTCCAATTTATGGGTTTGTTTACTTTGAAGTCATTTAAATAAGGTTTATTTGGCTGAATGCAGTCTGGATGGGGTGTATGTTGGTTTTATTGTTGCTTTTAATTCAAGAAATTATATAAATGCTTCAGTAAATCAGTAGGGTTTATGAGTTCATAAAAGGGATATTGCATAAGAATGGAGATGGGTGATTGCAGTTGATTAATTCTTATACAAGTTATTTGAATTAGATCTCCTGCCAATAGTCAATTTCTTGCCCAATGGATAAGGCACTGGTCCTATAAATCAGAACTAAACAAGGATGAATTCTGCTGCTGCATATCAAATCATCTTACAAAATCAAAATTATTTTCAATCCTATTCAAGAATTATAAATGCTGGTCTCAACTCATTTATATCTAATTCTTGAGTCTTAGGTAGCTTCTATTTCCAGGAATATTTGTAAATTTTAGGAGAATTATGACCAGATCTGCTGCTAAGGGATGTGTATAAGTTTAAGAGCATTGAAGAATTGAAGTGAGCTGTGTATGTATGTGAGGGTAACAGAGAAGAATCAAAATGAAACTAAGATAATTTCATTTTTGAATTCTACTGCACCGTGCACTTGTATAGATCCTTTCTTGTTCCTCTTTGTGCCCACCACTTAGCCCACATTATTGAGTTTCCTATACAAGAAAGTCTTATAGCAAGCAATTTACCCAAGATTCTTGGAGTTGTTCCACTATAAGATATGATGAAATCATGAACTAATTGCCTATTATTTAAGAAAATGAGAAATACTATAAGACACTTTGTATTGTTGCAATAATAGCCAAATCACCAAAGTAGGCATACTTTTTGGATCATATTCTCTCTCTGACATAGATGTAACATGCATTTTGGTTGCAGGTGATTTCTAGGAGCTTGGGGTTCACTATCAATTCCAACACCTTCGACTAAAATTTTTGAACAAGTCAAAAGTTGTTCCACTATAATGATTACTAATAAACTTTATCATTGTTCAAGTCAAAATTTTATCATTAGCAAAAATGGTAGATAATTTTGTTCATGGTCTCAAGGAAAACAAAGACTGCTTGACAATAGCAAGAAACAACACAGATGACTTAGAAATAGTCTATCACAATGAAAGACATATTTTGCCCACCATAACACTAGCAGTGCTCTACTGTCTCGTTTTTGGTAACAGAGACACCCCCCAAACATGAAGGATTCACCCCCCAAACATCTTCAAACATGAAATGATCCACTGTTTATTAGACTGGTGTCTAATCCAGGCTAAACCTCCATCAGCAATTACCATCCAACTCTGCACTTGCACCAAGTTTTCCAGTCTCCTACATTTGGTTAATATAGTAAAAATAAATTATCACAACCTCATTGTCTCCCACCAATAATAGTGACTACAGGTGGTAGGAGAGAATCTACACTGGAAACTTCAGAATAAGTACAGTTGATTGTGCCTAACCAGTCACTGGTTTGAATGCATCAGTCTATTATTCCTTACTCAGCCCGCAATGAAAATTAAAAGAATATGTGGACAAGATAACAAAAATAATAAAATGTTCTCACATTAAATATTAGTGAAAATGCATTTGATACATCATAGTAACTCACTGTTCCATGGGACAGAGACTGAATTGCAGAGAACATGATTATTTTATTGATTATTGTTTTTTCACAATGCCTTGTCTCACCACCCCAACTCTACTTCTCTCCCAAACACTCAACAAATCCCTTCTAAATAACCAAACAACAGTAAACAACCACTGCTGTCTAACTATCTGACTGTTACCAGTTAGTTATAAACTGAAATTTGTTGTCTAGTTGACACAAAGTGTCAACTTCGACAACTTACAATCATATATGCCTTTAATCTATTTCACTAACCTTTTCAAAGGTTTTATAACTTCACTAACCCTTCAAAATACACCTAAAACCCTTACGAGTTGTACTAGGCCTAAAGACACCTAAAACCCTTACAAGCTTTTCTTTGCATTTTTTCTACATTTGATACTTTTCTTATAGGTGGACATGTCTATCACAAACATCCAGCATGTTTTTCCTTAGACTTCATGGTAAAAACCCTACAAACAACACAAAAAAAATAAGGATGTGAACCATCCAAACATCTCTAATAGCTTGTGGATATCCCAAAGATGCATAAGTGCATGACTTGTGAAAATGAAAAAGATAAGACTAACTTGTATAACAAGCGAATAACTAAAATGATTTTATGTCCATGTTATGTTTGACAATGACAATGATATTTGGATTCAAGTATGAGGAAATTTGTATCAATCAATTCATTAAATATCATTTGAATACAAAGAATATTTTAAGAGATTCAAAAGCATAATTATAAGCCAAATTTGTGGAAGACCTAAATCAGACCTAAGTGAACAAACATGTGAAGGCTTATTTTGAATATGATGAGCAGATCTAAGGCAGAATTTTTATGAAGGTATATTCCAAGTTTAGAGCATTTATTGAAAAACAATATTTCAAATCTTGGTGGATTATTCATTAGTACAAGGCAGTTTTTTGAAGACCTTGAAGGAGATCTAAGGCAAATCTACCTACATTATAAACACTTTGCATTTCAAAGGTCAGTTCCTTCTGCATTGCAAGATTTGAGGTTGGTGTCTCTTGCTAATTGAGTCTACACATTTGTTTGAATTTATATACATACATAGATATGTGTGTGTGTGTGTGTGTACAAACACACACAATTCACCTACAAGGATTTCCATGCTAAATAGTATATGCATCTTGTCTTCTTTTGTTAGACATCAACTATGTGAATGCTTTCTACATTGCTTTCAGTTGACTAAATATATATAATAAAATATGCAAGTTTCTATGCCAAACTAACTCCAATGTGGACAAATATCTAATAATTGGGATTTAAACTAAGCAAGAACTATATGTTAAAGGAACCAAAATATTACTACAATGAGACTATTACAAGCGAAAAAACTTCAATCTCGTTAAAGAGAATTGGAATATGTGTTTGAAGACTTAACAAATTTGAGCTTCACTTGGTTTCAAGAATACTATAATATTATCTACTTAACAAGGCCAACCACATGAAGGTGGAAGCTCATTTTGCCTCACCCCCCTCCCCCTAACATCAATCTAAAGTACCCATTATCATCTAATTACATACTTCATTCATTAATTCATCCATTTATGAACTATAACATTCAATCAATACAATCACATAACATTCATTAATATGATATAAAAATCATTAATACACAATACTAATCAAAACTTCATTAACACATAACAATATTCATTAACATAAAATAAAAATCTGTATTAATACGCATCATTCATACATAATTACTTAAAACAAAGTTCTTTCATTATCCAACAAGGTTTATCAAAGAAGATTTTTAAAACATCATTTCTTTTTTTTGTTTTTATGAGCTCTCTTAAGAAAAGCGCTCATAGGGACATCCATATCTGCTTCATTCTCCTCCTCTTCTGCTACATGTAATGTCAAGTTACGATGGCTCCTTCTCTTTGGAGGAGCAGGAGGTTGCTGCACTAAAGGGGGTTGTGTTGCAAGAACAAGTGAATGCGATAAATTGGCATACTCTTTTTCTTTTTCTAACTGTTACAAGTTTGTAATTAAGTACAAGTACAACATAAAATGCATTTTTCTTACTTGACAATGCCACATCATGTACATTAACATTTTGATCTACCATCGCGTCAACATGTTGAACACTTGGAACATGGTCCAGTCCTTCAGCATGATGTTCAACATGCTCTAAAATATTCAAAAAAAGGATACACATCAAATTCCAATTGAAGATGTTGAATTGTATTCATAATTTCATAATTAATTTCCAATAGAAAATTAATACCTCCACCACTATAATGCACATCATGGCCTTCGTTAGGAGCAGGTTCTGTGGTAGGATATGAAGGCTGCAGTAAAATGTTATGCACATTGTTATGTAGTCAATTTACGTTTAAAACTAATACCAAAAAAGAATCTTCTCAACTATTTAATTTTATTTACTTTTCATCTGACCAATTTACCTATGAGATATCATTTGGTGCATTGGATTCTTGGGCAAGGCTTATAGATTCTTCACGTAGGTGTGCAACCACAACTTTATAGCCTTCCTTCAAGGCAATTTTTCTATATTCATCTGTGACCTCCACATTGAAATTTGTACCCTGTGGTTTTTGCTTGATAACGTCAGTTTTCCATGTATGGTTTCATTAAACAAAATTGTTTGCAACATTGTATTAAAAAAAAAAAAAATTTCATTGCTCTACTTACAAGTCGAGACTGCATATTCATATAGCCACCAGAGCCAAGTTTGTGTTGGCCAACCTTTTCTATTCTCGCTTTTGTAGTCACGGATGTGTCCTGCAATCTATGAACAATTTCAAACATCTTAGATTATATATTTACAAATATCAATAATTAGTGCATGATTACAATGTACTTAATACTATAATGACATACCTCTTTTTGCCCTATGCTGCTTCATTATCTCTATCTTCCCATAGCCTTTTCTCCTTTGCATCTTCTATTATTTCATTCCACTCCATTGGTGGAATCATAGGAGGACGGTCATACTTTGGGTTATCCTTAAAACCCCTTCTATATTGATCCCTCACAGTCTTTATATGCTTTGCTACTCTTTTCAGAAGTAGGCCAGTGTCAAAAATGTTTTTCCCAAATTTCTCCTCAATGGATGCAATCAACTAATTTTTTAATTCCCCAGCTTGTAAATTCCACCTTTTTAAAAACAAATAGATTGTTAGATCAATAACTTTAATATATTAAAATAAATAGAAGAAAATAAAAATTATGTAGCAATGATATGAAACTACATACCTTTTACGTATGGTGGGTCCAAACAGTCTCAATGTCATATGAAAAAGATGTTCAAATAAAGCATTATTACGTACAAAAACATAAAGGATTTATCAGTCCAAAATGAGTAATGTAAAAGTAAATTAAATTTACATTTTAAAAAATATCAATTTTAAAGCACCTAGAAGCTTTCGTTCTCTTAATGGAAACATAGTTTTCTTATTCAGCAACAATGTCCCTTCATACAAACCAATACTAATCACATGAACTGCTCCAGGAAATGGATCAGCTTCAGTAGTACTGCTCTCTGTTGCTCTATCAACTGAAACATCATAACAATTAAATGACAATTTTAGTACTGCTCTCTGTTGGTCTACCCCCTTGCCTATGTCCATGTCTCTCTATGTATGGCTACATGTGTGTGTGTGTGTGTGTGTGTGTGTGTGTGTGTGTGTGTGTGTGTGTGTGTGTGTGTGTGTGTGTGTGTGTGCGCGTGGTATGTGTATGCATGTGTTTGTGTGTATGCAAGCTTCTGTAGACATCATTTAAGCACTAATGTGCTACTTCGTTGTTCATCAACTTGTAGAAAGACATTACAAAATATAGCAAAACAAGGTTTTACCAGTTCTACTGGGCATAGACGATAATGTTTGCATGGTCCTTGTTGCCGACAATGTAGCAGACAATAGTGGACCACCAACCGAAGGAAGAGTCCACACTTCATCATGATCTAAAGAATAGAATATTGTTAGCAAAGACATTTTCAATGGATGAAGATCAAATGGGATACTAGCGAGAAACGTCGACAAAAAAAAAGGTAAGTGTTATAATGTTGATCAAAACAAACAAAGTGTTACTTACACGAAGGTACTGTGAAACAACCCTGACCATGTTCAACACGTGATGTCACAACTGGCACATATGTCTATACAAGAACACATAAAATCAGAGATCGTGATCCATAAGATACTATAAAATATTAATATCTATTGAACTTCTATTACTGCTTTAGTCGAATTACTGTTTACTTTCAAAGATTGGATTCTACGGTCCAATTCTATTCTCAGTGCCTCTTTCTCCTCACTTCTGTCACCCTTGATGATAATTTGAACAAGCTCATCATTGTATCATTGTGTAATTTGTTGGGTGATGAATACAGGGTCAGTACTAAGGCCAATGTCATGTAGATATGATGTCTGTATTTCAGATTGCATTTGATCAGCGCTCATTGTAGCTTTTTCCTATCAGTTGTGACATCAAATATTCATATACTTTCATCAAAATAACTCCAAAGCCATAAAGAAAAAAACATAATAATAGGACATTTGTTTCTATATTAACATTAAAATTTACAATAATTAATGTTTACCTCTACTGAAGGTGTCTGACATGGTGCATCCATATCGCCCTGTGAAAAAAATTAGTAAGTCTTAGAAATCAACAGCAAAATTAAAGTAATAGACTTACCAAAAAAAATATTAATAATAAAGTAGATTGTATATGTAAATCATTTGTCTTAAGTTAAAAATTTAGCGTAACTAATGTTTATATCTAAAACAATATTTGGCATGTTCTACTTAATGTTTATATGTGCACATATGGTTTGGAAAGAAATATTTGGTCATACAAGACCCCATCATAGTTTACATTGATCGTACCTAAAGATTTCATTGATCATCATGATCATCATCCATGTCATCATCATCATCACCATCATTGTACTCGTCACTTTGATCATTGTCATCACCACCACCATCATCATCCTCTTGATCACTATCATCATCATGACCATCATCGCCATGATCATCACCATCTTCGTCACCATGATCATGATCGTCATCAACATCATCATCATCATTATCACCATTATCGTTAGCATGACCAAAATTATCACCATCTTCTTCTTCTTCATCACTGGGTAACTGTTGTTCCTGATAATCATTTACTTCCTCTTGTGCTTCTTCAATATCTTCTCCTTTGATCACATTATACTTTACTGGCCTTCCTCTTGGGTCATGTCTAACAACAAATGACCAACCTGGTTTGTCTGGAACACCAAAGTAAAACACTTGCTCACATTGACTTGGAAGAACATAGGGCTCATCTCCGACTGGCTCAAATGACCTTGTATTAATCATAGCAAATCCACTGTCGTGTTCAATAACAGTCTTATCGGGATCATTTTGATTTAGTTGTAACCTAAACCATTTGATGACAAATAGAACTATTTTGAATGAATTAAAGTTTCACTCAAGTATATCATCCAAAATGCCATAGTATCAATTTTTATGTTGTTGAGGATGTATGTCAGTTCTAGATGAAATATTGGTGACCACGAAGATAGCACTTATCCCGAAATCACACGTTTTCTTCATTTCATCTAACTTTTTTGTTCAAAATTTATAGCCATGGTAGTACATAGCTTTGTGTTGTTTAACCTGCAATTATTCAAACATGTCAAGAATCTTCTCATTGATCTGTGAGTTGATATTAAACTTATGTCTCATGATTAGTAATCTTATGCATACCTTTGTATCTCTTAAGCCATATATTAGATCAAGTACCATTGGCGTAACATTGAGATCTCCATTACGATGAGCTTCTTTAACCAACAATGCAACACCATCCCATGTTAATGAGCGACCATTTTCTTGAGACTGTTCAATCCACACTGTCATCCAATCAAGATTGTTTGCAATATACAAGTGTAGTGCTTCCCACTCATGACCAACTATAAAGAAGACAATTACACCAGTTAGAAACAACTTATATATATTGATGATGGATAAGAATTGTTAAATTACAAAAAAAAACTTATAATTACCTCTCACCCTCCTCAATCTACCTTTCCCCGTCAGGTACTCCCCTTTGAATTTGGCATTACAGTTAGAATCGCAAATGCGATATAGATGGATATTTTCTGCAAATTTTGGAAGATATTCACTGATATACACCATGGTCTGGTATATCATATATCCCTCTATCATAGAACCCTCAGGATGTGCTCTTTGTCAAACCAAGCCCTTCATAAATTTCAAATGCCTCTCAACCATCCACATTGATCTAGCTTGTACAGGTCCACACAATTCAATCTCCTCAACTTGATGTATGAGGTAGTGTTCTTGAGCATTGAAAAACGTTGGAGGTAAACACTTTTGCATTTCACACATAAGCTGTAGAATTTTTCTCTTCCAATATTTTATATCTTTTTTATCAATTTCTTTAGATGATAACCACCTAAATGATTCTTAGCTGTGTTTTCTGGGTAGATTGTGTTACAATTTTTGCATCAACATTTCGGATCACACTCTGTGATCCATCATCAGGATGAGAGAGCTGAAGGAAAAAAGTTGATGCAAAAATTGTAACACAATCTACCCAGAAAACACAGCTAAGAATTCTAATGGATTGTGGAAAACTACTATCTACACCTAAATGATATTCAACACGCAAAAACACATAGAGGAGATTTCAAATAAAATTATACAATAGATTTCAGATAAAATGCTACAAATCTAAGAAAAAACACTCTTCTAACCTCATGTATTTTCCAAGATCATATATAACTTGTTTAATACTGTTGTCAAACTGTTGTGGAAGGGATAGAGGTAGGACGAACTGCAATCATTAAAAAATGATCATTTCAATATATTATTAAATAATGCAACTGGTACTACATTCAATCTTACAAATATACTATAAATAGAAAACATGACTTACCTTGAGGAAGGTATGCCAATCATGTGTCTTCAACCCTGGCCCAAAATCACCTTTCTTTGATAGAAGAGTGCTTATATTTGCAGCAAATCCTATTGGAAATTTTGTTTTTTTTATGACTTCTTTTAATGCATCACTTTGTTGCTCCATTAATAACCAAGGAAGGGCACTTGTATTTATGCGATCTCCATTCCTATTCGATTCAATGAAAACTTTTAGTGCATGATTAGATTCATGAATGTCAATACAAATTTTAGCAATTTGTTCTCTATCACGCCTTCCATCCAACATTTTCCATAGTGTCTCTGTTACATTCTTTCCAATATGCATAGCATCAAAAAAATGCAAGATTGGGAGATCCTTGTAGTATGGTAACCTACTAAATTGAGTAGGATAACTTTTCATTCCTCTAGGAAGTTGGTCATTGATGCCTTGACGACCTTCACGAGCATCAGTTATAGAATTAGTAAATATAAGACAATATCAAAATACAAATTGTAAACTTTGGATGACAAATTGGACATTACCTCGACGATTTAGTCGATCGTATTCCAACTTCCATAAATGAGGTGTCATTCTTTGTGGCCTTGATGATGTCTCTTCTTTCCCATTGAAAAGATGTTTTTCGGCAATTCGACACCTATGATTATGGTGGAGAAAGTGTCTAAACTCATCAAACACCTGCTTTCCTAAACTTCTCGAATGATGACATTTCATCTTCGGACCACAAATTGGACATGCAAATTTTCCCTTTATCTGAAGACCTAAAAGATCATGTATAATTGGATCATGTACAATTATCATGCGCAACTTAAGCATTTGATAGTAATGTGTAAGCACTATAACAGACAAAAAATATGTGATCTTAACAATATAACATACCACAAAAATGAGTTAGCCCAGAGGCATCATGTATTGTCCATACAAGCATTGCATGGAATTGAAATTGTCGATGTCCTATCGGTCTAGAGATGTCATGCATAGTGATGCCATTCCATAACTTCAACAACTCGTCAATTAGGGGCTCAATATACACGTTCATATCTTTAACTTGGTATTTACCTAGTAATTGAATGAACATAAACATTACATAATTATTATAACCATTTTCATGCACTATTTATAAATTAATTTAGATAACTATAAATATAATATAAAAAAAATCTGGCACAATCATTGACAACATTATCTGCTCCCTCTTTATGGACATCCAAGGAGGAATGTTATTGTTAATAACTAAAATAGGCCATACTGAGTAAACAGATCTCATATCTCCATATGGATTCACACCATCCACCGCCAATGAAAGTTTCAGATTACGAGGTTCTTCTTTAAAGTGTGACCATGTTTCTTCTATCTCTTTAAATGTAGAACCATTGGCAAGCATTCGCATAATATCATCTTGACTTCTATTGCGTGCATGGTAATCCATAAATTGTGCCAAGCTAGCGCACTTGAATAACTGTTCCAGACGTGGAATAATGGGAATGTACCGAAGAACCTTGTGAGGCACTTTTTTTGTTATTTGATCTGACCGATATCTACTAACATGACAATCAGGACATTCTGTTGCAAATTCATGTTGTTTATGATATAGAATGTGATCATTGGGACATGCATGTATTGTCTGATACTTCATTCCAATCTGATCCATAATGTTAGATAATTCTCAGTACGAACGAGGCAAAATGTTTGATGGTGGTAACAAAAACTCACTAATCAACCTACAACAACAAATATGCATTGTTAATAAAATGAATATTAATTGTATGCTAACCTTGAAGATGAAAAAAATGAGATACCTTAGCATACGTGACATTGCTACATTGGATATGCTATTCATAACCTTTAAGTTCACCAACAACACTATATCCGACAGTAGAGTTGTTTGGGAGCCTGGGTATAAGGGCTTGTGTGCCTTCTCAAGTAAAGGTATATCAAGACCATCTTTATCATTATTATCAGATTCACTAGTACCATCATTGTGAGCCTCTTCATCACTTGCCCCAATACCATCTTCTTCAATCATGTCCTCTGGCACATTATCATCTTCTTCCATGGGAGCATTATCCTCAACTTGGATATTCACACCTCCATGTTCCTCCAATAGGAAATCCACATTCAGCAATGGATGAAAATCATGGCCCCCTTCAACATGACCATATTGCCTACAATGACTCTGGGCTACTGTGATTAGAATTCTTCGATTCTTTAAACCCTTACACTTTTTGCAAGGACAATAACATTTTTCAGGTTTTCTTCAAAATTGAGCCCACAATGCAGCCATTGTCTCATTATTTTCTTCTAGATTCATATTGTCAGGCATGGTCTTTCTTCATAGGAAAATATACCTACAAATAAATTGGGCATGTTGTGATTAATGTTTATATCTGCACATATGGTTTTTGTTAATTAATGTTTTCAAATGTAACTAAAATGATTACAAACATATCAAAATGGACCTTCACAGGGTCTTATTACATCAACTGTTCTAACATGGTCATGTTGGTTATCTTGAGACCTTAATGTCTTCTCATGCCTTCAACCTTGACCTTGATGCTCCTGCATCATTCTCCCAAGGATCAAGGAAAGTTGGATCATCATGGAATTGAGTAGGCAGACCTTCTAAGAAGTTGCAATACTTCAACCTTGTAAGTGTCACGTCAATGCAATGGGTACTAAACAAACAATTTAAGTTGATGAGAAATGGTTGTTATGAATTCAAATTGTAAGCGTCACCTCAATGCATTGGATATTAAACAAACAATTCAAGCTGATGAGTATGGGTTTTTATGAACCACAACTCATGAAATATGCATTAAGTCCATACCTGCTATTTACAATGAGTATGGGTTTTTTTTCTAAGAACATACCTGTTGTTTATAGTCAGTAAGTTTCTATATCCTCTAACAAATTTCAAGCAATGAGCCAAAGTCACACGGTTGAAGATGATCATTGTCCCCTCAAAGCGCCATCACTTGATAAATTGTTGCATTGAAATATGATCTAGAAAGGACCTTTCCACATAGTATGTTGGCACTATTTGGAAATCATCGATCATGTGGTTATTGCAAAGAGGCTAAGGACCAAACATGGAATCATGGACATAGTGCACGGATCTACAAGGAAAATTTGTTGCTCTTTAACTACTAATCTTGCTTTGTGCTTGTCAATTAAAACATTATTTTTAAACTTGATCTTAATACTTTTTATAATCAATGGCTTTCTTTCCAATGTCTATCTCTCGACTCAACACATTTTTTCATTTTTCTTTCCTTCTTGCTTCATCATAAATACTTGGTTCACAAGCACTTATGGTGTTCTTCTTGCTAAGATTATGAAATGGACAATGACTTTCAATCTAGATAATAAAATGTTTGGCTCAACTTTTTTGGGTAAGTGTGATGATATGTAGTGCACTATAAATTTTATCTTCAATGAAAGGATTAGCACCTCTAATTTTCAAATGGCGATCAACCAGAACTAGCTGATAATCTAACCTAAAAAATACATTTTAGGCCAAATTCCAATCACAGTTAAAGACATTTAGCTATTGGAAAATGGCAAGATTATGTCTTATTTCAAATATGCAATAAAATGGGCAAGAAATGTGGAAGAACGTTAAGTTTTTATCCACCAAAACATGAGTAAAATTGTATAAACTAAATGTATTTTTAAAAATAATGTCAATTCCCTTCAAAAGAAATATTTTTCATGCAACTTACTTGCTGAAGATATTTCAAGTTCAGCAACTCTTTAATCACACGATCCACAATAGTTGGAAGCTTTGAACTGTCTATCAGCTGTGGCTTGGCCTACAGCAACAAAAAATTCTTAGTATATGCATCTCAACATTTAAAAAATACATCAAGCAATTCAGGTCAATTACAATCTGTAAATTAACTGGCATTTGTTTCTTCTTTAACATATTCGACAATCAAGTACAATTAATAGGAATACAAGAGTAAAACTTGGAATTCTACTAATGTCATCAATATTAATCTTGGGTACTAGTACAAAGCTAGTAAGAAGTCTACAGTTGTACCAACCAAGATATTTACAAGACTTGATCACAAAAAGTTCATTTAGCACAAAACAACTTCAAAAATATTGTATATATACACTCTTTGACGCTGTCAAAGGGAACAATTATTTTAATGATGTTTTATGTAAGAATTGCTAGAGGAAATGATAACCATGAAATATATTCAAGTTTTGACACTAAGGAATTGAAACATCCGCAGTCAGGAATTGCCTGGAGTATTTAAAGAGTGTGTATCCCACAAATGAAATTGGTATAAATGCTACAATAACCAAATTTGGAGGGCATGGAAATTCAGTCATCACTATCCTATGTAGTACACTTAATTTCATATGTTGGAATCATTTTGTGACTTGTACACATGATAGTCCAATAGTTTTTAATGTCATCTTCATCACAATTTTTCTATGATAGTCTAATTGTTGCAGGTGGCATCTTTGTCACAATTTTTCCATGATAGTTTTGTTGGTCTGAATTTTTGCATAATCGAATTCCTTTGTCCAAGGTATAGAAGAATTCAGATTGGGATCCACCTATGGTGAATAGGGTTTCTAGCCAAGTCATATTTTGTAGGTCTTTGAAGCAATTTTTTGTCGAAACCCTAGGTCTTATTTTCTTTTAAATTTTTCGGGCGCGAAACTAAAAATATGTGAAGATTCCCGTCCTTTTCAAACTTTTCGTGCATTGAATCACATCTTTTCTTTTGTGTTTTTGACTTCCCAATCCCTAAAAAATCTACGGCAATCACTATCTCGCTATGAAAAGATACAAGTATTTTACCCTTAGCGACATAGCGACCACCGCTAAGTTGAAAAGCGGTACCGTCAAGTGGAAATATGATGATCGGAGATTGTATTGTTTTAGAGATATTTCACCACGTTTACAACAAACATGTCAGAATCTGAAAAGGAATTACAACATTGAGGTACAAAAGGTGTCAACAAAAATCTTAGCTTTTTCTATTAGTCGCTTTGTCACTATCGAAGAAATTGAGCACTTCACCATTAGCGACATGACGCCTTCACCAAAAATAATGGTCGGCAGTCACTTTTAAATTTTTTGATGATCGTCAGTGTTTTTAGGCTACGTGGTGCACATGTTGTTGTATTATGTGTCAGATGCATTAACAAGGGTAGTTATGACTTCACTCACCTTTATCTTTTCGACCCTAAATTTTGATGAGTCACCAGAAATCGCTATGTCGCTATCGAAGAATTGGTGTCTCTCGCCGTTAGCGACATAGCGCCCAGACAAAAAGTAGTACTGCGACAACTTTTCAGAGTAAGTGGGTCCCAGAAAATACTCCATCAGATATCAATTATAAAGCTTTGGAACATGCTGGCATCTAATGGGCTACATGTATACGCTGGGAAAAGCAAAGACACCGAGATTCGCTATGTCGCTATCGAGAACTTGTTCTTCTCACCATTAGCGACATACGCCTGGTCAAGAAATAAACAAATATGGGCCCCAAGCAACAGGTAATATAGCTAGGATTTCATCACGTCATCAATGATTGGACCCACACCTTGTTCACAAAATATATGAAAGACTGATCGTCAGATCTATCTTAGATCCATGATCGTCGCTATCTCGCTATGGCGAGTTGCACGAAGGTTACGAATAGCGACATGGAAACAAGGGGCCCACCATATTTCTTTTGAGCAATGCATCAAATGTCATCTGCATGATCAAATCAGGATCAATGACAGGCGCTATCTCGCTATGGCAAGGTGCTCACTCTTTATTAATAGCAAGATAGCGCCTAAGTGACACGTGTCCTCAGAGTTCTATGGGTCCAATTAAGAGGTGCCAACAATGAAGGAAAGTTACACATGGAAAATTTTCATTGGGTTGACTGCCAGCTTTTCAAGAGGAACATGAGTCGTCTTTGCTTACATCCCTGGATCGTAGGATTTTTCGTAAATCTAGGGTATAAATTTGAATATAGAAGGTGATGCCACCCTGTGCATTTATGAGAGATGAAAGCTTCATGTGTGAAGAAAAATAGAGTATAACACAAAATATTTTCTTAATTCCACCATACTCAAACAAAGATTCAAAGCATTTCTAAGCAGAAACAGTTGTTGAGAAGACCATGTTGGATTTGGTAAGATTGTGAAGTAGTTTGTTCACAGAAAGATTGCAGTAACACTGAGAAGAACTAGAGCAAAATTCAAAGTAAGTACTTGCATTATAATCCTCCTGTTGTTTCAATTCCTTTGAGAGTCAATTAAAATGGCTCCAAAATAGAAAGCATTTTCTGGTCAAGAGAACTATTTGGATAGGAATGTCCACGATGATTTGCTTGAACTACTCCCTTCTTCCACTGTTGAAACTGTAGAAGTTAAGAGGCTAACTTCATTAAACCCTAGGCTGAAAATAGTAGATGGGCTGTATGACAAAGGAAACTGGGTTAGGGATGCAACAACTTCACAGATTGGTCTTGTTTTATTCAAAAAATGGTTTTCAGAGAGGAACCTTTTTGCCCCACATGCCAACATCTAGAATTTTGGTCTAGGGAAAATGGTGGTTCCTAGTGTTTTCATGGATTATGATCTTTTGGAAGCTGTAGCTAAGAATTATGACCAAGCCCTTAGGGTAGTGAGGAGAACTGATGGTGAAATCTTGATTACAATCAGTGCAGAGGAGATTAGGGAAGTTTTCAGTTTAGGGCCTGTCACTGATTGTCATGTGCCCATTGATTTGAAAGGGTTAGAAAATGAGTATATGTCTAAGAGAGATGCAGTTAGGCAAGGAGCATTGAGCACACACATAAGTAGAATTGGAACACTACCACCAATAACAGCATCCTCCAGGGAGCCTTTCAAAAGGGCATATTTCTATTCTGGGGCTATAGAAATATATAGGTCCTTGTGTAAAGTTTTTGGGAGAGATGAAGAAGAGTTCATGCCTATGGATTTTATGTATATGATTACTCAGATTTTCTCTTTTGGTGTGGATATAATTTTTGATTTTTCTTCTTACTTAGCTGAGGAGATTCACATTGGACTGATTGGAATTGCTAAGGGTAAGGTGGAAAAAACTTTGGGCCATTATTCTCTGTTAATGCACATGTTCTTATTCAAGGGAGTAACATATTTTAGTAAAGAAATGGAATCAGACAAAGAAGAGAGTGGGGAAGCATTACCAGTTCAATTGTGGAATGCAGTAATGACTTGGGATGCAGAGAATGCCAGTTTTGTCAAGTTTGATAGGTATTTCGCTTCAAAGCTGAGATGCCTCCTATTAAGGGACAATCCCAGAATCCCCAAAGCATTAATGAATCTCATTAGGCCTATGGACAACCCAAGTGGTTTGAAAGTTTCACATAATTGGGGAGATGTCATTCCATATTCTGTTTCTATTGTATTTAGAATATATGGTTTTAAAGGAAGCCCTCATGTACTACCCTACCAAGTGCCTTTGAAGGTAGGAGTTGTTGAGATATTGTGGCAGCTGGGAGGAGTGGAGGAAGCCCTTCTATTGAAAAGACAAAAGGGGTCAATTTAGGAGGTTGGCTTTCTCTGCACAAGATTTTGAATCCTTATAAGATGGCCACTTCCCATCCTCGTTTTTGTGATTCTGAAGGATTTTATCATTTGGCTTTGAGGCAGAGAATTAAGCTTAGTAAAATTGAGCATGAATTTTATTTTCCTGAAAACTTAATAAGGAATGAGTACTCCTTGCAGGAGCAAGAGACTAGGAAAGAAAAGTGGAAAGTCTTTTCTAAAATTTTGGATTTCATTCATTGTTTTGATCCAGATTATAGTCCTTTGGATGATGTAGTTACAAATGTAGATAAGATGAGAAAACTTATGAATAGTTTTCCTAAAATAATAGAGTCAATGAATGAAAAGAAGCAATTCTTTATTAGGTTCTACCCGGATAAGGCTAGGGAAGTAATGGGAAGATTGGGTTTTACTCCCAATATAAGGGCAGGTCAATTAACTATCCAAAAAAGGTCAGGATGTACTATTGTTCAAAATAAAAAGAATACAATGGAAAAAGGAAAACAAATAATTGAGTCCACTAGTAGGGTTTTGGAAGAGAGGCCTACTGAGCCCTCCCCTAAGAGGAGGAAAATAATAAGAGAGGAGGATTCTCATGTTGAGGAGTATTCACCTTCATAGACCCCTTTGAGAACCGGGGAGGAGCAGCTCACTATTGAGAAAATTGAACAAATTGGATCACAAGGGGGAGCTTTTGTTGCTCAAGCAGAGATCGATGAAGGGAACCCCCAGGAACCTCCTGTGCCAAGCCTCCAGCTGACTGTAGCTGATTTTAAGGGAAGGGAATTGGACCCTATTTTGGAACAAGCCAGCCAGCAATTTTTGCCAGATGACAGTTTTGTAAGGTCTAGGGCTTTCCATCAATTTGCTTGGAGGGCAAACATCCACAATTTTGAGGAAAGATGTAAGAACATGAAAACAGAGCATCCAGAAATGGATGAAGCCTCCATCCAAAACCAAATAAAGGAGAAAATGATGCAAGAATTCTAGAACATTACCCCTGAGGAGGGAAGGCAAATGGTAAAAACTTCTAACATACTATTGTTGCCTAATTGGGATATTGCAGATGCATTGATTTTCAACTCTGTTTCTAATAGACTGGAGTTACAAGACCCAAATAAAAAGGAATTTGTAGGGACTGCTTTTAGTGATGATCAAGCTTCTCTTGTTATGTGGTCATTAAGAAGAGGATCTAGGATTGTATCAGCACAGCTTGATGGTTCAGGACTGATAGGGAATATTATTGTGAGGAGAGTTGCTGATACCTCACACATACAGGAAACCCACATGAATGTGGATTATTCTCAGTTTGCCTTGGCTGCTGCTAAAAGGGAGGAAAAGGAAATGTTTGAATTACAAAGTAAATATGAGGCAGTTGTGGATGCCTACAATAAAGAGGAAAAAAGGAGAGTTGAGCTTGAGAACAAGCTACTGGGAAAATCCACCAGGCCTAAAATAACATACCCTCACCCCTCTGTTGAACCTTTCAAATCTACCCCCCTCATTGAAATACCAGACACACCCCAAGGGCCACAGTATTACACTGCTGAGGATTTTGAAGAAGAAAAAAAGAGTAAAATGTGGGCCTTACATGTAGAGTTAGAATCTAAATATGAAGATAAACTAAGAACATCTCTTACATATCTAGGAGACAAGGTTGAGTGGCCACTAATCCATGATCAATTGGCCAGAGTGATTAACATCTGGGAGGAGTTAAAAGCAGATGATGAGGCTCTAAAGCCTATTGTGAACAAATGGATGAGAAGGGAGAAAGAAATAACCTTATTGTGTCTATCTGTTATAAATAATTCTCATGATCAGATTGATAAAACCTTTGACATTGTTTCTGATCTTGCTGATTTTGATAGCAAAAGGATACATTTACAGAAGATAATAATAGGCTACTTAGACAAATATAAGAGCCAAAAAATCAATTTATTTCATCATGCCCTAGATAAGAAAAATAGTTTGAAAAGCAAAGAGGAATGGGTGAAGGAACTTGATGATTTATTTTTTTTAAGAATGAATCAAGTCATAAATGAAACAGGGCATGCATGGTGGGCCACCACAATAGAAGAAATGGTGAAAGCCAAAATATTCTTTGATTCTTTAAAATAGGAATTTGTTGATATTGATAATGAGGCTGATTATATAATAAAGAAAGGTTGATTATATAATAAAGAAACAGAAGGATATTTTGCAATTCAATTGGCCAAATGACACATTATTTGACAGGTGGATGGCAGAAATGCCTTCTAGTGAACAGTGTGATGTAGATGAAACTAATAGTGATGAGGTGCAGGGTGAGGAAGTCCAAATCACTGATACCATCACTACTCAAACCCAATCAGAAGAAGAAGATAAGAAAAACCTGTCACTTTCAGTTGCAGAACCGGGACCACAAGATGCCAATACAATTAAAGAAAAGGAAAAGGTAGAATTTTTCCTTACCATGCAGAATGAAGGTGGTGGAAGCCTGCAGGTGGAGGTTAATGTGCCCTCGTTAGAACAAGCTTCATTTTTGGCTAATTTAGTAGTTACATATGAAGATGAATCAGATCAATAGCCAACTCAGCAACATCAGAACATGTAACAGAAGCTGACCCGCCAAAAGGAATGATTTGATTTCGATATCTTCTGTTACCCATAGTTTTGTCATTTTCTGATAGGTGTATGTAGATATTCCTTGTAAAAGACACCTGTCAGTTTCTCTTAGCTGAAGCTTGTTGCATTTCACACTATATAAGTGAAATTCTAGGGCAAGAGAAAAGGTCTGAATTCTATTTGTTAAGTGATACACTTAGTCTGTTTTTGGTCCACCATTTTTGAGCAAAAATTCATGATGTATTTTCTCTATCAGATCTTGAGAATACATGAATATAGAATGATCTGTGTTTCTTTCTGAAGGTCATTCTGAGTCTATTGTAAATTGTATACAATTTTCAAGGAAAATGAATACAAATTATGAACTGTCCACATATCAATTCTTTCTGAACTTTGTCTCCTTTTGATTACTTGGTTATCTTGATGTTGTATAAGTAAAGGCTTGTGCAATTGAATGCAGTTCAATTAGGTTGTATATCTATTTATCATGGTTGTTAATTCAATGGATTAAGTAAAAGCTTTGATGAATTTGATAAGGTTTCTGCAGTAGTGGAAAGGATTTTGAATGACGATTTCTGATAAGAATTGCTGATAAAATTTGTTGTAAGGCAACAAATTAGATCTAGATATTTGTAGTAGACTCTGAACCCCAATGGATTAGGCACTGATCAAATTTAATCTAGCTGAAAGAGAAATGTGTCACACATGATTGTCAAAATGTAGAATTATAATCAACTTTACTTTTATTTCTTGTAGATCTTCAAAGTTGGCCTCTACTTGTTTGCATGGAATGTTTTAGCTTTAGTTAGCCATTATTGCTGAGAACATCTGCAAACCTATAGAAGATTTTTGGCCATATCTGTTATATGGGATGTGTTTATTAAAGTATCAAGAATTGTACATGTATTGGAGAATTTGAGATGAGAATCAGAATGAAACTAAGATAATTCTCATACAGTTTTCCCAATCTTGTATCATCCCTGGGTATACCCACCCTGGTTTTGCAGAGCCAAAAGAGTAGAAAACCACCCTTGGTTTTGTGGAAGTTTGGCCCAAATGGTGTGCACATACAATTGATAATAAGAATTGGCTAGTCTTTAGGCTGTGTGAGTATTGTCATCTTGGTATTAAGCATTTTGTTGCTTAGTGGTTTTAAAACACCAACAAGTTTGTTATTCATCCAAATGGAAACCCTTGTAGGAAGACCTAATTGCAATGCAACAATTAAATGTAATGTTGAAATATAGGAGAGAGATTCTTTTGGTTGAACTAGAAGATAAATCATCTTCTAACAAAATGACAGAGACTTTCGGTGAAGGATCCAAAGTACATCAATTCAATTATAGTCTAGTAAATTTAGGTGCCATCTTCATCATTAGATTTGAAGATAGTCCAGTATTTGTAGGTGTCATCTTCATCAAAAAAATTCCATGATAGTCTATTAGTTTGAGGAGTCATCTCCATCACAAGTTTTCCATGGCATACTTGTAGTTAGAGGTGCATTGAAGACCTTTTATCACTACATGAGCTAGTAGTAGATGGTGATTATTCATTATCATCATCATCATCTATCATAGAATCACATGAATATCATTTTTTATAGCCCACATGGCCTAGGTATTGAGGGTACAACTCCAAGCACTAAACACACCATATTTCAAATTATTATCTTTATGTGTTGATTTTTAAGTTGAATGTTATAGGGTTGAAGAGAGAAACACACTCAATTTTATTTTTCTTTTTGTTCTTTTTTTGAATATGAAACTGTTGTCTAAATGATACGATATAATTATGTATTATTAAAACAAAAATACAAGAAAAATATGATACCAACACAACTATATTTATTATTTCTTCTAAGCTTTTACAACTACAGCTTCTGCATATACATTTCCTTTCTTTTCTTTCATTACTATAACAAAAAGTATAATAGTTGTTACAATAGACCAACATTCCAAATGATAAATTTGCATCTACACACTTTCAATAAAATGAAACAACAAGTACATTACATTCTTTTTGCAACTAGACTCTTTTTAACACTTATCATCAAAACATCACTGAGAAAAAACACTTGAGCGGAGACTCTCCCATTTATATTACACAACAATGGCTGAACTTTGGCATAAAAAATAATAATGATAGTAATAGTATTCACTTCCATCTTCAATATTATCATAAAAACTTACAAAAAAAATACACATGTACCTATGGAAATATGCTCGAAGAGAAATTCCTCTCCTCGATCACCAGAGATGCAGGTGTGATTGGAGGTCATGAATGGAACAGCTTTTGAAGTCAAGCACATTAGGAAGAATGAAAGAAAGACAATATCGAGAGTTTTGAACTACTATTCCGCCCCCCCTATATTGATGCAAATGCAGGGGCCCCTTTCATATTATTCCCAGGGGTAGCAGGCATCATTTATCAAGTGGGTGGAGAAAACCTGAAATGAAATTGGGCTCAGAGAAAACCATGCGAAAATGTAGAGATAACCATGCGAAAATGCTCCAAAAATGTCAAATGAAACCGGGTGCAAAAAACATAATTGGGTATATGTTTTTTGAACTTTGCGGATGTATAAGCCCTATGTTGGTCAAAATTTTGACCAACACGGGTCTTATATGTAAAAAAATGAAATTTTTGCCTTTACATTTCGACCACCCTAAATTTATTTAGTTGATGGTCAAAAATTTTGGTTGAAAAATGATGTTAAATGTAGTAGTGACAAAAAAACAACAATAAGATGACCTTCTACATCAGCTCTATGCCTCCTGATCTAGGATATCAAATTAGGAGAAAAGATGTAGCAAATTTACAAGCTGCCTAAATGCTAGTTGTGGAGATGGAAGATGACATGATAGGCTTTGGTAAGTGGAAAAAAGAACTTCAATCTGGAATCATAGGTAATGCTGGTAGCACTTCAAATAATATAGATGCCATGCTCCAAAAGTTGTCTAATAAGGTTATTGCATTACAGAAACAAATCAATAGGCCAGCTCATTCTTTCCATCAGCCTTACCAAGAAGGTTCTAGGCATCAAAATGGAGGTAAGACTTTACAAATACCACCTTCTCAATAGAGATTAGCAATTGAGGCTACTCCAAAGAGACAAAATATGTGTGCTTTCCACCTAAGGGTAGATCATGATGGAGATATGTGTGCTAACCTAATTAGATATAATCAAATGGTGGAAAAGAAAGAATAAATAGTGAAATATTTTGAAAGTGAAGATGACCATGCTCCTTGTGGTGACTCTAAAAACTTTTTTCTAGAGTAATAATCAGATTCAAAAATGAAGTGAGTTTTTTGCAACTCTAGATGGACCTCAGTTGAAAATCATGACTAGAAGTCAGAAGAATATGAATCAATCCTCCAATTCAATGCTTGCTAAAAGTCATGCATCATCAAACAAAGCAGATAAAGACAGTGGCATGGTACCTTCAACTTCACAAAAAAAGCACAAAGGTAAGTCACCTAATTCCTCTAATATAATATGATACTGTGAAGAGGTGAGAATTTAGATATCTCCACTAGATTACTTGAAGTCTAATCCTAATCAATTGCAAGGGCTAGTTGAACACTGTAATAATAAAGATGGAGGAGATGTTAGTATTGATGCTAACATTGATCATCAAAACAAAGCTAGTACTAGTGGAACTCCTTTGGCTGATGAAGATCTAACACTACATAAATTGTTTCAAGAAGAAGAATCCATTGTCTTGGCCACCTCTCCAAATCAAAAACTTGGTCCTTTTTACATTTTCTTGTTTATCAATGGAAATAGGTTGAGTAATTTCATCATAGACCTAGGGGCTTTAGATAATGTGATGCCACCTTTGTAGCTAAAGCTCTAGGTCTACCCTTGACTAAAAACTTTGGTCATTGTTACTCAATTGATGCAAAACTAGTATCCTTGCTTGGACAAATAAAGGATGCTCAAATTGCTCTAGTTGCCTATCCTTCTAAAAGGCTAAAACTCACTATCCTAGTGGAAAACATCCCTGCAAGTTATGAAATGATCCTAAGTAGAAGTTTTCACAAGGACATAAGGGGAGAGATAAAATTAGACTAGTCCTACACTACCATCCCAATTGGGAACAAAAAGGAGAAACTAGAACCAGAAGAAAAAGAAAAGTTCACTATCCTAAAATCAGATGATCCTAGGTCTCAAATCTTATATCAAGAAATGTAGTTTGGTAACTATATGTTATTCTCTAATACCCTTGATATTCAAGAAGAATCGGAGCAAACTAATGGTGAATAATTATGGACTTTAGAATTTGATGGTAGTTGTGCCAATGTTGGTTCAAGTGTAGGAGTGGTTTTGACATCACCTAGTGGAGAAATCACTTGTTTGGCATACAAGTTAGATTTCAAGAATACCAACAATACTGCAAAGTATGAAGCTCTTATCCTTGGCATAGTTGCAACAAAACAAAAAGGGATCAAGATACTCAAAGTTCAAGGAGATGCAAAATTGGTAGTAAAGCAAGTGAAGAACCAATATGTAGTAAAGAACCAAAGATTGAAAAACTATTGTAATAAGGTGTGGGATGAGATTGAAAGTTTGGATGCTTTCTCAATTGTAGCAGTACTAAGGGAATTGAATTCAAGAGCTAATTCTTTGGTAGTTTTTGCATCTTTTCTCCTACCACATCCTGACTTCAAAGATCAAATCTATAAAGTGGAAGTTATATTTAGGTCCAATATTCTTGATAATAAAGATACTTGAAAAACACATACTACAATTCATTGAAGGGGAAAAACCTTTTGTAGGCCTATATTTTGAAGGAAGCACTAATGCAAGTGGTGATTCATTGACAAATGACAAAAGGAAATCAGAGCCAAATATGATCCAATTGAAAGGTAACAAGATCCCATCTCATCTCATTTCTTTAGAAAATATTTTTAATAATCATGATGCATACATTAAGAGAGAAAGAGATAAGAAAGGAAAAGCTTGTTGGAGAGTATGATCAAATAAATATAGGGACGAAAATCAATCTAAAAATGATAAACATAGGGAAGTGTTGCACACAAATGGAAAGGATAGAAATCATGAAATTACTCATTGAATATAAAGATGTATTTTCTTGGAGCTATGAGGATCTAAAAAAATTCATGAATGAAAAATTCAGACATAAAATTTTCCTTAAGCCAGGAGCTTCAGATAGAAACATAGGAACTACAACCCTATAGTTGAAGGAGAAATCTTTAAGAAGATTGATAAAATTTTGTAGGATAGGATCATATATCCTATTCATCACTCTACTCGGGTAGCTAACATTGTGCCAATAAGGAAGAAAAATGGAGAGATAAGGATTTGTGTGGATTTTAAAAATCTAAATCAAGCTTCTCTCAAATATAACTTCGCACTCCCCAACATGGATCACCTCTTGTAGAATGTTGCAGGGTAAGAGATGATGTCTATGTTAGATGGTTTTTCAAGGTATAATTAGATTCAAGTAGATGAGGCAAATTAGTTCAAGACAACATTCACCACACCTTGGGGTACTTTTGCATATAGTAGGATTCCTTTTGGCTTAATCAATGTAGGTGCAATATTTCAATATGCAATGAATTTGGATTTTGGTGATTTGAAGGATAAAACCATTATTGTGTACCTAGATGATTTGATAGTCTTCTCTAAGAAAAGGGAAGATCACATCAAAGACTTAGAAAGAGTGTTATAAAGTTGTAGAGGTCATGGTGTCTCACTGATTCCCAAGAAATCAATATTTTGTGTGACAAAATATAAACTATTTGGTCACATTGTCTCCCAAGAAGGGGTGAAAATTGATCCAGATAGGGTTAAAGTTATTCAACAATTAAGTCTTCCAAAATTAAGTCTTCCATTGAGAAAAATAGAAGTGAAGCCTTTCTTTAACCACGTAAATTTCTTAAGGAGGTTTGTGCCTAATCTCTCTAAAATAGCTAGGTATATAGTAGATATGATGAAGGGTAATAAAGCTTTCAAATGGAGTGATATTGGAAAAAGGGCTTTTGAAGACATCAAAGGTGTTATTGCCAAAGCCCCTGTTCTTGTTCATCCAGGCTACACTAAGGAGTTCATCATATATTGTTATGCATTAGAGCACCATGTCAGCCATATTAATGTAGGAAAACAAAAAAGGAATACAAGCCCCAATTGCTTTCATGAGTTTGCAATGAAGAATCAAGAACTGAAATACTCACAAATGGAGAAACATTTATATGTCTGTTGGAAATGATTAAAAAGATCATGAAGAAAATTGTTGGAATAATCATATGGAACTGGAAAAGAATGTTCTTAATCATTTTTTTGTCATTGATGTCAAACTTGCTACTTGCAGGAATGACAATTGCTTTAGTGATCCAAATACTATCAAGTGGTTGATTGACAAGGAGGAGGCAATCAATAAGCTGTAACTAGAACACCTAGAGAAAGGTTGAACTTATGATGTTGAAATGAAGTAGAAGGATCAACTAAGCCATTGATGAAAAAGTCTACTGATGACAGACACAGAGAATAGGCACATTGAAACATATCAAAGATGTAAGGTTTTAGCTAAGACATCTGTAAAGCTTAACTAAAGTTCATTAGAGAGAGGGAGTCGAGCAAGCTAGTAGGTGCCGAATAAATTCCTAGTTAAAGTCGAGTGAGTGAACTTCAGATGCCGAGTGAACTTCAGATGCTGAGTGAACTTCAGGTGCCGAGTAAAATCAAGTGTCGAGCAGATACAAGTGCTGAGCAGAAACAGATGCCAAGCATCAGAAAACCAATAGTGCCGAGTAACACAAAGATGTTGAGCATCAGTAAATCAATAATGTTGAGTTGCTGCATTATTTTGAAAATAGAAGATTCACCAGATCCAAGCCGACAAGGTTGTTATCTAGAAATCTGTGAATTAAATGGAAGATAAGAATGATGAGATGGTAGCATAGAACACCATGTAGAACATTTTTGGAGATTACAAGTGGAGTCTAGATGAAGTTTCTAGATAAGAGCAAGATATAGGGTAGATACATTGTATCCTACCTAATCCATTTGGAACCCTAAAGTTGGAAAGGGAGAATCGAGTGGCAAAGGCAAACCAGATTTCTATTCAAAAAGTTATAAGGTCATGAAGCAAATAGAGGAGAAGGTGGTCGAGCATAAAAGCATGAAAGTGTTGAAGAAGGTGCTAAGGAGAAAAAGAGCACAATTACTCTATTTCGATAAGAAGACCCCATATATGATTGCATTGGCATGATGAGTAAGAAGACTCAAGGAGATGAAGCTTGAGAGGAAGACAAGCTGTCAAAGCTAAAGTGATTAAAGCCAAGCAAAAGGATAGAACCGAAGAGTGATCTGAAATCTGCAAAGTATGTTGTAAGTTTTATCAGATCAACATTCCATTATTGTTACTTTCTAGCAATTGTAACAATTAGTTTAAATCCTATGGACTTAGGTTGGTTTAATAGCCATGAGGTAAATCCTTTAACAGGGTGACATTCCAAGTGAATGTTCTAAAGTCCTTTGATCAGGCCCATTCCTAACAGTTTGGTGAAAATCCTCTAACAAGGTCACATTTAACAATGTGTTGTAAGCCTTTAACAGGGCAGGCTTTTAATAGGGCATCACTTTAGAAGAGTGAGAATCAACTAGCATGTTACTGGTGGTTTTTTCCAAATTGGGTTTCCACGTAAATCATTGTGTCATGTGTTAATCTTGCACATTTTATTACTGCATGTTGATTTACTGTAACTTGCTAATATGATTGAACTAAGTTTGGATGGATGAAAAGTGTATGGATTCATTAAAAGTAGAGAAAAAGTATTATTAGGGCATTTGGACCTTGAATAACTGATTCCCCTACCCCCCCTCTCAGTTATTCTAAAGAATTCTAACAATTGGTATCAGAGCCAAACTGTTGTTTCAGCTCAAAGGGACTATAAGCAGGAAAGATCAAAATGTCTAAGAGAGAAGTCCCCAAGCTCAACAAAGACAACTTTGTTGCATGGAAAAGTTTGATGAAGCTACATCTTGTATCCATAGGATATTATGCCCAAAATTCAATTATTACTGAACATGTTGATCCAACTAGTACTCTTACTGCAGAAGATATGAAAAACAAACAGGAACACAATCAGACAATGTTGGAAATTGTCGTTGCACTCAACTATGTTGAATTTGATGATATCAAAGGATGTGACACTGCATTCAAATTGTGGAAAGCCCTATCAGAAATCTATGGAGGAGATTAGAATGTCCAAAGAACAAAAAGAGAAAGCCTCGGAGGAAAGTTTGATGATATGAAAATGGAGAAAAATGAGAATGCTCCTCAGTATGGCGCAAGAATGAAGGAAGTGGTAAGTGCAATAAGATGTTTGAATGGTCAATTGGATGAAGATACTGTTAATAGTAAGTTCTTAAGAACCTTGCTCCTTATCTATGCTATTAGAGTATCTGCAATACAAGAACTAAGATGTGTACCAGGAAATAATCTAAGTTTTGAAGGTATAGTGGGTAGACTCACTGCATTTGAGTTATCTAACTTTGACAACTACAAACCTGAGAATGTTGAATCTGCTTTCAAGGAAAAGCTATTACTGAAAGATGCTAAACAGGTAAAATCAAAAAAGGGAAGAAAGATGAAACATGTATACAGTGACAGTAGCACTAATGAGGAAGATGTGGAACAATTGGAAGCACTACTTGCTAGAAGATTTCACAGAGGTAAAGGAAAATTCAAAGGTAAGATGCCTATCGTTTGTTTTAATTGAAATGAAGTAGGTAATATTGCTGCCAGATGTACACAGAAAAAGGATTACAAGGAAGGCAACAAATACAAATATGGAAGAGAAGGCAATAAGAGAGATTACAAAGACAAAGGCAAGAAGTGTTATATTGTTGAAAAAAAATTTGATGATAATGATGATGAAGTTGTTTATGTAGCCATGAAGGACCTATCTGATGAAGAAGAGCCTACAACACTGGTAACATGTATGAACAAGAATGACAGATGGATCATAGACAGTGGATGTTCACATCACATGACAAGAGACAAAAGTAAGTTTGTTAACTTTACTCAGTATGATGGAAATAGTGTTAGATTTGGTAATGATGCTCCATGTCAAATAAAAGGAAAAAGTTCCATTAAGCTTACAGAACAAATTTCATGTGATAATGCATACTATGTTGAAGGATTAAACTACAATTTGCTAAGTGTCTCACAATTAGGCAATATAGGATGCAAAGTAGAGTTTGGAAACAAAATTGCAAAAATCTATGATACTGATGGTAAACTGATAGGAAAAGGAGATCAAACAATAAGTAATCTATTTTACCTTGATATGGATGATGTCTCTTGTTTTGTTGCAAAATTTGATGATGAATGGTTATGGCACAAAAGGCTATGTCATGTCAACTTTGACAATCTGGTCAATATTAGTAAAATGAAGAAAGTCAGAGGTTTACCAAAATTGAAGAAGCCTGATAATACCATGTGCAAACAATGTCAGCTAGGAAAGATGACAAAGTCAAGTTTCAAAAGCAAAAACTATACATCTAAAGAAGTACTTGAGCTAGTTCATACTGACTTATGTCATCCAATGGAAGTACAAAGCTATAGAGGAGATAGATACATAATGTTGTTTGTTGATGACTATTCCAAAATGATGACTGTTATGTCCTTAAGAAAAAAATTTGATGCCTTTCAAATGTTTAAGTGGTATGTGGCTAGAGTTGAAAAGGAAACAGGAAAGAGCTTGAAATGCCTGAGATCAGACAGAGGTGGTGAATTCACATCAAAAGAATTCGAGATATTTTGTAATGATAAAGGAATCAAAAGACAAACGTCAGCTCCTAGAACTCCTCCACAGAACGAAATTTTTGAAAGAAGAAATAGATTTGTGATTGACTATGCCAGAACATTAATGATGGAAAAAACTGTTGCTCTAAAATACTGGAGAGAAGCTGTAAGTGTAGCTGTTCATACACTAAACCAAGTACAAGTCAAGAAAGGTACAAATACAACACCTTTTGAATTATGATATGGTCACTCACCCAATGTAAAACATTTCAAAGTGTTTGATTGCAAGTGCTTTATCCTTAAAGATGCTAGAAATGGAAAATTTGATGCAAAAAGTGATGAAGGCATATTTCTTGGTTACTCCACTAGAAGTAAGGCATACAAGTGTTTGAATACTAACACTAACAAAATTGTGGAAATTGCAAATGTAAAATTTGATGAGCATACAGAAGTCCAAGTTGAAGAACCAAAGAGAACAAATGAATACAGAACCTTTGTGTATTCTTATGAAGGAATGCCTATTGATGAGGATGTTGTCAATCAAATTGAAACTCAACAACAAATTTTAGTTTCAGCTGAGTCACAACTAGTGAATGTCAAGTTGCATTCAGAAGCCGAGTTGCAGAATGAAGGAAATGCACAATCTGATTTAGAAGTCAGTACACATGAAATAGATGAAGAACAACCTGACAACTCAGTACATAGTGACCCTGAAATAGAAAGATCAAACATGGAAACAAGGACAGAACCAAGATTATCCAAATATGTAAAAAGACATCACCCTACTGAACAAATAATTGGTGGCAAAGATGCAAGACCAATGACAAGGAACAGACTGAGACATAAATCATGTCTAATTAGAAAATCTGAACCTAAAACAGTATATGGTGCATTACAAGATGATGACTGGTATAAAGCTATGGAAGAAGAGATTGATCAAATAAAGAAGAACAAAACCTAGAGTTTAGTTCCCAGACCAGTTGACAAAAATGTGATTGGCACCAAGTGGGTATTCAGGAACAAGCTAGATGAGAATGATGAGATTACTAGAAACAAAGCTAGACTAGTATGCAAGGGTTATGCTCAAGAAGTAGGACTAGACTATGGTGAAACATTTGCCCCTGTTGCTAGAATGGAAGGAGTAAGAACTTTACTTGCATATGCTACATATAAAGATTTCAAAGTTTATCAGATGGATGTAAAGTCTGCTTTTCTAAATGGTATACTAGAAGAAGAAGTCTAAATTGAAAAACCAAAAGGATTTGTTCATGAGAAGAACAGGGATATGGTTTGTAAATTACATAAAGCACTCTATGGTCTAAAATAAGCACCTAGAGCATGGTATGAGAGACTTCACAATTATCTAGTGCAAATAGGATTTGAAAGAATAGATGATAACAGCAACATGTACATCAAAGTAGAAGAAGGTAAGGATATTATTGTATCTGAAATCTTTGTGGATGACATAGTGTTTGGAGGAAAGGAAGTGCTTTGCAAAGGCTTTGCTGACAAAATGAAACATGAGTTTGAAATGTCTATGTTTGGAGAGATCAATTTTTTTTTTGGATTGCAAGTACATCAACTAAAACATGGTATATTTGTGACACAATCAAAGTATATCAAAGAAATACTCAAAATGTTTGGATTGGAGGAGTCCAAACCAATCAGCACACCAATGGCAACATGAAATAAGCTATCCAAAAATGATGAATCAGCTGAAGTCAATCGAACAATGTACAGATCCATGATTGGAAAACTACAATATGTTGTACATAGCATACCAGACATGGCATTAGCAGTTGGAATAGTGGCTAGATTCTCTACTAATCCCAAAGAAAATCATCTCATAGCAGTAAAAAGAATAATGAGATATCTTAAAGGAACTAATAACTTTGGTCTATACTACAAAAAGAATGGAAAGTTTGAACTCAATGCATATACAGATGCAGATTGGGGAGGCATCATTAATGACAGAAAAAGCACAAGTGGAGGTGCATTATTTTTAAGTAAAAGGCTAGTTACTTGGACTAGCAAGAAACAAACATGCACATCCCAGTCCACTGCAAAATTAGAATATGTAGCAGCTGCAGTCAATTGCACAAACATTGTGTGGCTCATACATCTATTAAGAGGAATGAAAGAAGAGGTAACAAAACTTGTGATATTGTATTGTGATAATACAAGTGCTATAAACATATCCAAAAATCTAGTAATGCATGCAAAAACCAAGCATATTGCAATCAAGTATCATTATGTCAAAGAATTGGTAGAAGACAAACAAGTGAAGTTGGAATACATTCACACAAAAGAACAAACTATAGATATCTTCACTAAACCATTGCCCAAGGATACTTATGAATATCTTAGAGGCAAGTTGGGGGTAATACCCCTAACTCAAGCAGTTTAAAGCAACAAGGATGCTACCCTGCATCAATAGGAACAAATCATTGAAATATTAGAAGAATGATGCAGAAGATGACACCAGGAGCAGAAACTCCAAATCAGTCACAAGCATGGTGACAAAGGGAGAAAACATGAGACGCAAAGCTTATATTTTGCATGATAAAGATGCTACATCTTTGGCATTTATGTCAAAGAGGGAGAAATATGCAAAAACCTAATCAATACAAAGCAAGAGGGAGATATATATGAAAGAAGGAGATTAATGAAGAAACTAAAAGATATATATGAGATCAGTACTAAAGATGCAGCAGCCAGGAAAAGTAGCAAACAATAGCAAACAACGTATACAATCTCGGTGGTAACTAAGTTGATCAATTGATCAGTTTGGTTTTTCCATCAATGCCAAAGAGGGAGATTGTTGAAAATGATTGAAAAGATCATGAGGAAAATTGTTGGAATAATCATATGGAACTAGAAAAGAATGTTCTCAATCATTGTTTTTTCATTGATGTCAAACTTGCTACTTGCAGGAATGACAATTGCTTTAGTGATCCAAATACTATCAAGTGGTTGATTAACAAGGAGGAGGCAATCAATAAGCTATAACTAGAACACCTAGAGAAAGGTTGAAGTTATGATGTTGAAATGAAGTAGAAGGATCAGCTAAGCCATTGATGAAAAAGTGTATTGATGATAGACATAGAGAATAGGCACATTTAAACATATCAAAGATGTAAGGTTTTAGCTAAGACATATGTAAAGCCTAACTAAAGTTCATTAGAGAGAGGGAGCCGAGCAAGCTAGTAGGTGTCGAACAGATTCCTAGTTGAAGCCGAGCGAGTGAACTTCAGATGTCGAGTGAACTTTAGGTGCCGAGTAAAATCAAGTACTGAGCAGATACAAGTGCCGAGCAGAAACAGATGCCAAGCATCAGAAAACCAATAGTGCCAAGTAACACAAAGATGTCGAGCATCAGTAAATCAATAATGCCGAGTTGTTGCATTATTTTGAAAATCAAAGATTCACCAGATCCAAGCCGACAAGGTTGTTATCTAGAAATCTGTGAATTAAATGGAAGATAAGAATGATGAGATGGTAGCACAGAACACCATGTAGAACATTTTTGGAGATTACAACTGGAGTCTAGACGAAGTTTCTAGATAAGAGCAAGATATAGGGTAGATACATTGTATCTTACCTAATCCATTTGGAACCCTAAAGTTGGAAAGGGAGAATCAAGCGACAAAGGCAAACTAGATTTCTATTTAAGAAGTCATAAGGTCATAAAGCAAATAGAGGAGAAGGTGGTCGAGCATAAAAGCATGAAAGTGTTGAAGAAGGTGCTAAGGAGAAAAAGAGCACAATTACTCTGTTTCAATAAGAAGACCCCAGATATGATTGCATTGGCATGATGAATAAGAAGACTCAAGGAGATGAAGCTTGAGAGGAAGACAAGCTGTCAGAGCTGAAGTGATTAAAGCCAAGAAAAAGGATAGAACTGAAGAGTGATCTGAAATCTACAAAGTATGTTGTAAGTTTTATCAGATCAACATTCCATTATTGTTACTCTCTGGCAATTGTAACAGTTAGTTTAAATCCTATGGACTTAGGTTTATTTAATAGCCATGAGGTAAATCCTTTAACATGGTGATTCCAAGTGAATGTTCTAAAGTCCTTTGATCAGGCTCATTCCTAATAGTTTGGTGAAAATCCTCTAACAAGGTCTCATTTAACAGTGTGTTGTAAGCTTTTAATAGGGCAGGCTTTTAACAGGGCATCACTTTAGAAGAGTGAGAATCAAGCAACATGTTACTGGTGGTTTTTTCCAAATTGGGTTTCCACGTAAATCATTGTGTCATGTGTTAATCTTGCATGTTTTATTACTGCATGTTGATTTACTATAACTTGCTAATATGATTGAACTAAGTTTGGATGGATGAAAAGTGTATGGATTCATTAAAAGTAGTGAAAAAGTATTATTAGGGCATTTGGACCTTGAATAACTGATTCACCCCCCACCCCCCCCCCCCCCCCCCCCCCCCCCCCCCACCTCTCAGTTATTCTAAGGAATTCTAACAATGTCGTGGTGAGTGCACTCAAGAATTTTAAATTCTATATGTTGCATTCCAATTCAGTGATATATGTGCCTTATCCTACAGTTAAAAGTATCTTGACACAACAAGAGGTTGGTTGCAATAATAGAGGAGCTTGGATAGAAAAGGTCCAAGAGTTTGACATAGAGATCAAGCCAACCAAACTTGTGAGAGGAAATGCACTTTGAAAAGCCATGGTAGAAGATCAACAAGTTGAAGATGAAGATACTCCAAAGGTTCTTATGGTAAGTCTTCAAGATCCTTGGTTTTCAAATACTGCATACTTTCTGACCTATGGTGAGTGTCCTGATGGATTAAGTGCTAAGCAAAGGAGAGATCTAAAAACAAAGGCCTTAAAATATGTAATTCATGATGATTTTTTGTATAAGAGAGCTATTGATGGTACATTTCTAAGATGTGTTGATAAGGAGCAGCAAGAGAGGCTCTTAAAGTCTTTTCATAATGAAGCACATGGATGACACTTCTCTTCTACTCTCACTGCATTCAAAATCGTAAGGCAATGCTATTATTGGCCTGGTATGATTAAGGATTCATATAAGTGGGTTGCCAATTGTGAGAAATGTAGGATGTTTAGTGGTAAACCTCAGCTAGTTTCCTTCCCTCTTAGGCCAGTGGTGATTGAAGCTCCTTTTCATCAATGGGGTCTAGATTTTATAGGCCCAATCAATCCTCCTTCCAGTCAAGGACATTCTTATATCCTAACTGCCACAGATTATTTCAGTAAATGGGTGGAAGCCAAGCCAATGAAGAAGACCTCATCTGAGGTGGTATGTGAGTTTCTCAAAGAACATATATTGGTCAATTTTGGAGTTCCTATGAAATTGATAATGGAAAATGAATCTTATTTTTCTTCCTCAGAAATTATTGAGTTTTGTCATGATAATGGTATCCAAGTTGGTCATTCCTCTTATTATTTTCCTCAAGGAAATGGGAAAACTAAATCTAGCAATAAAAATATGATTAATATCTTGAAGAAAATTGTCTCAGATAATCAAAAAATTTGGCACAAGAAGATACATGATGCTTTATGGGATGATAGGACCACACCTAAAAGAGCCATTGGGATCTCACCTTTTGAGTTATTTTATGGAGTCGAAGCTAGCTTGTCATTGCCTTTAGAGCTTGCCACTTGTAAATTGAAGACTATGATTGATGATGGCACATTCAAAGATGGATTGGAAAAGAGAATTTTGTATCTCACCAAGTTATAGGAGGAAAGAGAAGAAATGGTAGATAAAATTATTGAACATCAAGGGAGAGTCAAGAAGTTATTTAATAAAAGAGCAAAACCAAGGAAATTGGTAGAAGGTGATTTGGTCTTGTTGTGGGATAAGAGGCATGAACCAAGAGGAATGCACTCCAAGTTTCAATCTTTGTGGAGCCAATTCAAATCATGTAAGTGAAAAGAATAACTCTTTCAAGTTGGCATATCTCACTAGAGAACCCCTACCATGTTCTTATAATGGGCAGGATTTGAAGTTGTATCAAATGCAAAACTGAAGCAGGTAACTCTTGCATAGTAGCTAGTTAGTTAGGTTTTTCTTTAATGCAATTTGCTTTAGTTTAGTTGCTCACTTTCTTAGTTAGTTGTTGATTTCCTAGATTAGTCTATTTTTTTTGTTTCCAAGTTGTCACCTTGTTTTATGAAACCAAAGATTGCTAGGATTCTTTTAGGTATTGGCATGCTTAAATCACCAGATAGCACCAGATGTTGCCCAACTTTCAATTCGTTTCATTTTTCTTTAACTTGAAGTCAAGTTAAAGTGTCAATGTCTTAAGTGTGGGTCCAAGTTACATCTAGGATGATCTTCTTCTCATCAACCCCTTTCAAGCTAACCTATGTGGGAAATCATGTATGTATTGCATTGTTTAAGGGCTAGGTAATTTAGGGTTTGGTGGGTTAGTTATAAGTGCTTCCTTGATGAGAAGAAGATTTGCAAACTCCAATGATTCACAATCTAAATATTTGGAAGGATTCTAAGGACAATTATCTATACTAGTTTGCATTTCAATGGAAGATATCACAAGTGATTGAGCTCAGAATGCAGAGAAGCCAATTTGTTTAGCAGAAAGCAGTCAAAACCCTTTAATATTCAAACATGTAAAGGTATCATCGATTCAGTGTATGAACGGTCCAGATGTGATCTTAGCAACTATGTAGATGAGTGGAAGAGTCAATTAACAAAGGAACGCATGCCATTAGTCAATTGAAAAGTCAACTACTTACTTGTTAGTTGGGCTTGCACGATCATGATCATTGATCAAGCATGAGATCAACGATGCATCTTCATTTCGAAGAGTTTCTTACAAGTACAAGTCCATCTGTGAAAAATCTCCACAATAAAGACATGTTTTCACACTCAAATCCCTACAAGTACCCTTTCCTTTTGGTTTTAAGTAATGTAAGATCATGCATGTTCCTAACCGTTGATCAAATAAAGATCAACGGTTATCACTTTCTCACTTTCTGAAATTGTGTGATGTTTAACCAAAGCGGGAAAGCAAGGTGATGACGTATAGAGATGGTGGGACCTAACTAAGGAAGTTATAAATGGAAAAAGCAAAGAGGATTGCTAGGTTTTAATTGTGATCATTGATTCAAGATCAACGGCTAGAATTCAAACTTGCATATGAAGGGAATGAAGATTATCATAGGGTTTTTGAAGCTGCATGAAGATAAACAATCACCAGGTGTTCTCAGAGGTGCCATGGGATCAAGATCATCATTGGGAATGATTCCATGCATCTATACCATGTTGTAGATTAGATATTTTAATGTTTTATTCACATTTTCTTTCCATTGTGTGACTGTTGCACTACCAAAATTGAGGAATGACAAAAAAACTATAAATATAATTTCTTCTAATAATGAAAAGGTCAGCAAACTTGATAGTAGAGAGTTAGTAATTCCATTTACCTTGATTTGGCTTTCACATTTATTTTTCTAATTATTGGTTAGATTAGATTTGCATTGAGGGCTAAAGAAAATTACATTTGGTATTGTGATTTTCTCTTGGATTTCATTCTATTCTGGTGATTGCAGCATAGGTAATTTCATTTATCATCCATGTGTAGTTCTTTTTATGTACCTTCCTATTGTATCTACATCATTAGAATCAGTAGTTGTGGTTGTAGAAATTAAAATAGTTTCTAATTAGAAGTTAGATAATAGAGCTTTAAGATAACTTATAACAAACATTTCATTGGAGGTTGTGAATTATCCAAATCCATTTTGCCTAAATTGTTTGTGTCTACAAGCAATTTTGTTAGTAGCCTCTTCTACTCTCAAGTCAAGAGCTTATCTTTTAAAATCATGGTCAAATAAAGACATCAATTCATTGTATATCATTTCAAACCAAAGGGAGTTGTACCTTGTAATTCAGAGGGCAATGATATAACACATACACTAACCCATTTGTTGGTGACATCCTTTTGTTTCTCCAAAATATTGGGCATTAAAAAGAGTCAGGTTATAAACCCTAACAGGAGAACAAACTATTAACCAACAAGATCATAAAGACTACTATTGTACCTTATGTTATAACTATGGCCTAGAATTATGAATAAGATTAATCATGCATTCGACCCTTTGGTTTATTTTATGTTTCAACTCACTTTTCTAGTTTATGTGCCACCAAAACTTTAGTTTATTTTCTGGAATGCCTAATTTCTAGGTTGATTATGTCTGGATTGCTTCTCTATTCTTGAAGTTGCCATTACATGCTTCTCTTTGTGTTCTCATAGTAGTTATTTACGAATATATTGGTGTTCATGATGAATGGTTTGTATAGGCCTTGTGATTTCCACTCTGAAATCATTTGTGCTTTAAAGTCTTGGAGGGTCTCTAAATCTAGTGAATCATCTTTTGCAATTTCATCTTTTCCATTACTTTCTCCACCATCCCAAGCACAAAGAGCCAACTTCTAAAATTCTAAAGGTTACAAATTGTACACAATCGGGTGCCCACCACCACTATTATGTCTCATAAATTTTTTATGCCCCACCAAAAACAACTTCGAGATGAAGGCAATTCTGGTCATCAACGGGTTTATTGTTACATCTCTTTTAGGTTCAAACTAACAACAAAAAGGATGACCAAGTATCCTAAAATCTTATCCCCCTTCCCTTCCGTCTCAAGATTTTATTTTAATACCTAACTAAGAGAATTAGCATACCATCACAGTAAGGTAGAGTTAGCATTGTAAACTATGGCTCCTAATGAAAGACAAAAAAAATCCACATTTTTTAATTAAATCATCCATATTATCCTCTTCTAATTCCTTAAATATAGTTTTTTTATCAAAAAAAAAAATTTTGAAGATGCATCTCTCATTAGTAGATTCCTTTAATTGTAGGGATGTTATTGTTATCCCTTAAAAGGTAGTAAAAAGCATTAGATGATATTACAAACACGGAAGGTGCCAAAATACTTTCCTACCTTATGGATCGTTCCAAGGAGAAAGGATGAGTAAGAGATCCATTGATATCAATTTGTACAATTCAATTTGTTAAAAAAGTGTTGACCATACAATAGAACTTGTCTGGAAACTCGAAGGCCTCTAATATCATGTGTAGGAATGAGAACTCCACCCTCACAAGTGTCTTCTCAAATTCTAGGTTAAGCATGGAAATATTTTTCCTAAAATCTATAGCCCATTCTATTAACTCTTAACTACTGACTAGGTTTTCTAGTATATTACCTTTGACAAAACATGTGTGTACAATTAAAAAACTTGGGTATAATCTCAATGAGTCTTATTGCCAAAATATTAGCAAAGGCTTCTATAGGACACATTGAGAAGTGTTATAGGTCTTCAAATCTTAATTAATGATTTGTCACCTTAATATATCACCTCTTTCCATGTCTTTTTATATATCATATTCTTGATATCTTCCCTAGATTTAATATTATAGTCCAAACATCATTCTAATGTGGACAAGTTTTATAATATTCATAAAATTATTTTTTGATATCACTTTGATTAGTCTCAGTGGTACCATCATTACAAACCTTATAAATACTCACTCATTTTTTTTCTTAGGTATCTAACAAATACTATTTTTCCTTTATCACCATTATTAAACCAAATGATTTTAGATCTAGTTTTCATCTCTTAGATCTATTATTATTATAAGGTCCAAGATTACTAAGAGGAGGTATAAATCAGTAATCTACCAAAACAAATTTTTCATTAACCATTCAACTACATCTATAGACTTATAACTTGAAAAGTAACAAATAATGAAATCAATGAATCCATAAAAATATATGCAATGCAAAAACACCAAGGTTTTCATGGAAACCCTTGGTTAGAAGGGATAATTCATGATGGAAATTAGTACCCATAGATCTTGGGATGATACTTTGCATGTATCACCCACCATGTAAAATAACACTATCTTTGACATCAAGATACACACACACACACACACACACACACACACACACACACACACACATATGTATGTGTGTGTGTGTGTGTGTGTGTGTGTGTGTGTATTCACATGCATGCATGCATACATACATACATGCATGTATGTATGTATGTATGTATGTGTATACATATCTATATATACATATGTATGTGTATACATCTGTATATATACATACATATGTATGTATGTATGTGTATGTGTATGTGTATATATGTATATATACATATGTATGTATGTGTGTGTGTGTGTGTGTATATATATATGTATACACATACATACAATCATACATATGTATGTATGTATGTATGTGTATACATATATACATACCCATACATACATACATATATGTAGATATATACATATATGTGTGTGTGTGTGTGTATATATACATACAAATATATGTGTGTATATGTATATACACATATACATATATGTATATATACACATATACATATATGTATATATACACATATACATATATATACACATATACCTATATATACACATATACCTATATATATACATGTATACATATACATATACATATATAATCCAATGATGATAACTATCATTATATTAAGTGAGAATATAAATCAAACTACTGCCTAATTATAGAGAGAGAACATCGATATTTTAAATACCCTACATGACCTCTTGGAGTCTCTCATTCTCGTAGAAGAGTAAAGAGTTTCATAAAAATTAATAAGCATAAAGTTTCCATCATAATGTTATGCAAATTCTTTCTCATAAAATGATGGATTATTTGATATTATTTTGGAGTGTTTACACAAATCCAACAATGCCGAAAGGGTTCAAAAAATTTTGAATATGAGAAATAATAATCTATAGTCTACCTCCTTTTAATGGAGTAGTGGTCGAGTAATATGTAGGAATATTAATTTGTGTGTGTGGAAAGGGTGGTATTCTAGGAGACATGTGAACCTTGAGGGGGGTCTTGTAAAGATGTGATGACATCATTTCATGATGATGTGTAGTTTCTTAATTAACAAATACCTTTTATTTATTAAAAGTGTGTGGATATCATATTTTGTGACAAGAAGGCCTTTGTGTCTTGTAAGCTTTTGTTTGCATGAAAAAAATATTTTGAGGGGATGGAGAAATAATTAGACCCAACTTGGCATGCAAGGCTTAGAATTAGCTTTCAACCATTGGCTTTTTATAATAGGCTTCCCTAATTGTGTTCAATTCTATGATTTTAAAACCTATGTGGGCCTCTCTACAAATATTTTCTTTACTTTTCTTAGGATGGGTGGGGACTATGCTCACATTTAGCCTAGCAAGCATGATGATTTTGAAAATAGTGTCATATGCGGCATGTCTATTAAGAGGGAGGATTTTTTCAGTTTATTGAGTCCATTAATGGCTGCGATTGAGGTATGTCAATGTTTTGTACCTCTTGGGAGGTTATACAAGTCACTGTATGAGGAATTTATTTTAAAATCAACATAGAAGTGACAACACAAGCTACTTGGTTATCCACAAAGTGCAAAAATTTAAAGAAACCTCACTAAGTAGTAGAGATTCTTCAAATGAAATGAAGCTTTGGTCAAAATACATGGTGGTCATGAAAGGGAGCAATTGTCACTGTCATTGAGCCAATTTTGTCTCATGATCATGAAATACTTTACCTTATAAAGTCTATTTAGAGTGTCTTATAATCATATGCCACCTCTAAAGCACCTTAGGAACCATAACCTCATTTCATTCACATTTTTCTTGTTAAAATTTCTAGAGAGCTTTGTTAAAGGAAGCAATAGAAGCTACTAAAAATTAGGTCAATATGTTCAGTCATCCATACTAGGTTCTAATTTATTGGAAGCATGCTTTCCCTTGGGTCTTTGTCCATCATAATCCATTTTTGTCCAAGAAACCTCCAACTTGAGCTCCCTCATACCTAACAACATTTATACCCTTGGCCTAATTAAATAGATGTCCATACATCACCTCGATTCCTCAAAATCAACCGCTAGGTCAAGGAATTCTAAAATCCCTGCACCATCTGTAATTTCTACATAACTCTGTGGCTTGAACAATAAAGCTTCTAAGCCTTCAATTCTGAGTAAGAGGAAAGGGAAATACCCATCCCCCAACTAAAAAGCCTAAATTATCCATTCAAGATGTGTTATATGAGGAGAAAGATGAAACTAAGGAAGACACATTTAAATTGAAAGCAATTCACAAAGATCCCATAGGTTTGTGACCTGCTATTTGTTCAAGGGTAAAAAAGCACAGTTGGTAGACTATAGTTCCAAAGAGGGAGAGAATCAAGGGAGTGGGAAACCTATGGAGAATCGTAAGGAGAAGAATGCTAATGGTGAGAGGCGAAACAAAAACCATTGATAGTTTAGAGAGATCTATAACGAATATCACCACCCGCATTTTTTATAGTATGAAAACAAATTTTATAGACTTAATGAGAGACATAATTGTTAGGATTAACCTCAGATAGAAATAACAGTTACATGCAAATATAGCCAATGCCAGAAAATAGTAGATCACATAAAAGAGAACACAAGACACCAAGATTTAACATGGTTCACCCAATCCCTGGGCTACATCCACCAACAACAAGTCCAATATTATTATGATCCAGTGATTTCAACCTGATTACAATCTGTAATCCCTTATAGCTCAATACCACCACAAGAACCAATTTTCACATCACACATTATAAAAATCCCTAACCCTAAGCCTTTTTATACAAGTTTTTTGCCGCTTACAAAATTAGGGCTAGAATACTACAAAAATAGTAGCCGGTGCCTTTTACAATATAAGGTCATTTTTGGCTTCAGGGGTGCTACCTTTGAAAACCCCCACAAGGGCATTGCCTCTCAACCCCACCCTATACTACGATAAGGAGCACATCAAGGGCGCTACCCCAGGACCCCACAAGGGTGCTGTCTCTTCACCCTGTCTTGGGGGAGCTACCCCCAAACCCCTGTAGAAATAATATGGAGGAAAAATGCGCAGAATAAACCTCTAAGTCTAATTAGGCTCCACATCACAACAATATTTCACTTGGAGATTGATCAAACTCCACAATAACAACCTCCCACTTGGAGACTGATCATAGCACTACTAAACTTGTAGCTCCCATTGGAATATTAAACCACCCGGACTCTATTGTTCTTTTAGTCTGTTCAGTCTAGAAGGCCAACCAAAATTGAAGAGGAGTTCAGCTTCTCCCTTGTCACTACCTTTGTAAACATATATGTTGGATTGGCATTTGTGTTTATCTTCTCCAACTTTAACTATCCATCATCCAAAACTAATCGAATAAAATGGTACTGCAACTATTGTGTTTTGTCTTCGAATGCAAAGCTGAATTATTTGCAAGATGAATGGCACTCTGGCTATTTGTGAACAAATAATTATCCCTTTGTGGGTGTCCCAATTCTTCCATGAAGAACTAAAGCCGTATCGTCTCATTGGTTGCCTCTGTAGCAGCAACATAATCTGCCTCTATAGTAGATAAAGCATTAACTAGCTGTAATCGACAAACCCAACTCACTGTTACCCCACCAACAGTAAATACATAACTTGTAGTACTCTACTTGGTATCAATATCCCTTGCCAAATCTGAGTCAGCATATCCCTATAAACCAATAGTAGAGCCCCCATGATGTAAACACTTACTGAATGTGTCTCTCAAATATCTGAGAATCCATTTAACTACATTCCAATGCTCAATTCCTGGATGACTCATATACTTGCTAACAACTCCCATTGGATGTGCAATATATGGCCTAGTGCATACCATAGCATATATCAAGCTTCCTATAGCTGAAGCATAGGGTACCTTAGACATCTTGTCCTCCTCTTCTTGTGTCTTGGGACATCTCCTTAGTCAACTTCAAATGACCAAGTAAAGGTGTGCTGATAGCTTTTGCATTCTCCATGGAGAAATGTTGCAACACCTTCTCAATATAATCAACTTGAGATAATGTCCATTTTCTATTCTTCCTATCTCTATAAATTTTCATACCAAGGATTTATTTTGCTGCCCCCAAATTCGTCATAGAAAATGCATGTACTAACTGGCATTTTAACCCCTTAATATGATCCATGTTAAACCCAGCTACAAGCATATCATCAACATATAAACATAAAATAATGTAGTTGTCATCATCCAACCTCTTAAAATAAAAACAATGATTTGAATGACACCTGTTATATCCATGCTCATGCATAAACTTGTCAAATTTCAGATACCATTGTCAAGGTGCTTGTTTCAAGCCATATAAAATTTTCTTCAATCTGCACACTAAGTTCACCTTACCTTTGACCTCAAATCCCTATGATTGTGTCATATATATCTCTTCATCCAAATCATCATGAAGGAAGGTTGTTTTAACATCAAGATGCTCTATATGCAAATCTTCACTAGCCACAATACTTAAAACAGTGCGAATAGAAGTCATTTTAACAACAGGAGAGAATATCTCATCAAAATCAATGTCTTTTTTCTGTGCAAATCCTTTTACAACTAACCTAGCTTTAAATCTTTTCTTACATCCATCCTCTTCTTTTAACTTGTAAACCCATTTATTCTACAAAGTCTTTTTACCCACAGGAAACTTGCATAAATCTCATGTCTTATTTTCAACAAAGTGTCCATTTCATATTTCATTGCAGACTCCCACTGAATCTCAGTATCCACCTGCACAACTCCATCACAACATTCAGCTTGACCAGCATCAGTGAGTAAAATAGAATACAAGGAAGGAGATAATCTTTCTGGTGGTCTACTTATCCTTGTTGATCGTCTAACATTCACTAGGGTGTGTGGTATTTGTTATTGCGGTTGTTGCAGATCATGAGGTACTACTGGAACATCAACCTTTTTGGAGTATCATTCAACACTGCATAATCATTTTCTTTCTTCTCATGTTACTACAACAAATCTTTGTACAACACTTTCTCATTGAATGTGACATCCTTGCTTCTTACAATTTTATGATTTTCAAAATCCCAAAGCCTATAACCAAATTCATTAATGTCATATCCAATAAATGCATATTCTTTTGACTTAGCTTCCAGCTTGATTCTATTTTCAGAATCTATATGAGCAAATGCTTCACAACCAAAGGTTTTGGGAAAAGAATAACTCACCTTCTTACCAGTCCATGCTTCCTCTGGAATACCACAACCCAAAGGAGTAGAGGGACCTCTAATAATCAAATATATAGCAGTATTGATAGCCTCTACCCACATGTTTAAGGGCAACCTTGCATGCTCCATTATAGTCCTGTTCATGCGTTCAACCACTCCATTTTCCTATGGAGTCCTTGGAACAATTTTCTGTCTACGAATACCATTAGTGAAGCAATAATCTTCAATTTCACGAGTGCAATACTCACCACCATTATCAAATCTGAGACATTTTAATTCTTTCTAGTCTCATTTTCAACCAAGCATTTTCATTTGTTAAAAGTTTAAAATTCATCAGAGAAATAAACCCATACTTTTCTAGTTGCATCATTAATAAATGTAACATACTAATGAGAGCCACCAAGGGAAGATATCTAAGCCAGTTCCCATACATCTGTATGCACAAGCTCTAATCTCTCACTTCTCTTTTCCTTCACAGTCTTCACAAAACTCTCTCTCTTTTATTTTTCATACACAACTTCCACAGAAATCCATATTGACACATTTCAAACCTGGTAAAACTTGCTTTGAATGAAGTACTTTCATACCCTTATCACTCCTGTGCCCAAGTCTATTGTGCCACAGCGCTGTGTCAGAATCTATAGTGGCTATTTGTTCTCCCTACTCAACTATAGCAACTATTCCTGAATATTCATTTTTCTCTAAAACAATCAAAGTAGAAAGAACAATATAACTTGTATAAAGATATAAGGTGCCTATTTTCACACCTTTTGCTACTACAAGGGAACCTTTTGAAACCTCCCAATTTTTATCATTAAAAGTAACTACACAACCCTCACCATCAAGTTGCCCTGTTGAAATTGAATTTCTACTCAGTCTTGAAACATGTCTTACCTCATGTAGTAGCCAATGATTTCCATTCTGCAACTTAATCTTAACTTTTCATTTTCCAACAATCTAATAGGGTTTATTATCCCCGAAATAAACAAGCCCAAAATCCCTTTCGACATAATCAACAAAATAACCTCTATGAGGTGTAGCATGAAATGAAGCACCAGAATCTAAAACTCATGAATCATCAACACTTTCTAAAGACAGAAGCAAAGCATCCTCTTCGAATTTGTTACTTACCACATTTGCCTCTTTATTCCCTTCTGGTTTATCTCCTTCATTGTTCTTTTGAGTCCAACAATCTTTCTTCTTATGCCCTGTTTTGCCACAGTACGAGCAATCTCTCGGTTCTCTAGATTGAGACCTCTTCCCCTTTGACTTTCCTCTTGATTTCTCACAATTTCCAAAATTATTTCCTCTCCCAGTCATTCTGCCTCTGCGTTGTTCACTCAAAGCACTTCTTGATAAAGATCCACTTGAGGATTTCCTACAAGTTTCCTCACTCAAAATAACACCAATCACATCATCAAATTTTAGGGTATTAGATCCAGAAACAAAATTACTCAGCCATTACCAAACCATTATAGCTTTCAAGCAAAGAACACAAAATCAAGAGAGCCCTAATTTCTTCATCAGAATTAATACCCACAGAAGATAACTGACTAGTAACAGTATTAAACTCATTTAAATGATCTACAATAGATCCACCTTATGTCATTTTCATATTCAACAAACGCTTCATGAGAAATACTTTATTTGAATTGGAGGGCATTTCATACAATTTTGCTAGGGTTTCCATCAACTATTCCATCTTCTTTGCTTTTGTAATGTTAAATGTCATTGATGGTGTCAAGCATAATCGAATGCTTTCAGGTGTCTTTCTGTCTAAAATCTCTCAGTCCTCATCTGACATAGTTCCTTATTTCTTGGATTTTCCTTCCAATAGCTTCCATAAATCCTTCTAATAAAGATAGTCTTCCATTTGCATCTTCCATATCTAAAATTTTTGCCCATTAAACTTCTCCACCTTTAGCTTACCCTCGTTTGTCATAGCTCCCACTCAACCATGAGACCTTCCTGCAAAGGATTGCAAAAAAAAGAAAATTGACAATGGTCTAGCTAAAAAAAATGACCGTCTGGCTCTGATACCACTTGGTAGGATTAACCTCAAACAGAAATAACAGTTACATGCAAATATAACCAATACTAGAAAATAGTAGATCGCATAAAAGAGAACACAAGACACCAAGATTTAATGTGGTTCACCCAATCCCTGGGCTACGTCCACCAACAGCAAGTCCAATATTATTATAATCCAGTGATTACAACTTGAATACAAACCGTGAGACCTTCCTGCAGAGGATCGCCAAAAAAAATGACGATAGTCTAGCTTAAAAAAAACGACAACCATCTAGCTTTCATACCACTTGTTAGGATTAACCTTAGACAGAAATAACAATTACATACGAACATAACCAATACTTGAAAATAGTAGATCGCATAAAAGATAACACAAGACACCAAGATTTAACGTGGTTTATCCAATCCTCGGGCTACGTCCACCAACAAGAAGTTCAATATTATTATGACCCAATGATTACAATTGATTACAATCTGCAATCCCTTATAGCTCAATACCGTCGCAAGAACCAATTTTTGCATCACACATTATAAAAAGCACTAACCCTAAGCCTTTTTATACAAGCTTTTTGCCACTTACAAAATTAGGGCTAGAATAATATAAAATTAGTAGCCGATGCCATTTACAATATAAGGTCATTTTTGGCTTCGAGGGCGCTGTCCTCAAAAACCCCTGCAAGGGCATTGCCCCTCGACCCCACACTGTACTACAACAAGGAGCGCACTTGGGGCGATGCCCCAGGACCCCGCAGGAGCGCTGCCCCTAAACCCCCGTAGAAATAATTTGGAAGAAAACTACACCAAATAAACCCCTAAGCTTGATTAGGCTCCCCATCACAACAATAATGTCAGAGGAGGAAAATATAGTGGTTGTCAAAATATGGCCACTAAATTTATCACACAATGGATTGAATTAGGAGGGTTGTGAAGCAATAATTATGATGTGGAAAGGAAGATGGGGAGTAACTTAAGATATAGCTTCTATATAATGCATAGCTCAACAACTCCCATATTTCAAAAAACAAAAGGTGTTGGGAAAGGACACTGAAAATAAAAGAAACTATAAGGAGCAATTCAAGTTCCTTATGGATGACTGATAAATGTTAGTCATGCATAGCTCTCTCTAGATCCATTTTGTTGTTAATGTTAAATTCTTTACTTGTAGGGGCTTTTAGCAAAACTCTTCTTATTTTTGTGTTTATTAGCAAAGTGAACTATAATTCCAACATGAACATCTTATTACTTTATAGTTTTTTAGGCATTACTCTAGCCTATCGAACTTTGGTTCTAATGTGAACGTTTTGTTTACTTATTATTTACTATTAGTTCTTTTGTGAATGAGTTGTTAGACTGAGTTATAACTTACATTCTACTGATTTTCTCTAGTAATATTTTATTCTATTGATTTAGTATTAGTATGTTGGTAGTACTTTTGAGGTATGGTTTTGTAAGCCACAACACATTATTTTATTGTTAATTAATATGAAAAACTATATACAGAAACTGCAAATTCACTATGAATACTTTTTTTTTTAATGTGATTAACATGCACAACTTTATTCCTTTCTTTTTTAACATTTGGCTCCAATCTTCCCTTCCTAGATTGAATAATCACTCTGAACCAAGATGAATAAAACGTCCACACGAAATCATGCCCCTAATGACTCTATTATATTATCTCATTTGGTACAATAGCTCCTGCCTGCTGGTCTCGAAGAAATATGTTGGATTTGGCTAAAGAATTCCAAATGACAATTTCAATTCGAGTGAATGTTTACTCGTTACAGAGCATAGGAAGATACGTTTTTGTTGTAAGCATCTTTTTAGGGTAAAGATTTGTTATCTGGAGAAGAAAGGCATTCCAAATATGCTCTGAATTGTAAATTAACTCTTTTTGTTCGAGTTTAGTTAAACTGCATGTATGAACTTAAAATGGAATGTATCTCAAGGTCTAACCAAAATTTATCGTAGCACCCATGGATTTCTCGTTTTGTTACACAAATCTGTGGAAGATTAGGTTTCATATTAGGTAAAGGTCTGTGGTTTTGGCATACGAATGTCCAGCTTAAAAGGCCTTGATATACATACTCTAACCCAACTACAAAATTAGTATCAAATAAGGTTGAGTTTCAAGTGAACAATAGCATTTGGAAGATTTTATATGTTAGTGAAGTAACTGTTTTCAGGTAGGTCATATAGTAATGGTTAGCAATACTGTTCTAAGAATTTGACTCATGGAAATGGAACATGCATTGACATTTATCTGTTTAGTTTGCTCTAGTTTGTTCTGGTGAAAGCTGCTCACTGAAATCCGCTTTATAAATCATCTCTCCATTGTTCAAAAACAGGTGGAAAAGAAGTTAGCGAAGTCTCCTCATACAGAGGATTTGTTGAATCTCTTTCAAGAGTGACACCTATTGATGCATTTTTTCAAAAGAGGTCATGGCTGTGATTGATAGATATAGTTGGTTACAACCTAGCTGATTCTTGAGTTGGATGATAATATCAAAAACTGAAACCCGTACTGTACTAATAAACTCAGTCTCCTGTTAAAAAAATTGTTGGTGAATACGTGGTTATGTAACAGACAGATCTATCCAAAGCTTTTGAAGCTCATTTTCCTATTCCGCATCCATTCAAAGTGAATGAGAAGTAATTTGGTTTGTTCTATATGAAAAAAAAATGGGACTTAGGTGGATCACTCCAAAATCAAATTCATCAACTACATTATAGTGTTCAACAAAATGAATCAGCTTCTAATTGAGTCTTTACTTACACCAGAAATCAATGAAGAGAATGGTGTCTGAGAATTCTTTGTAAACACCAAAAATATATTTCCAAATTCAACAATTTAAATTTTACAACATAATTCTTCCATGCAACTTAATTTTCATTTATTTATTTATTACAATTACCTGTTCCAACTTTGATCTAATCTAAAGATTAGATTAATGCTTGTTAATTGCACTTATTTAGCTTATGAACAACGGAATTTATTTCTCAACAATTGTATTCGATACTTATATCAAAATTGGCATCTTAACAATCCCATAAATAGTGTCTGCTCATGACTGGTGCACTCTAGTTTCAAAGAAAACTGCATAATGTCATTTGGTCGTTGAAAATTAAGCTCAGACTAAACTAACTCATGTGATGGAGAATAGACACTACTTTAAAGCACATGTTTTAACCTGACATTCTTCACCCCTCCAATGAGAACAGCCTAACAGGGTTAGGAGTTTATAATCCGGGTAAGATCCTTGAGCTTGAAGAAGAAAACTCTCTTGTGACCTCCATTTTAAATAATTTCACCTGTATACTTATTTATTGATGATGGTTTCCTTCTTCTGTAATAAAGATTTCTTGTTCTTCTTCCTTGCCTTTCCCTTGTCTGTAATTGCAATGGCGATGTCATTAGGAAAAAGTGTGCCCCATACGAAGGCGTGTAACAAGGTAGACACCAGCATGCTAAACACTGTTAGAGATGAAATAACAGCCAATATGACGGCTAAAGATTGGGTAAATGGGTGTCTGATCTTGTTTGAATATTTAATTGTTGCAATAGCAGCTCCAGTTGTTGGAAATGTATAGGCCCACCAAGCAATAGAAAATCTATACGAAATGGCAAAAAGCCATGTTAGGCACTTGGCATCATAACATTCATCAGAAAAGAAACTATGAAACAACGCAATTTTCCGACAAAGCAAATTGCAATACCTGAATCCACGAAAGAAATTGAGCCTCACTGCCTGTATATCAACACAAATTTTAGTTTGCAGAAATAAGATTTTCTTGTTGAAAAGTGAGCAAATTTTTACAGAGAAAAGCAGTAATACATACAAGAGATGCATACAGAAAGAGTGCAATAAAATAGGCAATCTTTGAAACACTGTCAAAGTCTCCTTGAATTCTTTCCCATGCCACAGATGCCACACTAGGAGCGGCAACAAACAAGAAGAAAACAGGATGAAGATCCTGCGGGAGAGTCTCATTTGTGGGTAGTCTTTGATAAAGCGTCACAAAGAGCACAATGTAATGAGCCAAGCCCACAGCAAAGAAAAATAAAGCTCCCTCTTTCCATCCAGTTATTGCTCCAAGTAGTGCTCCCACAAAATTTCCCACAATTGACAAATGATTTGAAGGATTAGCAACTTTGGATAATCTCCTATTACCTCCTGACATCCACTGCCCATATATCTTTAGTTCCAAACAAAGAAGAGGAGTCATAAAAACACACCAAACAACAGGATGTACTGATCTTGCCATGTATGGTGGCAGCCCAATCGCCAAGAACATACAAGCTATCCATGGTGCAAAGAAGAAGTTCACCCGAACAGGATGATAATATTCACGTCGAACAGCTTCAAAGTAATAAATGCACTTGGATACATATACTGCCAAAATTATAATAAATGTCAAAAGTGCCACACACCACAATACCAAATTAATAATTTCAGGAATGTGCAAAAATTCCATTGATGGTGTTGCAGAAAGTGTTTTCCATAGAATGGCTTGACTTCCAACTCCGAGAGAGACACCAAAGAACGATACTGGAAATCGTAGAAGAAATGGCCATGTGTTATTACTTGGGACAACCAACTCCTCTGACTCCTGATTATGGACAAAAATAATAGCAAATAAATATTCAGAAACACAGAGAAACTTAATAGCACTTGGAAGTTCACAGTAGTAATGGCAAATGTTTGTAACAATTCATATAGAAATGGAACTATCACCAGAAGCAAAATCACTACTCTAACTTGCAGAAAGTCCAGATAAGAAAAACCACAGGATTCATTTGAGCTTGTGGAATAATTATTTGTTTTTCAGTGTGCCTAAAATAGTTTGATGTTTTTATATGAGCACAACCAGTACACTTGTGTATATGTAATGTTTGATACATTTTTTGTTTATCTTCAGTATTTCACTGTGTAATAAATTTATATTATTGATCGCTAGCATATTTTTCAACTTCAAAGAATCATTTGAGGGAAGCTGGGAAAACTATGATAATAGAATCCCTTTAACCTCATGGTAAGTTGCTTATGTGGCTTGTGGCCAGCAAAAGAGCTCATGTTCCAACTTTGACCTACGCGTTAGGGTCCAAAAAAGTCTTACTGCTGTCACTTCAATGACTACAAATGCTTCATTCCATTTATTATTGTTTCTTAGGTTATAACAATACTAAGATAGTGGAAAATCAGATACTGATTAGAGAATATTGCACCTTTTAGATGGTGTTTAGGGTTTAATACTGGGAAAAACATTCCTTGGAAGTTTGAAACACCATATATGTCTAGTGGAAATTCCTGAGCCTATTTTTATGCTTAAACCTTTAATAAGCCTAAAATCTCCACCTCCCACCTCTTAGAAAATGTCATCTAGACCAGTAATGTTTCCAATCCCTAGAATCAGTTTACTCTTTAGCCTACTCATCAGGGGAAAACTGTGGAATATGAAATTTTCAAAAAAAAAAGGTTGATGGAAAGAAATGCCCTTATGGGATTTCACAACAGGTGCAAGATGAAACCTTAGGAGTTTTGGAAGTTCAACAATGTAGAGGATAAAAGGAAACAAATATGTTTCCCATGCCAAATTTGGATATGGCTTGGCCAGGATCTAAAGATAACCTTTACATTTACCTTTAAAATAGAAAATAAACTTGCATTGATTTGACTAGATGCCTGTCCATTATGTCAATTATTTGTTTGCATTAAACTAAAATAATCAAAAACAAATGACGAGATATCTCCATGAACAGATTACAAAGAGATATGCCTATATTCCAGCTAGTTACAGAAACCTATAATTGGATGCTCAACTTGTTCACACCTTGTAAAAGTTGTCCTTATTATTCAGAAAATCTGATCCGGTCCAAAATATCTGATATTAAGGTTTGTCCTGTTCAAAACTATAAACTCAACTATAATCCCAACAATTCAAACAATTTAGTACTCATTTACAACTCTTTGCGGTTTTGCATCTTATCTGGAAAATTATTTTTAGTAAGCATCAAGTTAGTCAAAAGGGAATCAATTCTCATATGATAAGGCTACCATGAACCAAATTTACTAGAGACAAGAAAACAAAAACAAGAGCCTCCAAAGTGAAGCAGAAAAAAAAAGCTCAGAACTTAACTGCCTGAAGTGAAATAAAGTAATCATAACATTCAGAAAAGGATTAAGTAACAAAACCAAATAGAATTATGTACCAGAAAAAAGAATTAAGATGTCAAAAATGGATAACAAAAACTTCTCTGTGCACATATAAATAATTATCTTCATATCACCAACCGCTGACTTTTCTTTAAGGATGCATTTCATAGCTGCAGGTGACCTTGTAACAGAGTATGCATTATCATAGAGTTCAATTAACTAGAGGTAACAATAGCAAACACTAATAATAGCTGAAAAGCCAGAAATTGGAATTGTATTTTTCAAAAAGAAAGGAAACGTGTTATTTGGGTACCAATACGTATTTTAACACCTACAGAATAGTAATAAAGGCATTCCTCTCTACTCTCTATCTCCCACCAGACCAAGTAATGATATAAATGTTTGAATTTTTCAAGCCATTATCCATCTGCGCATTTTAGAATTGTAATTATGAGCTTTGCCAATTGATCTTTGGAAACCATGTCTTACCTCAAGAAAAGCCTTCAAGAAATATATCATAGCAAATAAAATCAGTTTTATTATATTAAAAGTACAGAAAGAACTTAACAAGAAAACTCAAGTGTACACTGTAGTTTTCCTTACCCTAAGTATCTCCAGCTCGGGTCCTTGCAGAGCATCAAAGTAGCGACCAACAGGCAAAGATTCTATCTCACAATCTCCTGGGCGAACACCACCATCTCCTTCTACTGGCTTGCCACGAAGACGAGAGAGCTGGTGTTCAATCTTTCCAGATCTTGTCTTAAAATAGGCATAGCTGTTGGCTTTTGTTCTGTTGTCGAAGTTATGTCTGTCAACTGAAAAGTTTGGAATGGTTCCCTTTGCCATTGCTTCAGCATATGCATTTCCTGTTGGTATGGGTTGTGAATACGCCTTTACTTGTTTGCGGGGCTTTATTTTAGCAAAGTTTAAGGATACATTTGAAGGGTTCCGTAATTTTGACATCTCTGCATCCTCTTCAGCTTTCTGAGTATGAAAAGAGACCTTCTTAGCTTGCTCCATCTGAAATTTGGCAGGTGAAGAGGGCATGCTAATGGAAATTACATGAGATGGAAGAGGACTCCCTGATCCAACAGAAGACCTTGGTTGATGAGAAGGACGATCAGATTTATTCTTGGCTGGAATAGTTGCTGTAGCATTGAAAGTTCTCTGGACATCAAGGCAATATATTAATACACATCACTATGTGAATAAGTTGCTAGACATTTTAAACATAAAAAATGTATTTACAAGACTTCTTTACCATAGGACTTTGTTCGAGTGGTGATCCTGAGGTTGCCTTGGCGGTGGCTTGCCATTGGTTTTCAATATCACCATCATATTTATCAAATGACAAACTTTTTTCAGTTGATATACCCTGCAATAATTGTGGCAGATTTTCTGGGGAAGCTGCTTCTGCTGAAGTGCCAAATGTGAACTGCTCCATGTTCATGTGTATTCTGAAATCTGGAAAATTCACGTTGTGTCACCTCAAACTATACCTATCCATACAGAAACAAATCCACAAGTTAATGGGAATCAAAATCCAAAACAAGTACTCAAGAAACTAAAAAATTTCAATAATTTAAATACTGGAAAAGTTATGGGAAGACTGTAAGTCACATTAAAACTACCGATTTTCACAATCTCATCCATAACTCTAGGGACTTCCTTTATGTTCAACAATTTGTCAGGATTAAAAAAATCAAAAAATCTTATATTAACATTTTTATGCCCTGTAACCCCATAGCAGCAGTACTACAACTGAGGCATAGGAAAGGTGAACATGATTAAGAAAGCTTTAGTTTCTTCCCCATCTAATGTACAAAAAAACCACACTTAGTTTGCTTATTTTGAAAAAGATAAAATGGGAGTTGTTTTAAAAGGTGCCCCTAACCAATGAGATGGAAAACATTTTGCATCCAAGAAACAATTAGCAAGTTACTAAAAGCCGGATTCAATAGTGTCAATCCAATTACCTAAATAAATGGTGTCTATTTTATAATCTATCTAGTTTAGTTAAAAAGTTGTTGAAGACAAAAAAATTCTTGACATGATGGTTTGGAAGTCAACAAACAGTTCCCAATGATGAAAATAATCTTGGGATTATTCAGAGTGTCTTAGGGAAGCCATCTTTCAATTAAAAGTTGTCGAAGACTCAAATTACCTTGTCATGATGATTTGGAAGTCAACCGTCATCAATGATGAAGAGGACCTTAGGGTTATCCAGAACATCTTAGGGAAGTTACAAAACAGGGGAATACATGAAGACATCAGTAATTTTACAGTTGGCAACAAAACTGTCATTTGTAGCAAAGCAGTTACATAATCACTCTGATAGTTTTGCAAGATCTAGTTCAAACAATAGATGATTCATAACTGCCCCACTGATTACCTAACGGTCACTCTGTAGGGAGGGGCCATTTCATCACTTTGTCTTGTGGGGACTGAGTAACAGCAGCAGACATTTTCTCTTACACTTCCATGTGTTTGGTAAAAATCTATTAATTTGAAGCTTGTAATATACAAAACAAAGGAAATTGAATGCTTTGTAAGTTGCATGCCATTGGTGGATAGGCACCTTGGAAGTTTGATAGTGAGTTGAGAACTTGGAGCTGTTAGTTGAAGAATAGGCTTTCCATAGAGTTCCAGACATTTTGTGGACATGGAACTTTGATTGGTATTCCAGAAGCTCAATTGCAGTCAGTGGTGACATCTGTCCAGTAATTCAAACAATCCAGGATGAAATTTTCAAAGCAGTAAGGGAGGCATTCAAGTTAGATGAGTATAATGAGGAAAACATGAACATTGAAAATGGAAATATTGGAGGAAAAGATATAAGTCTTACGAAGCATCCAACTCCATCAAGGGGAAACCATTTAAGGAAGCTGCATCCTTCAAGACTTTCATGACTACTTATAGAGATAATACACCTGATTGGGAAATGATATTTGCAACATGTATAATTGACTTGGATGTTTCTGAATGGAAGGTCCAAAATGTGCAGATTCTACCAATGGAAGAGCTCAACAATATCATGCATGGGTTCATTGAAGTTGCAAAAAGGAAAAAGATAAGAGAACTATCATTGGTTTTGGGTCATTAAAGGACCTAGAGATGACATAGATGGCTGTAAAACACAACATTGAGAAATTTCCATCCAGTACATTCATAGGAGTTTATGTTTAAAAAGGTAGCAAGGAAACAAAACCAAAAAGCAAAGAAACCAGACAATGGAAAGATTGTGAAACTACTCTTCATGCAAATTAATTTTCACATAAAACAATGACGTTATAAATGAAAAATAATCTTCAAGTGCCTTATGTTCTGGTTATTTCGTGTGTAACGATTTTTTTCATTGTACTGTTTATCCACCCACTTGCACCCACATATGCCATATGTATCAGAGACAATAATTAGAGTCTGATAAAGTAAAAGGAATGCTTCTAAGAAGATCGAAGGTAAAGGTATAACCACAACTATCACAGACAAATTTCATAGGCATGTGCAATGCTTTTGATGGTTTGATGGTATTGGGTTACACCTTGAGATACTCAAATCAAGATAATGTTGCTGGGCTGAGATATGTTTATTCACAGAAGGAATGGAGAATAAGAAAACAAGGACGATTAGAACGAGCAAGTGAGCAGCTGGGCAAAGTTTAGCTCTTGCCTGTATATTTTTAAATTAAATGGTATTACACTTTGATTGTTTACACGTGCCTGATGGAAACACTTCATAGGAGACTTTCAATCAATTGATTGCCACATCTGGAATGGGATGCTTTTACTTTTAGTTAAAAAGACATAAAACCCAGGGCAGAACAACACATTATAAAATTGATGTCTCAAAAATAAGCAAGCAGAATGAGAACTGTAGGTTTCAATTAAAAGTTTTGTAATGACACTTCTTCAAGCCTTGATTGAATTGTACACTAATTTTAGCAGTTGAACTTGGTTTGATTTAAAATTATAAAAGAAAAAGAAATGTAACAGTGTGATGAAGGGTATATGCAGGAATTGTAGTAGAGATAGCTGCAAATAACTTTGTCACACAAGTTATGACTGAAGTTAGGAAGAAGAACGACTGTAATTCTTACCAGTAATGCCAAAGGACATAATAAGGGACATGAAGAAAACGTTAAAGCTACAAGCATTTGCATTCTGGTGTTAAAAGACATCACAACAAAGAATGTATGAAGAGAATAAATATTGTTGAAACTTGAAATCATTAAGAAAAAAAAATTTTAAGGTATCTCAATTTCGTACAAACCAAAATAGTTGGTTCAGTAAAGGAGCCACAATACTACACTTTTTAGTTTTAAAAAGTGCAGCTAGCTGGAGGCTGGAAATAGAACATACGAGAGAAGATGATTTGTCATATATAATGCAGTTATATATATGATGGAAATGCAGAGAGCTATAGATGATGAAAATGCAGAACTTACATAGCTAATGAGTCACAATCATGGAGGCTTTAAAAAATTTGGTAAATAAAAAAACATTGGCATCATAAGCTTTCACGTGTAAGATTAAAAATGTGTGAAGTCTTGCCAAAGGATTAGCTTTTAAAAGGCATCAGCTTACAATAGTAAGGCATCCAAGTAGTGTGGTATCAAAGCTACTGAAGGACAGAGATGGAAGACTGAGGTCTGTCATGCCTACACCACTAGATGATCTCTTTGCAAATACTTTGCTCAGGTCTCCTCTCTGACGCGTCAAAACACATTATTAGTCCTATAAGAAAGTTGGGTTGACATATAGTCCTCGAAGATGTAGGACAATTGTGATCGTCACACCTTTGCCAATACTTTTTATTGTGCATATTAACATCATCTTTTCTAACAGACACAAATTAAATCCAGAGTTCATGCTCGCTACAGAAAAAACCGCATTAAGTTGAAATGGTTAAACATTTTATCCAATGAAACCCTTAAAAATATACTGGGATTTAAGATGGAAATCTACGAGACAGTTGGGATTGGATGCGGTCCCATGGAAAGGGTCGCTGCTGTGAACTTCCATTATGAGTGCACCCATCAATCCTCTGAAACAGGAAACGGAACAAGGAAGATTTTTTTTCTTAAAGCTACAAACAACCTTTCTTTATGATGAAAATTGTAGTCAAGTTGGTGGGATTCTTGATCCAATGATGGAATATGCACAAAGATTCGTCATCTGATTGTTTTTCCAATTCTTAAGAGACCTAATAGATAGTCAGGGAAGAATATAGATATCAATTACGACAGGGCAATTTCAACGAAAATCACTCTAAATTCTTGTTGGCGCCATCTGCTAAGAAAAATAAGGCAGCTTTCGACGGGACTAGGACTTATTAGGTCACATCTGAACTGCAAGGCCTAGAAGTACTGTGGGTGAAGCAGTCACGCCAACTGCCCCTCTACTTCCTTGGTAACTACATGAGTCGATGCAATACACCTCGTCATAATCTAAATATTGCCTACGTTTAATGATCCGTTTTAGCCCGCATACATGTTTTGCAGAGACTAAAAGATCATTTCCCCAAATATCCATATAATTTAGGTTAAAAGCATGTTACTGTATCCAGAAATTGGTCCGCGGATTCAAGTTCCAGACCACACATTTCATGCATAACAAAACAAAATACCTGAAACAAGATTACATTAATCCCTAAAGTAAGTACCTGTAGTATCCAGGAATGCGCCCACTAGATTATTAAAAATTACAAACTTTCTTTGCATTTAGCAGAAACCTTCGCAAAATCTTACAAATTAAAAAACTTTTCAAAATTTTCTTCGTTTTTTCATTTTTAGTTTTAAGGTGTTTCTTCAAATAGAGTTCAAATATTTCTCAACTCAAAAATCATAAAAAATCGCCTTCCAAGCCACGTGGAGTTGCAAAACTAATAGCACACATTTCCCGAACAAATAGATTGTCCTCCATAACAAGCAATAGCGCGCGCTATCATTATAATAAATTATGTGAACTTCACTTGAGGCTGCAAGAACGCTCATTGATTCTAAAAGAAGGATCTGGAAGGCCGGACATATGTATATGGTGAAACTAGAATGCAACATTGTTGTGTGTAAATGTAATAGACAAACAAAAATGCAATGGGTACATTTTGGTTGCCCCAAAGCCAGGGGTGCCAGTGTTTACATGCAGCCACCATTGCGACAAAAGGGATCAGTCGTAATGCCAAGAGCGACAACATCTGCCTAATAAAATCAAACTGAATGGGAGCGAAGCAACCTGGCTTGTCAGTAGCCGCCGATGCGATTTAGCCTCTGACTTGTTGTAGATCTAGTGGGCGGAATCTTTTCAGAAGGTATTCGGTCGCTGATTGAGCCCGTGACCTCGCAGGCAGAGAGGGATATTTGCTAGTCGTTAGCTGGCAATTGCGAGTTTAAAACGTCAACGCTCGCAGGTACATTAGTGCTACGCACGCCAACAAAAATGAATTTATTGCCAGCCTAGTGGACGTTAAAAATCTCATCTATCTTCCTAATGACAATTCTCTTTTTCCAGCTGTTCTTCCCTCGTATGCTGAGCGACAGATCAAGAAGGGGACTCGATCAGCATAAACAGGGAATCGGGCAGACATAGGTGCCAAGCTGCCAGCACATAATTATAGATTTCTACTATTGAAGGATCCAGATATAGCCCGTACATCCGCCATACTAATCTTGTATTGAGGCTGCGCTTATCAAATCGGAACTTTTTGAGGTCTCTGTGCTCGTTTCTCTTACTTTATCTACATCGAACTTCAGAAATAGTTCTTGTCATTAAGTCAACCTTTCAATCCGATGTATATCTCGCTTTAGGGTCACTTTAGCTTTAATCTTTTATAACAAAGTGCCCCTTAGTTGTCCTTACAGATAGACATGACTTCGATGTCAATTTAGGTTTTGTCTTCTATGGTGAGGTGCATCATAAGTTTTTAATGAAAAGAATAATACAATAGATTAATACAGTGAACTATAATAGATTTTTACAATTGATGATACTATATTTATGTCTTTGAGTAAGATTGTGTATAAATTTATCAACATCAACATTTGAAATCATATTCAATGATCTATGAAAAAACAAATTTATCAAAATCAACATTTGAAATCATATTCAATAATCTATGAAAAAACTAAGAATGTCATATTTGATTTTTGGGCATGATTGTGTGAGCTTTTTTCTCATCAACGTTTCGGATTGTACTACATGATCCATCATCAGGGTGCAAGAAAATCAAGGAGAACAAAAAATAATGAATGCCAAAAATAAATAAATAAAAACAATACATAATTTAATTAGATGGAAAATTAATAAAACTATCATATAATATCAAATTAAAATATAGTAAAAATTATTATAAATAACTTATTATAGATATTATATTATAATGTTTATTAAAATATTTAAATATTTGTGTAATCTTAATGAATATTTACTTCCTAATACATGCCAAACAGTAATATTTCAATATTGACAGGCGTGCTTTATTGACAGGCGTGCTTTCTGAACTGAATTTAGGGTCCGTTTGGTTCCTGGAAGATGACAAGAATTGGCTTTTTCAAAACTCGGATTTGAAAATTTGTGCATTTGTTTCAAAATTTGCAAAATGGAATTAGCATACGCAACTTCCAATTTTGCCTCAAAACCAAGTTTTGTGACTTCTTAAAAAAAGTAGGATTTGAAAATCAGAACTTGGTTTTGTTTTTTAAGGAGTGTAAAAACAATAGATTGGACTACTTTTTGAAATTACCTTCAACTCCAAGCTTACGCATAAAAATGTGTCTTCACACGCATCTTCAGAGTGAAACAAACGGTTTCAGTAAAATCTCAAAAATCGGAATGAAGATATACAAAACCTTGATTTGGCTAAACCAAAGTTTGTAGAAATCCGGATTTCTTAAATTCCACGAACCAAACGGACCCTTAGAGTCTTTAACTCCTCCATACCAATCAGGCCAAGATAGCTTAGAGAATCATAGGAGAGTTGTCTGGTAAATTTCATTTCTCCAGCTTCGAAAGCGAAAATTTGCATTTTGTGCACAAAAAATTTGTCCAACACCAAAGCTCACCTAAATTTTAGGAAAATAAATTTGTATTAGCGTAAATGTAGATGACACCTGCCAATACAAAAATCTGCCCGCTTTACCAGAATAAAAGAGAATTTCCTCAGAGCATTTCATTTGAAGTCAAGATTGTTCTTTTAAGAATTTGCGAAACTCGAAGATCAAATCCTCTCATACTAGTCAAACCTTTCAAGTAAGAACGTAAATCCATTGTAGAAGATTTGTTTTTCGAAGTTCCCACAAATTCAAACGCAGACATGTAATTATACGCTGCGCTACAAAAGAAAACAGAAGTACCATATGCAGGAAGTTGCGGCTAGGACTTAATAATAAATATGCCTCATTCGTCAGGTTTACAAGGAGGCTTCCGCGCCTCTTCAAACATCGTACTACTTTGCCTGTGGGCAAGCAATAAAAGCGAAGAGAAACGCCGATGCCGTCCGCGGAAAGTTTTCGACCGTAGCAGAAGGGCCAAGAATCTAAGCCGTCAGTTGAGACCTGAGGGAAATTCCTAGCCGTAGATCTTTGAGCGACATTTAAGTTCTGTGTGAACTTGACCATCGTCGGTGCATTGATCTTGCACCAATACCAATAAACCTGAACTTTATTTTCTTCAGTCATTTATAGAAGTACATTGAAAATAGAGAGGTGCACAAAAAAAAGACATAAATCAAAGGTAATATAAGATTTAAGAAAACTAAGTGGACCAACTTAACCTGAACCATTCCTGAAACTTTTTTTCCCCTAATCTCAGGCTTGTCCTGGAGAACTGAAAATATTGTGCTCTTAGGACAACCCACAGTAGGGTAAGCACTTTCTTGCGTATACTTTTAACAAAAAGTCTGTGATAACATAATTGATTTGTATTTTATAATTAAATTAAATTTAAAAATGAAATTATATTATCATTTTTAATGCAAATAAATTGTCTTATCACAGACTTATACACTTTTTTAGCCTCTATAAATATAGCATCTCTAATCATCTCTTTTTGAAGACCCGCCAATAAATTTTAGAAACATTTTTATAAAAACTCCAAAACATTCTCAATGTCTGAAGAACGCCAGCCTGTAGACCATAAATAGCCCCCAGTATTTTTAAATTTGAATTGCGCGTGAAGGAATATAAGTCAATACATGAAAAGCTGTTTGGCCTGCCAGCATCTCGGATTCTGGAGGGTTTGCCTTGCAATCATATATAACATCGTTAACTGGCATTTAAGCTTTAGAAATCTACTTTTCTATTTAAATTCACTCAGAGAACGCTAGAACAACTAGGAATTTTGAAACTGTACTGTGCCCCACATTTTCTTCGCATATGATAGTTTAAGAAAACAACCATCGCTGATCAGCATGGCGGAAACTGTGAAACAGCGGAACTTTTTCTCAACGGAGAACTCAATAATAGTTAAAGTCATCATACGCATGATACATGTATTCTGTGAAAATAACGGAATTTATGGTCTGTGAAAATGTCGAGCATGCCACAAGCGAGGTAAAAGATGACAAGTTAGATCTACACAACTCGCTTAATTAATCTATACATTGCTTCTATTGCTTACCTATAGATCTGAAAAACAGTAGTGGAAGTGGAAAGATTTCGTACTGAAATAATGAAGGGATTCTGCTATCTTTTAAGCAATTCAATTTTTCCATCGATTACATAAATCATAAATCCTAAGCCAAATAATCTGAACAAAACTAAATACGCGCGATATCAACAAATGCATATAACGACTCGCAGAAACAAGTTTCAAAGCTAACTGTGAGATGCAAGGACGGGACTGGAACACTAATAAAACACAGCAAAGCAAATATCACGGAATCACAGTCCTGGCTAAAAATCAAGAACGATTTGAAATATCTCCACGGTAAATGCGCAGAATAATTGCCCATGCTTGGCCAAACAATAAAACATGCAGACATTAAAAGCAGAAGAGATTACAAAAAAAAGCTCCGTAACTGAGCAAAAATTAGGCATGAAAATGTAGCGTTTTACCAGTCGATGATGAAAATTATCCAGGCAAAGCTTGCTTCGACAAGCTCAGGGAACCGTGAGTTTGGGGATCAAGAAGTCCCTGTAGCAGATATTTTAAAACGGTCTGTTCATTTATAGTGTAATTTTTCCAAATAAGATGGACCATCTAGCATAATTTCACATGTGGAGGGCCAGTCCACTCGCCACGTTTACACCTAACATCATAGTCCGGACAAATATCTGGTCTTCAAATGACAGCAATAGAAAAAGACTTCTCTTTAATAAATATATTTCCGTTCGTGCCACAACGGCGAAGGACAATTAGACTAAAATTGTTTGGTGGATTATACGACTCTCCCTCATTTTCGGCATGATTTAAGGCGGCCGGAACTTCAGTGAGATAACGGGAAATAGTGACTTGTGTCCACGCCCGAGACCGTAAATTGACAGAAGTTTGTCCTTTGTGGAGTTCACCACTCTTTTGGTGGCATTCGTGAGCTGGCTATTAAATGGCGGACCGATGTACATATTTCACGCTTGGATAAACGACAAACGACTCCAAAAGGCATTCCCAGTGGAGGACCCAAAATATGTGGATGTCATTTATTCGTCAGATTTTATCCTGTGAATTGAACCTAGGAAGGCATTCACTGGCCACTAATTTATTGTACTTCATTCGATTCATGTGATGATTCCATTACGAACTCATGAATATTTTCTAGTGAAGGTAATCTTTTGATTGACAAAAGAATTGTCAAAACATTAACATTTTTGAGAGATCATACTAGTATTATGAAAGAAGAGTATTCTTATCAGTATATGTTTCCAGGTTCTTTACATGCTTGCTAATCCTCGACTGTCATTGAATCGGTTTACATAGATTTTGACCGAGAAGGATGTAATCTAGACAGTTTGACAGATTGTTTATGAATACAGCCCTAGATATTTCATTAGAGCCCAGTTATCAGTTGAGTTGCATGCAAAAGTGATAAATAATATGCTTCTTTTATATTTTATAATTGTAGAAATAAATTGAATGGAAAAAGCTTTGGAATATAAATCAAGTGCTAGAGATATCAAGAGAGCCCACTTATCACTTCAGTTGTATGAATTGTGTAGCTGCACTTTCCAATGTTCACAAACACAAATCAAAGCTAAAGTGTGATATTGCTATCCGGGTTTCACTGTGTGATTCTGAGTCAAACTCATTGACCATGTTTCATGAGTAGTGATTCAACATGAATCCATCTCTCATGAGAATAAATGGAACACGTAGAACTCATTGGGTCTAGGTGATGCTCACAAGAGTGAAACACTCGGGACTTCCTGAGAGGTCACTCATCCCAGTACTACTCCCCCTGAGCACTTAACTACGGAGTTTCCTCCATGGTTAAACCCAAAGCTTGCAACCCCATTTGCAAAACCTTCACCAAGTGTTGTGCCTTATGAACCAATCATTAAAAAGCCCCTTAAGCTCATCAAGATAATTTCCACAGCAAGTCAAACTGTGATTCACCCTTGTGAGCATCACCTAGATCCAATGAGTGCCAAGTGTTCCATTTATTTTCAAAAGAGATGGATTTACGTTGAATCACTACTCATGAGACATGGGTCAATGAGTTTGACTCAAAATCACACAATTAAATCCTGATAGCAATATCACAATTTGACTTATTGTGAAAACTGTCTCCTACTTATCAATTGAAGCTAAAAGTGTCAAGAATCGTTATTCTAAAATAGTTTGCAAAAGCTTAAGCACGGGTTAAAGCAGCACGCTGCAGTTTCCAACGCAGTCAAAAGAAGGAAACAATCACAGTGATTAACACGCAGAAGCGCATGCGTCAATTGATCCAAAAGGATTAGAAATTAAAAGTCATGATATGCTACAGACAAAATACCTGCAGAACACTCGAATCGGAAAGCTTGAACACGAAATTCTAAGCAATTTCCAAGCACCATACATGAGCCGATCAAGATGCAAGTGCTTCACAGCAGAAAACGTAAGATAATCCCCCACATCTAAAGTAAAATTTCTTTGGAGGGATCTTCTTGAATAGGATGATTAATTTCATTAAATTATCTTATGACTCACTCTAGATCAGATAATGTTCGATCCGCCTCTCCGGTCACATCAACACAATTTCCAGCCTATATAATTTTCCATAGAACAAAATTTCGTCCATTAAAAATTAAGAGCACCTGCTTGAATCCGACAATTCACGCGGGCCATAAAAAGAGCGATATGACGGACAGCACAGTTTTCAATGGTCAGTGGCAGCCACTCCCACGTCGTTTTGTTGGACTTGAGCAAATTCGCAATTTTTTATTGTTATAATAATATTTTAGTGGTCAAGTGTTTCCAGACAAAGCTGTCATCAGTACAGCTCTATTCTGTCGAGGTCAATGTAAGGATTAAATTTGACACGATCACACTATCAATTATTTAAAGCTTACACCTAAAAACCATTGTCATCGATAGGCGCAACACTCCTTCTCTCTCTACGAAATAATACGGAAAGTTTAGTCGATATTGACTGATGTCAAGGAAGGATTTTTTTCTTTTTAAGTTAGGATGCAAACATCTAATTAAGGTCCATCAGATAATCTACAGAGAATCTACTAGATCTTTTCCATCATTTGACACAACTTTTTAATCTTAATTAACTATAATGTACGACAAAATAGCTGCTACCAAATTTAATGTTTTGATTAGCTAGCCTGCTCTACTTGAGAGCGCCTGCAAGTCATGGGACCCGCGGGGTCATCTATCAATTATACGAGAAATGAGAAAGCTACAGCCCCTAGTACGGCGTGCGCAACGACAAATTTGGAATGCACATATAGGGTTCCGTACAGTTATTGATATTTTTCTGTTTTAATTTTCGTTTTTGATTTGACTTTGTAACAATGTATAAGTTAGGGAAAGGATTTTCGCTGGTCTCTCCTAAAAATTAGTCCCTACTTACTGATTTCGTTAGACTCCCTTCATATTAATTGTAATGATTTGATTAGACTCCCTTCATATTAATTGCAACAAGCAAAAATCATAGAATCTTATGTTTGAATTAATGTTTGAATGATAATATTTTTTAAATCAATTTCTGAAACACAATTCCATTTTTCTTACTAGTAGACTATATTTTTCTTGGGGTTATTTATAATTTTAAATGAAAAAATTCAAAAAAAAGTACACAATAATTTATTGCATTGTCAGAATAGTCAGATGTCATTTACTCTACACAGAGTTTGATTGCGAGTCGTGAGGCGTAGTGTTAGGCTAATGATCCCGGTGCTACGCATCAACTCCGGTTCGAGTCACACTAGGTTTCCCACAAACCCTTTTGCCAATAGTGGCATGTTGTGATGGTTAAGTTGTTATGTTGTTATCCTTGCCATCAAGGTTCAAATCTCATGGGGATGAGGTCCCCCGTTTGTGGCCTCACTGGTTCATAGCTCCAAGTCAAAGCGTTTACCCCTCTTAAAAACAATGACATAGTTTGATTAATAAAAATAATCATAAATCACAAATCATTAATGGCATGTGTAGGTACTTAAGCTCACCAAACTAGTTAATATGTGCAGTTAATATGTGCTATCGTATTTCTTGGGGTTCAAAATAGTGATGGTTGAGCTAAGATCAACATAGTTCATTTCTTCCATACACTCTCATATCATGCCCACATTTGCCACATGGTCTCATCTTAACTTAGTTTGCAAAAGCTTAAGTTCTTATTGCAATCACCATTCTTTGCACTCAGAAATAAATAGTTCATTTTCAACAGCGTATTTCATTTTAACACCTCATCGCAAGAAATTTAAAATAAAAAAAAATAAGGCATTTTTCGAACTCCATCTTATTAATGGAATTGGATAAAATTATTTCTCCAATACTTTTCTAATATTATGAAATGATTTTTTTAAAAGAAATATCATTCTATTATTATATATTTTATTTAAGAATAATACTTAAATTATAATTGATCCCTATAAAACAATATTTCATGGTGGAACTAAAATATGTAAATATTGTATTTCAATTTAATATTCATCAATATCAAATTAAAAAATTATTCTAATTATTTTTAATAAAATTAAGTTTTCGATTTATATCTTTTATACAAAATCATAAGTAATAAAAAAAAAATTGATGGAGGTCATCCACAAACAAGTTTTAGGTACTCGATACGGGCCCACACGTGCCTCTTCGACTAAGAACCAAGGACTAAGGAACATCCACGCTAAAAATAATTTGAGTATTAGAACATGTAGAAATTCTAAATTTCTTTTCATTTCATATATTATTTTAAATAAATCAGTTTCTATATATATGTATATATAAATTTTAATTATTTTTATTTTTAAAAATATAGATAATTAATTGTATTAGTATTGTATGGATTTGAATTCAAATTTTGAAAAAAAAATCTCTTAGTATATTTAAGTTAAAATAGAAAGTACAAATAATTATGTAATCACTTCAATTTTATATATTTATGGCTAATATGACAAAAACTTTGTTACCGCACATTTTGTTTAACCTTCTAAATATTTTGTTATTGTTCAGAGTACTTCACACCAAGTAGAATGCTAAACATCTAAGTAATTTTCAACCTTCATACAAATATTTACTCCTCCGTCTCTAGCATACAATATTGCACTACAACTATCTTTGTTTCTCCCTATATTAGCCCCCTCTTCCCAACCCTTCATAAGGTAGGGACTCCAACTCAACAAGAGTTCTTGTTGTTATAGGAAAAGGATTTAGTGGTTTAGCATGTTTATAATTGTTAAAATACTTGTTGGTTTAATGTGGTATTTATAAACTATTTAATTTAAACTAGATCTATTCATTAACTACTTAATTACATGTTTTTAAATTTAATTTGTGAACCACTAAACAATAAGATTCATAAAATCATCTACAAAAGTAATACAAGAATACCATGTTTTTTCAACGTGGAAACTCTTGGGTAGAGGGAAAAAGTACGGTAGGAAATAGTACCTACAAATATTTGCACTCTTTTGAAGTTGGTTGGGTTAAAAGTTCTAGCCCTTTTAGAAGCTTACAATAATGTTCAATTAAGAACGGACCCTCTTAAGAGGCACCTAGTTAAGGGATTTGCCCCTAGCCCTATTAGGAGCTTTATCCTCCCAGGAGTAACCTTGTAAAAGGATTTTAACTCAAAATGATGAGTCACCCGATTAACAGATTTAATTTTAAACGTGTTAGGATCCTGCTCACCCTAGTAGAAGTGACTCAATTAAGGAATTTATCTTGGAGAACCTATTAGGAGTCAACAACGGAAATGATTTAAGAGTAGAACTTCTCTATATCTTCTACATACCTAGTTAAGCACAAATTGTGTCTTCTTGTAGACAATCAATGCACTGCTCAATTGCACCACACATTCACAATCTACAACCTTGCAATTACATCAAATTGAAATATAAATACATAACTCACTTGTTAGGGTGGCCACCTCCTTAATAAAAAAGTATTACATTTAAATTTCACCTCTAATATGCTAATACCTATTACCAAAACCCCAATTCATCATTTTCCAATTCTACTCAACTAGACTTTTGTATTTTTTTTAGCATACTTGCACACCTTTAAGAAATTTGATCATCATGATCTATGTGAGGTCATATCATTATCACATGCCATACTTCCACACCACCACACCACCTTGATCACTAAAAGTTTCATTAGAGTCGGCCACAACATTTCCAATTAGAATTTAACATCAATTGTTCTAAAAATCTATTAGTCCTTTATGAAACATTTTTCAATCCATTGAAATTATGTCTTTTGGTAGACCAATCATCATGCAGTTACAATAGAAATCACAAAGTTTAGTATAAATAATACACCCTAAAATAAAACACCTAAATCCACATATATTTGATAAACCTATCAAATCATTTATCAATTGTCACTAATTGTTCCTTTGGTTGTAATGGCATGCTTCAATCAATCATAGCTCTCTCTAGACTTATTTCTAGCCTGTGTGATCAAACACACAACATCTAGAGATGTCACATTGTCTCCCATTTGAGTCGCATGCTCCAATTTAATCTTCAAAACTGTCACAACATTGGATTCACGTGTATCTGCACTAATTGTTAGCTAATACAAACCTAGTTGACATCAATGACAACGCAATATCTGATCTCTTGGGCCCCAAACTGACATTATAAAATACTCATCAATATAATCTATATAAGTTATACCAACAATCTCCCCTTTTGGCACTTATAGCAACACCATAATATAAATGAAAATATCATAAATTATAGATGATGACAAGTGCTCCCCCTTAGATGATACATTATCAACGTGCTTTGACACCTTGAACCTTCTTCTAATAATTTGAAGATCTTTTCCCCGATAGGCTTCTTCACAATATAAGTCATCTTTTGTTATAACCAACTTCTTCACCGCCATCCCCCCAAGAAGTAGTCTTCTTAACACCAATCCAATATGAAATATATGCAGTTTAAGTTGGTTGGATTGATGTTGCAACATCATCTCAACTTTGTTTTGGTAGGGGTACAACCCATAACTTACCTCTTAGATACTCAAAGTATTCTTAGGTAATGGTTTGGCAAATATACATGGTACTTATTCCTTGGATGGTAGATATTCCATCTTTACTTCCTTCGCCTACACCTTCTTTCTTGGCAAATGATACTTAAAAGCAATATGTTAAGTCTTTGAATGCATAACCGGGTTTTTGGAAATGTTGATTGCATTGGTATTATCATAGAAGATAGTGACTGATTTAGTTACCTTCTCATGAATTCCTTCTAATGATTGCTTCATTCATATGGAAAGTGATCAATTATTAGAAGCTTCCATATACTTAGCTTTTGTAAGGGATTGAGAAATGCAACTTCGTTTCTTGCTTAGCCACGAAACAAGTCATCCACCTAAGAAGAATGCACCACCACCTGTACTTTTCCTATCATCCATCTTTACTACCCAATCTGCATTATTGAATACACTTAGAGAAAAATCGATTTCATGTGGACACTGTAGACCATATTCTATAGTTCCTTTCAAGCACCTAAATATCCTTTTCACTACCACCATGTGGGTTCCTTACATTTTAACTAAAATCTTGCCATTATACGAACTACCTAAGCAATATTCACTTTTCTATGAGCTACATAATCCAAATTAACAATCATAGACCTACAAATTGTTCCATTCACTACACTTGATTGGTCATTATTTGATCATTTGCATCTACTCACTATGCAAGTTCTAACCGATATGGAATCTTCCATTCTAAATGTCTTGAGCACTTCTTTCACATACTTAGACTCACTAATAAAAAAATCATATTTTAGTTGTATAACTTGCAATCCAATGAAGAACTTAATCTCACCATTAAAAATTTGACATTTCAAATTTATTCTTCATCTTCTCTATAAATGTCAGGCTCATTTCATCATCACCACCAAAGATTATGTCATCTACAAATACCTTAGCTAGCAACAACTTATCACCATCAATCTTCAAGTAGACAATGATATCCTCACTAGGTCTTTTGAAACTAATCTTGACCAAATAAGAATGTAATCTTCCATACTGTGTCATTGGTGCCTGCTTCAGTCCAATAAATTATTTTTACAATTTGCACACCATTTCATCATCTTTTGATAATGTAAACTCATCCATTATTCTATGTAAACCTTACCATCCAAAAATGCAGACTTGGCATCTATTTAAAAATAAATAAATCTTTTATAAGCTACATAAGCAAGAAAAACCCTTACCCCCTTCAAGTCTTGTTATGGGTGCAAAAGTCTCTCCATGTTATCCCATGCACACAAGTCTTGCCTGGTTCCTGATCACTTCTCCGTCTTCATTAAACTCATTCCTAAAAACTCACTTTGCATTGACTTCATTCTTGTATGTTGGTCTAGGAACTAATGTCCATGTATCATTCTTCTCTAATTTGCTCAAGATCTTTTTCCATAGCCTTAATCTAGTCATCACTATTTAATGCTTCATTAATAGTCCTACACTCAAATTTATAAATCAAGCAAGTACTTTCTATGATTTTTCTTTTTGTTTGTACACTAACATTCTTATCTCCTATGATTTTGTCAACAAGCTAATTCAAACTTACATACCTTAAAATTACCAATTCAGGTGTAGGAACTTCTTCTTCTATCGATTGAGCTATTTATTCCTCATTGTTTGGCTAAATAGTTTCTTGTATTTTTTGGATGTACATACACTATCTCCTAAACATCTTCAATTTCTTTCTTTTTTAAATTCATCAAGTTTAACAGATCTTTTTGGATATTTATCAACATTTACATTTGCACTCTCAATTATCTTGTTTGTTCTTTTATTAAAACACATGTATTCCTTACTCAAGTGGATGATTACCCTAAAAAAATACCTTCATCATTGTTGACATAAAAGTTTGCACCGTTGCTTGAGGTATGACCCTCAAGCGACCTTGTGTAACATAGAAACAACCTCCAAGTGTGGGACTTGTGCCCTGAGGCTAAATCTCCGGAGAAGGCCAACTTCCTTACTATCAGGATGCACCTACACTACCACTTGAGAAGAAAAGGGGGAAGGAGAACTTAAAGAAGATGCAGAATGGGAAAGGGGGGTGATGCACCAAGATAAAAATAATGGCTACAACCCTGCTTATGAATGCACTACACATCAATGAAACAACCATAATACACTAATTGGACTCTAATCTATCTTCAAAGGAAACACATGCAGGATTGGAACTGATTGGAGTGTTGAAAGGAAAAGATATTTCACTATCCAGCAACTGTTAACAAACTTGACACAACATGTAGATATGAGAAAATGGAAAAGAAGTATTCAAAATAAGGCAATAAACATGCACAAATTAAGGAATGGATAGAATAGGTAAGAACAAGGCTTTTCCATTAATGGAAGGCAAAAAATGTAGAGCATAATGTTGTTGCAAAATACAAACAGAGAAGAACCCCTAGCAAATATTTATAACTACCTTTTTAAAGAGTTCAAGCATTATTCTGATGTTTACATTGAGTTCAAACCCCAACCAGGTGGAGTTGAGTTGCAGAGGAGAGAAATAATTGAGTATCAAAAGAAATCTGATCATGGAGTGCAATCCGATTATGGAAGTGACAGGATGAGACCAAAACTTGTGCACCTAGCCGCAAGAGATCAAATCACTAAAATCTAATCATTTCATGCATTAAAGAGGCATAGAGTGCAATGGTGTTGTGCCAATAAAGGCTCAAGAAGTAGTTGGGCATTGAAGAACTAGCCCTAATGGCATGAAATGGTCAAAGAATGTGGGGAGGGATAACAAGACGTTTTATCCGCCCACAACATGCAAGGTTAACCGCAAGGAATAAATCTGATTTTCTTAAAATTGAACGTTGACCATCGATGAAGGTCTCCTCTTTGAAACAGATAGTCCAAATCTCGAGGGAAATCTACCCAATGAGATATTAAGTCATAGTTGTCAATGTAGATATCCTACACCACGTGGCATGATTCCAGATTTTGGAGCATCAAAGAAGCATTGCAACATGAAGAAACTCTGAAATGGAAATGCATGGAAACATCTCATGTATTTTTGTTTGATAGAATAGACAACAATCCTTTAACCCTTCATGGAATCTCCACTATTAATTTGTTATGTGCATATTGGGCAAACTTAAGCCAGAGATGGGACCCCCCACCACATGGCGCAATTCTGGACCTCGAAACCTTGAGGAGAGTTTGCTACATGAAGAAACAACATGGCAACATCCTATGCACTTTCGAGCTTATGGGTCTTACGCAAGCATTTTGGTAGGAGAAAGTGCCAAAATGGTGACATGTGGAAGCATCACATCGGATGATGCGTTGAGCCAAATATCCATGCAAAAAACATAGACATGACAAAGATAACGTGGCAAGTGGGACTCTCCACCATGTGGCACAATTTCAGATTCTGGAGCCTTGAGGAATCATCGCAACATCAGGTAACACCAGAATGGTGATGCATGGAAACATCTTGCGCTTTTAGGAAAATGGGCAGATAGCTCACAAAACCATGAGAGTCGTCAAATCTCATCTACAAAGAATCTAACCCATAGAAGACTTCTTTGATCAGATATCAATGATGGGCTGAATGGGGGACAAAAATGGCCAACATTCTTAGTGACTTAGAGGGGATGCTTGCCTGCTAAGCATAGATTAGTGGCCTTGAGAAATCCATTGAGCACATAGTCATCAAAGAGAATGACACATGATCCCACCTGCAACTTCACAAAAATCTACAACTAGCAAAAAATAAAAACTTTGGGGAGCTCCAAAATGTTGTGCACATGCACTTCTTGGAAAGCAAAAACCTACTCTACTATATACAAGTATTTACAATTTAAAAAATCAAACAAATCCATTGACTATTTTGTTGAAGTAGTTGCCCTCCTACACAAGCTAATTTTTTTTCCATGCATGTGGGTAGTTAGATAGATTACCAAGCATAACAAGCATACTACTGCATGGAAGACCTTCTTCGCAATGCTGCAAAATAATGAAGCTTTCCAGCATTGGTGTGTTATCTTGTTGAGCAAGACTTACTTTCTCTTCCTTGTAGAACTTTGCCTCATGCTCTAGAGTAAGCATGACCGAGGGAAACATGTTGATTTGTTACAGAGGTAGATGCCTGATGGGGCATCATCTTGATGGCTTTAGGTCTAGGCAATCTGCCTTGACCATGTTATGCTCTATAATGATAGCATCCAACTAGTTTGGAAGTGGCTCCTCTTCTTGTGAAGAAACAATCTCCACCTCTTCCTCGTGATGCTCATGAGCCACCTCCTTGGGAGCTATTGGTATGGTGTCAAGCCTTGAGAAAAAGTTTGTTATGATGTTGGAAAAATCATCCTCCAGATCATAACCTGCATTTATCTTTTCTTCTTCTTCTTGCTCGTGCTTGTCTTCCTACTGCAACCGATGGTATTATTCTTCTTCTCCTTGTAGCAGGTCTGATCTTTCTTCCCCATTTGAATCTTGATAAGCTATCTTTGCTTTCTCAAGGGCAGGAACCACCTCATCCTCTCCTATCTCCTTCCTCTCCTTAGGCAGTTGCTCAACATCAAGCTAAGGAAGTGTAGGCTCTTCATTATTGTAGCAAGGAATGGAAATCTGAGGAGGCTCACTCCTTTTGAAGCTAGCAAACTTGCATTTGGGTGGCTCTTCTTCAAATGGATTTGGAAATGTTTCTTATGAGTGGGCCTTCGGCTCTTGTGTATTATTTTGAAGAATAGAAGGGTTGCTCTGTCTGAAGCTAGCAAGTTTTCTCCTTGGAGGCTCTTGTGCTTCAACTGCTTGCACTTGAGCAAGCTTGAGCCTTATCTCCTCTTCTACAATAGCTAATCTTCTTGCAAGGTCCTCCTCAAACTAGGCTTTTCTCACCTCCCACTCCTGAGAATGGAAGAGAGTCTGATTATCTAGTTTTGGTTGTTGAGGAGAGGCTTGACAAGAAATTTCCTGTCTATACGGCCCCTGTTGGACCTCCATCTGTTGCAAAGAAAACTCTTGTTGCATCTGTATAGTCCTAATATTAGGTCCATAGGCCAAAAGTTGCTCAGTGTGTTCATCCACCTGGCTTTTGGAAGCCATTGATTGCTCAGTCCACTCATGAAGTGTCATATCAATACACTTTTGGAGCTCCAACATCATATCTTCAAGCCTTTTATATGGGGATGTTGGGGTTGGAAGAGTAGGTGTGGGAGGATGATAGAAATTTTGGGCATAATGAACTTGAGGCTAGGACTAATATTGATAGAAAGAGGGCTAAGGAATAGCATTTTCATGATATGGGGGAGAATATTAGTTGTTTCTATGAAATGGCTGCATGGTTAGAGCTTCATAAAAGCTGCAATTTCATAGAAAGCTTTGGAGATCACAAAAGATCAAAGTTGGTCTTTACATACCAACACTGGGCCTGTTTGAAACCAGTAGAAGTACACTAGAGTCACCATGGTGTTTGATACAATGCCTCTAAAGGCTGATGGCACCAAGAAAAACACCTAAGTTCTTAGTGAATGGATTTTGAAATGGCTTCCAGCGGACTTGTGTAGCTAAAAATGACTGTCCCATCGGGCATGCCAAAAATTGTTGACACAAAAGTCTGCATCCTTGCTTGAGGCATGATCCTCAAGCAACCTTATGTAACATGGAAACAACCTCCAAGTGTGGGACTTGCACTCTAAGGTTGAATCTCTAGAGAAGGCCAGCTTCCTTACTATCAGGATGCACTTACACTACCACTTGAGAAGAAAAAGGGGAAGGAGAATTGAAAGAAAATGCAGAAAGGGAAAGGGGGGTGATGCATTGAGATAGAAATAATAGTTACAACCCTACCTATGAATGCACCATGCATCAATGAAATAACCAAAATATACTAATTGGACTCTAATCTCTCTTCAAAAGAAACACATGTAGGTTTGGAACTAATTGAAATGTTGAAAAGAAGATATATTTCACTATGCAGCAACTGCTAACAAACTTGACACAAAATGTAGATCTAAGAAAATGGAAAAGAAGCATTCAAAATAAGGCAATAAACATGCACAAATTAAGGAATGGCTAGAATAGTTAAGAACAAGGTTTTTGCATTAATGGAAGGCAAAAAATGCACAGCATAATGCTGCTGTAAAATACAAACAGAGAAGAACCCTTAACAAATATTTACAACTACCTTTTTAAAGATTTTGGGCATAACTCTGATGTTTAGATTGAGTTCAAACCCCAACCAGGTAGAGTTGAGTTGCAGAGGAGAGCAATAACTAAGTATCAGAAGAAATATGATCATGGAGTGCAATCTGATACTGAAAGTGACAGGATGAGACCAAAACCTATGCCCCCAGCCACAAGAGATCAAATCACTGAAATCTTATCATTTCATGCATTAAAGTGGCATGGACTGCAATGGTGTTATGCTAATCAAGGCCCAAGAAGTAGTTGGTCATTGAAGAACTGGCCCTGATGGTGTGAAATGGCCAAAAAATGTGGGAAGGGATAACAAGACATGTTATCTGCCCACAACATGCAGGATTGACAGTGGGAGTAAATCTATTTTTTTCAAAATTGAATGTTAACTATCGATGAAGGTCTCCTCTTTGAACGAATGGTCCAGATGTCGCAGAAAATCTCCCCAATGAGATATTAAGTTGTAGTCATCGATGTAAATCTCCTCTGCAATGTGGCATAATTCTTAATTTTGGAGCATCGAAGAAGCATTGCAACGTGAAGAAACTTTGAAATGGAAACATGTGGCAACATCTCATGTAATTTTGTTTAACATAATGAATGATGATCCTTTAACCCTTCATGGAATCTCCATCATCGATCTGTTATGTGCATATTGGGAAGACATAAGCTAGAGGGGGGACCCCCACCACGTGGTGCAATTCTGGACCTCAGAACCTTACGGAGACTCTGCTAGATGAAGAAACATCAGAATGGCGACACATGGTAGCATCCTATGCGATTTTGAGCTTCTGAGTCTCATAGAGGTATTGTGGAAGGAGGAAGCACTAGAATGATGACACGTGGCAGCATCACATCAGATGACGTATCGAGCCAACCACCCATGCAAAAATCATAGACACAATAAAGATAATGCAGGAAGTGGGACCCTGCACCGCGTGGCACAATTCAAAATTTTGGAGCCTTGAGGAAGCACCACAGTGTGAGGTAACATCAGAATGGTGATGCATGGAAACATCTCACACTTTCGGGAAAATGGGTAGATAGCTCACAAAAATACAAGATCCATCAAATCTTGTCTACAAAGAATCCAACCCATAAAAGACTTCTCTGATCAAATATCAATGATGGGTTGAATAGGGGACAAAAATGGCCAACAATCGCTCTTGGGATCAAATTTTCTTGCGAGATCCTCTTAATATAACATCTTCTACTTGAAAAAAAATTAAATGCTTAACACTAGGAGTATGTCCATACTATAATTCAGAGGGCATCTTATCAGTTCATTTCTTCACTTGTACCTAGTTCATGGTGTGAACTTCAGTATTGATTATTTCTCTCCAATATGTATTGGCTACATCTCCTTGGATCATCATAGTCCTGGAAACATTGATTATATGGTTCTATTCCTTCTTTTTGTAATCTCATTTTTTGTGTAGTCCTTTGTGTCAACATTTATTTCTTAATTTCATTTTTATTAGAGTTCTCAACAAACTCTTAAGAAGTATACTCTTCACATTTATCAGATCTTAGACACTTCAAATTCTTACCAGTTTCCTTTTCAACAAATACATTTAATACTATAAACATATAGTATACTTTAGATTTATCCTTCAAGAAGGTGACCCACATCATTCTCAAGTAATTAACAAAAAATAACATGAAGTAACTATCATCATGATAACTTCACGTCCTTATAGGGCCACACAAATCAATGTGCACCAAATCCATATATTCTTAGATGAGTATGACTTACTACTGAAATTAGAACTAGTTAACTTCCCAACTTACATTCCTTCCACTTAACATTATCTTTCTTGACTAGTTATGGAAATCCGATAGCTACATTTAACTTACTCGCTTTGATTAAACTATAAAAAAAAGCATATGACAACATCTTCTACGCATCACAACCAAATATTTTCAAGTCTAGCAACCAAAAAAATGATAATAGTAGTTTTAAGATGGAATAAATTATATTTAGTTTGTCTCCTAGTAGTAATCAAATCTCTTGAGCTTCCTAGTATCTTGCACACACTTCCTTTGAACTTTAGATGATATCCTTTATCATTTAACTAACCAAGAAGATTCAATAAATTATGTTTTAGAGCTTTTGCGAGATAAACATCCCCAATATCACTCTTTCTAGTCAAAGAAATGAAACCTTTATCTTTTACCATATAAGATGAGTTATTTCTGAATCTGGCCTCGTTGCGATCAAATTCTTCTAGCTTAATGAATTTTCTTATATCACTGATCATGTGATGTGAATATCCACTATTAATACCTCAATTATTATTGTGTTCCTAGTTTGAGACTGGTGCATTTTCACCTTTTTTGGTCTTTTCCTTAACTATCACAACCACTACCTCCCATTATTCATTATCCTTTGATTCCTCGTTTGTTACACCTAAACATCTATTATAGCATAGCATTTCTTAACATTTTCTTCACTATTAGGACAACTAAAAGAAATAACCCATAGTTTATTGCATGAAAAACATTTATGTGGTAATTTTCCTTTGTTCTTACTGATACCTCTACAAATTCTTCTTACAAGTACGGCTTCAAGTTCATCTTGCTTTCTTTTATCATCAAGATTAATTCAAGTGAACCTAGTAATGACTTGTCTCTTTATCCTTCTCTCCTGGAGCCAAAGATAAAGAGGCCTTAAATGTTGCTCCAACTTTAGGAACACTATTAGCATAACTACTTAATTCAAAAGTAGTAAGTTTTCCAATTAATCCATGAATAGAGACATTTTTTATACTTCTTAGATCACAAAAAACAAAAACTCTAATGTTATAAGAAGGTGGAAAAGTTCACAACATTTTACTTATAAATTATTCATCTTCAATAGTACCACTAGTACTTCTAATAGCACCAACAACTTCTTTGATTCTTTGTCCATAGTGATCAACGTTCTCTCCTTCTACCATCTTCATATTACAAAACTTTCCCTTCAAGATATCAACCCTATCTCTTTGCATATGTTTATCTCCACCATAGACTAATTTAATATTTTATCAAACTTCATAAGATTTTCAATCTCATTAATATCAATATGCTTAGTATCAGATAGATTACTTACAACGGCTTTCAAGGCTTGCATGTTCTTCTACAACTCCTTTAAATTGTCTACACTAGGCATCTTGGTAGGTGCAATATATTTATTCTCAACATGACTCCATAATTGTGGCCCCATTCCTTTGAGATAGATCCTCATTCAATTATACCATATGAGTTATTTTTCCTTTGTGAAATTTGGACCTTCCTTATTCATCATTGGATCTTTTCCTCAAGATATTGAGCTTAGCATCAAGAGCCATGACGCTAATACCAATTGTAAGTATTATAAAGTACAAGATTACTAAGTGGGAGGTAAACCAATAATCTACCAACTTGTTCAAATGTTTATCAACTATTCAACCCAAATCATATGTGTGCAAGCCATTCAATCACATGCATTCAAATTTAACTTGTGAACCACTCAACAATGAGACACATAAAAAATTCCACAAAATTAATACAAGAATACCAAAAAAACTCATATGTTAAACCTTTACCAAAGCTAAAAACTATGGTGGAAAATACTACACAAAAATATTTGCACTCTTTTGAAGTATGCCTAATTAAAGGTGTAAACATTGTAGGAGCTTGCAATAATGCTCCATTTAGAGAATACCCTATTAGAAGTCACTTAGTTAAGGTATTTTCCTCTAGGTCTATTAGGGGATATACCTATTAGGGGTAAACTTGTGAAAGGATACAAAACTTAAATTAATGAGTGACTCAATTATGGTATTTAACTTCAAGCCTATTAGGATGTCACTCTATTAGGAGCAACCTAATTAAAGGATTTATTAAGTGGAAAGCCTATTAGGATTCAAAAATTGAAATGATTTGACAGTAGCACTTCTTTGCTTATACAAATCAAGTTAACCACAAATTCTACTTCTTGCAAACAACCAACATAGTCTATAACCTTGTAAATGTACATTAGACTAGAATATAAATACATTCCTCACTTGTTATGGCATCTACTACCTTAAAAAAAATGTGTTGCATTTGAATTTCACCTCTATCATTATATTATTGTTTAAGAGTTAAATATAAATTATACTCTTTTCTTGTGATGGTCTTATTATTATAACATTTTTAAGGTTTGTTTCTTAAGTGAATGTCATTAACTCATTTCAAATTTAATTTGTTATTTTTTTCATATTAAATATGATACATTTTCCCATGGAATACCTAACAAGTTTTACTATTAAGATTTTGATGTGTTCTTACATTTTTAAAACTATGATACATCTATCTTAAAATGTACCTAATGGTTTTTAAGTTTTTACATTGTGTGTTACACATGTTGACATGTTATGATAGAAATATTATTATTAAAATTTGGATTTGTTGTTCTGCTTTAGATAAATTTGTATGCCACACTTATCTTTAGATATATCTAATGACTTGTATGATAGAAATACCAAGTATTTGTTGTTTCTCAAATTTGACATTGACGTCTATCTTTCAATATAGATAAATGACTTTTACTTTTCAAAGTTTGATTTATTCTTCCTTGCTCATCTACCTTAGACCTTGTTGTTTGCAGCTATTATTATTTTTTGGTTTGTTGAACAGCCTTGAATGATTTGCTTTCATATATTGCATGTTGTTGATGTGCAACTCTCACTATAACATTAGATGTAACTCAAAATTCTTCTTGCCTACCACCAAGCAATTGCAAATGGACCACAATTTTGGGTCTGTCTCTTGAAAAATGAATCTTACATAGAGAAACTATCATAACCCATTTTCTCTTAAACCAAATAAACTGCTATTGTTATTCCAATTAGAATTATTTCAAAAAAAATGTCTTTTATTTAATTAAAATGAAATTATTTAGTTAATGTGGTCATTGGGAACAAAAGAATCAATTTTGTTTACCTTCCATTTATTGGTTTCATTGCATGTGGGTGGGGAGGGAAGTGAGAGATGGCACACAAAAAGGAAGAGATAACTTTTAGTTAACACAAAGAGAAGGAAAAACAAGACAAAAATACAAGAAAGAAATTGGAAGCACATCAAAGAGGAAATTGAGGATTGAACTAAAAGTTTTAGAGGTCGCCAACATAATACACTTATTAATCCTTACCACTCCTACTAGGTGTTTAGGCACTCAATCATCCAATGGAAAGGAAATATGGCTTTTGGAAAGAAGTCTAGAGGAGACTCAACCCACGTGACCTTCGGGTGCACATTCTGATCATCTACCAATAATCCAATGGTGGGAAACTTAGACATAGCATGATAGCTGTGAAACATGGGAAGGGAGATTTGGAAAGAGTTATAGTGGGGATAGTTGGAAGGCATCCTTGTTTAGCTTTACCATGTTCACATCACTTATAAATATTTATTCTTGTGTTTTCAAATTTGAGACTATAGTAGAATGCAAAAAGAAATCTTGTTAAGAATTGTAAAATTTTCCTTAGTTACTTGAATATTGTAACAAGCCTACTTGTTGCAATTTTTTTGTGTGTTTATAATGGTCTTTCTAGTACAACCTAACTCTATTTATTAATTCTGAATAAAATGTTGTTGTATTCCCTTCACTCGGTGTGAATTCTAATCAATTCCTTTGAAGAATTGATCCTTGTAGTCTCAAAAGGAAATACAAATGTTTAATGACATTCCATTATAAGTTTTGACAATTTCCCTCTCTAATTTAACAAGAAATCTTAGCCTTGGGTCTAGATAAATTAATGAATAGACAATCACACTGTCAAGCATGTCATCATGGTAGGTTACTTAGTTGACACTGCCTACAGATTGGGCTAGACCATATTACACATTGTATGCTTGCCTTGTTGCCAGAAACCATTTTTTTCATGATCCAATGAAGATAGGTACTGACTGTAGGAAAGCTTGAATGCTTTTGGCTATATATACTATGGCTTGTTAGAACTAGAAACTTGCCACACCAAATTGTGGGGGAGAAATGATTTTGTACTAACTGTTCCTTGGAAAATGATACCTCTCATATGCTCTAGGAGAAATTCCAACATCTAGTTTGTTCAACTACATGTACTTTTGTGTAATCAATAGTCAATAGTTTTGGTATCCAACTGTCTAGTAAGACCATCAAACCATTAAAGATTTAGTCTTATATGCCAAGAACTCTTTTTTTTATATAAAAGCAGCCAAAACTAGGGGGTTGGTCCTTTACAACAGTGGTGGCACAACCGGCAAAAAGCTAGCCAACAACCAACAGAAAACCATACACAACACCCTTAACAATTTACATCAAAAATAGAAGTAATAGAATAACGATAATTAAAAGTACTAGTGATCCAACCCTTAGAAACAACAAAGTTTAACAGTTTATCAAAAAATATATAGGTGGTCATCACATCGTACCACCTATAGCCCATAACTTATTTGTTGAACATGGTTGCTAGTTGAATTTAATTGTGTAGTGATGCTCTCCTTAAATGGACATTATTGTAATTAGCATTGTTAACCCTTATAACTCTTGCAAATCAACACAAATATTGTAACATGCATCAAGTCGGAAAAGCACTTTCCACGTTGGGTACTTTCATTATCAATTTGAAACACATGTTACTATTTCCAATTATATACTTAAGTGTTATGTATATATTGAACTTAGTCACGGTTATGGAGTCATATCTAACACCTTGGAATGGCTATTAACGATAAACAATTTAATAAGAATGTGACATGGAGAACATCTTCAATAATGTCACTTCTACATCTATACTCTTTTAAGTTGGTAATAAGGAAACATGATGTTGTTTGAAATCTCTGCTAAGTAAATTGTTATTTAATTATGTTCAAGGTAACACAATAAGTGAAATGTAGCTTATTGTATGCCTATGTGTAGGCATGTATTGATTAAATGCAAATGATCTTGAATGCATTATAAAATATTTAAGTAATGTTCGCATCCTTCAATAAGCATAAGATTATTGTATGCCCATGTGTTGACAGTACATGAGGACTTCGTAGTTAGTTTTGGAATTACTACATTCATTGAATCCTTGTTTTGCTACCATAAGTGTGTATCTTCCTTATGGATATGTGTTTCACATGATTAATATCTTGGAATTCATAATGATGTGTCTGACAATAGTTTTTGATAATCAATGTATAGTACTCCAGATTCTTGAGAAAGTTGTGATTCTGGGTGGGAAATATATTGTTGTTATACTTATTAATATTGATGTCTTACCCATACTCTGAGATGCCAAATTTATTGTAATAGGAAGCATCTCAAAATCTGTTAGGGTGAATGTGAAATATTGATGTCTTACCCATACTCTGAGATGTCAAATTTATTGTAATAGGAAGCATCTCAAAATCTATTAGGGTGAATGTGAGAAATTGTTAATTTCCATCCTTATTCATACTTGTTTAGTAAGAAGTTTATAATGTTGCATGATGGTTGCACACAGATGGAAGGATAGGTATTATTTTCCTATCTACTTATTATTGAGTTTAGGAAATATAATCTTGGTACTTACTGTGTTTGTTTGGGTTCCATTATGACATGTGGTGGTAGTCCTTTCTCAAAACAAATAATGATGATGAATGTATCCTGTATACTTCATTTCAATTTATGGTGAGTAATATGTTGTTTTTCCTTATATGAGTTAGAATATGAATTTTGATATATTCTTGGGAATTGAAAGAATGATTCTTTGTATACCCATGTCTTATAAGGTGAGCTCAAGATATGATGATATACTTTGGATGTTATGTAATGATGAGTAAGTTTCAATTATACGAGAGAAAAGATATATTATACTTGTTACACAAAATTTCATTATTGTTTGTAGTTTACTTGTTTAGACTATCTCATAGCTGAGCTAGGTATCTTTCATGTTAGGAAAGATTCAATAGAAGCTTAACAGCTTTGTGGTAGAGTGGTAAAGCACTCCTACAATATTCTTGCCCTTATGTTTCTTGAGCAGGTTCCGAAGCCTCTGTTAGAATGGTTGACATGTTTGGTATTTCTTAGTATTTTGGTGTATGACTTATGGTTTATCCGATATATATTAAGTTCATTGTAATTCTTTTAAACTAACGTTAATTAAAAAATATTGACTGGTCAATATTCAAATGACCTTGACTCTCATTGAATTTTTTGCTTTTTATAAAGAGTGTTGATGTGGCATTAGTTTTGCAAGGTAGTCTTTCCAAAAACTGTCTAGGCAAACGTAGTGCATGAGTTTTCGACCGTATATCCTTCCTTTCTTATTTGAATTTAAATACAAGCTATCACCCTCTACTGACCATTCCAGCTGCAAATCCATCTTTGACATGATTCATAGATGGAAGAATATTCTTCTTGGCCCTCAAATTTAGAGTTGGGAATAAATTGTGTCGAAACTATACATATTCGGAAGAGAAGTTCTCCTATTCCTAACCTCCTTTTTCCCATTGCGGGAGGGAGATTTCTCTTCAGACATCGAACAGAGGCATTCCTCGTCCCTATTTTTAGCTAGATTGTTTTACTTCCTTTTTACCGCCATGGCATGGTTGCCGCTGGGTTAATAATGATCCAAAGATAATAGTTAGTGTCTGAGGTTAAAATCATACAGGTTTACGGTAACAAGACAAATTTATTTCAAATAACCATGAATAACTTTTTTTAAACGGCGAGAAAATAAGATTTATGAGTAGCGACGATTATATTTATCATTTTAGACTAGTATGCAGTCAATTCATATTTAATATGAAAACCTGTCTGATATTTAAATGAGTTACAGTACATATATTGTGAGATTACAGCGCACGTCGTGTCAAAAAAGGAAACGTTTCCGTCTCTGTTCATTGTCCCGTAGCTTAGCTTGAGCTGAATAGCGGCAAAGACTTCTAATTTCACGAAATCACAATTGCATTGCAATAGCAGAATATTGTGTAATTTATGAGAATCAAAGGCCTCTAGAACCACGGAAAGCTATTTAACAATAGGGAAAGGGCTCGAAACTCTGACGCATTACAAGCTGACGCTGAGATCCTTAAAATTAACATCTATAGCTGCTAAAAAAAAATTAACTTCTAAAGATCTTATCGTCGATGTTGAAAGGTCAAAATATCAACAATTTCCGCCATTTTAATCAACAGTAAATAATCAAACAAAGCGGTCAAAATAAATCAACTATATGCCTTTCCCAGGATTAAATGAAATAGCTTGAACTGAATAGCGGCAAAGACTTCTAATTTCGCGAAATCACAATTGCTTACCGATAACAGAAAATTGATTGATTTATGAGAACCAAAGGCCCCTACAACTTAGGAAAGCTTCTCAAGAATGGGGAAAAGGTTCGAACTGTGACGCATTAGAGGTGACGCTGAGATCTTTTGAAATAATCGAATATCTATAACTTCGAACAAGATAACTTCTGAAGATCTTATAGTCGATGTTGAAAGCTCAAAATGTCAGTAATTTCCGCCATTTTATAAACTCAACGGCAAATACACAAACAAATAGTTCAAAATAGATCAAATATATGCATTTTCCAGGATCTAAATTCAATTATTTGGAGCTACAAGTTCAATCACGCCAAATTTCAACACTAAGTGCGAAGATCAGAACACGGACAAAACCGGAGGACTCAAATTTAACCGAGCAGAAAAAAGACTACAAATAATACCAAATATCTGAGAATTTGACATAAATATACTCATGAGATGCTTGAAAATTGCGATATGCGGAAATAAAAATACCTGGAATCACGATTCCGTCAAGTCGATCTCAAGAACCTCTAAAATTCACAAGAAGCTGCACGAAGCAATATCTGCAGATCAAATCCTGGAGACATGAACTTTACCATAACCATCCAAATTCAAAACAGAATTCCTATTAAACGTTTGAATGAAATTCAGAAATCCTTTGATCTACATCATGACTCACTCGAGATCAGATAATTTTCGGTTCGCCACCAATGTCGCATCAACCACCGCAATTTCTACCCAAACATCATATTAAATTTTCCATATAATAAAGTACTTCTCGTCGAAACCACAAAACAACTAGTTTCTTACTAGGTACTATATTTTCGTATTGTAGGACTTTGCGTGGGCGACAGAGAGGGGAATTGACAAATAACGAAGATTCTGGAAGACAACCATTCACATTGCAACATATATACACACCTCTTCTTAAGATTAGAGCTGCCAGTTGTCGACAATTATTCTATTTTTCGTTTACGCAACACGCTGTTTTCCCTTTGGTCCAGAAAAGGTGGGTCTAATGTCACTTCACAAAGAAATCATCCTCTTAGTCAACCCGGGAGTTGAGCAGCCGATCGGTTAGCCGGCCGCGTTGTGTTGCCGGGAAATTGCCTAAAACCGGCGGGTTTTGTTTTCAGGCGAAGTGTGACGTGGCAGTCGCATCCAAAGAAATCTTTGTTGGTGGCCAGCTAGCTATTTCCAGTGCTGAGCGCATTGTATTGTCCGCAAGTCATGCGGACACAGAATTCTGAATTGTTTTATCTGCGCTTGGATCCGCCAATTATGGATTACAGCTTGTAATGAATAGGAACGCAAATGCGTAGTCCTTAATATTTGTACATGTTAAAAAAATTTCATATATGAATTGTAAATCGTTTTTCATTTGATTGTGTTAATAATTTTTTTAATTAAAGTTTTCAATCACATTTGTGATCTATTATCAATGTCGGGTTCCACAACATCTATAGAGCTAGACATTTAGACATTGATGTAGTACATAGATATGTCAACGAACTCGAGGAAGTCGACGAGTCTCACGCTAGGTCAAATGAGTCGGGCTTGTACATTGCTTTTGCAAACCAAACTAACCATGCTAGGCTTCTTATCGAGGCAGGCGTCTCTAATAAGGACCTTATAGACCTCGAATTACCAATCAACCTATTTGATGAACATACTATCAATTCCCTAAAACTTTATGCCTCCCTATTACTCATGCATCCTGAAATCATAGACTAGACACAACAATATCAACTAAATGAGATCCCTTCTTTCCAAAATGACTATGAAATAACCTGTTATTTGAACGCTCTTGACCACCAGTAAACCAACTACAAACATGATTGAAGAAGATATTGAGTATCTTAGTCAAAAGAAAGAAACGAAAAAGAAAAAGCACTCTGATTGAGAAAACCATATAGTGGTAGTAAAAGTAAAAAGAAAAAACATATCTGAAGGTGAAAACCTCCCTAAGGCGCCTATGAATGAGATGCTTAGTAGTTTTCCCAGTCACTTTCATGATAGGTCATTAGTACTAATAGAGCCAACCCAAGCGGTCAACATTGGAACAACAAAAGTGTCTCATATCATACACTTGGCTTAATCAATGTCAAAAGAGGAAAAAAGGGAATTTACAGAGTTCTTCATTGAAAAGAAGATCAACTTTGCCTGGAACAATTTGGATATGCCAAATTTAGACATTGATCTAATAATGCACCACTTATCTATAGCTCGAGGTGTCAAACTTGTCAAATAAAAACTCAGAAAGATGCATCCACATGTGGCTTTATGAACTACAAAAGCTCCTACAAGAAGGTTTTATTAGAGCTATAGACTACATATGCTGAATGGATCTCAAACATCATTCTTGTATCAAAACATGACAAGTTTGTCTGAGTTTGCACAAGTTTTAGAAACTTGAACAAAGCATGCCTAAAGGATGATTTTCCACTTCCCAACATCAACATGATATTGGACACATGACTATGGGTTATGAAATGTATTCCGACATGGATGGCTTCTTGGGCTACAATCAAATCAAGAGCACCCCTAAAGACTAGGAAAAGATTGCTTTCACTTGAGCTTACGAAACATTTTTTTGGAACATCATGTCATTTGGTCTAAAGATTGCAAGTGTCACCTATCAGAGGGAAATGACCACTACCTCCATGATATGATGCACAAAACTATGGAAGACTATGTGAATGATATGTTGAAAAAGTCTAGAAAGAGAGCAACTCATCTTACAAACCTAGGATTGATCATGGATCGCATGGAACAATTTAAGCTGAGGCTAAATCATAAGAAATGAACATTTGAGGTCACTTATAGAAAATTTATCAAGTATATCATATTGGCAAAAGGAATCAAGGTGGATCCTGAAAAGGTCCAGGTAATAACAGAAATGCCACTTTCAAAGATTATCATTCAAATGAGGAACCTGCAAGGGTGTCTCCAATCTATTCAAGAATTCATACCCTAGCTAGTTGACATGGCATAACCCTTCACTAAGATGCTCCACAAGGGAGCTAAGTGTATTTAGAATGTAGACTGCGAGAAGAGCTTGAACTAGATCCGGGAATAGCTAGACAACCCTCTGATTTTGATGCCACATATTCTTGGAAAACTATTGATTCTCTACATATGAGTTAATATCACTTCCCTAGGGGTAATCTTGGCTTAGCAAGACAAACAGAAAAAGGAATGAGTTATTTAGTACATAAATAGAACATTGATTTCCTATGAAACAATCACAGTAACATTGAAAAGGCATGCCTAGTAGTAGTGTTTGCTTCCCAAAAGCTTTGACATTATATGTTGGCACATACAACACAACTTGTAGCCAAGATTGATCCATTGAAATACTTGTTGAACAAAGCTACTCTAACAAGTCGATTGGCTAAAAGGGTGATGATCCTCATGGAATTTGACATTGAGCATGTTGATTGTAAGGCTATAAAAGGCTAGGCTATTATTGATCAATTGAATGCTTTTCCTTTTTAAGATGGAACCCCAATCCAGATTGAGTTCCCAAATTCATCTAACATGTATTTAATAGAGCATACCTCAAAACTCTTCTTCAATGGATCCTACACACAACACAGTTCAGGTGTGGGAGGTATATTTGTCACACCCCGTGAGTATACTATTGCAAAGTTTTACAAGTTGTTGTTCCCTTGTAAAAACAACATTTTTGAGTATGAAGCATTGGCTAATGGAATAAAGATGGCTATTGAATGGAGAATCATAGAGCTCCATATTTTTTGTGACTCTCAGTTAATTATCAACCAAAGAAACAGTGATTGTCAAACTAAGGATGATAAACTCATGGCCTATAAAATAATGGTTGATGATCTAAAATAATATATTTTCTTTGTGACATGTTCCAACAAATTCTAAGATTTGAAAACAAGGTAGTCAATGCAATAGATTCCCTATCTTATGTGCTACAACTACAAGAGCATGAATCTCGCTATGAATTCATGGTGCAAGAACACCCAACCTATGATTCACTAGACTCCCATATTATCTACACTATTCTTGGTCATGACTTTAATCTTTCCATGCTAAAATCTATTCCTTTCCTCTTGACCAAGTAGTTCCTAATAATATAAGCAAGAACAAAAAATGCCAACTTATCAACTACACCTCCCACTACACTATCATTTTTGGTGGCCTATTTAGGAGAGGTATAGACAGTACTCTACTTAAATATCTCAAATGAGAGGAGTCCGAGTGTATATTAGAAGAAGTTCATGAGGGTGTGTGTGGGTCTCATTCAAATGGTCTTGCACTCGCTCAAAAACTACTTAGAGTTGGCTATTATTGGCCCACTATATAGATAGATGCTATCAGATATGCTAAAACTTACAAGATGCATATAAATATGGTACACACTCTAGCTAGAGAGTTGTTTCCTTTCATTACTCATTGAAACTTCCAACAATACTCATTTGACCTTGTAGGTCAAATCTCTACAAACTCCTTCGATGGACACAAATGCATTATCACAACAATTGGATACTTTACAAAGTGGTTTGAAGTTTTCCCACTCTCTACAACTATAGGAAAGAAAGTGTCCATGTTTATCTTAAATTACATCACGTTTTGCTATGGTGTGTCATCCTCCATTGCTACTAATAATGGGGGATAGTGTAACAATAAGGATCTGAAGCAATTGTGCAAAAAGTTCAACATCAAATAGCATTGGTCATCTGTATACTATCCTCAAGATAATAGACAAGTTGAAGCATAAAATAAGACTAGTCTAAAGATCTTGCATAGAACTGTCAGTAAGCCTAATAGAGGTTGGTATCTCCAACTCAACCTGTCTCTATAGGCTTACAAAACTAGCATTATCTCCTTTTTCCCTTATCTATAAGGATGAGGCAGTCCTATCACTTGAGATAGAAACACCTTCGCTGAGAGTCTCCCTCAAAGGGCTTATAAAGGATGAAAACTAAAATATCTTGCATCTAAGAGCTTAAACTACTAGATGAATACAAAACAAGTTGTGTTCAATCACCTTAGAGTGTTCCAGAAGATAATGTCTAAAGGCTATAACAAGAAGGTATATAATTGATCTTTCAAGGTTGGTGATATGGTCTTCAGAGAGAATCTAAAGAATTAGTAGAATCATGTACGAAAAGGGAAATTTGAACCCAACTGGTTGGGTTCCTACATCATTGTGACTTCTTTTGATTTAGGTGCTTATCAACGCTCAACACCAAAGGGGGAACTCAAACCCATATCAATACCATTCATGTGAAGAATTTTTATGCACGATATTTTATAGTCTAAGGTTCTCATACATAGCTATTCAAAAAAAATCTTAAATATTTACATAAAGTCCTGAACAAAATTATCATATTAGTGAAAAAACTGACAAACAAATGCTTTCATGCATCCAAAAAAATTGAAAAGCTCAAAATATTAAAATATCAAAATCAAAAAATCAAAAATCAAGAAAGGTGGCTTGGCGGAAACCTAGTAAACAAGCATCATGGTTAAAAAAAGTAGCAGTCCTACCAAGTGACAAAACCCTAGTAAACAAGCACCACTTATAAATCTTTATAGTTACAGTCCATTTGAAAAGTCACAACCTTTCTAGTAAGTCATCACCCTTCATAATTACAATCCATTAAAAAGTTCACAACCTTTATATATACAACCCTTTCACAATGTCTCAACCTTTCATAATTACATTTTATTCAAAAAGTCACAACCCTTCATAATTGCAACCATTTCAAAGAGTCACATCCTTTCATCATTGTTGCTATTTGAAAAATTCACTCCTTTATTTTCTTTCGTCTTCTATTAATCTTTCTCTAACTCCTCTCTTTGTTCTCTTCTTCCTCCTTTCTTTTTCAAATGAACTTTACTCCCTCTTATATCTATATTTGAAGGAGTCACATCTCTTTATTACATGTCTATTTATCTTTCTTTAGATTTAGTCAATTAATATTATTTATATTTATTATTTATTATTTATTACTAAATCATATTTAGAAATGTAAAATGATTTCTACAATATTGTTACTTGTAGTTAATTTGACCTATTCATTCATTCAATATAATTTTAATATTATTTATCTTATTATATTGATAATAGATTATATCAAATTATTGTTATTTATTTTATATTTTATTTAATTATTATTATATCATATGATTTAATCATGATTATCTATTTAATAATATTCTATTATTTATTTATTATTAAAATTTTGTCTTAGAATGTAGACATGATACTCTTCATTTGAAATGTGTAAAATACATGTGTGTTTGAAAGATTACTTTTGAACCTGCACTTTCAAATAAATTATGTACCTTTAACAAATATATTGAATGGAAGGAATCCAAAAATGATTACATATGAAAGACAAAGAATATAGAGCTTTATTTTCTTAAAGAAAAGAGGAATACCTCTACTAAATTTTTTTCTTAGTTGTTGATTGGTTGGTAAATTTGGAAAACAACTTTTAAAATGCAAAAAGAACATGCAACATTATAGAGATGTGTATTATTAGCTAAAGAAAGCCAATAAATTTTAAATTAAATAATTAAATTATTCCTATATTAAAAGTGCCTCATAGGCATGAAACAAAGTATGATGTTGTCAAAACATTAAATCAAACTATATATCTTATTATCCTACAAGTGTAACTATCCCTCTCACAATGCCAAAAAAAAATTAGAATTGGTTTCCTTTTGTTCTAGTTTGTAAAGACTACACTTCGTAAAGGGTTCAATAATTTTATCATTGATGTGAAGAGATGAAAAAATTGTTAAACTATATGGATGTTGGTTACAAAAAAGTGATTGAATTATATTTTAGGAGTTTTTTTTAGGGAACATATTATTTTTAGTAAACTCTCATCTTTTCTAATTAATGGTTAGTTCCAATTTGTATTTTACTTTTAATCTATTCAACATTCTCTATTTTAATTTTATCTACTAAATTATATTCTATCATCAATATTTTATCATCACAAACTTTTAAGTCTCATTAATATATTTATATTGGAAAATATGCATGCATGTACCAACATCGATAAAAGTGTGTGTGTGTGTGTGTGTGTGTGTGTGTGTGTGTGTGTGCGCGCGCACGTGCATACATATAATGAATTTACAAGCTCTCCTATGAACTTTATAAGTGGCAAGTGGAATTGTTGATGAATGGTTGTATTAATGTATATAGATTCATAAATAAAAGATTAAGAATGAAGGACATAACACTTAATTTAAATAACTCTTTTTCCTCGCTTGTGAGATCATCCAGATAATTACAATTAGATTAAAGATAACATATTTCCACAATCCATGATAATTAGATTCTTGCTTTTGGGTAAGATTGTGTGAGAATTTTTGCATCAATGTTTCGGATTGAGTATGATTTGAAACGTTGATGCAAAAATTCTCACACAATCTTACCCAGAAGCAGGAATCTAATTACAATTAGATTTATTTTGTATTAAAGTTGTCAAAGAGTGAGACATGGCTAAAGTGAGAGGTGAGTTCCCTATAAAGTTAAACGTGTCAAACATAAAGCGTAATTAATGGTAAAATTAGTAGTAAGGTGCATTAAGGATTACACTATCTAAAACATTAAATAAATGCCGGATAACTACATTGCAAGGTGGACATGGTTGATGTATGAAGGATAGTGTGCAAGCACATATAACATATCTATAAGATGGCAATGAAAGATGATAATTTATTTATTGTGGACACTATATGAAACATGTTTGTAGCAAAGCAAATGAAATATATATCTTGGATTACAAAATGCGGTCAATTAAAGTAAGTTGCAATCAAACAAAGAAATAGAAATATAAGAAGGTGTACCTGCACCGAACAAGGATTGAGATATGTTTTCTAGAAAATGATAAGTTGTTGTGAGTGGGTTCCTACATGTGCCAAATACCAAACATAGGTAGACGTTGCATGTGTTATTGTGAATCGATTAAATATGAAGAAGGTGCAAGGGGTACACTGATAGTTTGTAGTTATGACAACAATATTTAGAAAACTGTAACATTATGGAATGGTGACTTGTACTATTCAAATTAATTTCAACACATTAGAAAATGGTGTATTTTCAAACACATATATAAGAGAAACTAAGACCACAAATTGATACACATTGGGTGAATACTAGTAAGATTTGTTGAGTTTGGATGAAGTTCTTTCTTAAATAGAAATAGGTACAAAGTCAAACTCTTGTTCTACATCATCTCCTCTTTCTAGGGAAACCATTGCTGACACATATATAATCTTCAATATAGGTCAACTCATTTTTCATAGCTACTTCACATGGAGTGTTTTGGATGCTAGCCTCCTCCTTGTCATCATAATAAAAATCTACTATATTCATGAAAATGGCTATACAAACCTTGAATTGATCCAATACAACTCATGTGGCTTTCAATTTCTTTTACAATAAAACATCCATTTCAATTTCTTTTGCAATAGAACATCCAAATTGACCCTCATTGAGGATCATTGGATCTAAACCAATTATATTATCTTTGCAAATGAGAATTGGTTGAGGCCACAAGTTCTTTGTATGAAAACTATTTAGCTCCCCATTAATTTGAAAGACATGTAGATACTATTTTCCAAATAAATTATTTTTTACTTATCATAGCATTCAAACCATTGGTATTGCTAGTGTTGGGAAAATTAGTAGAAAACTAGTACATAAGTTGGATGAAAAATGATAATATTTTTTTTCTAGTTTGATTAAATATGATGAACCTCTTCTTGCACATTTTAGAGGATTGAAGCTCTAGTTTGTCAACCATAGGGCCTATTTAAATAATTATGCAACCCAAACATTTCATGGAAATATATTAACCCTCTTTGTATAATTTGGACTCTAAATAATTACTTTGCAATTATATTTTGGATTGCTAATACTTTGAGATGCACAATCATTTCAGAATTCAAATACACTTTTATGCTAGTTTAAAATCGTGACGACATAGGACAACACCTTTAAGTAGCATTAAACTACTAAAAATATAATCAAGGAAAAAATTGTAATAAATTAAAGAACTTGTCTCGAGAATTCAAAAAGAAATAATAGGAGTGCTAATACTTTGAGATGCACACTCATTTTACAATTTACATACACTTTTATGCTAGTTGAAATCATGACAACATAGGACAACACCTTTAAGTAGCATTAAAATATGAAAAATATAATCAAGCAAAAAATTGTAAGAAATTAAAGAACTTGTCTCCAAAATCCAAAAAGAAATAATACAAATTATAGTAAATCAAATTTATGATAAAACAGTGATTTATTTTAGAATGATGTGGCAAAATTCAAATATTGTTTGATCTTAAATAAATAATATGAAATAGATTAAAAGAATAATGTGTGAGCAAATTTACCACATTTTTTAAAAAAATCATACAAATGAATGTTCTTTAGCAATTTTAAATTTGGTAAAAGATATTATAAATTATTATTTCAATCATCCTTATATTCATGAAAACTTATAAAGTAAAAAAATTAGATTTAAGTTTAATGAATCATTGTTATGAGTTTAAAATTTTTATTTTTTTTAAATTGAAGAGCAACAAATTAGATTTTAGAATCATTGGAATGAACTACTATTTTTAATTAATTTTGGTTTTAAAAAATTGTTAGAATAGGATGAAGAAGTGAGGTTTTTTTATCGATACTTTTATATATCACACATTTTTATTGTTGTTATCATTATTTATTTCATCATGAACTTGCACTCACTTATAATCTTATGTAAAATTATTATTTGCAAAACTAACTTTTACTTAAAACAATACATATGAATCATCCATAAAATAGGTAGAACAAAGATAATCATATACATAAAGAAATAAAAATGCACCCTAAACAAGAGCAAACTTAAACCTAAAATATAATTTTATAAGCAAAACTAACAAACTAAATTAAATAATTAAATTTCACTACAAAATTTGACTCCAAAAATTTACATATAATAAACACCACCTAAATAATTTGTGTTCTCATTTATGCCTAACAACCATAACTATCAAAAGAATCTCAAATATTAAGTTAAATTAATTTACTTGTATAGAAAATTGTCATCAACACAAACTATAAAATTATAATGTGTATTGATATTTCAAAGAAATGACTTCGAGTTTACACAAGTTATTTGTATAGAATTTTGCACACTCACTATTTTGAGATTGAACTTGTAGATATTATACTTGTTAATTGATAAATGTCTACTGGGGAACGCATGTAGAAAGCTCACATTATACATTTTCTAATCACTTCCTTTAACCTACAACAGATATTCTAGCTTGTTCCAAAGCTCCAATTTGTCACAAATAGAAAGGATGCTCGCAAAGATTTCTTTCTTAACACCTTCTATTTACCTTTGATTGAAAGTTAATAAATTATATGTTCAACAAAAGTTAAGGGATTTTGTCAAGCATCTCTCATGCCTTGTGTATGCCAATGTTTTGCCTAAATACTTACAAGGCTATTACCTATGGCAACACTCATTTGCATAAACAAAAGCAATGAATAATCCCAGTATCAATTCATATCATTCCAGTATATTATTCAATATCATTGTTAGTTTCAATTCTGTTTGTATCAAATGATCTGAATCAATAGTTTCAACATTTTATATTTTTGCTCTTTCATTTTATAGTTTCACATTCTTTGGGCCTGTTATAGTGGTATCAGAGTGGGTTTGATCAATGGGAAGAAGAGTGCAAATGGATTTTGGATCAAGAGGACCCTAACTTCTGTGGATTTATTGGAGAGAGGTTTGAGATATATTATGCAGATATTACAATTTTATATTGTCATGAATATGGTGTGATCATTATTCTTCTTAGTTTTTCAATTACATTATTTATTCTGCAATATTATTTTCTAAACAATGGATAAATTATCTACAATTCCTAAATTTGAAGGGCCTGAGTTTCACACATGGGAAATAAAGATACAATTACTTTTGATTGAAAAAGATTTATGGGACATTGTTAATGGAACTGTTTAGAAACCCCAAGATGTAGATGAAATAACAAAGCGGACAGCCAAAGATCATAGAGCCTCTGCATTGATTGGACTTGGTCTATCAGATGCATATTTGCACCATATTGATCTTTCAAAGACTTCAAATGAAATATGGGATGGGCTTAACACCTTGTTTGGTTCACAGGCTTCTAGTGCAAAAATGTTTATAAAACAAAAGTTGTTTAGGTTGAAGATGAATGAAGGTGATAACATTGTTCAACATATAAGTACTTTTCATTCACTTCTTAATCAACTTGCAGGTGTGAACTCTAAAATTGATGATGATGATGATGCCAAAGCAATCCTACTTAGTAGCATGCCTTCAAGCTTTGATCATATTGTTTTCACTTTGAACGAAATGAATCCTAGCCTAGAAACTATTATTTCTTCTTTAATTGATGAAGGAGATAGAGCTCATAAGAGTCATAATTTTACTGAGGATTGTGTTTTATTTGCTAGAAAGAAATCTAGTGTTCCTGGCAGAAGAGAAATAAAATGTTTTTATTGTCAGAAAAGTGGACATGTACAAATGAATTTTTTTCAATGGGCCAAAGATCTTATTGATGGGAAGTTGAAGAAAAATACAACCTTTGTTGCAGTTGAAGGTGAGACAAACTTTTGTGATTTCACAATACATTCAAATACTAATGATTGTGATAATCCACTTGAAATTGATACAAGATTTGTACATTAAAGAATTTCAAATAAGTAAATTGGAGGCTGGAGGCAATGGAGGTTGGAGGATTCTTATCATATCGAGCTAGCTTCTTCTCAGAGATGATTGTTGCATGGGAAGCAACTATTTGTGTCCCTATAAAGTTGGGGCTTGGCCAATTCCTCCCTAAAGATAAGAGGGGAATTGATAGATTTGTGTCCCTAAAGAAAAGAGGGGGCTTAGCTACATGATTGTCCTTCTATTGAATGAGGGGAGGGGGGGGGGGGGGGGGGGGGGGGGGGGGGCATGATTTCAACAATGGCATTTGAGACACTCAGAGGAGATGTCGACTTTCAAAGGAAAGACATCCAGACATATTAGTGGTGATTGTTTCTACGGCACTTGAGGAGGCGTTAGATACACTCGAAGGAGATGTGGACTTTCAGAGGAAAGGTGTCTCATGTGTAGCACCAAAGGAGGCATCAGGCACACTCCATGACGATGTGAAATTTTGGAGGAAACTATGTCTTGTTGTGTGAAAGAGGTAGAAACAATGGTTTTATAAGGCCAACTTCAGGATTTGCAATCTAAAGTTGGGATATGAGGGCAACTTCAGGATTAAGATTTGCAATCTGAAATTGCAGACTATTTTCAAAGATTGGTGAAAGAGCTCAAGTTCATGATTAAGATTTGCAATCTGAAGTTGCAGGCTACTTTCAAAGATTGGTGAAGGAGCTCAACTTCAGGATTAGGATTTGCAATCTGAAGTTGCAGACTACTTTCAAATTTTGGTGAAGGAGCTTCATCAAATTTTATAATATTGGTGAAGGCTTTTAAATTTTATTGGATTAATGTAATAAGGGGGGAATGTTGGACTTATTACATTAATTAGGTTAGTTTCTAATAAACGAGAATGATTATTGAATTAATGTAATAAGGGGGGAATGTTAGATTTATTACATTAATTAGGTTATTTTTTGTGTTTAGATTAGATTAATAAAATCAGTTCAATATATAGTTTCTGGGGAGTTATTTAAGTATCATGTAAGTATTTGTTGTAAGGGAAAATAAAACTATATAAAGATGCTCAGACATCAGTGTACTATTTAGTATCGATTCAATATCAATTCATATCATTCCAGTATATTATTCAATATCATTATTAGTTTCAATTCTGTTTGTATCGAATGATCTGAATCAATAGTTTCAACATTTTATATTTTTGCTCTTTCATTTTATAGTTTCACATTCTTTGGGCCTGTTACACAAGGTATTTCTCATATAAATCATTATTTCATAATTTTATTATGCAATAGGAAAATATTAATAAAATATCTCTTTTAGATCACTAAAATAGAAATTAATTGCTTTTGACTAAACATTAAAATACTGATAATAATTTTTAAGGGATGATTAGTTATGGGGAAAAATAAATTGATAAGTCGTGAATTTTCAAAAAGAAACAAATTGTGTAGGGAGGTGGGAATATAAAAATACATGGTCCCATATAGAGGGATCTTCAATTAATGGCTTGGATATTTGATATGGAAGATAACTTCCAATGAGAAATTTTATATGCAAAGTGGATCTTAATAGCTAAATATTTGATTAACTATGAAAAATGAGAGGATTAGAGAAAAGGGTGTTTTCCTTAGTTATCTTTTTTACACAAATGTAGTAAAGGGAATATCAAGAATTTTGATGTGTGATTATGTTAAATTCAAGTATCGAATACTACTTTTCTTTCTCTAATCTAGTATGTTTGAAAGGTATGATTATTTTTACTTTCCATCTTTCTTTTAGTTTGTGTAAGTGGGGTAACCACAAGAATTGAAGAAAGTGTGTATTGTCTACACATTTGTTTTAACATTATGACATTTCAGATGTTGTGTACAAAGTTAGTTTTATAGATAACTTGGGTTCCATTTATGTTTATAATAACTAATGTAGGAGCATCTTGGGTGTAAGGTCAATCTAGCATCACCCAAAAATATTTATGTTTCTATCTTTTTCAATAAAAGGTTGTTTAGTGTAGAGTTTTAATTACGTAAAAACAAGTTTTAAAGGACCCAAAACCTAATACAAAGTATCATAGAAACAAGAGCATATAAGCTCAGATAACAGAAGGCCTCAAAGCCAAAAGAGAATAGAAAAAAGAAGCCAAAAAAGAGAGAGAGGCTAGAATACAACTATGCATGAAGAGACCCCAAACAACTACAGAGTCTTCAAAAGGTTCGCTACTTGGTCTGCCAGGATGTTCATATTTTCTACAGATGCTTTCATGTCATCCAACTTTTTTTCTTACGCACCTTTAATCTTCTTGAAATTATCCCTTGTGCACTTACTCGAGCCCTAGTCCTCTTTCATAGCATATGAGTCTTGGCCTTTACTCTATTCTAGCTTCTTCAATAGGGTGTTGAAGTTGTCAGCCATGGTCTTCAAAATAGTGTAGTTTTGATCTGCCAGTTTCTTGATTGTTCTCTCCAACTTACCCACTCTAGTATCTAGACCATCCATCCTTTTTTGAACATCTTTTCCTGGCTGATCTAAATTCCTATTCTTGGCTTCAAGTGGTTGCACATGCTTCATCAAATTCTTTACCTCTTCCCTGTTGCCTATAACCTTAGAGAGTCTATCAATGTGTTGACCCAGTGTTCTCTCCCCCCTTCTCATCTTGCTGAGCTTATCAAAATCCCTTGATATGTCCTGCATTTTTTGTTTTAGGGTGCCAATATCCTTCATCATTATCCCCGAGTTACTAATGATTCCCTTTAGAAACCCCTGGTCATACTCTTCCCTATTATAATCAGAGAAGTCCTTATGCTTCCCCTGTTTGTTCCTATCTAGTTATGTCTCCTTAAGTTCATTCTCAATATCTGGATCTTGAGAAAACACCTTTTTCCTTTTTCTTTCCACCCTCTTAATTAAGAGTTCATCATCAAAGGGGACAAAATCTCTATTAGCATTCTTCCCCTTGTTTCTCGAAACCTTGCCCAAAGGTCCTCTCTTCTCAATACCCTTTTCTTGGTCCTCCTCAAAATCACTATCTTGTTCTGATTCGATCTCCTTTTCCTTCCTTTTCTTCCTAGAAGAGCTCCTAGGATCACCTTTCTTCCTCTTCTTTATTTCAACCTCAACCATTTCATCCTCTATATTCTCATCAAATTCCTCCTTAGTTTCACTACCCTCCATCTCACAATCTAAAGATTTCTTGCTCTGTTGGGGGCCTATCCACCTTTTTGGATTTCAAAAGGTTCATTATAAAACCATTAACCCCTCATGACAGGTGTGATCACCCTCAAGATCATTTTGAATGGCTAAAATAGAATTATCCAAAGATTATCTGAGATAAAATGGTAAATTTATCCTAACCCTGTGCCTAAAATGTTTAACCAACATGAAATGGTGACCATATATATTTTAGTGAAGTGGCCATCTAAGTTAAGATACTTTATCACCACAAACATAAAAAATCACCAAGGGTGACAAATGGAGCTAGGGATAAAAGTAAGAATTACCTATTTTTACCAGCCTATTGTGTTTCTTAGCCGAGTCCGCAAAATCTTCAACCACCCGATCTGAGAGCTTCTTGTCTCGGTAGAAGTTAATACCCTCCGCACTAAGCCCCATTACTTTAACAATGATATCTTTAGAAACCTCCATCTTTTGATTCACTACCAAAATAGTCTCGTATTTCCATGTTTTGATAAATTTTTGGGTAATGGTAGGGTTATTGCCTCTCAATTTCTCCATATAACCTATAAAATTCCCTTGCTCCAGTATGTCCCAAATCTCACTTTTATTCTTCCACTCTTTACATCTTGTTGATTCAATTCTCTTTCTCATTCCTCACATCTTCTTATCACTAAAATGATGACTCTCACATCTCAAAAAAACTCGTTGCAAAAGAAAACCAGAGTCAAAATTGCAGCCAGGATTTTTGTGGGAGAAAAGACCCACAATTTGTGTGGTATTGAATGATAATACATTGTGCTTCTCATAATAACCCACTGCTTCTCAATCCTAGCCATATCATTATTACTCCTTGCTGGCATATTCATCATTAATGAAACTTTTTTGTTTACTTCTAGCTTTTTCATTCTCGATCAATAAAAACCCCTTGATAGGGATGATATCATTTTGATTCCAAATCAGCTTTTCATCACTCTTGCATGCCACATTAGTTGCCTAGTCAGCAACTTGATTAGTTTTTCTATAGTTGTGAGTGAAAACACAATTTTCAAATGAATTGATAAGATTTATGGCCTTACCTATAATATTATTAATAGTCCAAGAAGGATTAGTAACTTATATTAAGACAATTAATTATATTAAGGGAGTCCCCCTTAAGCCATATCTTTTTCAAATTTGGAATTTTTGCATGGCTAAGACCATAGAGGGTCACACTTGCTTCTACCACATGGTTAGTTTGAACCCCAATAGGAATGGCCATTCCACCCATTCTATACCCATCATATTCCTAATGATGATACCATAGTCAATTGTTCTTGGGTTGCCCTTTGAGGCACCACCAAAGATAATCTTATACCAATCATTTGGAGGACAATTCCATCTTGCTAGATCCCTAAGGTTAGGACCATTTTACGCCAAACTAAGACCATTCAAATTCCAATTCTAAAACACTAATTCTTCCCAAGAATTCTGAGGTTGGTGCCCTTTTCCACATGATCTAATATTCTTAGGCACCATATTCTTAATCTTATAGAACAGCTAACCTGGATTAGTTTCCTTACCCCTAAACACCCTATCATTGTGTTCCTTCCAAATGCCCTAGCAAAGGAATGGGAGTATAAAATCCCACAACCTCATAACCAAAGCATTAGTAAAGGGAGACTTCCAACAATTGAAAAAATCTTGAATTGTAGAGGGAAAAACCCAGGTAATATTCAACAACCCACAAACCTTCTCCCATAATCTTCTAGCATAAGAACAATGAATAATCATATGATTAACCAATTCATCAGCTTCCTTACAGAGATAACATATGTTTATAATGTTAAACTCTCTCTTCAACAAATTATCTTTTGTCAGAATTTTATCCTACAGAAGAATCCAAAAAAATATGTTAACTTTGGGAGTCATACCTTTAAACCAAGCTTTAGCCCAACAAGGCACTTGATACTCTTCAAAAGCATTAGCATACACTAAAGATATAGAAAATAATCCATTAGGATTATATTTCCATATCAAAGCATCCTCCTCTTGGCTTAAGAAGATAGCATTCAGAATCTTGTTGAGATCATTAAGGTTTTTATCCACTCTATTGAGGTTAAACCAATTATTCTCCTCCAATAGTCTTCTACAAAAATCCCAAAGAGATTCTTGCACTACTCCATAAAGTCATTCCACCTTTGATCAGAACTGAGGGGGTGATCAAGAATCCAAATATCATCCCAAAAAAGAATAGTCCTCTCATTTCCCACCTTCCATTTGACCCCTTTATTAATAAACTGCTTTATTTGTGTGCATGTTTCCAAATCATTGAACCCCCTTGTAAAGTCTCATTATTAAGGAAGAGTTTAAGATCTTGATTCTCTCTATTATGCTTATCATTCCAAATATCTCACCATTCTCCTTTCTCTTTATGCCATCTCCATATCAACTTGGCAAGCAAAGAATCATTCATAGAGGCAAATCTTCTTAGACCAAGGCCACCCTATATTGAAAGGCATGCAAACTTTCTCCCTTGCAATCAAGGCCAATCTTTTCTTTTTTTTCCATACCCGTCCATAAGAAAAGCATCTGAATTTTTTCAATTACCAAGGCAAACTTTCTAGGGATCTTAAAAACACTCAAAGCATACAAAAATGTTTTAGTGTAGAGTTGTTAGTAATGAAAACTTATTATTTTTAGTAAGTTGGTCATACAAGCTCAAAATGTTATGATTTCATACATTGAGGTTCATCATATTTATATCACCCTCCTAGTTGAACTTCATTGCCATGCCATTTACAATGGAAAATTTATTGAGAATTTTCTATACAAAATCTTTGAGCTCAATTTTGAAGGCCTTAGAGACTTCAAAATGAGGTTGACCCCTAACTACCACCACATATGCAATCAAGACGTAGATTAGAAGCATCCATTTTTTTAAAGTAGTTATAATACATAAATAGAGCTATGATTAAAAAGTCATGGCATCCAAAAGTTGGGCTACCTGAAATTATAATTTGAAATAGTTTTAAGTTGACTCTAATGTAATAAATGTGAAAAATAAAATAATTTAGGGTTGGTCAGCCTGAATGGTTAGGGATAAATTCTAGAACCTTATTGAGTAATGGAAATTTTCATATATAAGTTCTCTGGGGTAGTTCTGGGTGGTTGTTCATGGCTCTGGCTAACAAAATATTGTAAGGAAACACCCATGTGACTTCACATGTATTTCTAAAATTTTCTAATTCCATACTTTTGGAGATAATAAGAAACCCATTTTTGGTTCTTGCAAATTGATGTTGGTTCTCTATTTTTGTTATGAATTTGTCATATTATGGGGAGCACCCTTCATCAAGTGGTATTAGAGTGAGAGTTCCTAAGTGTGTAGACAAATTGCTAACTAAAGAAATTTGTACCAAAACTGTGGTTTAGGGTTTTAGTGATAAACACAAAATGCCTCCTAAAGGGAATGTGGCGAAATGAGGAAGAAAGGCTTTTCAGGGCCATTTCTAAGATTAGGAAGAGACTAAAGATTGAATTCCCGACCACATTTTTGGGAAATCTTAACCTAGGTAAATTGATCGACTATATCAATGAATTAGAATAATATTTTGAGTATGATTATATCGAAGATCTTAATAAGGTCAAGTATGCAAAGGCCAAATTGAAGGGTCATGTGAAGATTTGGTGGTGAGAGATGCAATTGGAGTAACATAGAAGAGGAATGATTTTTCAAGAACTTAGTGAGGGAATGATTCAATTTTTTTGGTGGTTAACACATTTTCAAATATGACACATTTTATGTTAGTACAAACTAGTACAAAGAGGGGGGTGAATCAGTACAAACAATCAAACTAGTTTTATTATTACCATTTTAACCAAGCTAAATAACAACCACTTAATTTCTAACACTATGATAAATATGGTAAGATAAAAGCATGAAAATTGAAACACAAAAGCATTCATCAAGTGACACAAATATTTGTATGTGGAAACCCTCAATGAGAGGATGAAAACTATGATGAGGATAATATACCCATTAGCCCTTATAATGCATGTAAAGGGTTGTCTGGTTAAGAGCTACAAGTGTTTCTTCTAGAAACACATCTTGTCAAGAATGTATATAGCCTATTAGGGTTACAAAAGCCTATGAGAGAAACCTGGTTAAGAGATTTACAAATCTCCTTCTTAGAGATACCTTGTTAGAGGATTTACAAAAGCATACTAATGAAGCTTTCCCTGTTAAGAGCTAAAAATAAACACAATGGTTTAAAAAAATCTAAGTGTGTGATCTAAAGATGGCATTGTATTGACTTATAGATCTCTATTTCATATCCTTGAAAATTCTCTAATCTCCCAATTTACTTTGTGAGAACTTCAGTCTCACTTTTTGCCTTTTTTAAAAGAAAAAATTGTCTATTGTATCACTCTCTCCACAACTACACTCTTTTTCTATCTTGCACTTCAATAACTCTCCACTATTACGCTTTTGGTAATCACTAATCTTACACAACTATGTTCACAATAGTATCTCTTTATTCTCCCAAATTTTTAAAATAAAATCTGAGCACCTTTATGCACTCTATAGTATTTGGGCATGGTTATTGATGACAAGAATCTCCCTCACATGTTCAACCCATTCAAAAAAAAATTGTGACCCCTACTCCTAGGGTCTAGACTAGTAGCCCTACTAGTCCTTTCTTGTATATGCCACTTTACTCTTACTTTTGTCACATCCATTCTAAATATTCTTATGTCGTGCCAAATTTTTGGTGACTCACCTCGTTGATGATCGATGATCAACTAACCTTTATTTCTATTTTCCAATGGTAGCTTAGTCTTAATACTCACATGTATGTATACAATTTTACTCTTCTATTGATCACCATGTTACCTTGTAACATCTATTTCCTTTGATCAATTCTCAGTCAATGACAACATAATTATACAAATATTAATTTATTAAGACTTATGGGGTTAACAATCTCTCCATTTGGCATTGATGGAAAAATGTTTTCTATACCATCAACATGTAAGACATGCTTGTTTTTTTTATATCAAATTGCATTATGTCAAAATTCATCCATCTGTATCGATAGAAGACATTTCTTTGGTATTTGGACTTGTTACTTCTCTATCTCCCCCTAAAGGTATGTTGACTTGTTTGTATTGTGTTTGTTTCTCTTGAACCTTAAACTTTTCCCTTTTTGTTTTTGGCCTTTGTGTTACCACTTTATTCTCCCTCTACTCGGGTTATCTTCACATTGTTCTAATTTGGCTTGCTTCTTTGTTCTCCTCATTTTCTCCCTCTTTGGTGGAATCACCTTCTTTTCATCTTCCATCTCCCTTATTTATCATTATATTCATTCTCACCCTTTTTCTTTTATCTCCCCCTTATTCTCTTGGTGGTTGTCTCTCTCTCTTTCTTTGATTCTATAATTCATCTGCCCCTTTTTCTTTTGTTTCACTTTTATCTCCCCCTTTTGTTATCAATGATAAGTTGTCAAATACATCCTTGTATTGACTTTGTATGTTGGAAGGATGGGCTTCCAATGATGCCTTGAGTTTTGTGAGCGTAATCGTATCACTTCTTATATTTTCCAAGAGTTCTTCAATCTTGTCAAATATATTGACCGGTGCTCTGTTGATTAATGCTTCTATATCAGTAATGTGTCCTTGTATGACACATGTTAGGGGTGACAATATACACTATAATTCCATTAGTAGTATGATTATTTTCTCCTATTATGCATTGATCTGATGAATAAGATGGAGTTTCCCTTATGTCTTGGGCATATAGTCAACCGCAGAGCCGGTGATTGTATTGTATGTACTCTTCAATGACTAGAGCTCCTTTTGGATTTGTTGTAAATTTTACTCTGAGTCTGATGTTACTGAACTTGGAGAAAAAACCTTGTGTAGGACTGGTGGCCTTCAATGTCTCTACCATATTATAATTTGCTTCCTATAGAGTGGCCTTCTTGAACTTTACTAGATTTACCAATTACTCTATTCTTTTAGCTTCCAACATTTTGTCAACTAGATCTTCAATATTGCCTAGTTCATCTTTGATGTTGTCAACTAAGATAATAAGTTGACTAATTAAATTTGTATCGAGATCATATGTTGCATTAGACTAATTTTGTAATTATATCACTAGTAACTAATAGTGTTTTGGCCCTTTTCTACTTTTTTCTCTCATTATTGAGTTTCTTGCACCTCTTCAAAAATTATTTATACTTATTTATCTCATCTAGATCCATGTCTTTTATCATTGGTTTCTTTTCTGCAATGATGACATCTAGTGTCTTCTTTTCTTCTTTTGTATCTGCATCTTTCTCAAAGAATTTTCTCCTTCATCTTTTGAGCTTGAAGATAATGAAGATGATTAACATGGGACATATAGGGGAAGGAAGCCACTTCCAATCTCCTAACAACCTACCAAGAGTACACAGAAGAAAACACATATTCAACAACATGAACCAACTTATGTATGAATCAAGTACTAATTGATTAGATAACATACATGATAAAAAAATATTATCAGCATCTAACATGTTAGGCTATAAGGCCTTCTAAGTTGAGGCTAGTACAAAGGAACATCAAAGCTTAGAGTTTGTAATCTTGAGATCTTCTACCCAATAATTTCTTGTTACTCTTTTCTTTCTTTCCTACATCAAATCCTAGTTCTTATATAACCAACAAGACCACAAGTCAACCTGTCAAACATTTAATTACAACATAGGCCTTGCCTTGGAGGAGAAAAAAAAAGAACTATCTAATGATAAAAATAGAATTTTCATTCTTAAGGATAGTTCCACACATAATCTAAGAGATGTTTGTCAACTACACAAGATGGCATGTCATCATAGAAAATTATACTAAAAGAAATTTCATGGTACATGGGATGAAATAAGCAAGCAAAGAAAGATGCACAAAACTCCAAGTACAAGGAACATTAGATTTTGTGCACTTCGGTTAAGGACCACCAATGGATCCACAATAAGATGCCAACTATGTACAACTTGAAACCAACAACAATAAAGGACACTCCTCGAACAACAAAATGGTACAGAAAACAAAGCAATTTATTTTTTTGGTTGTAAGATTGCTTATTGATCCAAGATGCTCCTACATCAGACATCTAGGGTAAATAAAGAACTGATGTCCATATCAGGAAACCCTGATACTCTGACCTAAATCATAAATATCCAACTCATCTTGTGTTATCCATGAACTATCTTCAACTAGTTTATCTTTCCATTGAACAAGGTACTCCACGTAGTCTTTTCCTCTGGTGTTCTTAACTATTCTATTATCAAAAACCTTTTCAATGTTGTTAGCCTTCTTCTTGGGATAATCTAGGTTATCTTTTAAGTCCTCATCTTTTCAAAATATTGAAAGATACTTGTAATATTTAACATTGGTGAAATATCCATATCTTCTGGTAATTCAACTTCAAAGCATTTCCACTGTCGAATTTCTTCTAGACCTAACAAGGACCAAATTTCTTCATCTTCATCTTACTATAAGTGCCAAATAGAAATATGTTCTTCTTCAAGTGAGCCATAACTTCATCTCCAACTTCAAAAGATTTATGTCTTCTTCCTTTATCTACTCTCTAGATTTATACTATTGATTACTAGTCTTCAGATTATTCTTTACTTCTTCATGCAAAGTTTTCATGAAATCCACAAATTCCCCTGATTCAACACTCCTCTTCATCTCAGTACTTAAATCTCTCAACTTAGTAGTTTCTTTAGAATGCCTTCCATTTACTATCTCAAATGGTGTCTTCTTAGCACTTCTATTTACAAAATTATTATATACAAACTCAACTTGTGCCAAAACCAAGTCCCAATTAGTAGGATTATTTCCAACCAAGCATCTTAGCAAGTTACCTGAACTCTTGTTCACAACTTTAATTTTTTCCATTTATCTACAAACGAAATGTAGAACTAAACTTAAGCTCACTATCTAATTTCTTCCATAGTATGCTCCAGAAATAACCAGTAAACTTAGTATCCCTATCTAAAACAATAGTCTTAAGCAACCAATGCAATCTTACCGCTTCTTTGAAGAACAATTTAGCCACATATACTACATCAGATGTCTTCTTACAAGGTATGAAATGAGCCATTTTTAAAAAATTGTCCACCTCTACCAGAATATAAACATTACCTCTCTAAATTCTAGGTAGGCCAAGCACAAAGTCTATACCGATATCTTCCCAAGGTTTATTTGGTACAGGCAATGGTGAATACAAACCCAAATTCTAACTTGTTCCCTTTTTTGTTTGACAAATTCACCAACTCTTAACCATCTTCTACACATTTTTGTATATCTGAGGCTAGTAATATCTATCAGAGATCATCTTTGTTATTTTTTCACTTCCAAAATGTCATGCTAGTCCTCCATTTTATTTTTCTTTCATGATGTTATCCCTCATAGATCCTTTAGGTATGCACAATTAAATTCCTTTAAACATCCTATCTTCCTTGATGAAATAATCTGCCCACTTATCTTGTTTACTTGTCATGTGATTCTTACAAGCCTTCCAAGGTTCTACAAAATCAGGATTAGTTTCATACCAATTTTTCAAACCATCAAAACCAAGTACCTCAACTCTCATCATTGTCAACAAATTCCTTCTTCTACTCAATGAATCAACAACTTTGTTTTCTTGTCCACTCTTATGTTTCAACACAAAGAAAAACTTCTATAAATACTCTACCCACTTCATGTGTCTCTAATTCAACTTATTCCGACTTCCCAAATATTGCAAAGCTTTATGTTAGTTTATAACACAAACTTTTTAGGAATCAAATAATGTTTGAATTTCTTCAAAGCTTGAATGACAATATAGAATTCCTAGTCATAAACCAAATACCTTTTCTTAGCATCATTCAAAATATCACTAAAGAAAGTTATGTGTCTCCCTTCTTGACTCAAAATAACTCCAATGGCACTTCCACTAGCATTATAATCAACCTAAAAAATCTTAGTGAAATTGGGCAAAGAAAGTATAGGTAATTTTGTCATCTTTTTTTAAATGTTTCAAAACTCTTATGTACTCCATGTGTCCATTTGAAATCATTTTTATTCCTACTCATAGTCTTTGTCATTGCATTACATACTCAACTGAAATTTCTAATGAATTTCTTATAGAAACTCTCCAATCCATGAAATAAGTTGACTTCCACAACATTCTTAGGTGTAGGCCAATCAAGGATGACCTTTACTTTTTTAGGATCCATCTTCAAACCATCAGTAGAAATTAAAAAACTAAGATACACAATCTCTTCCTTCACGAATGAATTTTTCTTCAAATTAATCAGCAACTTTTCTCCTTTCAATCTCTGTAACACTTGTCTAATATGCTCTAGGTGTTCTTTCTTAGTTTTACTGAATAGAATCTCATCAAGATATACAATCACAAACTTATACAAGAATTTTTTCAAAACCTCATTCATCAACCTCCTGAAAGTACTAGGTGCATTAATCAAACCAAAAGGCATAATCAACCATTCAAACAAGCCTTCGTCTATCTTGAAAGCACATTTCTATTCATCTACTTATCTAATTATGATTAGATGATACCCACTTTTCAAATCAATCTTTGCAAAATATATTTCTCCACTCAAACAATCTATTATGTCATTCATCCTAGGAAATGGAAATCTATACTTCATTGTTATCTCGTTATGGATCTAGAATTGATGCATTCTCCACTCTCCAATATTTTTAGGTGTCAATATAGTAGGTACAACACAAGAACTCAAGCTTTCCCTAATCAAACCCTTATCAAGAAATTATTACACTTGTCTATTCATTTTTTTATTTTTAGCAGGTGTTAGCTTATATGGTGCTTTATTATGAAAACTAGCTCCAAGTATCAAATCCATACAATGACTAATACTTCTTATAGGAGCCAAACCATCAGGTACATTATTAGAAATAATATTTTGAAATTTAGTCAATAAAGATTCAATCTCAAGTACATGCTCAAGCTCATCATGTTTCTCAAACTTCCTGAAATCGAGGCAAAACAAACATTTTCTCCTTCACATCCATAACAATTTTATTTTGTTCAACCAAATATACTCTTACCATGGTACAATGATTCTCATGTGGTTTCTTTACCAACGGCAACAATTCTTGTTTCTTCCAATCAACCAAAATAGTATATTGATTCAATCTACCATCATGGAAATTTTATCTATCTTATTGCCATGGCCTACCAAAAAGAATATGACAATAATCCATAGGCATAATATTACACAAAACTTCATCATAGTAATTTCCAATCTTGAATTTAACAAGGCATTGCTCACTTACTAGTAACGTATGGTCCTTATGGATCCAAGCAAAATGATAAGGCTTAAGATGTCTCAATCTATGCAACTGCAACTTGTTGACAATCTCCTCTAATGCCAAATTATCTAAACTACCATTGTCAATTATCACCTTGCAGCATTTTCTAGGGACCTTAAATATAGTCTAGAACAAAAATCTCTCATCTCTCCTCTCTCTTTCCATTATTGTTATTATTCCTAGAGAAATAATAATAGCTACCTCTAGTGTAGTTACCTCTCTTACCAGCAGGCTCCTATTTCCATTCTGTCTTCCCCATTTCTTGCCTTGCATTGTTAGATATGGCACTTTCTTCATAGGTTCTTCCTTTTCTTCTTTGAAATCTACCACCTCTTCCTCCTTATCTTTGATCATGTTTTTTTGTCACCTTGTCCTTGGCCTTTAAGGCATATTGATATGCTTCTTCCACACTATTTATCTTAACATAATTGATCTCATCTTGAATCGATGTCCTCAAACCATTTAGGCATCTAGCCACCCTCTCAAATTCATCATCCACATGTCCAGATCTGATATCCAATTTGTAAAATTCCTTAGTATACTCCTTTACTTTCATATTCTTTAGTCTTAAGTTTTGCATTCTTCTCAACAGATTAACCTAGTAATCTATAGGAAGGAATTTCTTCTTCATCTTGTCAATCATTTTTGCACATGTCTTGATCTTCTCTTTTTCTCTTTTCAGCTTTTCAATCTGCAAATGATCCCACCAAAGTGAAGCATGACCCTTAATCTTTGTGGTTGCTTGTAATGTCCCCGCTATTAGGGTTAGTTTGGGACCATTATGACCACAAAGAAATTGGTAAGTTCATAATAAATCTAATTGGAAATTTCATATCTTTAATAAGTTGTCTAATTTGAAATTCTTAACATTCGTAATGGATGTTCTCCACCAAGTTATACTTGGATCATTCTATGGCATTCACAATGAATTTGCTCTAGCAAGTTATACTTGGATTATTCTCCACCAAGTGCACTTGGATCATAATATGTCATTCATATAAAATAACCTCCAACAAGTTTATACTTGGATCATTCTATGACATTCATAATAAATGCCCTCCACCAAACATAGTTTGTATCATATTATGACATTCATAATGAGTGCCCTCCAAAAAAAATAAGTTAGACTGTGTCATGACACTCTTAATCAATGTGCTCCACCACATTTTACTTGGATTATAACAATTATATCTATTTAATATTTCAAACATTTATTATAATCTAAAAAATTATATTAATTATTTATCCCATGAAACTGTATTAATTATTTATTATTATATCAAACCTTAAATATCTTTTTTAAATTCCACTACATACATCTTTATCAGTAATTTGAAAGATAAATATATTAACAAATTTCTTACAAAAAAAAGTGACACAAGAAGGGAATGAACAACTAGGTCTCCTAACTATCCAAACACCTTGATGAGTAAACATAATGGAAGTAAACACATAGAGAACAACATGAAGGAGAGAGAGAACAAAACACTTTTATCGATTCATTAATTTACCAGCATACATGCCCAGCTGTAAGGCCTTCTAGGTTATGACCAGTTACAAAATACAACTTCAAGATCCATGATCCAACTTTAAATTCACAATTCCAAAAACATATGCTCTGAACTCTCTAAATCTTACTCTAACCTAAACCAATTACCTCTACTTATACTTGCCAAAATGGCTTAAAGGAAAATTATTTATCATTACATAATAAAAAGGTCAACCTTAAAATGGTCTACACTCATCCCAAGACAAGATCCTATCATTAAATTCATGATCCAAATTAAATACATAAGTCAGCTCAAACAAAGAACGTATCACAGACAATATCATTCAAAGGAACAGAGCATCAACAAAATAATAGGTTCACTCAATGCATGAAGGAACACTTGGTTAACACTAGACAACTCGATCAACACTAGAACTCAGTTAACACTAGAACTTGGTTAACACTGTTGGAACTTAGTTAAAACTACCAAAATGAACAGTATTAAATGGAAACCTAGGATGCTTCTGCATCAAACAATTGAGGTTGAAAGAAATGACTCTTTTGAATCATTGAGATGTCACAACCTAAGTTGAATCCAATTTAGATTGAAAAATCTATGTAGCATATTTAACTAGTCTGTTCTTCCACTTCATCGAATACTCATAGTAATCTTTTCGTCTTGTGCTTTTACCAACTCTCTGATCTAATATATGTTCAACCTCTTCAATCTACTTCTTGGGATAATCATCTAATACAAGAACTTCATCATCTAACTCATGGTACTTATACAAATTAGCAACATTGAATATAAGAGATATATCCATATCATCAAGTGACTCAACTTCATAGGCATTGTCACTGTCAAACTTCCTCAAAACTCTTCAAGGTCCAAACTTCTTCATTTTTAGCTTACTGTATGTTCCAATAGGAAATCTTCCTTTCTTCAAATGAACCATCACCTCATCACCAATTTCAAAAATATGATGTCGTATAGACTTATCAATATTCTCCTTTTTTCCAACTTCAACTTCACTTCCTCCTGTAAAGACTTCATAAAACTAGCAAATTCTTCCTCTTCAACACTTATCTTCTCTTCACCAGCAACATCCCTCAAATCTAATAATCCTCTAGGTTGCATTCCAGTAACAATCTCAAAAGGTGTTTTCCCTATACTCCTATTCACAGAATTATTATATGCAAACTCAACATGCCAATACCATATCCCAATTACCCAGCTTATCTCTAACTAAACATCTCAACAAATTACCCAAGCTTCTATTCACAACCTCTATCTGTGGATGGAATGTAGAACTAAATCTCAACTCAGTACCCATCTTCTTCCACAAAGTCCTCCAAAAATAACCAACAAACTTACTATCTCTGCCAGAAGTAATATTGTTTGATAATCCATGCAATCTAACAATCTCTTTGAAGAAAATCTCAGCAACATGCACAACATTCAATGTCTTCTTACATTGTATGAAATGTGTCATTTTATAAAATCTATCCACAACAACAAATATGGAATCATACCCTTAGCTATCAATATTTCCTTTAATCCATGATACAACTAGAGATAACTCAAACTTAAAATTTTAATTTTAATTAAGTTATTTACAATTTCTCTCATAATATTAAATATTCATAACTAGATGATTATATAGTGAACTCCATTATAACTTCTCTTAAAATATAACTAAAACACAATTATATATTTATTAATTTGTAACTCCACTTACATTAATAAATATATAATAAATTATATCCCACTAAAATGTTTTAAAAATAATTGATATTAAAAACCCACTTATAAGAAATTAAATAGAATTTATTTATTTATTTTTCAAAATAATTAATTAATTATTTTTTAATTTATTTTTTTAAATTTATAAAATTTATAATTAATCATAAAAAAAAGATTTTTTTAATAATAAATAAATTTGAAGATTAAATTATTTTTTATAAAATAAAAATATGTTATTAAGTTATATTTTTATAAAATAAAAATAAACATACAATTAATAATTTTGCATGTCTTTGATCTCTCAAATCATGCAACCATACTATATAATTAATTTTCTATCTTTAGTATATTTGTTTTCACATGAATGAATAAGTTTAGTTACAACATGCTTTCCTCTCAATTAATCTTTTACTTTTTCAATAAATTTTGCAACCAAATTATTTTAGATATAAGAAAAATAATTTTCTTTATTAGAAAATTCATGATAATCATATGGTTCTAATGAAAAATTTAAGTTGAAACCTTAGCTATTCAATTTGTTGTTTTCTTCCAATTATCTATAATCAAATTTTTCTTATATTAGAAAGGATTTTAAAATAATACTATCATAATAATTTTCTATATTTTTCTACAATTTTTCTCAGTCAAGTTTTCTTGATTAATAAATATTACTTTTTCAAAATCTACAACTTAATTCTTTATCCAAAAATCAATGCAATAAAGTAATAAATATTATGCAAGCACCCAAGAAGAAATGAAGTAGATAGATCTTTCAATAAAATTTTATAATGAGTTTTCAAACTGTACCTCAAAAGCATAGCTAAAATCTAAGACAATTTGTGAATGCATGCAAATCCAAACCCTCCAAAACTTTCAACAATTCTTTTGATCCAATTCTGAATTTTGTTCGCTAAACCCTGTGTAAAATGAGCTCGAATCTTTCGATAAAGAGTTTAACTCTACCTAAGGTTTTTAGCTTTCAAACATGCAAAGGCCTCTCCTTAAAATAAATTTTTATTATTTAATCCTTTCATGCACACTTAAAAAGTTTTTTTTTTCCTCCACTTTATTAATCAGTGCAAGCACTATTTAAAGCATAATTTGTTCTTTAAATTAATAATAATAAGTAAAGTTCATTATTTAAATGCAACTCTAATTTAATCATTATTAAATTTTTATAATAAAGCAATATTAAATTTTTAATTTTTAATTTTTTTAATTCTCTTTTTATCCAATTTCTTAAATTGGACTTTTAAATTAAATCTTATAAACTGAAGCATGTATTTAATTAATATCTAATTAATTAAATATCATCATATTCTAATTTCAATTTAACCAATTTTCTAAATTAGACTTCTAAATTAAATATTTTAAATTAAAGCGCATATTTAATTAGTTTTTAATTAATTAAATAATTTTATTTTTAATCAAATAATATTTAATAATTCTCAATATTATATGATTAGCACAAATATCATAATTAAATCATTTACCAAATAAATCACATAATCAAATCCACATAAAAGCAACATTACCAAAACTCAAAAGTAAACAAGACAGAAAATGATAAACTTGTGAATTTAAAAAGGGTGGAAAGTTAGATACATGTCCTCCTTCTCAGGACAAGTAATTAGGCTATAGATGGGATTGAACCTTAACATTATCTCCCCATTCTTACCATTGAGTTATTGTGATAGGTCACACTCACCCTGGTAATTCAGGGAAGTCATGTTAAAATGAATGTTGATGATACTACTTGTGGGAGTATCCTGAGCACTAGAGAGTATTGATATATTGCATTCATGATTGTGTTTGTCATTGATGTCAACATAACATTATTTCTGTAAAGATTGGTTGAGTAGTAGACAAAGATCTTGATGGTACAGACAATGGTTTGATTGTCTAGTCATGCGCAGTTATGGACATGTTCAACACAGTGTCCTAATGATGTGGTCAAATGCACAGAGTCTAAGTCAAGGATGTATGAAAGTTGCACCTGATTTATAGAGAGTAGTTCAAAGATAGAGTATTGGGAAAGCAATTCCTGATGATTGTTGGTCATCTTACATCTAGGATGTAATGAAGTGATGTGCAGTCAAGCAGTGATAGAGGATAGTCATCTGATGACATCAGTGAGTGTGCAAGCCTTAGTATTGCACGTGTGAAGTTTTATATAGACTGTAAGAGGGTAGTGCTATTATAATTGTAATTAATTAATTATCTTATTTTAATTAATTTGGAAAGCCTCAAGGCCGACTCATGGAATTATTATGAAGATATGGTATAAAGGAAAGATGTTTCCTTGATTGTAAAGTGTATGATATGTATTGAGATCATTGTTCAAGTGTGAAATGTGAAAAGAAACAGAGTGCTTATTGAATGTGTGTAAGTGACCCAAGGGATTATTAGATGCGAGATTCGAGATCTAATTACAAGACCTGAAGGAGAAAAAGTCTAGTTAATAGGACAGAGATAGAGGAACAAAGTACATTTCAGTTCTATTATTCTGCAAGGAATAATACATAGATCATTTGGATATTGGGTTCATTGGTCTTGCCCTTGAAGCTGTGTGGGTAGTGGGTCCAGCTGTCTTCCACAACTCCTAATAGGTTTGGCACAACTCCTAACAAGGTTAGAATCTCCTAACTATTGACATTGTAGTCAAGTTTGTTATTAGTGACATACACTTGTTCAGATAGTAAGTATCTATTGAGCTTATTTACAGTTAATAGTATTAACCAAGCATTTTAGGCTTTACCAAGTTCTATAGTTACTACTGAGTTAAAGGAATAGTATTTAGTTTGTGCTAAGTAGTTTCTACTAGATTGGTGATTATCAGTGTAAACCAAGCTTCTTAGTGTTTACCGAGTTTCTCAATGCAAACCAAGTTGTGCAATGCTTACCAATTTCATAGTTTTAGTGATGTGAATCCAATGTTGACCAAGCCACTTAGTATTAACCAAGTGATTCAGTTTATACTGAGCTTGAAGTAATAGAACTAACTGAGCTATGCAGTGTGAATCAAGTGATTTAGTTTACATACTGAGTTTTTGTAGTATTCATCGATTCACTAGTGCAAATCAAGTTCAAACTACTTGGAAGTGATCAGTATAGATCAAGCTTCTACATCTACCAAAAGTATGACGATGTCGAGCACTGACAGTGGATGCTAAATATCAAAACCTTACCGAGCTAGTCTTCAAAACTTGAGTTACTATAGTTGGGTTAGCTTTGTGTATTTTGTGTAAACTTGTATTGTAGCCAACTTTGTTGAATTGTAATTTGGATTGGTATATATGTAATATATTGTATCACATCCAAAATAAGTATGAAAGTAATGTAACAAGCAGAGAAGAGCAGAAGTGTAAAGTACAAAGGCTATAGTAGTATAAGGAGCAGCAAAGATCTATTTATCGCAGCAAGGTGATCATTACACTCTAAGGAATCTCATTCAGCAAACCAAGTTGTAGATTAGAGATCATCCTTTTTTTCATCCTAACATGTGGATCAGTTAAATCCTTTCACAAGGTAGACTTAACAGTCTTCTATAAATCTCTTTACCGAGTGCATACTTCATTGTATGTTTGTAAATCCTTTTGCAAAGTGGACCTAGCAGTCCTTATTGCTCCTAACAAGGAAAATCATCAGAAGTGATCATTATAAGCCTTAATAGGCCAACTTTATACTACAGTACTAAAGCTTGTGGGTATCATCCCCACCCCAGTTTTACTTTCTATTTGGAAGGTTTTTGGGTTACTATATTGTGTGTCAAAGTGTTATGAATGCTTTAATGCTTTCAATTTTTCATGCATGCAATTAGATTAGAATACACATGAAGGATTAATTGGTAATTAAAGGATTAAGTTTTATTGGTTACTAATTCATCCCTCCCCTCTCAGTAACTTAGCCTATCATATATATTTCCAACACTAACAAGGAATCAAAGTCTCCTAACAGGGACTCATATGTATTGAATTTTCTAATAGACTCCTTACAGGGTCTATCCTCTAACAAAGAGTATTTATATTAGTACATCATATTGTGGGTAACATCCCCACTGGAGTTTTCCCTCTGATCAAGGGTTTCCTTGGTTATCATATATGGTGTTATTGTGTATGAGTATCTTGGTGTGGTTTCAGTTTATATTACTCATATGGTAAAGATTGTTTAATGTTGTTAATTGTGATATTAGTTGGATAACGAATTCCCCCCGCCCCTTCTTAGTTATATCAGTGGACTATATATTCTAACAATTGGTATCAGAGCATTAGGTCCTTGAAGAATAAGCTTAATATTTTTGGGAGATGGTGAATATGTTTAGGAAGGAGAGTCCAAAATTTGATGGAGTCAACTATGATAGTTGGAAGGAGAAGATGAAGACTCATATGTTGTGCATGGGTCCAGGATATTGGATCTTGACAAAAAGTCAGAAGACAATCGTTGAAGAAGAAAAGCTTGAAGGATGCAATGAAGAAGAGAGAGATCTATTCATGTGTAACATGAGAGAAAGAGAAGCCCTATTGACAACTCTTTTAGATAATGAATACAGTTAGGTAAAGTCACTTGTAACATCTCATAAAATTTGGGAAGCATTAGAATCTACTTTTGAAGGTGGTGATCATGCAAAAAGAATGAGGTTATAGAATTGGATATGTGCATTTCAAGATGCTAGAATAATGGAAGATGAATTTGTAAGAAGTTATATTAGTAGAATATTAGAAATGGTTGCAGGAATTTGGTCTCATGTTGGAACTAAGATGATGAAGTCATATAGAAGATCTTGAAAATTTTGACACCACCATTCAAGCTGATAGCTCAGATCATTCAGTAGGTAAAGCCATGCACGAAATATTTCACAAAGGAAACATTGCTTGGAAGATTAGAATCTACAGAAGAAAATCTGAGACAATCTAGAGAACTTGCAAAAGTTGAAACAGCTTTTAGTGCCCTAAAATTTTGACCTAATTTGACAAGGAGTGCAAGCACTCGTGGAGATTTTGTTGGTAGTTGTAAAGCTAATGAAGACAAGAAGATTGAGGAAGGAATAGCCCTTCTAGTGAGAAGAGAAAAATATGGTAAAAAAAACATTAAATGTTGGACTTGTAATGAATTTGGTCGTTATGCATCTAAATGTCCTAAAAGAGATAAAAAGTATAAGGGAAATTTTAACCCTAGAAGAGAGAGAGATAGAAATTATTTTTATGCAAATAAAGATGAAGAATTTGATGAGAAAGGTCAAAGTGAAAGTGATAATGAATTAGGATTTGTGGCTATCAAGGAAGATGATATTAATAGAGAAATTAGAGAAAAAAGAGATCTAGTTATCCAAGTGGAAAAGAAATCTAATTGGATAATTGACAATGGTTGTTCGCATCACATGATTGGTGATATGAATAAGTTTGTCAAGTTTAAGAATCATGATGGAGGTATTGTTAGAGTTGGTAACAATGTAGCCTATCATATAATAGGAATTGGATCCATTACTCTTGATGGTAAAACTAATACTGATGATGTCTATTTTGTTGATGGATTGAAGCATAACTTGTTGAGTGTTGGACAATTGGTGGATAAGGGTTACCTGTTGCAGTTCACTGAGAAGACTTGCACTATCAAAGAAAGAGATGGTAAGATGATTGGAACTGGCACTAGATCCAAAGGTAATGTATTTCAATCAAATCCTACTGAGATGACATGTTTGGTAGCTAAAGTGGATAATAGTTGGTTGTGGCATAGAAGATTCTGTCACATAAACTTTGATAATATTGCAAAAGTTAGTAGCACTTTTGCAGTCATAGACTTGCCTAAGATTATTAAGCCTACTAATGTTGTCTGTAAGGAATGTATTTTAGCTAAGTAGAAGAAACTATCATTCCCTAGCAAGAATTTCACTACCACAAAGAAGTTGGAGATTGTTCACACATATCTAAGTTGTCCTTCTGGAACAAGAGGATTCTATGGTGAAAGGTATTCTATGATTTTTGTTCATGATTTCACTAGAATGATGTGGTTAGCATTTCTTAAAGAGAAATCTAAAGCTTTTGAGAAGTTTAAGATATTTAATAGTAGAGTTAAGAATGAATATAAGGTTAAGATTAAGTGTTTGAGATCTAATAGAGGAGGAGAATTCACCTCTAGAGAATTTAACATATTTTGTGAAGAAAATGGAATCAAAAGATAGTTATTTGCACCTACAACACCTAAGCAAAATGGGATTTTTGAAAGATGAAATAAGTCTATGGTAGGAGTAGCTAAAGAGATGTTATTTGAGAATGATGTTTCTAAGACATTCTGGTGAGAAGTAGTTAATACAATAGTATATACTCTAAACAAAGTACAGATAAAAAAAGGTATGGACAAGACACCTTATGAATTATGGTTGAGACATTCACCATCAATCAAATATTTTAAAATATTTAGGAGAAAATTTTATATTAAGAGAGGCGATGCCATTGATAAGTTTTATCCAAGAAGTGATGAAGGTATGTTTCTTGGCTATTCACTAAAAACTTAAGGCTTATATATGCTTTAACTATAGAACTAAGACAATAGTTAAATGTGCAAATGTAAGGATTGATGAGAAGTTTCAAACCAAAGAAAAGATGGTAGATTATAATTCAGATGAAGAAGAGAATAACTCTAGAATTGTTAGATAGAATGTTGAAGTTTTTTTTAAGACTAACAATGACTTGTAGAATGATGTACTAATTTTTAAGCATAGAGGAGAATAGAGTTCTAAACCTAGAGAAGAGATGAGAGTTGAGATGTCAACTCCTACCCCTAATAGAAATCTAACAAGGAATCACACTCTCAAGTAGATAATTGGAAGTAAAGACAAAGGTGTAATGACAAGAAACGAAGTAAATGAGGAGATATGTTTGATATCTCAAGTTGAACCCAAGTGTGCAGATGAAGTAGTCAAAGATAATCATTAGATCTAAGAAATGAAGGAAGAATTGAATCAGATAGTAAAGAATGATACATGTGAGTTATTTTTTCAACCAAATGACAAGAATGTGATAGGAACAAAATGGGTTTTCAGGAATAAGATGAATGAGCAATGAGAAGTTGTGAGAAACAATGCCAAACTTGTTTGTAAAGGTTATTCATAGCAAGAAGGCATTGATTGTGAGGAAATGTGTGCACTAGTAGCAAGAATGGAAGTAGTAAGGATGTTCCTAGCTTATGCAGTGAACAAGAAATTCAAGGTTTTTTAGATGGATGTTAAATCAACCTTTCTGAAAGGAGAGCTAGAAGAAGAGGTTTATATTGAGTAGCCTGAAGGTTTTCCTTTATTAGAAGACAAAGAAATGGTATGTAGATTGAAGAAAGTTATTTATGGTCAGAAGTAAGCATCGAGAACCTAGTATGCAAGGTTGGACAACTACTTGGCAAAGCTTGGATTTGTTAAAGGTATGGCAGATAGTAACTTGTATCCAAAAGAAGTTGAAAATGGTTTGCTAATTATTGTAATATTTTTTTATGACATAATTTTTGGAGGTAATGATGAAGCTAGTAATAAATTTTCTGAAGAGATAAAGAATAAATTTGAAATGAGCATGATAGGAGAAATGAAGTTTTTCCTAGGACTGCAAATTGTGTAGAATAATGATGGTATATTCATTTCACAAGCTAAGTACCTAAAAGATTTGTTGAAAAGGTTTGGTTTGGAAAGTTGTAAAATTTTTGGCACACCTATAATAACTAGTCACAAGTTATCAAACAAAGATGAGACACCTGCAATTGAGCAAAAGAAGTATAGATCAATGATTGGAGATTTACAGTATTTGACTCACACCAGACTAGATATAGCAAATGCAGTTGGGATTGTAGATAGATTTCAAGCCAATCCTAAGGAATATCATTTTGTAGTAGTTAAGAGAATATTCAAATATATGAAAGGGACATTTGACTATGGAATTTAGTATAACAGATCGAGTGATTTCACTCTATGTGCATATATTGATGTAGATTGGGTAAGCTGAATGAATGATAGAAAGATCACCAGTTGTGGAGAATTCTTTCTTGCAAGAATTTTGGTTTCTTGGTTAAGAAAGAAGCAAGATTGTATTTCACAGAGTACTTCTGAGGCAGAGTATGTTGCAACAATAGACAATTGCAATCAAGTTATGTGGATGAAGAAGATGCTAAAGGATATCATAATTGAGATTAAAGAACCTATTATCATTTACTATGATAACTCAAGTGCAATGAGTATGTCTAAGAATCTTGTATTACATTCTAAGACTAAGCATATATCTATTAAGTATCATGTGCTGAGAGAGAAAGCAACAAAAAAGTAGATCAATCTGGAGAATGTAAGTACTAAAGATCATATTGTAGATATCTTTATGAAGCCTATGCCTAAAGATACATTTGAGTACTTGAGAGGTATGCTTGGGGTTATGCCCCTGTCTACTTCTAAGTAGATGATGCAGAGAGTGCATCAATCTAGTGGTACATAGCACTATTGTTTGACTAGACTAAATGCTAATGCTTACCATATGAGGAAGTATATGGTATGTACTAAGTCATTGAGGACTCTTAGTATTTGGTAATTAGTATTGAATAGTGTCTTTGGACACTCGAGTTGGTTGATGGCTTGGAGTAGTTGATTAACAATTTGTATTTAACAATTAGTATGAGCTTGAAGCTTTTGACATTGATGTCAATGGGGGAGAATATGCATGAAAAACATATCCTAAGGCATGGGGAGAGTATGTTTGAGAAGAACTCCTAAGTTATGGGGGAGTGATATCTCTTTAGAGGAACAAGAAGAAGCAGCAGTAAAGTACTACTTGGAATACTTGGAACTTAGATGTTTTTTATCTATGTTGCTATCAATGCATAAGGGGATATTGTTAGCATGAATGTCGATGATACTACTTTTGAGAGTATCCTAAGAATTGGAGAGTATCGATATGTTGCATTCATGACTATGTTTGTCATTGATGTCAACATAGCATTATTTTTTTAAAGGCTGACTGAGTAGGAGATAGATATCTTGACGGTACATACAATGGTTTGATTGTCTGGTAATTTGCAGTTATGGACATGTTTAGTACAATATCCTAATGATGTGTTCAAGTGCGTAGAGTCTAAGTCAAGGACATACGAAAGTTGTACTTAATTTACAGAGAGCAATTCAAAGACAAAGTATTGGGAAAGCAGTTCCTGATGATTATTGGCTATCTTACATCTGGGAAGTAATGAAGAGATGTCTAGTCAGGTAGTGATAGAGGATAGTCATCTAATAATCTTAGTGAGTGTGCAAGCCTTAGTATCACATGTGTGAAGTGTTGTATAGACTATGAACCGACAATGATATTATAATTGTAATTAATTAACTATCTTATTTTAATTAATTGGGAAAGCCTAAAAGTCAACTCAAGGAATGATTATGATGATATGGTATAAAGGAAAGATGTTTTCCTTGATTGTAAAGTGTATGATATGTATTGAGATTGTTGTTCAAGTGCAAAGTGAAAAAAGAAGTAGAGTGCTTACTAAATGCGTGTAAGCAATCCAAGAGATTATTGGATGTGAGATTCAAGATCTGAAGGAGAAAAATTTTGGTTGACAAAGTACATTTCAGTTCTACTATTGTACAAGGAATAATTCAAAGATCATTTGTATAGTGGGTTCATTGGTCTTGCCCTTGAAGTTGTTTGGATAGTGGGTCCAATTGTCTTTCACAACTCTTAACAGGGTTGGAATCTCCTAACAGGGATTTAAAGTCTCCTAACAGGGACTCATATGTACTAAATGTTGTAATAGACTCCTAACAGGGTCTATCCTCCAACAAGGAATATTTATACTAGTACATCATCTTGTGGGTACCATCCTCACCAAGGTTTTCCCTCTGATCAAGGGTTTCCCTGGTTAACATATCTGGTGTTATTGTGTATGAGTATCTTGTTGTGGTTTTAGTTTATATTACTCATATGGTTAATATTGTTTAAGGTTGTTAATATTGATATTAGTTGGATAACTAATTCAACCCCCCCTCCCAGTTTTATCAATGGACTATATATTCTAACAAGTCGATGCCTGGTATCTACAAATCTATATAAAATATAAGCATATACATGTGCATATATATCTAAGCTAAACAAACAATGGCGGGGAGTGGTACATCCTGTAGATCCTGACTAGCAGGTGGCTACCACTCCCTCCCTCAACCATATCACACACCTCAAACATAAATATAAAAAACAAACACACACACAAACCATACATATACAAGTATGGGGTAAGTATAATAGTAAAACCTAAATATAAATAACATCATATTCTAACATGAATATATCATCATCGTGAGGACATACTAAACATCTTTCTAAGACATGCCATATGGCATCATCATAAAAGTAATTTCATTAACTAACTAAGAGAAATTAAAGCATCATCACTACAAGTATGAAATTTTTATAACCTAACATAGTCAATTACTCAACATATCAAAGTATTGCATTATATCAAATAAGGGATAGCAGACCTGCTACCATTGAATCTTCTTTTAAGTTACAATTGGTTCTTAGAAAAAGAAAAGACAAACATATGAAGAGTGATAGTGACACTTCTAATGATGAGCTTGATGAACTTGAAGCACTTATTGCAAAAATATTTGGAAGAGGCAGAGGTAAATACAAAGGTAAATTACCTATAATTTGTTTTTCATGCAACAAGGTTGGTCATATAGTTGCAAGATGTCCTAACAGAGAAGATAAGGATGATAGAAAGGAAAGCAAGTACAAAGGAAAAAGAGATGATCGAGACTACAAGAAGAACAAGGATGAAAAAGGTAAGAAATATGTTATATTGTTGAAGAAGAAACTGGCACTGAATTTGAGAGTAATGATGATGAAGTTGTCTATGTTGCTATGAAAGAAGATACTGATGAAGATGAGAAAACTACTTCAATTTCTTATGTGAACAAAAGTGACAGATTGATAATTGATAGTGGATGCTCTAATCATATGTCTAGTTATAAAAACAAATTTGAGGATATTAGATCGTACAAAGGTGGTTGTGTTAAATTTGGTAATGATATTCCCCGTGTTGTGAAAGGAAAAGGTACAATTCAATTGACTAATAAAATCAAGTGTGGCAATGTTTATTGGGTGGAAGGACTTAACTATAATTTGTTGAGTGTTTCACAGCTAAAAAAATCAGGGTACAGATTTGAATTCCATCATAGAAAGGCCAAAATATATGATGTTGATGGCAAGTTGATTGGAAGTGGTGATTAGACAAAAGGTAACTTGTTCTATTTGGATTTATCTAATGAGACATGTTTGTTTACACAACAAGAAGATGTTTGGTCATTACACAAAGAGTTATGTCATGTGAATTTTGACAATCTGGTGAACATTAGTAAAATTAAGAAAGTAAGAGGGTTGCCAAAATTAAAGAAGCATGATAATGCTATGTGCAAACAATGTCAATTGGGAAAAATGACAAAGTCTAGTTTCAAGAGAAAAACATACACATCTAGTGATATTTTGGAATTGGCTCATATTGACCTATGTGGAACTACTAATATTCAAAGCTAATGTGGAGATAAATATTTCATTCTATCTATTGATGACTATTCTAGGATGATGACTGTGATATTTCTTAAAGCTAAATATAATGTTTTTCAGTTATCTAAGTGGTATTAGCCAAAGTTCAAAAAGAAATAGGGAACAGTCTGAAGTGTTTGAGATTTGATAGAGGTGGTGAATTCATTTCCAATGAGTTCAACACATTCTGCAATGATAAAGGAATTAAAATACAGATGTTAACACAAAGGACCCCTCCTTAGAGTGGGATAGCTGAAAGGAGAAACAGATCAATAATGGATTGTGCAACATTGATGATGAAGAAGAATGTATCTCAAAAATATGGAGAGAAGCTATGAGTATTATTTTTTATACCTTAAATAAAGTACAAGTCAAGAAAGGTACAAATGCTACACCTTTTGAACTATGGTATGGATATGCTCTTAATGTGAAATATTTCAAAATATTTGGAAGAAAATGCTACATATTTAAATATAATAGGAATCGAACGTATATTCCTAGGATATTCCACCAACAGTAAAGCTTACAAGTGTTAAAACTCTAACATTAACAAAGTTGTGGAAAGTACAAATGTGAAAGTTGATGAATTTGCATAAAGAAATAATGTTGAATGTAAGGAAGAACTTGAAGATTATAGTACATTCATCTATGTGGATGATGGTGCTCCCAGAACTCCTACTGAACAAGAAAACCAAGCTATAGTTTCCCTATAGACGGGGAATGATGAAGTGCAACAATAAATTATTGAGCAGTAGATAGTGGGTGTCGAGCAACAGACAAAAGATGTTGAGTCATAGACATGCAATGTTTACCATCAGATAGACACTTTTAAACATGTTGAACCTGAGCTAGAACCTGATCAAGAAAGAAATAATGAGCTAGAGATTATTTTCCAAGATGAACGTATTGAAGAACAAAGAAGGAGACCACCTATGCTAGTCAATTCTGTAAGAAGACATCATAAACTTGAACAAATCATTAGAGATGCAAAATCTAGTGTTATGACAAGAAAGAGGCTTAGAGATGATATATGATTACTTTGTGAATTTGAGCCTAAATCAGTGAAAGATGCTCTAAACAATGAAGATTGGATCTAGGCAATGAATGAAGAAATTGAACAAATTGAGAAGAATAATACTTGGACCCTAGTACTAGACCAGAAGACAAAAAATGTAATTGGAACAAAGTGGGTTTTTAGGAATAATCTAAATAAAAATGGTGAAGTTAAAAGGAACAAGGAAAGATTAATATGCAATGAATATACTCAAGAAGAAGGAGTTGACTATGGAGAAACTTTTTCTCCTATAGCAAGGCTAGAAGGAGTCAAAACTCTACTTGCATATTCAGCCTACAAAAACTTTAAGGTATCTCAGATGGATGTCAAATCCACATTTCTAAATGATATACTTAAAGAAGAAGTATACATAGAACAACTTGAAGGATTTGTGGACCCAGACAAGAAGAATATGGTACTAAATAAATCTCTATATAGATTGAAATAAGCCCCAAGAGTACGGTATGAAAGACTTCATAATTACATAGTGAAGTTTGGTTTTGAAAGGACAAATGATAATAGTAATGTGTACTTGAAGACTGGTAAGAACAATGAAGTACTGCTATCTAAATTTTTTGATGATGACATTATATTTGAAGGAAAAGAAGCATTATGCAAATCATTTGCTAATGAAATGAAGGAATTTGAAATGTCAATGTTTGGTGAAATCAATTTTTTTTTGTTGGTTTGCAAGTATATCAAATGAAGTTTGATATTTTCATTACTCATTCCAAATATTTCAAGAGGAATCAAGACCAGCAAGCACATCTATGTCTACAGGACATGAGTTATCTAAAAATGATAAATCTGCCAACATGAACCAAACACTATACAAATAAATGATTGGAAAATTGTAATATGTTGTTCATAGTAGACCTGATATTGCATTAGTAGTTGGTCTAGTTGCTATATTTTCAACAAATCCTAAGGAGAATCATATGATGGCAGTGAAATGGATATTGATATATCTAAAAGGTACATAAAACTATGGATTATATTACAAGAGAAATGATAGATTTGAACTAAATGTATTCACTGACTCTAATTAGGCAAGCAAAGTTGATGACAGAAAAAACACTAGTGGACATGCATTCTTTCTAGGAAAGAGGTTGGTGTCATGGAAAAGCAAGAAATATAATTGTATTTCCCAATCAATAACTGAGGTTGAGTATGTGGAAACTGAAGTGAATTGTTCAAACATTAAGTGGATCAAACAATTGCTAAAAGAAATGATGGAAGAAATTACAAATCCTATGGTTATCTATTGTGATAACACAAGGGCTATAAACATATCAAATAATCTTGTGATGGACACTAAAACAAAGCACATTGCTATCAAGTATCACTACTTGAGAGAACTAGTTCAGGACAAAGAAGTGAAGTTTGAATGTGTGCACTCCAAAGAAAAAATTGTTCACATATTCACTAAGCCTTACCTAAAGATGCTCATGAATATCTTAGAGGTAAACTAGGGGTGATTCCCCTAAGCAAAGAAACTTAGAAGAAATTATGCATTGCATCAAATGTGTTGATTAGAATACCATACACATTAATGTAGATGGTTCTACTTTAGGAGGTGCCTATGATAGTCAAGTAAATAAGATGAAGGAGATCAATCATAGACATATGATGCAATTCAGCTAGATATGCAAATATCTACATAATCAAGATGTATGAAGTATTAAGATATTGTCTTTGGAATTTTTTTCAAAGAGGGAGAGAATTACTAAAAAGAGAGAAGATAAATAAGTAGAGAGAATTATGAAAGAGGGAGAGAATTACTAAGAGATTTGTATTAGAACTTAGAGGGAGTTTCTAAAATTGTAGAGATGAGAATCAGAATGAAACTAAGGATATTGTTCACTCATTAAAGTGAATTTTTTTTGGATTGCATGGTAACAAAGAAGGAGATTGTACTCTTATATTTAAATATTGTAAGGTGTTTCCATCAATGCCAAAGAGGGAGATTATTGGAAACTACAATTGGAAATTTTTTTGTATTATCATTGATGTCAAATCTACTGATGAGATGTGTTTCTATCTAATTTAAATTTCATATATATTTGATTGATGAAGAGGATTTGAGAATTTTCTCATAACAAAACCACCTAGAGGAAATGTTGAGTTATGAAAAGGAAGCTACAATGGACATTTTATTAGTTAGACTTTGATAAGACAAAGTGATTGTTTATATCATGTTGATGTTCAAATCTTTATAGTACATGTCATGATAGATCACTTATGTAAAGCTTAACCAAGCAGGAGAGTAAAAGATCAAGAAATTGTGAAGCCATGTCGAGTGATGCTTGTGTCAACTAAACCACAGTAAGTGCTGAGAAAATTTAGCATTGACTAAGCATCAATACTGACTGAGAAAACAAGTTGATGTTGAGCCAAAAGTTCTATAATGACTGAGAAATTTAATGATGACCGAGTGCCAAAACTTGGTAATGACCGAGTGACAATATTTTGAATTTGCATGAGAAATCATGATTTCCAGTTGGCTCAATTGATTTCTTGGAATATGGAAAATGTTTTGAAGATAATATTGATGAGTTGGATAATTTAATTCAAGGAGAGGATGAATTCGATTAGAATTTTCTAGAAAAGAAGGAAGATGAACAAATAGAATGAATCTATTGGATTAGGTCATGAATCCTAAGATCTATGGTGATTATGAAAATGAAAAAAGACCAAAATTACCTATTTAAGTTGGTACAAATATGAACATTAGGAAAGAGAGGAGCATAAATGATATATGTGAAGAAGATAATAGAGCAAAGAAATTTGTGTGTGTTTCCAATAAGAGGGAACGAAGTGGTTGAGGTTGATAAGTGAATCTAAGTTGAAGGCTTAAGTTTGTTGTAAATAAAATGGTCAATGCTTGAAGGTTTCCAAGCAAATCAAGGATAGCAGTGATAAGGAAGGCTTATTAGAGAATCAACACATGAACCAAATAGAGATCTAAAACTATAAAAGTGAGTTGTAATCATACAGATCAAACCCTATTATTTTCTTTCTAATAATTGTAAGTAGTTTGTATTAAAATCCTTTTAATCAAAGGTTGACCTAACAACCATTGAATGACTTAACAGTCTATGTAAATCCTTTAGCAAGGTGACATTTTAAATGGAATAGTCAAAGTCCTCTAACAAGTTCAATCCTAACATAGTGATTAAATCCTCTAACTAGGTCACATTTAATAGTGTTTATTGTAACCTTTAATAGGGTTTGCTCCTAACAGGGCTTATTTCAAAAGAGTGAAGACATGGTGACATGTTGCTGGTGGTTTTTCCCAAATTGGGTTTCCATGTTAAATCCCCATTTCAAAATTGTGTTGAATGCCTTATGGTGTTTACATTCAACAAAGTCTTTTATATTAGGACAATGAACTATTAGTAATTTTGTTTATCAGTATACAGTAGAGGCTGAGCTAGAACAGGTTAAATAGAACATATAATGTTTAATGTTTGATTGTTCAATTGGTACTTATAGACCTTGAGTAATTGATTCAACACCCCCCCCCCCCCCACCTCTACATCCATTGACATTCATCTTATTGATCGAAATCAATTGGTGAAGTAAGTGCATTGTATTTGATTCGAGATATTTGACTATTGTAAGGTGAATTCATACATTTATTTTACATTAATGACATTTCAATTATTTCAATTTGAGGTTAATTCCTAAATTGGGGTTTGATCAAGGAAAACCTTTGATCAACAACAAAAACCCTTGTTATTACAAGTTACAAATATCGAATCAATGAACAAGTTGTAGATCTAGGTACCCTTTTCAACTTTCTTTGGAATTGTGAGATTATAATTAGTATCATGCATAGTTAATCAAGATCACGTGACACTCTTGATGATCTATTATTTCACCCTTGATAGATTGTCAAAAGATTTCTGGGTTTCATCTGCTATGTAGTTTCAGGCTTTTATATGACAATTTCCACTCATTTTGATCAGAACAACAAGCATAAAATAGAATTTAAAGGTATGCTCTTTACCTTTCTTTTCCCTTTCATCACATTTACTTATATATATATATATATATATATATATATATATATATATATATATATATATATATATATATATATATATATATATATATATATATATATATTCTTTCATTTTTCTAGGGTTTTCAAGGACTTGAATACCTTTTCCTTATTCTTCCTAGACCTAGTCTACATTAGTGCTCCTTGCTTATTTGGTTAGCACTAATCTCTCTAGAATCTAGTTCTTTAGAATTGGGATTGAAAGGACTCTTTCCCTTGATTTCCCTACCATTAATTTGATATGAAGGTGTTGGTTATATGATGTACTTAGGCCCTTATCCATGATTCACATTTCCACCACTACAATAACTTCATCAATGATGTCTACCTCAATGTGCCTTGATTGTTTGATGAACTTGAGACTGCATAAGTTTATGGTTGACTCATTATCTATCATGAATCTTTTGACAACAAATTTGGCAACTAGGATGACTATGTAGAGTGGAAGGATGCGATCTAGTTCAACTCTAGGAATGACAAAGGTTTTGAATGATAGTACACATGATACAAAGATATATCCCATGAGGTTTTTGAATTTTATCACATTGATATCTATGGGAACATGAGATTTGTGGAGGGCATTATTGAGGATTTCTTGGTGATGTAGGCTAGTGCGTAGAAGGTTGAAGATAGAAATTTGGGATGGTGTAATCCCAAAGTTTTCTAGAATGTTGTACTATGTTCTCATAGGAGTAGTTGTAGGTGGATCGGTGAAAGATATCTAAGCACACTGGGTTGTAATAGCACATTGATTGATTATTGTCATGAAAGTCTCCTTGTTTTTATTTTTCATTGTTATTGTTGTTGATGTTGGATGGTTAGATGGGTGTCTTACCTGAATTATTGTTATATGGTGGGAACATGTTTTGGTAGATTTGCAACCTTGCTTTTATGGAGGTTTGTGCATTTCCACCTACTCTTATCTCGTTGTGGTCTACAAGATCTTGTACATAACCTTTGAGCTTAATTCATTTGACACTAGCATGTCCCTTGATGTAGTGAGAAGTGAAAAATTCATTTTCTTTGTATTATAGGGATTTAGGTACACTTTTGTCAAGTTTTTTGTGGTTGTGGGAACACTACAAGGTTGTTTTTCACTATTTTGTCAAATATAATGTCTAAATATTCCTCAAGGGAGTAAAGACTCTGTTTGGGTCATTTTGGACATGTGGTTTCTATCCATTTGTAATTGATATAGCATTGGTCTAATTTATTGGAGCCTTTTGAGCATGTGTTTGTGCGTACTATTGATAGGCATGTCATTGGCACATTGCATTTTGTTGATGTGGTTTTTTTTGTAAGTTTATTTTTGTTGATGGGGTTGTTATTGATTGTTATTGTTGTAGTTGTGGTTATTGTTGATAGTTTGTTTGTTAGTAATAGGGATTTTGTGGGTTTTGTGTTATGTCCACCACATGGACATGTTTCATGGCAATAGCACCATTAGAGAGCACATTTTTTTTGTTTTGGTATTGTGATCTATCATTGGGGTGACTTTGGGATTGAGAATTCTCTTTGTACAGTTTGATGACACCATCTTCAACGAGTTCTTGCTCTAAATCGTTACCTTTTTCTTGGATATCCTTATGTTTGTAGGTAGTTCATGCACAAGTGATATGCAAGCTTCTAGTGTGTATTTCTGATAAATTTTTACAAGGTATCTTCAGGAAAGTTGTAGGATACTCGAGTTGTGAGGGTCTTCCATCTCTATAAGAAATAAACAAGACTTTCACCCACTTTTTTTTTTTGTGTGGACTAGGTCCACAACTAATAGCTCTGTCTCAACTAGGTGAGTGTACTATGCAACAAATGTCTTAGAATGTTTTGCAAATGTATTTATGGTTCTATAAGGTTTTTGATAGAATCATTCTACATGTCCCCAAGATTTTTTGGGAATAGACACTTGAGGAATACGTCACTATATGCTACTTCCTAATAGTGAATGCATAATTCTTTCACATGTGTCATAGGGTCCTCCTTCCCTTGTCAAATTTGGGTATTTTAAAGTGCTTCAGGAAGGGTGTCATAGTGATAGACCTGTCAAAGATATATGGGCATTCATTCTCGAATTTGAAAATTTTAGTCTTGTTTTCAGCTTTTATCTCCTTAATGGCATTTCTCATTCCTTCCCATTCTACATTTATAAGTGTTATAGGAAGTGCCTCCAATCCAGGTGCTCCTAGTGTATGATAGGTATCAGATGGAGAGTGTAAATATGGAAGATTTGGTTGTATGAAGCGAGGTGGTTAGGATGATGCTTGTTCAACCACTTGGAGAAGGGTTTGTGGGTGTCATGGAGGTGGTTGGATATACTACTGCAAAGGTGATGGATTTCGTGTATGCTACTATGTTAAGTGATGGGATGACTATTGTACAAATGGGTAGGTTTTCATATGTGCATATTTCATGTACTCCCATTGGGGTTGTTGTTGTTGGGGCAAATAGGGTTGCACATTAGGTTAGGATGCTATAGGTTTCCTAATGTTTGATGGGTATGTTCTCATCCGAGGAGAACACTTGGGTATTTGATGGCACATGGTAATTTGTGTAAGGGGTATACCTACTTGTTACGACTATGGTGGGTGAATGGTTTAGCTACTTCCAAGAGGTGGCATGACCAAGTAGTTAGCGATGGGTGGAAGTGCACTCTCAAGTAGTGGTGGTGGTGGTTGTGCACAAAAGGTCATCTACAATTGAGTTGGTATAGAAGGATTTAAAGTAGGGATGCTTGCAACATACATTTTTGATTGACTAAACCCCCATGGTATAGTTGGAAGTGATGTAGATATGCTTTGGGTGGTTGTGAGTGGATTGGTAGTAGTACTAGATGGTGGAATAGATGAGTAATGGGCCATATAGGTGACATCCATGTGGTATATTGGGATGTCAATTGTGGACCTTGTTGAGATGGGATGGTATGATTGCTAGTAGGTAGGATGTGTAATGTAGATGCAGTTTGTTGGGTGGAAACATTTTGGATAGGTGTCCTAGTGATAGGATGCCCTGCAATGTTTAATTGGGTAAATATGGGTTGTGCGGCAACAAAAGTGTTGATAGGAATATTGGTGGATGCGACTTGTTTCATGGTGGTTTTTTGTGGTGCGGTGTGGATTATAGATTGCATGATGGAAGATGGGTTTATTTGGGGGATGAGGGTACTGAGTTGGGTAGATCTTGTGATCAGGTCTACAACCTATTGTATCACTAATTGGATTTCTTCTCTAGGAGTGGGAAGAGGATGATTGGGATCTATGGGTCCCCATGATGTATGCATTCTGAAAAGAATATGAGTGAAACTATGATAGTGATGAGTGGTGGTGTTCTCCCAAAGTTAAAGACTCAAATGCCCCAACATTATCTCTTTGTAAAATTCTCTTGATATTATCTTCATTCCTATTGATAATGGAATTGAAAAATGTTGCATTCCTAGGTTAACCCATGAATGCTTCTATGGTAGATACAATACGTTGTGAGATAATGATGTTTTCAGTACCTTTTCCTAGATTTTGAGCATTTGAGTCATACATGATCATGGAGATTTCATGGTCTGGCTATTGATTAGTTGAAGTACTACTAGGATTAGGATCCATATATTTTTTCTTCCTTTTGTTTCTATTGAGGCGTGTGGTTGGTGGCATGAAATAATACTACACCTAAATATGGGATGCAAGAATGATATGAAGATGGATGTAGATTGTAGGATAAATTCTAAGGTATTCTATTGGAGATAGGATGATGTAAAAATTTGCTAAAAATTGAATATGGTGACTAATGCAATATTAGGTAGAATTTATTGATGATGCAAAAAGATGATGGTGGAGGATTGGTTCTAAGGATGTGATTCCTATAGGACCATAAAGGTTACTCTAGTATCAAAGGTGGATGATATTTGATTGGTGTGGAAGCTTCAAGAGGATGGAAAATATGTCAAGTTGAGGTAAATTGATGACCTTTAAGGAGATGTGGGATAATAATATGTGGATCCCAACCTATAGACCAAGGTGATGAGGGACATTAATGAAAAAATAAACTACCCTAGATAGATGTGTTCGTACCAGGTATAGTTGTAATGTTGTGATGGATGTGTGATGTAGTATAGAAGAATTTTAAGATAATGAGACCAAGATGAGGATATGGATGAAGATTTGATTCAAGGTGCTAATTGGATGTGGTTTATGAAAATTTTATAAGGATGATGGATCTAACAATGCCTAAAGGATGATAACTCTATGATAATGCCTAATAAGAACTCTAGGATGAGATAACTGCAAAATTGTGTGAGGAAGAGAAAGGAACCTAATCATAATATTTGTAGCTCGCGTAGTTGATAAACTTGTGATTGACTCCACTCCTAAGGGTTATGTTGTTTATTTTATAGTCCCACTATGTTTGTAAGGCCACCTAAATGTTGTGTTTCTCAATCTGGAGTTCTTTTTTAAATTCTTAGTTTGGATGCAAATCTTTTTCATTCTACTTCTAGTTCTTTGTATGCTAATGATGGTTTGAGCTTGACTTTAACTTCTTTTCAAGTTCAGGTAGTGAGTATGATAAGTATACCCTAACCTAGATTGGATGACATGTTTATTTTGGATATACACCTAGAGTTATTGTGAATAGACTTGCTAACAACTTTTTGGTAGCTAATAACAACTTTTGATAAAATAGGTTAGGTGAACAAACAATCTCTTGAAGAACAAAGCAAATTCAAGGGATACAAGAAAGTAATATCTTTTGGCAAACGGGTCAAAAATAGAAATAGTAGTGTGTATATTCAACAAATGTTTTCATGAGGTCAATATAGAATAAAGAAAATTCGTGCACATGCTATCACTATGGTCATTTTGGCTTCAAGATAGTATTCATAAGCCTACTAGGTGGAGCCTTTGTGATGTTTTTTGGTACTACTATAATATTTTCCTCTCAATCTAAGAAGTGAGTCAATACAAGAGTTGATAAAAAAACTTACACATCAATGAACCTTCAAGGTATGGAAAATAGAAGCCCCCTTTCTGCAAAGTTGATGATTATTGGAGATGAAGCCCAATTAGCCTTATGCCTATACTAGGGAAAACACATATGTCAGATAACTTTAGTTAAGCCTTATATTCTCTTGCACTATGAATAAAACACCAAGGATAAATGAGGTAACTACTATATCGGTGTTTAGTAAGATCTATAACATTTACTTAATCAATTTGTATGTATGTAACTCACTAAAGAGCCTAGTTGACCATACCAAAATTATAGGGATATTTACCTACCTTGGGCTACCATCAACAAGCCTTGCCTGAGCTTGAGGGATAGATAAGATATTACCTCACTATCATTTATATACCAATTGAGGAATTACTAATTTGAGATTATTTTCCAATGGGCATGCACATTTCCAAAAGGACAAGTCTCTCTAGAAGTGCTCCTAGAGTTGTTGTGGATGATCTTGCTAACAACTTTTCAGTTACATGTCACATAATTAAATGGTTCTAATGTGCAGAAAGATAAATGAGCCCACGAAAGTGATTTTGAGAAACACTCCTAGAAACACACAAAGGACTTAATCATTTCAAATTCAGACTTTAGATTTTCTATCTATAATAGAAGACGCTCATGATTATCATGTGAGGTTCATTCTTTGGAAATAAATGCACACGCGCTTAAAGAAAATGACCATAAAAGCTTGAAAGAGGAGGGAATAAGAGAATTTGTATCCTTTAGAATTCAAAAGTTGTTTTCTCAATTTAAGCCCAAAACTAAAGTGTTCAATTTGCAATATTCGTTAATCATTATGCATTCAAGATTGGATAGCTTCTTTTTATACCCAAATCGAAAAGTTCATTGTTTTGTTCATTCCCTTAACATTTAAAATTACATGATGTGAGAGCATGCATTTTTATTTTTAACATTCCAAAATGAAAGGTGAGTTTGATTTTAAATTAAAAATTTGATTAACTCCAAAGATTTACCCTACACAGTTAGTAAACAAGTCAGAAAATAGGTCAGAACTACATGCAGGTGCATTCCCATAGGTAAAAGGAGCATTCTTGCAGGTGTGAGATTGTATTCTTGCAACCTAGGAAATAATGGTGAAAATTGGTAATCAAAATAGTAAAATAAAAAATAGATCCTTGAGTGCGAATTTTGCATAAGTGTTCCCACAGGAAGAATAGCACGTTCTTGTGCAGTTAACCAATGTTCCCGCATAGTCAACTCATGTTACCACAAGGGTGGGAATGGAAATAAATTTCAAATGTAAAAAGGATAGAAAAGGAATGTGTTTTTTATTTTTAAAGTTTCATTATTTGTTCCCATAGGTGGAGGATCGTGTTCCTGCTAGCTGATAGGCACATTCTTATAGTTACAGGATCGCAAAATTTAAAAAGTTCTTTCGATTACAATGTAAATTCTTATCTGAATATTAGTGTCTCAACATAAGATAGGATAGAGGAATGACCCTATTATGGGGTCCCATCAGTCGTGCCAATATTTATGCTATTGAACTAGGATGCAAAAGATATGAAATCAAAGCTAGACATATGAAAAACTAATCAACAACAACAGATATAATAGACTAAAAAGAAAATCAAAATAGTAGAATGAAAAGCTTTGAAAAATCTCATACCCTCCTTGATGCTTTTGATGTGGTCCAATGATTGTGTATGTGTGCTCAATGGTGTGCTCAAGCTTCAATAATGAAGGGTTTGAGCAATAGAAATCCACAAAACCTGAAGAACACCTACGTGCAAGAACCTATCACAGAGAAGAAAAATCAAAGAAAATGCAAGAGCTTTACTCTGAGAATATGCAAATTATATTATCAAACTAAAATAATGAGAGATATTTACAAAAGATCAATCCTTATAGAAGGAGATTGAAAAACCTAAAAGGGAAACCCTAAGAGGTAAATGACATTTAGTAACTACTAATTAATTATTAAATAGAAATGCAAAGTGCATAAAGTGAAATCTTAAGAAGGGATTAAATGTAATTTAATAAATTAAATTAAATTAACACTTTCCTCTAACACCCCCCTTAAGATGAGCAACAATGCAACTACAAATAATGCAAAAAAAGCAAGGAAATTATAATGCAATGCTGAAAGAAAACTTGGGTCTCGACAAAAGGGCCTAATGAGGTACCCAATCACAACCAAATCTCTATGAAATGGAGAAATAGGGAAAACCACATGGGAAAAACCCTACTCCAAAAAGAGATAGCAAGAAAAAGAGGAAAAAAGGACTCATCACTAAGACTATCCAAGGACAACTTCCTTCACCCCAAGCATATAACACAATTGAATATATCATGGGGATACAAAAGGTTTAGTGAATATGTTCTACAACCTATTCAACAATGGGAATATACTCCAAGTTGAGAGAGTCATCCTAAATTAGATGCTTAATGAAGTGCATGTGAAGCTTAATGTGCTTGGTCTGTTGATGCTCAACTAGGTTGTGACAAACGTGTATAACACTATGATTGTCACACCATAGAAAGGTGGGACTATCAAGAGGAAATCCAAACTTTGTCCTCAACAGTCAAAGCCACAAACCTCCTAGCTAGCTAGCACAACTATCATGTACTCTACCTCTATAGATGATTATGTGTGAGCATGTTGCTTCTTGTAAGACCATGTGATAGGACTAGAACCAAGATAGATGAAAAATCCATAAGTAGACTTATGATCATCAATATCACCAACCTAATTTGAGTCTGTGTAACCAACAATGTGAGGATCCCCTGATGTGTAGTGAATGACATAACATGCAATACCTTGAATGTACCTCAAGATACATTTGGAAGCTTTCCAATGACTCTCATGTGGATCATGGGAGAATCAAGAGACAAGTCCAACCACAAAGGAAATATCAGGATGTGTGTATGTGTCAAGTATAACAAACTACCCACAAGTTGTTTGTATAAAGTAAAATCCATTATAGGCATAGTGCAAGTGGTAGATAAAACAAAACCTAATTGAAAAGGTGTGGGAGGAGGCTTGCAATCAAGCATGATGAATCTCTAAAGTATATCAAGAGCATACTTTTGTTGGAGTATGACTATGCCATCTGAAGACTAAACAACCTGTAGGCCCAAAAAATAGTACAGAAGTCCAAGGTCTATCATCTCAAACTAATCTCTCAAAGCTTGTTGAACACTCTATATCATGGAGGATTAGATACCTGTAATGATGAGATCATCTACATAAAGTACAAGTATCAATAAGTCAGCCCCATGACACTAAATGTAAATTGTAGGATCATTATGACATTGAGTAAACTATGAAGCAAGTAAGAAGGAATCCATCTTCTCATACCAATCCCAAGGGGCCTATTTGAGACCATATAAAGACCTCTAAAGCCTACATATCAATGAAGAGCCTTATAAAAAACCATGAGGATGCTCCATATAGATCTCCTCATGAAGGTCTCCATGCAAAAAGGCGCTCTTTACGTCCATTTAAAAAGCTTTCCATCCTTGTAAATTTGCAAGAGAGAGTATAAGGTGAATAGAATTCATCTTGGCAACAGGAGAAAAGGTCTCAAAGTAATCAATACCCTCCTATGAAAATCCCTTTGCAGTAAGATGTGCCTTGTACTTCTCAATAGAACCATCTATAGCATACTTGGTATGATACACCACCAGCATCGAACCAACTTTCTTCCTTTCAGAAGAGGACAAAGATCCCATGTGTGGTTCTTCATCAAAGAAGAGCACTCCTCATCCATAGCCATATCCCACTCTAAGTGTCTTGCCACCTATGAAAAACTTTTTGGATCATCTAAAATGTCATGACTCAAGAGTCCAGTACTAAAAGTCTAAGCACAAGTATGATGAGAATTTGTAGGATCACCTGACATAGGTCTTGTTGCATCAATAATAGCATGAGCCCACTTGGGAACTCACTCAACAACTAGTGGAGGTGGTGAAGGGGGATCAATATCAAGATCTTCCTCAAATGATACATAATCTTGTGGAGGAGTAGAGGAAGTATTGGGTAGTGAGGGAGAAGCTGGTGATGTAGGCTCCATCTGAGGATAATACTCATCAAACTAAACATCTCACCAAAATAATATATTTTTAGAATCAGGATCAAACAACCTATACACCTTCACATCCTCATAATAGACAACAAAGATGAGTAGTCAACTCTTCCTCTCCATGGATTTTCCCTGAGCATTTGGAATAAATGCCCAAGCCTCACTACTACAAATGTGGAAAGTAGAAATGTTTGGCTTGACATGAGTCCAAGCCTTCTCAGGAGTTAAGTGTCACAATGCCTTTTGAGGTATCCAATTTTGAATATAATTGGCACAATTGATAGCCTTAGCCCAAAATGAAGAAATCATAGCTCAAGATTGTATTATACAATTGGCCATCTCTTGTAATTTCTCGTTCTTTCTCTCTGTAACCCCATTCTACTAAGGGGTATGGGGAACTATGAACTAATGATGTAAACCATGCTCAGTGCAAAAATATTAGAAAGATTGATTCACATATTCTTCCCATTGTCAATGCATATATGCCTAATAGAAAGACCGGACTACTTCTCTAAAAATGTCTTAAACATTTGAAATGAATCAAAGACATCAGACTTGTACTTTAAAAAGTACACCCATGTGTGTCTAGAGAAGTCATCTATGAAGGTAAGCATATACCGAGCACCAAAATAAGATGAAGTGGGGAATGACATCCAATGGTGCCTTAACACATGTGGATCTACCTGACCGAAATGGATCTCTGTGATGTTTTCCAAGTGCACAACCTTGACAAACACTGTCAGTACAAAAGATCTGAGGTATCCCAATCATTAGATCCTATGTACTCATCTATTGTAGATATCTTTAGTTGACATGGACAAAATACTCATGCCAAAGATTTCTCATTATGTCTGCATGAGAAATAAGAGAAACACATGTAGAATTAGAGCTCTCAAACCCATCAAACTGTTATAAGTGAGACTGTAGATCAACACTCCCAATAGAAAAAAACTAAGTCTGGACTATTAAGGTCTCAAATAACCACATTGTGTGGTGAGAACTCAACTATCTTACCAAAGCCAGAATGACAAATCTAAAAGATAGACAAGAGGTTCATAGAAATGGTTGGAACCAAGAGAACATTCTATAGTGAACCACCCTCTAAAGAGATAGTTCAGGAACCTATGACTAAAAGTTGTGTAGATTCACCAATTGCAATTTTTATAGTAACACTCTAAGAAAGTGAGGTAACCAAATCAAGTGAGTGTGTCATATCATGAGAAGAATCAGAATCAATAATCCAAGTAGTTGTAGAAGACAATGCTCATGCAGAAAGACCATGTCCTTTCCATGAAGGAGGAGGTGGTGGCTTCAGAGAAGTAATACTATGTTGTTGCATGGCCCCCTCTAATGCCTCAAGATGTTTCCAACACCTAGAAATTCGATGTCCTTCCTTACCACAAAAACTTCAAGGATCGTTTGTGTACTTCTTAGTCTTGGAGGAAGACCCACCAGATGTAGAAGATTTACCCTTAGGAGTGGGTTGTCGAGCATCTAATTTAGGAGTAGGCTTGGAGGAACTCTCAATGCCTATTGAATCTATGTTGGGCTTTTGTTTCTGCTTTGCCTTCTCTGTAGATGACTGAGCAACCAATGTCTATGTCTTTGAACCTATGATAGTAGCCAACTTGTAAGCTTGGACTACTCTCTAGTCAATTGATCACAAAAGACCTCAAAAGTGGGCATGGTAAATCTAGGACCCAAGGGATCCGTGGTGGAATGGAAGGTAGAAGATAAAATTTGAAATTTTCTTTGAAGCTTTGATAGAATCAAATAGATGCACTCCTTATCTATATTCTCTTTCCTGCATCCATATAACAAAGTTCTCCATTATTTGAACCTCATGAGAAAGTCCTCAATGGAGGGGAAAGCATTTGGTACAAGAGAAGTAAGCTCTACCTTAATTTGAAGTGCTTTGAACTCATTGATGGTACCAAAAAAGTGCTTGAACTTGTCCCACATTTCTTGAGGAGTGAAACACTCATCAAGATGAAATTGTAAGTTGTCTAAAACACTCAAAGAAATTAGACCCATTGCTTCATCCATCTTATTCATGTCCTAAAAAATTTGATATTGACTCTAAAATACTAGTTGTATTGTATCTAAACAAGACCACAAACCCTTTGAATGGAGAAGTCATTGCATATGAGATTTCCATGTGTGATAGTTAGGTGGGTTTAGAAGTACTAGACAAGAAGAGGTTTTGGTCATTGTTTTAAGAAAGTGTTTTTAGGTTTTCTAATATGTTGATATTGTAACATAAAATAATGAAAAAAGACCCTACACAATGAAAAAAGTTGAACCCCATCTTACAAAAGGAATGTGTATACAAGAATAGAGCAAAAAAATTCAATTGAGTATCACAAATACCTGGTATAAAATACTGGTGAAATTACAAGGAATCTAGAAAGTTCTTGAGAAGATCTTTTCAGTGCTTCTTTTGGATTGAAAAAGTAGAGCAATAACAAGCAAGTCATGCCACCCAAAAGATAAAAGACATTATCTTGTTAGAATATATAGTCCACTGATATAACTAAGAGGGGGGGTGTGAATCATTTATACAACTATCATACTAATCATTAACTTTAAATAATCTTAACCACATGAGTAATTTTAATTGAAACCACAACAAGATACTCATACACAATTAACACCAGATATGTTAACTAGGGAAACCCTTGATCAGAGAGAAAACCCTGGTGGGAATGTTACCCACAAGATGATGTACTAATATGAATATTCCTTGTTAGAGGATAGACCTTGTTAGGAGTCTATTATAGTGAGTCCCTGTTAGGAGACTTTGAATCCCTGTTAGGAGATTTCAACCCTAATAAGAGTTGTACCAACCCGATTAGGAGTTGTGGAAGACAGCTGGACCCATTGTCCAAACAACTTCAAGGTTAAGATCAAAGAACCCACTGTCTAAATGATCTTTGTATTATTCCTTCCTCTATCTCTGTCTTGTCAACCAAAATTTTGCTCCTTCAGATCTTACAACTAGATCTCATACTATGCATCCAATGATCCCTTGGATCACTTACACACATTCAGTAAGCATTTTGCTCCTTCTCACACTACACTAATACTTCGCATTGCACTTGATCCTCTAATCCAAGTTCACATTACAAGCAAGGGAAATAACTTTTCTTTATATCGTATCTTCATAATAATTCCTTGAGTCAGCCTTGAGGCTTTCTAAATTAATTAAGATAAGATAACTAATTAATTCACAATTACAATAGCACTGTCAGCTCATAGTCTATACAAAACTTCACATGTGTGAAACCATGTTTTGTGCACATGCTAGCATCATCATAAAACTATCCTTGGTCATTGTGTAACTAGGCATCTCTTCATTACATCTCAAATGAAAGATAGTGATAGATCATCAGAACTTTGTTTTCCAATACTCTATTTCTGCATTGCTTCTAGTAAATCAAGTGTAACTTCTATATACCATCCACTCAAACTTAGTCCTCTTAACCACATCATTAGGAAAATATCATAAACATGTCTTCCACTGCACATCGTCTACAACTTCCTCAGCATCTATGCATCATAATATTAGTGATTGCTATTCTTCTAGTCTTTACAGAATTATTGCTATGTTGACATCAATGAGAAATGTAGTCATGAATGCAACATATCAATACTCTTCAATGCTTAGGATACTCCCCCAATGTAGTATCATCCTAGCATTCATGCTAACAATCTCCCCCTTTGGCATTGATGGCAACATAGATGAAAAACATCTAAGTCTCAAGAATACCAAATTGTACTTTTTTGTTGTTGTTGTTGTCATCTTCTCAAATCCTCTTCATCAATCTAAATTTTTCTAGCTACTGGTCATGATTTGTTCATGGTGAACAACTTACAACACTTTTTTGGCTAGATATCTTCCTCATAGAGGTATCCTTCTACGCACTATCATATTCTTTTGTGCACTTACATATTCTTCTGTGCACTTGCATGAATCTTTCTAAATCTCCCTGATGAGATAACACTTCCCCATTGACATCTCAATAGGTGCCTCTTTCATATTTTTTCTCCCTATTGCCTAGGAGATGTTTTTTCATGTACACATTCTCTCCCACATTGACATTAATGTCAAGTGTATCAATGCGCGTACAAAATTATACTTCTTCCAACTCTTTCAATCAAGTCAAGTGTTCAAAGACACTATTTAATACAAAATACCAAAATACCAACATTCCTCAATTACTTAGTACATACTAGATACTCCCCCAAATAGGAAGCATCAAGATTCAGTCCAGTCTAACCATAGTGCTATGTACCACTGGACTAATGCACTCCTTGCATCATCTAATCTAAAGTAGGTAGGGGCATAACCCCTAGCATACCTCTTAGGTACTCAAAAGTATCTTTGAGAAAAAGTTTCATAAAGATATATGCAATCTTATCTTTATTACTAACATACTCCAACCTTATTTCCTTCAGCTACCTTTTCTCTCAAAATATGATGCTTAATAGATATGTGCTTTTTCTTAGAATGCAATATTGGATTCTTAGACATACTTATTGTACTTGTATTATCACAGTAAATAATAACAAGTTATGTAAATTCAATCCCAATATCCTTCATCATTTGTTTCATCCACATAACTTGATTACAGTTATTTGTTGTTGCAACATACTCTACCTTAGTTGTACTATAAGATATATAATCATGTTTCTTGCTCAACCAAGAAACCAATCTTTCTCCAAGAAAGAATGCTCCACCACTACTGCTCTTTTTGTCATCCATACTACCTACCCAATCTGCATTAGTATGAGTACACAAAGTGAAGTCACTTGATCTATCATACCAAATTCCATAATTAGATGTACCCTTCAAATATCTGAATATCCTCTTTACTATTGCATAATGATACTCTTTAGGATCAGCTTGAGAAGTTGCTACAATCCCAACTGTATTTTCTATATCTAGTTTGGTGTGAGTTAGATATTGTTGTCTAATCAATATAACACCTTTTTAGTTACAGGATTGGACATCCCTTACTACCAAAGTACTATGCTGATTTTCATTAAGTGTCAATCCGGGAGCATGAACTTGAGATGATGTCTGCAAAGTATATGCAAGAGTTTTCACTAAAAGTCATTACTACCTTGAATGCAATAATCATTAAGGAAATCTAATTTATCCAAAGGAGAGACAACTATCAAATATTTTGAAGGAAATTCTAATTATTTAACCATACATCTATGCACCTACTGCTGCAGGAACAATGACTGGTTCTGTTTCCAGTGGCTGCAGGAACAACAGTTCTATCTTAACTTAGAAAACTAAGTCTAACTCCTACTTACTAAAGTAAACTCCACCTTCTGCGTGGGGCCCCATGGAAGAATGAAGGAAAGATAAGCTCAGATAAAAGTGTAGAAACTCAGTAAAGGCATGTATTCATCAAATATGCAGTATTACAAATAACTTGGGAAAAATAATAAGATGTCTATCAACTCTATCTGTCTACTCACTACTTAACCTCATAGATACAGACGAGGTCTTATTTAAAGGGAAGGAAGAACAACAAACTCCTAAAACTATGACTTTCTCATGAAGGAAAGTCAGTTACAACTTAAGACTGCAAACATGCAATTAGAAAGACATTAATTATCCCTTAAATTCCCACAAATATAGAGATCATAGCAAATGCTAGATCTGCTCATTTATCTAGTTTCAAATAGGTTCCAGGAATCTAGGTATCATGCGTTGCATGTTTGACTGATTGCTGTGATGCTTGTTTCCTTGCTTAGCCGCTTTATCAGGTCTCGCTTTGTTATTCATTAAAATAGGCCCCTTCTGACTTTGCCGCCAAGTCTTCCAGTTGCAACAGTGTCATAACACTTCTCTTTAATAACATCAATGACTTAGTGCTATTCCTTTGTAGTTTGTTTAACTCCCGCTCAGCTTGTGTCCCTAAGATCAACATTTAATACACATAAGACTTCCTACAAACATTTATTTTCATTTATTACTTTATAAAGAAAAGGCATTAATTATTCAACTAACAGTTTTTGCAATCTCTTCAACTGTAGGAAGATCTACCCATATCAAACATTCATGAAGAAATATTTTTACCACAAAATGATCCCCTTTTTAGATATAATTCTTATTGTCATTTTTATGCCCTATGTCCATACTTTATACATCAAAAGTTCAAAAGCATTTATACTAAAAGATGATAAAGTTTAGTATGTTATAGACAAATGTTCACAAAAAGGGCTAATAAGACTTCTATTTCTTCATGTCATCATTTTTCCCCCCAACTATTCTGAGGCTGGTCCCTTCAGCATCTATAGGTTTCTAATCCTCATCCGCAGCTTGAGATCATTGGCAATTTTCTCCCCTGATTCATGAGCTCTGTAATTAAAATATCCATGATTTTGTTTCAACCTTTCCCATTTCTATTCTTTGGAAATATTGTTATATTTAGAAAATGAATCATACTTTCCAAGCATAGGATGTAAGAGTATTGGTGGTTGGAAACGAAGAGGTACCCAATAATTTTTCAGACTTTTACCTAACATCATATACTTGGGCATCCTGCTGATGGCCAACTCCAGATTTTGGGGAGAGTGCAATTCCCTTATTTTCAGATTTTCTAGCAATCGGATCCATCTTTGAAGGGAGGCTTGTATAGCTTCAGTGGCATTTGCAAAACAATGTTGCTCCCAATCCAGAAATGCCTGTTTGCGGACAGGGTGAATTTTGGCAGCAGCACTGCGATTATTGTTAATAGAAAGTCAATCAAAGAATACTCTGTAAGTGTTTTGTACTTTTGGTCGAATGTACAATGGTTCAAACATTTCTTTTTCCCTATAAGGAGTAGCCTAGTTCTCTTGACTAATCTCATTCTGCATCCATGACATAACGACCCTAAACTGGACATCTCCCACATATAACAATGAATTCCAATCTTTATCATCTAGAATAGCAAGATTATGAACATATAACTCATAGAGGAGATTTTGCAGAGTCATTGGAACTGAATTGAATGTTGCATAAAATTCCTGGGGAGTGTGTAAGGAAGGGTTCAACCCCTGAGTAATTTGAGACAACTGAAAATTAATCATTTACTCCTTTAGGAACAGTGTGTAGACTAGAGATGGGGACCTGCAATTTACAAGCTCTAGAATGAGCTCTGTAATCTTCGTGACATGCTGCTGCAGGACCATAATTTCATTTTCCTTCTCTTCAATTTGTTGTGCTTGTTCCCTGATAATTCTAAGCAATTGCTTCCTTTCTAGATCCCAATTTGCTTTTTCCCATTGAAACTATTGGTACAAACTAAAGTTGGCTATTAACAGTGTAGAAATGTCTGGTGGTGTATGACGATAGACAACAGGTCTATAATCTTCAAGGTCATGCTTAGGATGATGGTAGTTATCAATGCTGTCATCCTGAGAATGTTGTCATTCAACAAAGTTGTTATTTTGACAAGCAACAGTGTTATCAACTTTTTCTGAAGGGGCAATGGTTGCAGGATAGGATGCAATAGTCTTTTTGACTTGAAATGTTTCAAAAATTTCTTGAACCATTTCTTGTGCAACAGATGGATATTCCTCTGGTGGTAGATTATTAGTTTCCTCCGCTGGCTATTCAACCCTAGACACTATTTCCTCTAAGGACTCCATGTCACTATCAACATTAATAAGGTTATTTGGTTTTGCGAGAATTTCCTCAAGATAATTTTCATGTTCAGGAGTAGGTATTGTGTGCTTTGGTGACCGTGCAGGTGTAGGTACTGGAGTTTCAACATCAATAGGTGGTATAGGAGGCTCAACGGGTGGCGTAGGAGGTTCAGTTCTCAAATTTACTCCAAACATTTTGGTGACTCGTCATGGAGTAGAAATTGGTTTCTTGCCCTTATCAACAGATTTCCCTTTATTCGAGTTAAGTGTAGGTTCTTGTGATACTAGAGATGCTTCTTTTGAACCTTCCTCTGCGGCACTTGTGCATGATTTTCTCTTCCTAGAAGTTGAGGCTTCTGCAACTAGAATTTTCCTTTTTGTAGTTTTGGGTACAAAAGCAGAAGTCGAAGCTACTTGAGCCATTCTATATACTACTTGCTTGACTCCTACAGTAGGTTTCGCTCTTGTCCCTACTCCTTTCCCTTTAGGTCCACTCCTTTTAGGTCCCTCTGTCCTTAGTTTTACAAAATCCTCCCATGTTACCAAGTGTTGCCTAGTCAATTCCTTTTTAATTATAGCCCTAATCAAGTAATGGTGGGATACCGAACTGGTTTTGCCTTGCTATACATAGGTAGCTTGCCTTTTGATAATATTATAAAGGGAACTCAAAAGATTTACAAGACAATCCCCATGCCGTAAACCACTCAAAATTTTGAAATGAATAGCATGCAAATAGGAATATCTTCCTTCACAGGTAAAATATCTTATGATAAATTCAATAGGGTGGATGAATTGCAGAAGGAGAGATAATCGTAATGTACCTTGCTTTTTGTTTTCCTCTAGCCGAGGTTCTCCAGATACTGAGAATTGCTCTTTTGCTTGGCGTGCATCCATTTCCTCTGTCCAACGTTCCCCATTTGTGGGCAAACCAAAAACTTCTACCACCACTTCTTTGGTGAATTCTATCTGAATGCCCTTAACAGTTGCATATCCATCCCTCAATGTATTATGAAATTGGAGTGCAATTTCTTGATCAAACTGCTTCAAACTGAGAAAATAAGCTAGCCAACCTCATTGTTGAAATAAACTACATGTTGTTGGGTCTACTAGTAAGACTCTGTGGTTTGTTGGTTCACGTCGTTGGGGCTCTCCACCCACGTTTTCGAAAAAAAATACTAGTACAGGAAAATTCACTGCAAGTGATTTTGAAAGTATGGGTGGTGATAGCTACAAGGGTATCAACAAAGGAAAATTGAAATACTTCAATGTTTTTCAAACATCACATCCTTCAATACTTCATGACAACATTTTAATCACCAGACCATAATGAGGATAAAGATCGTGCTCAAAAACATATGCCATATTAATGAGGGGTTATGTGAAATCATGATTTAATAGTTAGCCTTCTTTACATTATTTCACACATTTTGGAAGTACAAAGGGGTGCCAGCTCATTACTGAAATGACCCTTCCCCATACATCCTTCATGCCAACTTAAGATTTTCTTGATTTTGCATTCATGATTTCGCTTTTCCCTCCCCCCAACCTAGCAGAGACTGCGTCCCACTAGACCGTAAAGATTGCAAATTCTAAAAATTGAAATAACATGCTTTTCTAAATAAATAATAAATTAAATAAATGCAAAGGGGTCAAATGTGACTGACCTGAGGTGCAATAGGAAGGATGGTCTGAATATTGTCGTACCAGAGAAAGTGAGATGGCATGATGATGGAAAGACAAGAAGATGGGATGGAATGAGGTGGAAAAGGAATGAATTTTCACATGAGCACGAAATTTTTATTATGAAGGCCTTGAAAATAAATTCAAGGGGCTGCAGGCATCTGAGTGGAAGACTCAAACGAGGTGGCTACAGGAAGAGATGTTTCTGCTATGGTGAACTGTTGAAGAAATTCTTCCCTGGTTGCTGATTTATGAAATAACTTCAGGCGATGCCCATTAACCAGGAGTTTGAACTTGACCAGATCAATTGCTGATAGTTGAACTGCTCCATTGTTAAAAATTGTAATAATTTCATAGGGACCAAGCCATCATGTCTGAAATTTTCCTTGGTGATGTTGATATCGTGAATCATATAGGAGCGCCCAATCACCAACAGAAAATTCTCTGTCTTTAATGAATTTTTCATGCCATTGCTTTCTTTGACTTTGAATTAATTCTGTGTTATGAAGAGCTAGTTTTCCCCATTCATCCAGCTCATTGAGATGCAAAATATGATCCTGTTGTGCTGCAAGAAGGGTAATATCAAGTTTCAAAGTTGTCCATAGAGTTTTATGTTCAAATTCAATGGGCATAACAGTCATCTTCCCATATAGGAGTTGAAAATGCGTAAACCAAGTAGTGGATTTCCATGTTGTTATGTACGCCCATAAGGCTTCAAGAAGTCTAGCTGCCCAATCTTTTTGATGCAAAGACACTATTTTAGTGAGAATATGTTCGAGCTCTCTATTTGTCACTTCTACCTATCCATTGGCTTGTGGATGATACGGAGATGATTTGCCATGCCAAATTTTATACTCCTCCATGAGTGCTGCTATGAGATTAGATGTGAACTGAGGCCCTTGATCTGATTGTAATTCTCTTGGAACACCAAATCTAGTAAAGATAGATTCTTAGAGAAACTTGGCAACATTATTGTCGCGAGGATGCTTCATGGGTTTTGCTTCAGCCCACTTAGTAACATAACCAGTACAAAACAATATGTAACTTTTCCCTTCTAATGGTGGTTCTATAGGGCCAACAAAATCAGTTCCCCATTTATCAAATGATTCTACTACTATCTGTGGCTGCAGGGGCATTTCACCTATTTTTGTCGGTCGACCCATTCTTTAACATTTATCACATTTTTTTGCATACTGAGTTGCATCTTTGTGAAGTGTAGGCCAATAATAACCTGTATTCAGAATCTTTAATGCAGTCCATTTGTTAGCAAAGTGACCACCACAGGGCTCATCATGAAAAACATGAAGAACATCATATGTTTCATCCTCTCTGAGACATCTTCATGTTACCTGGTCTGGTCCAATATAAAACATGAATCCTGAGATCCATGAGAAATTAAAACTCTTTTCTGCCAGCAATAATTTTTCTTTTGCATAAAAATGTGGAGGAGTTTTGCCAGTAGTTAGTTGGCAATGTCAGCATACCAAGGGTTTTGTGTTGACAAAAGGAAGAGATGTTCATCAAGAAAGCTATCTTCTATGGCTACAGGATCATTAGGTGTTTGAAGTCGAGACAAGAAATTAGCTACAACATTTTCTTTTCCTGGCTTGTCAATAATGGTGATGTCAAATTCTTGCATTAGTAACAACCATCGAGCCAATCCTCCAGAGATTGTTGGCTTGTTCATTAGATATTTGATAGTATAGTGATCTGTATGTACAAATATTTGGTATCCTATAATGTAATGTCTGAATTTATTCAGAGCATAAATTACAGCAAGCAGTTCTTTCTCTATCACAGTGTAGTTATACTCGGCTCCTTGAAGATTTTTGCTGATATAGTAAATTGCATGTTCTACTGAATCTATCTTTTGGCCAAGTACTGCTCCAATGGCATGATCTGAAGCATCTGTGTGTACATGAAAAGGTAACTCCCAATTTGGTCCTTGGAGCACTAGTGCTGTTGAGAGGGCTTCCTTAAGTTGTAGGAAAGTTTTTATACACTCTGAATCCCATACAAATTCTGCATCTTTTCGAAGCAATTTATATAAAGGTGCTGCAATTTGACTGAAATCTTTGATAAAATGCCGACAATATCCTGCATGTCATAGAAAACTCTTGACTTCTTTCAATTTAGCTATTACAGCCAATGTGTGTATGACTTCCATTTTTGCTGGATCTACTTCAATTCTTTTAGGGGAAATAAAGTGTCCCAACACCACTCCTTCTTGCATCATCATAAAGCACTTTTCACTATTTAAAGACAAATTGTAGTCTTTGCATCTTTGTAAAACCTTGTCCAATTTTTCCTTGGCTTCTTCAAATGTTTGTCCATATGTGGTGAAGTCATCCATATATACTTCCAAACAATCTGCAGATATGTCAGAAAAAATGCTAATGACAACTCTTTGGAAAGTTGCAGGTGCATTGCACAAACCAAATGGTAGGACAGCATAAGCAAATGTTCCCCATGGACACATGAATGTGGTCTTGTCCTAATCCTCTGGTGCTATTTGGATTTGATTGTATCCACTGAATCCATCCAAGAATGAAAAATATATTTTTTTTGCAAGATTGTCAAGAACTTGATCGACAAAAGGCAATGGAAAATGATCCTTCTTGGTAGCGGAGTTAAGTTCTCTATAATCTATGTATACTCGCCATTTTCCCCCCTTTTTGGGAACAATAACCTATGATGACACCCATTGGCTATCTAAAATAGGATATATGAAGCCAGTATTTAGTAGCTTTTGCAATTCATTTTTGACAATATCCCTTAATGTTGGGTTTATCCTACGCTGAGGTTGTCTCATAGGTTTATAATCCAGACTGATATAAATTCTATGGGTATAGAGTGCAGGATCCAAACCTTTCATATCTATATACTCCCAAGCAAAAGAATCCTGATGCTTTTGTAACAGCTGCAGGGTATCATGATGTGCCTGAGATAAGGACTTGCTTATATTTAATTCTCTTCCTAGAACGATTGTTGTTTTGACTACTTTTTCAACCATTGAAATTTGCACTATTGGTTGTGAATCTATCTCATGTGGCAGGAGTGAATACATAGGCTGTGCAAACTCGGTATAATGCAGTTTAGTAGATAAAGTCAGAATGCTTTCTAAAACACACTTTTTCTTAGAAGATGTCTCAGTTTGTGTTCCATACTGATTCAGTGTGATAGAAGAAATGACATCATATTCTTCTTTAATGTTTACAAATGAGTCTTGTGAGATCATCATCAATTGTTGAATAGAATCTATGTCCATATCAGAGTCATCCATATTTGGCCAGACAACTTGATCATCCTACAGCATGGGCTGAGCAGGCGAATACAAGGTTAAATTTTTAGTGTTTGTTCCATCTGAAATAGTCATTTTCCCTGATCAGCATGCAATATAAGCATCTATTGTGGCTAACCATGGTCATCCTAAAATAATAGGGTATCCCCCAATACTATTTTTTGGAGAGAGTACAACAAAATCAACTGGATACTGCCATGAATGTAATGTGATAGTGACATCTTCTAGCATACCATCAGGAATGATGGTGGAACTATCTACTAGTTGCAAGATTCTTGGTGTTTGCCTGAGACCAATGATGCTTAATTTGGACACTACTTCTTTGGTCATTACATTGATGGATGCTTCTAGGTCTATTAAGACGTTCTACACTTGCACTCCTTGAATGGTGAGGGTCACTACTGGGCTTCCAGGGTCTGCATACTTAGGCATTTTGAAGTTATCAAGCATAAGATCAAAAATTTGTCCAAGGACATGGATAGTCTTTGGGTCTTTCTTTTTCCTTCCTGGATTTTTAACACAGACTTCTCTAATAGCTTTTGAATATATAGGTACTTCCTTTATTGCATCAAGCAAGGGAATTTTTATCAAAATTTTCTTGAGTTGCTCAAGTAAGTCTAGTGCAGCTTGATTTTCACTTGGCAAGGTTTGCTCTGTTAACCTACTAGGAAATGGTGGTGTCTTGGCTGTAGGAGAAATAGTGGTGACAGGTTCTTAAACTGACTCGGCATTTGTATCATCTATTTCCATTATAATGGGCTACTAAGGTGAGGCAAGCGTTGTTCCAGATCTTAGATGGATATCATTCAAGGTAATGGAATAACTTTGTTGTTGTGCTGAAGGTTTTGTAATATTAGGATTAGGTGCAGGTTGTGCAAGTAACTGTGGTTGTTTTGGAGGGGTTGTATTGGCTGCAGGAGGCATTAAGACTTGCTGTTGAGGAGGTTGAGTCAAGGCTGGTTGATGTCGGTGTTGCTGCCAATTTTGTTGCCAACCCTGTTGAGGTTGTTGCCAACCCTACTAAGGTTGGTGCCAGCCTTGGTTAGGCTACTGCCATCCTTGGTTGGTCTACGGCCATCCTTGATTAGGTTTGCCAACCTTGGTTAGGCTGCTACCACCCTTGGTTAGGCTACTGCCAACCTTGGTTAAGCTGCTGCCAATGATTATAATTACCATGTTGCTATTGCCATTAACTATTACCACCATAATTATGGAGTGGGTCTTGAGGAATACTTGATCTTGGAGCCCACGGCCTTCGTCGAGCAACATAGAGGACTTCCCTGTCTTCATCAATTGCCCTGAACTTAGTAGGCACATGGTGTGATTCCAAGCTAGCAATAGGCTTACATCGGCAGTTGTGTTTCTTTTCTCTGCAATGGGGGCAATATTCTACCAACATACTATCAACATCCTTCTTCTTCCTTCATGCTTGCATGGTATCCAATTGTGTAGCAACATCATTAATGATGTCTTGCTTGAAATCTGACAAGAGGTTTGACCGTTCTGTCTTAGATACTCCTGCCCCAGGATTTTTTTGGAGCAACTCCCTCAAACCTTGTCCTTTTTTTGTTGTTGCTCTGGAATAGTTCAAGAAAATATTTTGAATTTCAATCCACGTCTTCTATGTAATATCACATCCATCCATTAAGTCTAAAGCTTCCATACTCCTGTCATGTACTCCTTTCAGAAAGAGATGCTTTTGAGACTCCTCATTCAGCTGATGTTGTGTGTTGTACTGTAGGTTAAACATGAACTGAGCAACATAGTCGTCCAAAGTCTCATACTCCTTTTGTGACATTTTAAAAATGTCATCTCCTTTCAAATCATGGCCTCTGCAATATTCTTTATATTTATTAAGGAATAGGTTACTCATAGTTGGCCAATCTGTCACAACATTGGCACCTAGACTCATGAACCATCTTAAAGCAGCTTCTTTGAGAGTTGATGGAAATAAATTCAGCTTATGGGCATCAGTTGTGTAGTCATAACTTCGATAAAGGATGTCGAACTCAAAGAGAAAAGTTTCTAGATCTTTAGTAATAAAGCCATAGAATTTAGGCAGGGTAGCTGAGGGTATATTTTTCAGATTTTGATTACCCTATTGAGGGGGAATTGGAAAGGGAAAGGTGGGCTGAGCTGCTGCCATTTGTAGATGTCCTAGTGGTGGCTGATAAATGACTAGAGCTAATGGATTATCTTGATATTCTGGCTTAGCAAAAAGATTATTCAAATGGAAGGATTCTTCAGATGTGGTCAGTGATTGTACTTGTTTTGGTACTTCTACAAATACGTTCTCAAATAGTTCTTCTTCTATTTCTTCTCTCTCTTCTCTTTCTTCAGAGTCAGGATAAAAAGGATCTTCCTGATTGAAGTTGGGAAGAAATCTTCCAAGGTGATCTCTTCTTCTATGCATGCAAAAATGCTAAAATGAAACTAAATGACTCAATAGTAAATACTAGACTGACACCATCCTCGGCAGCGGCACCAAAAATATGTCTAATCAATATAACATCTTTTTAGTTATAGGATTGGACATCCCTTACTACCAAAGTACTATGCTGATTTTCATTAAGTGTCAATCTGGGAGCGTGAACTTGAGATGATGTCTGCAAACTATATGCTCTAGTTTTCACTAAAAGTCATTACTACCTTGAATGCAATAACCATTAAGGAAATATAATTTATCCAAAGGAGAGACAACTATCAAATAGTTGGAAGGAAATTCTAATTATTTAACCATACATCTATGCACCTACTGTTGCAGGAACAGTGACTAGTTCTATTTCCAGTGGCTGCAGGAACAACAGTTCTATCTTAACTTAGAAAACTGAGTCTAACTCCTACTTACTAAAGTAAACTCCACCTTCCGCATGGGCCCCCACAGAAGAATGAAGGAAAGATAAGCTCAGATAAAAGTGTAGAAACTCAGTAAAGGCATGTATTCATCAAATATGTAGTATTACAAATAACTTGGGAAAAACTATAAGATGTCTATCAACTCTGTCTGTCTACTCACTACTTAACCTCATAGATACAGACGAGGTCTTATTTAAAGGGAAGGAAGAACAATAAACTCCTAAAACTATGACTTTCTCATGAAGGAAAGTCAGTTACAACTTAAGACTGCAAACATGCAATTAGAAAGACATTAATTATCCCTTAAATTCCCACAAATATAGAGATCATAGAAAATGCTAGATTTGCTCATTTATCTGATTTCAAATAGCTTCCAGGAATCCAGGTATCGTGCGTTACATGTTTAACTGATTGCTTTGATGCTTATTTCCTTGCTCAACTGCTTTATCAGGTCTCACTTTGTTATTCATTAAAACAGGTCCCTTCTGACTTTGCCACCAAGTCTTCTAGTTGCAACAGTGTCACAACACTTCTCTTTAATAGAATCAATGCCTTAGCGCTATTCCTTCGCATTTTTTTTAACTCTTGCTCAACTTGTGTCCCTATAATTAATGTTTAATACACACAAGACTTCCCGCAAACATTTATTTTCATTTATTAGTTTATAAAGAAAAGGCATTAATTATTCAACTAAAAATTTTTGCAATCTCTTCAGCTATAGGAAGATCTACCCATATCAAACATTCATGAAGAAAGATTTTTAACACAAAATGATCCACTTTTTAGATATAATTCTAATTGTCATTTTTATGCCCTATGTCCATACTTTATACATCAAAAGTTCAAAAACATTTATACTAAAAGATGATAAAGTTCGGTATGTTATAGACAAATGTTCACAAATAGGGCTAATAAGACTTCTATTTCTTCATGTCATCAATTGCAATCCTCCAATCATAGATCTATACTTTTTCTGCTCAACTTTAGGTGTTTCATCTTTACTAGATAACTTGTGATGAATTAACATGGGTGTACCAATAGGTTTGCAACTTTCTAAACTAAATCTTTTCAACAAGTCTTTTAGATACTTGGTTTGTGAAATAAATATCCCATCTTTGCACTATGCAATCTACAATCCCAAGAAAAACTTCATTTCTCCTATCATGCTTATTTCAAATTCATTTTTCATCTCTTCAAAAAACTTATCACTTTCTTTATCAGTTCGTCCAAATATTACAATGATAAATTAACCATCATCAATTTTTCTAAAATACAAATTACCATATATTGTACCTTTGATAAATCCAAGCTCACCCAAATACATGTCGAACCTTACATACCAAGTTCTAGGTGCTTGCTTCAAACCATATAGTGCTTTCTTTAGTCTGCATACAAATTATTTTTCTTTTTTCAGAGGGAATCCATCAGGTTGCTCAATGTAGACTTCTTTTTCAAGTTCTCCATTCAAAAAATTTGACTTAACATCCATTTGATAAACCTCAAAATTTTTTCTTACTGCATAAGCCAAGAACATCCTTACTACTTACATTCTTGCCACAGGTGAATAAGTTTCTTCATAATCTATGCCTTCTTGCTATGATTAACCTTTGCAAACAATTCTAGCCTTGTTTCTCAAAACTTCTCCTCACTCATTCATCTTATTTCTGAAAACCCACTTGGTTCCTATCACATTCTTATCTTTAGGTCTAGGAACTAATTCCCAGGTTTTATTTTTCACAATACAATCTAATCTAATTTTTCTTTCACCACTTGCATCCAGTGATCATCCTTACCTTCCTCATCTACACTTTTAGGTTCTACTTGAGAAATTAGACACAATTCCTCATTCACTCTATTTGTTATCATCACACCCTTATCCTTGCACCCAATTATTTTCTCTAGAGGGTGATTCTTTGTCATGTTTCTACTGGAAGTAGGAGTTGACATCTCAATTGTTATCTCTTCACTAGGTTCAAATCTCTATTCCTCTCTATGCTAAATAGATACATCATTCTACAAGTTATTGTTAGTCTCAATAAGAACTTCAATATTATATCTAACAATTCAAAATTATCCTCTTCTTCATCAGAATTATAATCTACCATCTTCTCTTTAGTACCAAACTTTTCATCAATCCTTACATTTTTGCACTCAACTATTGTCTTAGTTCTATAGTTGAAACAACTATATGCTTTACTTTTCAATGAGTAACCAAGAAACATACCTTCATCACTTCTAGGATTGAACTTACCAATATCATCATCTCTCTTTATGTAACACTTACTTCCAAATATTCTAAAATACTTTACTGATGGTGAATGACCAAACCATAATCCATAGGGTGTCTTGCTCATACCTTTTTTTATATGTACTTTGTTCAAAGTATATATTGTAGTGTTAATTGCTTCTCTCCAAAATGCCTCTGAGACATCATTCTCAAATAACATCGCTCTTGTTGCTTCTGCTATTGAATTGTTTCTTCTTTCAGCAATTTGTTCAAGTGTTCTAAGTGAAGATAACTATCTTTTGATTCCATTCTCTTCACAAAACATGTTGAACTCTCTAGAGGTAATCTCTCCTCCTCTATCTGATCTCAAACATTTAATCTTGACACCAAATTCATTTTCAACTCTATTCTTGAATATCTTAAATTTCTTAGAAGCTTCAGACTTTTCTTGAAGAAATGCTACCCACGTCATCCCAGTGAAATCATCAACAAAAATCATAAAGTACCTTTCACTATAGAATCCTTTGGTTCTTGTAGGACCACTCAGATCTATGTGAACAATCTCCAATTTCTTTGTAGTGGAGAACTTCTTGCTAGGAAAAGACACTTACCTCTACTTAGCTAAAATACATTACTTGCAAATAACATTAGTAGGCTTAATAATCATAGGCAGATCTCTCACTGCAAATGTACTACTAACTTTCACAATATTATCAAAGTTTTATGACAGAACCTTCTATGCCATAACCAATTTTTGTCAACCTTAGCAACCAAACATGTTATTTTAGTAGGATTCAATTGAAAGACATTACCTTTGGATCTGGTTTAAGTAACAATCAGCTTACCATCTTTTTCTTTGATAATGCAAGTCTTCTCTATGAAGTGCAATAGATATACCTTATCTACCAACTGTCCAACACTTAAAAAATTATGTTTCAAACCAACAACAAAGTAAACATCATTAGTGTTAGTTTTTTCATCAAGAGTAATAGATCCAATCCCTATAATATGATAGGTTGCATTGTTACCAACTCTAACAATACCTCCATCATGATTTTTAAACTTAAAAAATTTGTTCATATCACCGATCATGTGATGTGAACATCCACTATCAATTATCTAATCTGATTTCTTCTCAACTTGGGTAACTAGAGCTCTCTCTTCTCTAATTTCTCTATCAAGATCATCTTCCTTGATAGCCACAAATCCTAATTCATCATCACTTTCACTCTGATCTCTTTCATCAGATTCTTTGTCCTCATTAGCATATAAAAAATTTCTATCCTTATCTCTTCTAGGGTTAAATTTTCCTCTAAACCTTTTCTCTCTTTTTACCAAAAGGGATATTCCTTCTTCAATCTTCTTATCTTCTTCAGATCTTCTACTGCTGTCAAAGTCTCCTCTTGCACTTGTACTTCTTAATAGATTAGGTTGAATGTTCAGAGCACTAAAAGTTGTCTCAACTCTGGCTAATTCCCCAGGCTTTCTCATTTATGCTTCTTGGGATTCTAATCTTCCAAAAAATGTTTCCTTTGTGAAATCTTGGGTGCAAGGCATTACTAGCTAAATCATCTGAGTTGTCTCCTTGAATGATGGTGTTAAAATTTTCAAGATCTTCCATATAAGCTCATCATCTTCTTTAGTTCCACCAAGAGATTGGATTCCTACAACAATTTTTGATATTCTACCAACATAACTTCTTATGCATTCATCTTCCATCATCTTAGCATCTTGAAATGCACAAATCCTATTTTGTATTCTCATTATTTTTTCGTGATCATCACCTTCAAAAGTAACTTCTAATGCTTTCCAAATTTCATGAGAAGTTTGAAATATCTTTACCTAATTCTATTCATTCTCTAGAAGAGCTAATGGTAGGGCTTCTCTGGCTCTCGTGTTACACATGAACACATCTCTTTCTCCCTCACTGCATTCCTCTAACTTTGATTCTTCAACAATTTCCTTCTTAGCTTTCGTCAAAAGCCAATATCCTAGACCATGCATAGTAGATGACTCTTCATCTTTTCCTTCCAACTATCATCGTCGGCCCCATCAAATCTTGTACTATCCTTCTTGAATATATTCACCATCCATCTCCCAAAATTATCAAGCATTATCTTCAAGGACCTGATGCTCTAATACCAATTATTAAAATATATAGTCCACTAATATATCTACGAGGGGCGGGGAGGGGGGTTGAATTAGTTATACAACTATCATACCAATCATTAACTTTAAACAATCTTAACCATATGAGTAATGTTAACTAAAACCACAACAAGATACTCATACACAATTAATACCAGATATGTTAACTAGAGAAACCCTTGATCAGAGGGAAATCCTTGGTGGAAATGGTACCCACGAGATGATGTAGTAATATAAATATTCCATGTTAGAGGATAGATCTTGTTAGGAGTTGGTTACAACATTTAGTACATATGAGTCCCTGTTAGGAGACTTTCAATCCCTCTTAAGAGATTCCAACCCTGTTAGAAGTTGTGCCAACCCTGTTAGGAGTTGTGAAAGATAGCTAGACCCACTACCCAAATAGCTTCAAGGATAAGATCAAAGAACCCACTGTCCAAATGATCTTTGTATTATTCCTTGTAGAATAATAGAACTGAAATGTACTTCCTTCCTCTATCTATGTCCTATCAACCAAAATTTTGCTCCTTCAAATCTTATAAGCAAATCTCATACTGTGCATCCAATGATCCCTTGGATCTCTTACATGCATTCAGTAAGCATTATGCTCCTTCTTGCACTATGCAATAATATTTTGCATTCCACTTGATCCTCTAATCCAAGTTCACATTACAAAAAAGGGAAACAACTTTCCTTTATACCGTATCTTCATAGTAATTCCTTGAGTCAGCCTTGAGGATTTTCCAATTAATTAAGATAAGATAATTAATTAATTCACAATTACAATAGCACTGTCAGCTCAGAGTCTATACAAAACTTCACATGTGTGAAACCACATTTTGCGCACACACTGGCATCATCATACAACTATCCTCAATCATTGTGTAACTGCGCATCTCTTCATTACATCTTGTTAGAATTCTTTAGAATAATTGAGAGGGGAGGGGGGGGGGGGGGGGGGGGGGGGTGAATCAGTTATCCAAGGTCTAAATGCCCTAATAATACTTTTTAACCAATTATAGTGAGCCCATTAAACTATTCATCCATCCAAGCTTAAATTAACCATCTTAGCAAGTTATAGCAAATCAACATGCAGGAATAAAACATGCAAGATCAACACATGACATAGTGATTTACGTGGAAACCCAATTTGGGAAAAACCACCAGTAACATGCTACTCAATTCTCACTCTTCTGAAGTGATGCCCTATTAAAGGCTTACAACACACTGTTAAATATGACCTTGTTAGAGGATTTCACCATACTGTTAGGAATGGGCCTGGTCAAAGGACTTTTGAACATTCACTTGGAATGTTACCCTATTAAAGGATTTACAACATGGCTATTAAACCAACCTAAGTCCATAGGATTTATACTAATTGTTACAATTGCTAGAGAGTAACAATAATGGCTTTTGATCTAATACAACTTACAACTTATCATGCAGATTACAGATCATACTTCAATTCAATCCTTTTCTTGGCTTTAATCACTTCAGCTCTGACAGCTTGTCATCTCAACCTTTTTCTCCTTGAGTCTTCTTGCTCATCATACCAATGCAATCATATATGTGGTAATCTATCAAAATAGAGTATACGTCCTCTCTTTCTCCTTAGCACCTTCTTCAGCACTTCATGCTTTCATGCTTGACCATCCTTACTTTGCTTCGTGACCTTATGACTCCTTAAATAGAAATCTGGAATACCTTTTCTGCTCAATTCTCCCTCTCCAACTTTAGGGTTTCAATAGATTAGGTAGGATACAATGTATCTATCCCATATCTTTCTCTTATCTAGAAACTTCATCTAGAATCCAATTGTATTCGCCAAAAATATTTTACATAGTGTTCTGGGCCACCAGCTCATCATTCTTATCTTCTATCTAATTCACAAAACTCTAGATAACTACCATGTCGGCTCAGATCTGGTGAATCTTTGATTTTCAAAATAATGCAGCAACTTGACATTATTGGTTTACTGATGCTCAGCTTCTTCTGTATTACTCAGCACTTGTATCATGCTCGACACCTAATCTTCACTCGGCACCTAAAGGCTGCTCAACACCTGAAGACTGCTCGGCACCTAAAGACTGCTCAGCTTCAATTGAGAATCTATTCAGCACTAACTAGCGTGCTCGGCTCTCTCTAATGAACTTAGTTAGGCTTTACAAATGACTTAGCTAAACCTTACATCTTTGATGTGTTTTAGTGTGCCCATTCTCTGTGTCTTAGAGTATGACATCAATACACTATTTCATCAATGGCTTAGCTGATCCTTATACTTTATTATAACATCATAACTTCAACCTTTCTGTAGGTTCTCTAGTTACATCTTATTGATTTCCTCCTTCTTGTCAATCAACCAATCGATAGTATTTGGATCACTAAAGCAATTGTCATTCCTGCAAGTAGCAAGTTTGACATCAATGACAAAACAATGATTGAAAACATTCTTTACCAGTTCCATTACTTTTCATTCATGATCTTTTCAATCATTTTCAACACATCTCAAATGAAAGATAGCAATAGATCATCAGAATTTTGTTTTCTAGTGCTTAGTTTCTACACTACTTCTAGTAAATCAAGTGTAATTTATGTATACTATCAACTCGGACTTAGTCCTCTTAACCACGTCATTAGGACACCTCAGAAACATGTCCTCCATTGTGCATCATCTACGACTTCCTCAACTTTTGCGCATCATAAGATTACTATTTGCTATTCTTCTAGTCTTTACAAAATTGCCGCTATGTTGACATCAATGAAAAATGCAGTCATAAATGCAACATATCAATACTCTTCAATGCTTAGGATACTCCCCCAATGTAGTATCATCAACATACACACTAACATATCTAACTTTGAGAAAATAAACAGGTACTAAACTAGAAAAAAATAAAAAAATACCTTCACCATCATCTTTGTCTCTGAATCATCTTTCTGATGCTTCTTTTGAATTGAAAGAATACCTTTGTATGCTCAAGTTAGATCGAAAAGACTGCCAGGGGCTATAGAAGGCTATAAATTTCTTTTTTTCTTATTTAAAAAAAAGTAAGTAAAATGAGTGACTGATGACAATGTCTTGTAGGTGGTGCATTGGGTGAGTTGAGGTAAGGTGGTGGATATCAGCGGTAGTGACAAGCGGGGTCGGGACAATGCATTGATGGCGGTTAGTTGACTGCAACAATGCTAAAACGCCACTTTTAAAAAATAAAAATAAAATTATATTCGCCTACATCGTTTTGCATGCTAGATGTTGTACGACCTTGGTATGAAAAAAAAATGGCCTCCCCAGTCGACGTTATCTAAAATTGATAAATTCTATATGAAAATGGGGGTTTTGACACCTTTTGAATCCAACTATGAGGTCTGTTTGGCCTTAAAGTACTCCAAAAATCAAGGATCCCCCTATTTTCACATAAAATACCTTAAAAAAGCTAAATCTATTCCATCAAACCCTCGTTCTTCTTTTTCTCCAAATAAGAACAAGCTACAGTAGGTCAAGATTTGATACCATGAAGGACTTGAGCAATGCAAATCCACAAAGCCCAAAGAACAACTACATGCAAGAACCTATCACAAAGAAGAAAAATAAAAGAAGAGGCAAGGGTTTTGCTCTAAGAATATGCAAATTATATTATCAGACTGAAAGAATGAGAGATATTTACAAAAGATCAATCCTTATAGAAGGAGATCGAAAAACCTAAAAGGGAAACCCTAAGAGGTAAATGATATTTAATAATTGCTAATTAATTATTAAATGGAAATGCAAACTGCATAAAATGAAATATTAAAAGGGAGTAAAGGTAATTTAATAAATTAAATTAAATTAATGCTTTACTCTAACAAATAATGGATGCAAATGATGAATGAATGTATGAAAAAATTGAGTATAGTAATAGTGCTTTGATAGTATTTATCTCTCAAAATAGTATAATAAGTTTACTAAAATGGTGGATGATTGTAAAGGATCCAAGGGCTTAATTTATAAGCCAAGCATGGGAGAAATTGATGGTCAAGATGCAAAATAGGAAGATTGTGAGGGAGGGCCAAGATGCAAGGTTAGATTGGCACATGTATTGTGCTTTCTCAAATCTATAGTATTACAATAAGTGTCACAAGGGGAGGGAGTGTGAGGGGATAGGCTTGGTGGAGGATCAGTTGAGTAAATGAGGTTTGAAATAGACTCAATTGTTCTGAGGTGGAAGAGGTAAATGTAATAGGAGAGTGGAATCAGGCTTGAGTGAGGAGGACTTAAATCGTGCGTTGATCTATGCAAGTGATCTAGGAGAGGTAACTAGACATGGATAAGGGGGCTATGTGACTTAGTTAAGGGGGTGATGTGGCTCAATTAAGGGGGTGATATGGCTAGTGGATGGATTTATCACAAAAAATTTAGGTGGAGAAGTTAATCAAATAAATAAATTATGTAATCACAAGGGGTAATTATTGGTGCATGAGTTGGGCTAGGCTAACTGCTAGGTTGAGGGTTAGTTTGTTTTTGAGGAATTTAATTAATTAAATGGAAGGGGAAATTTGGGATTAAATTAAATGGGTTGATTATTTATTTAACTAAATACAAGATAGGGGATTTGATTAATAAATTGGACTATTTATTTATCATTTGATTTATTTATAATCAATTTATTAATTAGGGGATATCATTAATTAAGTAAATATTTAATATTTAATTAAAAATTCCTCCAAAGATGACTAAATATTATTATGTATTTATGTGATCGGATTTAGGTGTCTATAGGGAGATCAGATCATCTTTAAGGATACACAATAGAGATCTATATAATGCAACACAATGTTGTTTTTAGATCACACACTTATATTTATTTCTATCCATTGCATCCATTTGTAGCTCTTAAATGGAAAACTTCATTAGTAAGATTTTTTGAATCCTCTAACAAGGTATCTCTTGGAAGGATATTTGTAAATCCTCTAACCAAGTAGCTCTTATAAGATTTTGTAACCCTAATAGGTTATATGCATTCTTGATAGGATGCATTTCCAAAAGAAATAGTTGTAGCTCTTAACTGGGCAACCCTTTAAATGCATAATAAGGGTTAGTGAATATATTATCCCCACTATAATTTTCATCCTCTCATCAAGGGTTTCCACGTATAAATATTTGTGTCACTTGATGAATGCTTTTGTGTTTGAGTTTGCATGCTTTTATCTTATTTCATTTATCATAGTTCTAGTGGTTAAGTGGTTTTTATTCAACTTGGTTAAAATGGTAAAAAATAAAACTAGTTGACTATTTGGAATGATTCACCCCACCTCCCTCTCTCTTAGTACTAGTTAGGACCAACAATTGGTATCAGAGCCCAAACCTTAGTACCCTCAAGCCTAATAACTTGAGGCTAGATCCAATTGAATCTTACAAATTAAAAATGTAGCTTAATGAAGAACTTGACACCATTAAAGACTTGAAAAAAAAAAAACTAATTCTCTAACCTAAAGGAAGAAGCTAATGAAAAAACTAAGTAAGAGTTAAGAGGTCATAGAACAACTGGAAGAACATAGCAATTCCAAAGAGTTAGAAGAACCCATATCTGACCTGGTGACTGAGAATAATAAGATGAGAGAAACCATTATTCATATGGGTAGAGAGAAAGAAGAACTAAAAAGAGAGGTGAGAAAAGCCCAAGATGAACAAGATGATGGCATCTCAGCTAGAGATGGATCTAAAGTAGTGGTGAGGAGAAAGGACATGGAAAATAATGAGGAGTAAAAATGAAAGGAATAAAAAGTTGAGAAATTTTAATGAGATCTCAAAGAAAATAGATGAGCAACTAAGAGACCAAAGAAGAAACAAGAGAACAACCAGTCTTGGTTATGAAGGTGAAAAAAAGACTAAATAAGGTGAGACCTCAAGAAAGAACCTAGATAACAAAAGACCAAGAAATGCATCTCCAAAAGGTAAGAGCACTGCTAAACCCACTTGTTATTACTATGTAAAGAAAGGACATACATCTAGCATGTGTTGGTTTATCTAGATAATGTATGTCAAGCAATGCACCTTCAATGGGTATTGCAATAATTTCCATCTCTAGGGCCATACAACACAACAATGCATATCTCATTTTAATGATAAGATGATAGATGGACATTTCTACTATTGAAATAAGTATGGGTGTAAAGTAGAGGACTACAGAGCAAGAGAAAGATCTAACCATTAATCTTCATAGGCAATGAATCCCACTTGGAGAGACAAGTAATCTACACCAGTCTACACAATCTGTGGAAATGATGGTCATCCAAAAACACAATATAGGCTGAGGATAAATCAAAGGAGAAACACTAGACCATGGAAAGTTACCAAAGTGATGTGATATAAATGCCACAAAATTGGTCATCATGCAAGATATTGTAGGAGTATTATACAACCAAATAGAAATTCTATGGTAGGTAAGAAAAAGAGGAAAATTGGTGGACAACTAGAGAAGGACTTCACCAAGACTTGGATGCATAAGAGTGGAGTAGTAGAGGTAGTGAAGCCTAATGAGGTCATAAGATCACCAGTCATTGGTTAGACTTGACAAAAAAAATAAGATCATCAAACTTAGAGGGGTTAGAAAATAAAATCTTAAATCTTAAACTGGTCCCCTAGTCTAAACTGGTAAGTCACGTAGTAAAGAGAAATGATGCAAAAGAAAATATTCTACCAGCAGTCAAGCCCAATCTACTGATCATAGAAAAAATGATGAAAAAGTGACCATTGCAAGGTAGAATAAGAGCATTAATGTAGTGGTAAGTGAAGCTTTTGCTAACCATTATAACCCTAACATTATAATTTCATGATATAAATAGGCACATTGTGAGTCATTAGTCACTTTGCAAGATTGAAATCATTTGTGCTTTCAAAATTGTGAAATCATGAGTGTTCAGAGTGATTTTGAGAAAGAACTAATTGCAAGAAGAATCTCACACAATACAACAAATTTACAAATCAAGAGATAAGCAAGGACACAATGGCTAAAGTGATAAACAAGATTAATCTAATTGATGATAGAGAAAATGATCATCCAAACTATGAGGGTATGATATTAAAAGGAAAAGATGTGGAAGATGAAACAAGATTATCATATATGCATGATGACGTTTTGCTTACAGAGGATTTAAGTGCATCCCTAGAGGTTGAGATACAAGAATTGGGTGATAAGGCAATATAAAAGTTGTAAGCATGCTTTTAGCACCCAATTTTTAAACTTTCAAAATCAGTCCCATAGAAGGAATTCTCAAATTATTTCATTTTGGTGTGGTTTTTATGACTAATAGTGCCTTTGTAAAGTCTTGATTTGTGAAGAAGCATTCCAAGGTTGTGTTGAACTTGAACTTTGAACTAGAAAGTTTAGACTCAAGTTCAAGTTTAGGTTCAAGAGTGCAAACAATCAAAGTTCAAAATACAAATTCATCAGTTTGAATTTTTAGTTTGAATCTCAAGATTCAATGTTCAATTCTAGTTCAGAAGTGGAGTTTGCCAGTTCATTGTTTCAAATGTGTAAATTCAGTTTCAAAGGTTCCAAGGCTCTGAGTTAGAAGTTCAGAGAGATGATTCAAACTCAAAGCACTAATAGGTAACATTCTCATTATCGGGTGAAAATGTATTATCATTAATGTTTATGGAGAAGTGTCATTTCATATCCATGAACAAGAAGCTACCAAACATAATTGAATGGATATAATTCACCTTCATGCATTCATCTACCATAATTGGTAGCCTCCTACCTATCAAAACATCTGATTGATTCAATAGAACTCATGGATAGTTCTATTGAAGTAGAGACATTCCTTTTCACTAAATGGTATATAGTGCTGATAAAAAAACTATGACTAGAAGTGAAGGATGTCAAATATTTGGAAAAATGTTGGTCATGTCTCACCTCATTCTTCTAAAGTCGAGATTGGATACCTTATGCAACATTGTTCAAATATATGACCATTGTGCATGGAAATCAAAGGTAATATAATATGCATGAAGTCTCAAACAAATGAGAGTGTCTTTTAAATGCCTTTGGGACTCTCCAATCAGGGATATGGATTTCAGTTATGGAAAGAATTATGTTAAATATTATGTTCATAGCTTCATCCCAAGATACAGTGTTGATAAATTTTCACATTGTATGGCTTTATTGAGCGCTCCTGAGATAAGATGATTCCAAGTTGACCATTCAACTTTGACAAAGCATGGTTATATCAAGACAAGTGCATAAGTATGGCCCAAAAGATTTACAAAAGATACACATACATTGCTTGATAGATGTTGGTCCAAGCATATGCACTCAACACAAAAATCAAGTTGGAACATGATGACTATTGAAACATGGAAAGGAAGATTGGGTTTCCAATGTCCTTGCAAGCTGAATGTCACACAAAATGCACTATTAGATACAACCCTATGTATCTAATGTCATTGTATAAGACAAAATGCTTGCAGTGAAGAAATATGTGGCCTATTAACCAAGTGTCAAAGCTCACTCTTTGTGTTATGAGAACCATGAGATGTTAAAAGAGGGGCAATCCTTATCAGATGGTTTTTGACTAAAGAGGAATATGTGTGATAGTGAAATGTGGAGATCATCAACAATATGTTTGACAAAATGCCAATGTGTTCATAGCATTTGATAGGTGATTCAATCTCAATATCAAACATTGATTTTCCAACATTGAATTGAAAGATTTCAAGGTATTCTTTGATCTCACCGCTTGAAGATGGATAAAAACAAAGTCATGGTCATAAATTGAGGCATCCTAGTGCTCATGATCATGACAAATATACCATATGGACCTTTGCGGTATGAAATAAATGGATAAAATCAAATTTATACTTGAGCATGGGGCTAAGTATCAATCATCTTAATGAGCAGTGTTTCCCATTAAAAAAAAACAACATGCCCTTACTCCTACAATTTTTTTGGTATCATATAGCCAAATGCATTGTACAATACCAACCTTGGTCTTTAAAAGAAAAGCACAACTTGGAGGAATCGTAGAACTTGATTCAACCAACAATTTTGAAGAGGGAGTCACTCTACTAAAGGCAACATATACGTATAAAGATCAAGCCAAAATTTTGCATGGGAGCATAGTGAAGGACTTTAGAGGCTCTTAGCTCAAAGGCTCAAAGACTTAAAAGGAGTCCTAGAACATTATAACAAAAATTTGTCTTATCCCCTCGGTCAACATTGGTATCATTTGCATGTTAATGGAGCTATAAACTAGATATCAATATTAGATGCTCACATGTGTTTGGCCCGATATACCATGACATTTGAAAATTATCAAAAGGATTGGCAAGGTTGTGTATCATATGCTATACAACTAGAAATCTCCAATGATGACATAAAAAAGAGAAATTTTAGGTTTAAATGGTCTCACTGTTATTGATACTTAGTCTCACACTATGGCATGTACTAGTAACCATTTCAAATTGATCATAGAAGTATTAAAGACCCTATTTAGATGTAGATTAGTTGTGCAGATGGCCATATCACCCATAAGGAATGATTGGCCCCCTTTTGTAATACCCCTCCTTTGCTATCATTGTATACTTAATTGTTAAAGTTCTATATGACTCTTCTATAGATGTGTTAGCCCTTATTTGATATTTGAAAAGCAATACTTTTATATGTTAAGTAATTGATTACGTCAGGTTGTAACAATTTCCTACTAGTAGTGATGATGCTTTAATTTCTCTTAGTTCGTTAATGAAATTACTTTTATGATGATGCCATATGGTGTGTCTTAGAAATATGTTTAGTATGTCCTCACAATGATAAGATATTCATGTTAGAATATGATGTTATTTATATTTAGAATTTACTATTATACTTACCCCATAGTTGCATGTGTATGATGTGTCTGTCTATTTTATATTTATGTTTGAAGTGTGTGACATGGTTGAGGGAGGGAGTAGTAGTCACCTACTAGTCAAGGTCTACTTGATGTACCACTCCCCACCATTGTTTGTTTAGCTTAGATATATATGCACATGTACATGCTCCTATTTCATACAGATTTACAAGTACTAGGCATCGACTTCCCTGAATTACCAGGATGAGCGTGCCCTGTCACAATAACTCAATGGTAAGAATAGGTCCAAATAATGTTTAGGTCCAATCCCAAACATAGCCTAATTACTTGTCCTGAGAAGGAGGACATGTATATGACTATTGACCTTTTTAAACTCATGAGTTTATCTTCGTTTGTGTTGTTTACTTTTGAGTTTTGGTAAGTTTTGTTTACTTTTGAGTTTTGGTAAGTTTTGTTAGAGTAAATGGTTATTTTCCATTGCACTCTTCTATTAAGTTTACTTAGGTGAACTCATAAATTAGGAGGAATTGTATATTTTGAATATTATTATTAGGAAGATATTGTTGAGTCATCCCTTTGACTCCAACTACTCCTAAAATGCCACATGTGGTTAAATACAATTTGGACACCACCCTTCTAGATTGTAGGTGGATGGTAAGTGGTTGAGTCCATGAGGACTCTACTTCCTCCAAGTTGAGACACTTGTCTCAACCTTGTCCAAGCCTTCTATCAGTTCATCCCTATATAAACAAGCTAGCTCTTTGTATTTCATATCTCAGATATATGTCCAATATATCATACAATAGATTAGGAAATATTGATGCTATTATGCCTTTGAGCATTTACATCAAAAATTAGTTTCATCTAATTATTATTTCAATTTCATTTTCTATTGTTTGATCTAACTCTTTCAATAGATTCTGGTTTATATATGTGTTTCCACAAATTCTAACATGGTATCAGAACAATTATTGAAAGATTAGATTATTTTTAGTGGTCTTGGAAAATCTTGTATGTTCTTCTCTTCTCTTGTATTTCAATATAAACTAGACAATCAAAAAGGATTTATGAAGACCCATTAATCTCTTTTGCATATATATATTATTTTTCTTGATCTAGTGATTGCAGCACTTTGAAAGATTTAGATCTTGAGGACAATGTGCAAATAGAATTTTTTTTCCTATCGATCGAGCCCACCTTCTTGTGGGGCCCACCTACTTGTTGGGCCCACCTACCTACATCAAGTGGGGCCCACACCAAGCGGGGCCCACCTCCAATGGGTCCAACTTCTAGTGGGGCCTAGATCAAGTGAGACCTGCACCAAGCAGGGCCCACACCAAGTGGGGCCCACATATAGCAAGGTCCACATCTAGCGAGGCCCATCTCTAGCGGGGCCCAAATCAAGAAGGCCCCTCCAACTAGCCCATATTAAGTGGGGCCCACCTCTAACAATGTCAATCTTCTTGTGGGCCCCACCTATTATGGGTCCTTCTTAGAGTTCTTGATGAAAATCCTTGTACAGTCTTGAATTTTGTGACTTCCAAGGCATCATTTGAGCTCATACAAACATTTTTTTAGCTGCTATTTTTTTTAAGTGCATGATTTTGTCTACTTCTCAGCTTTGTTATCAATTGTGAGATATTATGGGTAGACATAGTACTTTAAGAATTTGGTCAAAATTGGCCTAGTTTAGCACTTGTGATCTATTAGATCCTTGAGTGATCTAGTGTCCTAATTGTATAAATCTCTTATTGCTTCATAATTGAAGTTGTAATTGTCAAAATTAGAATTCCACTTTGGTCCATTTTGGCAAGTGGAAATTGTACATACACTAAATTATAAAGTGCCAAATTATTGCATCTTAGGGGGGTGATTTTTTATCTAGTAAATTTGGGAGGGTGATCTTGTGTTGTGTTGGTTTCATTGGTTCTTTCTTGTAGTACAAATGAGAAAATCACAAATTTAACTCCTAACACCATATAATTATGAATCATGGAAAAAATCAATATGGAATTATCTAAGGGAAAAAGGTTGCATAGGCTATTTAAACGAAACTATTACTGCACCTATTGATGTTAATGATCTTCAAGCATGGGAGTTCAATCATGAGAAAGCCCTTGGTCACATTTTTTCATTAGTCTCTTTTAATTTATAATTTCTTTTGGAATCATTTAAGACACCTAAAGAGGCTTGGGATGCTCTTGAAACTTTGTCTAGTAAAACTGACAAGATTAAGGTTTATTAGATTGATAATAATTTGATGAATCTTTATTCAAAAAGTTTCAACAACATCCAAGACCACATCTCCAAGATTAAAAAATTAAGAACATAGCTAAAGGATTGCAAGATAATTAAGGAAGATATACAGTTGATTCTTAATGTGTTATCCAAGCTTGATCCTGAGTATCTGTATTTGTTTCTACCTTTCATACCAATCATGTTTCTATGGGAGCTACATATGTTGATCATACTTTTGATGCATTTTCAAATCTTCTAATCCAAGAGGAATTAAAGATAATTCAAATATGTATCTTCAAGACATCCAAGTCACAAGCATTAATTGTTAGTGAGCCTAGGGTACAGAAAGAAGCAGGGAATCCTGAAAAGAAACAAAAGAATAAACAGAACAAGGCACAAAGAAAATTTGAATCTTCTTCCTCAAATAAGGAATCATCTAAAAAGGAAAATCCTACTTGTGCATGTTGCAAGAAGAATGGACATGAAGAACATCATTGCTACAAGAAGGACATTGATGAATTTAAGAATATTCTTAAGAAAAATCAAATAAATATACCTTCAAGAATTACTACTTCATCCTCTTCTTCTCATTCCAATGTTGCTAAAGGAAAAGATAACAAGAGAAAAGTTCAAGCCTTAATTTCTACTTCAAGTCATGATTCAGGGAGATGGCTTCTAGATTCAGGAGCTTCTCATTATATTATATCTTCAATATCTTTTTATTCTTCATTTGAGCCTTGTAATGCACCACCTATTTTGATGGGCAATCATACTTACATGAATGTGATTGGGAAAGGAACAATTGATAAGGGGGAGGGAACCTTCAAAGATTTTTTGTGTGTACCCCACCTTACTCATATTATCCTTTCCATATATCAACTAACTAATGGGCCAACAAGAAGGACTGTGGAATTCACTCCTAAATCAATTCTTATAAGAGAATTGGAGAGTATAGAGATCATTGCTACAAGAGTGGTTGATCATGCATCTTGAATATACTACTTTGCAAACTTTTCTTTAGACAATGATAGTGATTCTTCAACATATTCTGATCACACTTCTAGTGTTGATTCACATATTGAGGAGAAATTTGACTACCTAAACTGGGGTATTCCCACATGTGATCAAGTTCATGAGTATTCATTCCTTCTCCTTCCAATTATATTATTTCTACCAGTATTCCAGATGATGTTTGCATTCTTACAACCATGGGTTCACATGAATCAGTACAAAAATTGGAGGAGATCACCTTATCTTGATGTGAATCAATACAACAATTAGAGGATATCACTCTACCTTTAGAGAATACTCTTGATTCTTTACAACATGTTCTGAATTCATCCCCAGTTGATCATGACTTGTCTTTTTCAGCAAAGTGCCCAAGTAAATATTCTCACATGGATCAGTTATTAATGTCTCCTTGTTTGTCACCTTCTTCTATTGGGCTTGATCTTGATTGGTTCGTGACATCTGCTTTTAGTCTTGAGATGAGGACATTGAAGCACATTCTAGTGATTCCATACTTTTTAAGGTTTCTTCCTTTAGATTGGGAAGGCTTCATTAATGCACCTTTGGTTGTCTTTCTTCCTAAAGGGAGGAATGTAGGTATTCAGTCATGTCATAGTTTCCACATTAAACATGGAGCATCTACCATTGGTCAACATTTTACATTGAAGAAGGGTTGTTATGTCTCTCTTCTTCTCATACTTATCGATAGTATATGCATGATCTATGTCATAATCAGGGGGTCTTGATTATACCTTCCATTTATGCATCTTGCTTTTTAGTTCTCTCTTTTTGGGGGAGGATTTTTCCTGTGTGGTTTTCTCTCTTTCTCCTATTTCTAAGAGATTGCATATTTTTAGTTGTACATGGGTACCTAACATGACTTTGTTGCTAGGACCCATTAACTATATATTGCATTAAACTACTCCTTAAGTTGCACTTAAGGGGGGGGGTGTTAGAGTAAATGATTATTTTCCAATTCACTCTTCTATTAAGTTTACTTAAGTGAACTCATAAATTAGGAATAATTATATATTTTGAATATTATTATTAGGAGGATATTGTTGAGTCATCCCTTTGACTCCAACTACTCCTAAAATATCACATGTGGTTAATTCCAATTTGAACACCACCCTTCTAGATTGTAGGTGGATGGTAGGTGGATGAGTCCATGGGGACTCTACTTCCTCCAAGTTGAGACACTTGTCTCAACCTTGTCCAAGCTTTTTATTAGTTCATGCTTATGTGAACATGTTAGCTCTTTGTATTTCATAAATTAGATATATGTCAAACACATCATACAACACATTAGGAAATATTGATGCTATTATGATTTTGAGCATTTACATCAAAAATTGGTCTCATATAATTATTATGTCAATTTCATTTCTTGTTGTTTGATCTATCTCTTTCAATAGATTCTGGTTTATATATTTGTTTTCACAATTTCTAACAGGTTTTGGTAATGTTGTTTTTATGTGGATTTTACTATGTGATTTATTTGGTAAATGATTTAATTATAATATTTGGGCTAATCATATAATATTGAGAATTATTAAATATTATTTGATTAAAAAAAAATTATTAAAATATGAGAATAATTAATTAATTTAAAACTAATTAAATATGTTAATTTAAAAGACTTAATTTAAAAGTCTAATTTTAAAAATTGGTTAAAGAGAAATTAGAATATGATGATATTTAATTAATTAGATATGCTTCAGTTTAAAAGCTTTAATTTGAAAGTCTAATTTAAGAAGTTCGATAAAAATATAATTAAAAGATTAAAGATTTAATATTGTTTTTTTTTATCAATGAGCTATAATATTGTTTTATTATAAATATTTAATAATAATTGAATTAGAGTTGCATTTAAATAATGAGCTTTGATTATTATTATTAATTTAAATAATAAACTACGCTTTAAATAGTGTTTGCACTGATTAATAAAGTGGAGAAAAAAAAGAATATTTTAATTAAAAAGTTTTTTAAGTGTGCATGAAAGGATTAAATAATAAAAGTTTACTTTAAGGAGAGGCCTTTGCATGTTCAAAAACTAGAAATCCTAAGTAGAGTTAAACTCTTTATTAAAAGATTTGAGCTCATTTCTACACATAAGGTTTGGGGAGAAAATTTTGAAATTGGATCAAAAGAATTGTTAAAAGTTTTGGAGGGTTTGGATTTGCATGCGTTCACAAATTCTCAGATTTGTTTTGAGGTAGGGTTTGAAAATCCATTATAGAATTTTATTAAAAGATCTTTCTACTTCGTGTCTTCTTGGGTGCTTCCATAATGTTTATTAATTTGTTATATTAATTTTTGGATATATAATTATGTTGTAGATTTTGAAAAGGTAAAACTTATTAATCAAGAAAACTTAACTGAGGAAAAATTGTAGAAAAAACTTTTTTTTTAATTGATTGTATTATTTTAAAATTCTTTCTAATATAAGGAAAATTTGATTATAGAAAATTAGAAGAAAACAACAAATTGAATAACTAAGGTTTCAACTTTTAATTTGTCATTAGAGCCATATGATTATCATGAATTTTCTAAATAAAAAGAAATATTCTTCTTATATCTAAAGAAATTTGGTTGCAAAATTTATTGAAAAAGAAAAACATTAATTGAGAGGGAAAGTATGTTGTAACTAAACTTATGCATGCATGTGAAAACAAATATTCTAAAGATACAAAACTAAGTATATAGTATGGTTGCATGATTTGAGAGATCAAAGACATGCGAAAATACTAATCTATGTTTTTTTTTTTTTTCAAAAAAAAATTAGATTTATTTATTATTAAAAAAAAATTTATGATTAATTATTTTTTTTTTTTTAAAAAAATTAAATTTTAAAAAATTTAAAAAATTAAATAATTAATTTTATTTTTATTTTATAAGTGAGTTTTAAATATCAATTACTTTTAAAACATTTTAGTGGGATATAACTTATTATATATTTATTAATGTAAGTGGAGTTACAAATTAATAAGGACACATTGCATCTAGTTCCTACTAATAGTAATTTAGATTTATTTTGTATTGAGTTGGAAGAAGTAATATTAATATAATTTGTTGTCTTCATAAAGAGGACAAATGTTCTCAATTGGAAATGACTAGTGAGCTGATAAAATTTATAAATATACTTTTAATAATAATGAATAGAATTGAAATTTCAAGACAAATAGAGAATGAACTTTGATATTGAAATGGAAGATCCATCTACTTTTATATTGAAAACTAACTTAACATACTCCATGTAATACATAACACTGATGCATAGAATCCTTTGTAATCCCTCTTTCTAATTTACTCCCTTTACAATAAAGATAGCTTTCTCAAATACTAACACTTATGTAGTGCTATGTTTTCATAATGATACATAGAAGAGGCCATGCCAAAAATAATTCTTGCTGAAGAATTTTGTACATAGCAGGTCAGTTTTAGATTTATGGACACCTAGGGTCCTCCTACATCAAGTACATAACAAGTGCCACAAAGTGGCTTAGTACTTGCCTTTAGGTTTTAGTACAAACTTAATTTAAATTTAATAAATTTATTATAATATATATTAAAATATTTAAAATAGTTAAATTATTATATAGTTATAGTTTTGATAATTATAATAATATATAAATTTTTATTATAATTATATAAACAATTATGAATTGTATAAAGTATAATTAATTTAATCATGATTTTATTTGTAAATATACTTATTTTGTGTGTGTGTGCACGCGCAAGTTACAATTATATTATAAAAAAATTATAATATCAATATAATAATATTTTTATAATAATAATATAAAATAATATTTCTTAAAATGTTTTTGATTAGATAAACAGGTTTTATAGGAACCCTAAAACCCAAGAGTTAAAACATTAACAAGGCTGATAATAAGCGTGAAAAGCCTAGCCAAAAAAGTTTCAGTTCAAAGGCTAAAAATAAGCACAAGGCCCAACCAACAGACAAAAGCCAAAGAAAAGGCCAGGAACAGTAACAGCATGAAACAACTAGGGAAAAAGCCCTTACAAAAAGCCAAAAAAAAGGCACAGAAAGAAACAAAAGAACAAGCAGAGGATTAGTCCTCGTTCTTTCTCTCCAAGTCTTGCATGACCTGAGCTGCCTCATAGGCCATCTTGTTCTCCTCCGCCTCTTGTTGGAGTGCCCTTTGATCCTCCTGGTCCTAACCATTGTTGATGTTGTCCTTTGTGGTGTTGACCCCCATTCTGGCTTCTTCCTTGTCTTTGTCATCCTCATCATCCTTCATAACTCTATCTTTGATCCAGCCCGTTAAGGATATGATGTTGCTGTTAATGGAGCTTAACATCGAAATCATCTAATTTGAGAGATTATGATTATAGATTTTGAGGGTATTGATCCTTCTCTCCACCAGACTAAGCCTCTCACCGTTGTCATCTCTTTTATTAGAGTTCACTCCATTCCTGTTATTCTCCATATGACTCGCCTGCTCTTTGACCTCCTCCAACTCATGGAAAAGCCACTTGATTGGTCTGAAGTTATCAATCATGATATTGCGGGCATTGTTAAAGAAATTCAGCCCGATTTCCCTAGCTTTGTTTGAAATAGCCACAATAGCCGGGTCAATGAGTTCTTCAAGCCTCATCTCTTCTTGGTTATATACAAGGACCTGCGGGATCATGGCCTCTCTAAAAATGCCCATTTTTGAGGTCTTGACTTTAAAGTTTTTCCAAGATTTCCTCTTATTATTTACCTGCACCTCCCCACCCTCAGCATTAGAATCCAAATTTTTTTCCTCAGGTTGTGCATGAATATGGATAGGTGAAAGAGGCAGTGAAGACATGTCCCGATCTTGCTACATAATCTCCTCCTCCAGACCCTCCCTCTTGCGTTTCTTCCCTCCCTGATCCTCCTTAATTTCCTCCTGCATCTCCATTTCCTCCTCTTTCATCTCCACATCCTCCTCCTCATCGTTGTCATCCTTCACATCTTTCACAGGATGCTTCTGCCCATGATCCCTTGGACTTTTTATGCTGGGGATGATGGAGGAAGGCGAGTTCTTGACCTGATGGGTGGCTATTTTATCAGCGGATGAAATCACATCATCCTTAGAGCTAAAGCTCTAAATGTCATCTGAGTCTGAAGAGTAGCTAGAGCTACCAGAGGTCACATTCTCAATTTGAGGGGGATCCTTGCTTATAGTCTGAGCCTTAAAATGCTCATAAATAAGCAACAAGAGCCCCTCATGCAACGTGAGGTTATCAGAGGGCTTCTTTTTGAAACTAACCACCGCCTTGCTCAAATAAGTCAACAAGTAAAAAGGAAAAGAAATTTTACGGCTGCACCGAAAATGATTCAAAAGAACGAAGTGGTGGGTACGAGCCCTATCAAACCTAGGGTCCAAAGTAATATACTCTATAACAACTCTCAGATCATACCTCCATAGTTTCTTCATGGTATCAGGAACATAGTACGTGTCAATCTTATTTAGGGCTTTCAGCTCCTTCTCATCCTTAACAAAATCTCGCACAGCATTAGCCGAGAGCTTCTTGCCCCTGAAAAACTTAAAACCCTTAATCGAGATTTTAGCAACGGTCAAAATCACCTCCTCAGTGATCATGAAAGAAACCTCATTCACCTTCACTCTACCATCCTTCCATGAACCAATCATACTATTGGTCACCTCTTGATCAAAGCCATGCAATTTTGTTATGTATCTAGTAATCTCGCCCAGATCTTGCTACTCCCAAACTTTGTCCCTGCTCTTCCATTTCTCAATTTTGCCCACTAACTCCTTTCTACACCTTTTGCCAACCATATCTGCACTCTGTGCACCCTCAATTCTCATATGCACCTCATATTGCAATAGATTGGATCCTCCGTGACTAAGCACAATGCAGAAAGAATTAACCCTTATGTTGCTCCTATAGTAAATGTAATAAATGACCCACAGAGCGTGTCGACTAGTCTGTAATAAATTGCAGCAATTACAATTTTTCATGCTAACTTTTTGGGAAGTACCCTTTCCCCTTAATCCATTCATACTCATAATTGCAAGTTGAGCTTCTCTGTAATTCCTTGGATCTTGTCCAAATCGATCAAGCTTTTAACATCCGTCAACAAAGTATTTTCGAAATGCCATGTCATAATTTGGCTTGCGTCGACCCCAATATTTGCAAACTTGTCAGCGACCAGGTTAGCTTCCCGGAAGATATGAGTGATGTGGACTCTACTGAATTTGGCAAGAGTCTCACGGGTCTCATCAATAAGATTCACAATCGACAATGATGGCTGAGAGTTGCCATTAATACATTTTATTATGTTGTTCAAGTCCCCTTCAAGCCAAAGATTAGTGATACCAATTTCAAAAGTCAATTTGATAGCATTACACGCAGCATTCGCTTCTACAAAGTGGTTGGTTTGATAACCCAGCAGGAGGGAAAAAGCTGCAATCCCATCTCCATTTACATTCCTTATTATGCCTCCACTTCTCAAAGAGCTAGGATTTCCCTGAGACACTCCGTCAAAGTTGGCTTTATGCCATCCTTCCGGGGGGAGAAGCCATTTGGCTTCCTGTCTTTTCATCTTTTTGTCTTTTGCCTTCTCTTTTTTTCTGCCACCTAATTCAATATCTCCCCCTTTCCTTATTGAATAGTTTTCCTTTATGTTTGCAAAAAAATTCTTTCCTATCACTTTAGCCAGCTCCTCTTTATCTCTGAAGATTCTGTTATTTCTCTCCTTCCAGATGCTCCAACAGAAATGATGCAGGATCCAGGAACTTAATTCCTAAAGTTGAGACCCATTGAACATACACTTCCATTAACATAAGAAATCCAGGAGGTTAAAAGGCACACACCAGCTGAATCCCAAGTCCTGGGTGAGGGAAACCCAAACCTCCCTGGAGAAAGAGTAATGAATGAACAAATGATTGCCAGTCTCCGTCTGATCTTTGAATAACTCACATCTACTAGGCATAATATGACCTCTTTTTATGAGGTTATCCTAGGTAAGGATTTTGTCCTGTAGAGCCAGCCAATAGAACATATTAATTTTTGGAATGAGGCCAGGAATCCAAGCCCTCGACCAAGGAGGAATCTCTTTTAATCTCCAAAGGGCCGAGTACCCAGAGGCAGCAGTATATTGCCCATTAGCATTATCTCCCTAGACCAACTCATCCTTGTTGTTATTTAGGGCCATAGAGTTAAGCATAATATTTCTTAAAATGTTATATAATATAAAAGTATATATTATTGTTTTAACATTTTTAATTGAATGATTAAAAAATATAATATTAGAAGTATAAATATCTAACTAAATTAGTACATTGAAATTTATTAAACATTGATAAGAAATATATCTTTTAAAAACTATTATGTTTTTAAATCTATGACATCCTACTCATATAAGAGTAAATGGATTTACCCAATCAAATTATTGAAAAATATTTTTAAAAATATTGCATGTATATTGTACACAATTCATTAATTTTATAATAAAACTAAAAAATGATTATTTTAATGGTAGAAATGAAAAAGTTTTAATCATTGTTTAAGGTGTGAAATCTAAAAATTGTCGCAATAGTACTTAACCTTCCAGCAAGTACTAATAATTGGAAATAGTAACTGGCAATATATGGCACTTCAACCTAGCTAGCAATCGGAGATGAGGAAGATTACGTTAGTGCTTTGTCATCTCTTCCAAATGCAACTTCTTTTTAGACCTGTTCTGGCTGGTTTTGCTAGTATTATATGAGATTCGCTCCTCGGATAAATACACTTATCCATCTTCACTTTTGCCTGACAAGGAGAGCATCCATATCAAGCTGTCAAAGAGACACCCCTTATATAGTATGATCCCACCATAGTGCTTATGCACACCGTTCGACCTTATTTTATTAGGCAAAACCAAAAAAATTGTAAGCAATGTTATTATTAAAAGAAGTTATATGATGATCCTCCCATGGCCATTACTACAAAACCTATCGACATATAGTAAATTTGTAATAAGCATATTTGATCGAAAGGATAAAGGGTATAGGTAGAAAATCGACAATTTATCCATTTGAATTTCATTTGAAAATGTTCAAGGATTTAATACTTATGACCATGTCAGGTATAAATTAACTTCTTTTATATAAAAAAATTTAAACTTATATAAAGGAAAAATTATTTGTGGATGTGAATCACTGAGATAATATATTATTTTTTAATGCTTGAATATGTAAATGAGAAATCAAATTTCTTTTGTCCAAAATGATTTGAATAAAAAAGCTTATCAAAATTGTTAATGTGGAAATGAAATAGAGGACATTTCTCACTTAGGATTTAGAAAACACCCACTAAAACCTCCAATCAAAATATGGTGTGTTGAACATTATTTGAAAAAGGTTTATAGATTTTATCCAAAAAGAAGAAAAAAAAGTTTTTGTTCCACAATCCATATTTCAAAAAAAATTTAATTGATGCTTGATATACAAAATAAAGCAATTCTTACAAATAGAAGTCATCAATCCTCATTATTATTGGCACAAACCAGATACTGGTATAGATGGTAACAAGAGCAAAACTACCAAAAGGCAAGTTGCAATGATTTGCAATCCTGAAAGAAAAACCTACAAAGAGTTCAAACCCAAGTTGCACAGGCCAAAAAACTTTTGAAATGAATAACATAGGGAATGAATTAGTCCAAAAAAGTATTAAGATACCCATATGACCAGCCAAATGCTAAGGGCCTATTGTGCATTAGTAGGAAAACCAAGTTTCATAGCTAAGGAGCTTAATTTTTTTAATTTGCTTTAAGTCTCTACCTCACTCAAAGATAAAATTTAAAGGAAAGGAAAAAGGATTGTAGAGATTCAGTATAGCTTACGAAATTATTTCAATTTAGAAAAAAAAAATCAAAAGATTCTCTATCTAGAGAAACTTAAACTAAAAGCTAAGTAGATCTTAATTTTATAATACACAAAAACAAAACTAGGTAGCATATGGGTGAAGGGAAGTATAAGATAGTATAATAATAATAATAAATGGAGAATAAAAAAGGCATTGAAGCATGCCTGATATAGCCATGCTACATGAAAAAGAAGGGGAAGAGGGCATAATGGAATCATTGAGTGGGATGATGAAGCAGAGCTTGTTTGTAATGAGGCATGGAGAAAGGATGGACAACTGCAATCCACATTGGGCCGAATCAATACCCAAGCCATGGGATCCTCCTCTCACGGATGAGGGAAAATTGTAGGCATGGAGGATGGGGCAAAGGCTCAGAAGGAAAGGAGGAAATATAATCAAGGTATTCTTCTCCCCTTTCTTGCATTGTGTTCATACTATGGCCAAGTTTGTTATCTACATCTCCAGCACTAGCACATGTGCTTGCATTGTTGATACACACCACCATGATTTTTGTTGGCTTAATTAAACAATAAAGTTGTGGAAAATGGTGCTCTATTATCTTTGTAACTTTCCTCATTAACACTATGATGCACTGATGATTTCTAGCAAAGACATCGACTAGCATAAATTATCAATAGAAACAAATATATATTTGAATAGTTTGATTGTTTCATACAATTATAAATAGATACTATAAAAGAAATGAATCCATGGTGACTGATTATTCGATCAAGATATAGGTAACATGTGAATTCTAACAATATTTTCTTGGCTTAAAAACATGATTATGAATGTTCTAGACTGTCTTGGAGAGGAGGATAACATGTCGACAATTTTTTTTTGGCAAAAAAAAAGATGTTTCTAGAATGTGTTGGAAGGGAAAAAAAATATGTGGACAGATTTTTTTCTTTTTGGCAAATATTAGAAGTTTCTAGAATGCGTTGAAGGGAAAAAGCATGTGGACAGATCCTTTTGGACAAAGATTAGATGTTTCAAGAAATTGCATTAATTACAACCACCCATCAATGGTGGAATTTTTGTGAAGTTCAAAAAAAACTTATAGTTGAATGAAAAATATTTCATTTTGACATCAAGTAATAAATTAATCAATTGTTCCACCTATGACTGTTCATTGTATTAGCTAATAGGAAGAGAAATAATAAATTTCTAATAAATTTAGAAAATAAAATAAAATTAGAAATGTTATAAATATAGGAACATGTGTAAAAATTCTAAGATTTGATTGGTTTAGGGAAAAATAAAGTAGCATTCAATGAATGTTATAGTATCCTGCCCATGACAAGAACTAATAAATATATAATTGTGTTTTAGTTATATTTTAAGAGAAGTTATAGTGGAGTTCACTATCTTCACTATATAATCATCTAGTTATGAATATTTAATATTATGAGAGAAATTGGAGATAACTTAATTAAAATTATAACTTCAAGTTTGAGTTATCTCTAGTTGCATCATGAACTAAAGGAAAAGTTAATATTAATATTGGACTTAAATAGAAGTTAAATTAATATTTTAGAAATGAAATTGATATTAATTTTTAATCTAATAATATATATTTATGTTTTTAATTAAATCAATCATGATTTTAGATTATTTAAATTAATAACATGCTAATATTGCATGATATTTTATATGCACGAAGAGATTTGACATTCAAATACTTATTGATTTAAATAATTTTATTAACATAATAAATTATATTAACATGTATATTCTTACTTTATTTTTAAACACATATTTATGGCTCAATCTAAACAACATAAAATGGTGGAATTAAATCATATGGCTAAAAACTATGTATTTTTTTAAGTACTTTATTTATAGTCTTGTGATGTTTATTTTCATGATGGTTTTTCTTTGTGGATCGTTTAGTTGGCCAAGTTAGGATGTGCACTAGAGGCATTTTTTATATTTATTTTATGATTATTTGATTGGATGTCATGACATACTTTATGATTTAAATTGAGATTTCTTTTGATGAGCATTTATGAGAACTTGGGTTTTGAGAACCAATGTTATTTTTGGGTTGCTTGTTAAGGAACCAAATCGATCAATATTATGTTTGTGGTATGGGACACAATTTTGGTTTGTGATTTTTGGGAAGGTAGTCTAGGTGCACGTCTATGGGAGTGTCTTGCAATGGGGGTCGGGGTCCAAAGTGGCTACTAGGGTAACTCATTGTAAGTTGTGTAACAAGTGATAACATAGTAATTAAAATACTTTCCTTCCCCATGCATTGAGACAAATTAAAAAGATAAGTTAGAGATTTTTCCTCATCCATGTCTTGAGTGCTTGTATAGGCTAAGGATGAGAATGGGATGATACCTTGAGAGGTATGACTAGTTTTCTCATTTTCATGAGTGAGTATTCTGGTTCCACATAGAGTCACTAGGGGGCTGGGGTCCTAAGAGAAAGCTAGGGTAACCTTAGAGTTGGCTCATGTGATGACACTCCATAGTAGCTAGCCTAGGTCTCCTTCAAGTTTTCTTTATATTTGCCTCTGGTATTATATTTATTGGTGGTGTACTTGTTAGATATTACTTTTGATGGTGTACTTATTGTGAGTTATTGTTTATTTATTAGATGTCAGTTATAGTTGATAGTTAACTTTTATTAATAAATGTCAGTTATTCATTAATAGTGTGTTTATTGATAGAGTTAGTGATTAGTGGTTTACTGTTATTGATGACAGTTGTTATATGTTGGTTATTGTGCTTGTGACACTTGACATTGATTTGGAGATGATTGTATCTTTTTGGTTTTGATATTTGATTTGTACTAGGTATTTGTTGTTGATTTTGGTATGTGATGTTGGTTTGGATGAGTGTCTTTTTTACTTTGGATATCTTTTATTTTTCATCAGTTTATGTTACCCTTGAGGTAGATTTGGCTATCAGGATTCCTTACCTAGGATTATTTTATGATTTGATTATCTATTTTTGGACCGTGCATTATCTCACATGCATGGTGGGAGTGGGAGCCTAATTAGGTAATCACATAGTTGGGAGGTAGTAACTTCTTACCATTTGCACCCCCCTCATATTTACAGATGTTGGATGCTTGTTGATACAGTTGTACCATTATCATTCTTATTCTTATCTTGGAGACTTGTATTCATTTGATCTATCTATATATCATGTGTTTTGAGATCCTACAAGTTAATGTATTGTATATTGATGTACTTGTATCCACTTTCACAGACGTTGTGACATATGCAGTGGATGTTATTCATTAAATGTGCTTTCATATTATTAGTTGTACTTATGAATTTTCTTATGTGATAATGTATTTGTTATTTCTTTATGATAAGGAGATTTTGTACTTGAGACTTAAACTAATTAATACAAATTTCTTAGTGTGACTCAATGCGAAGGAACTCTTGAGGAATAGAAACAATATTTGTAGTTGCTTGTGTACTTGATGTGTATGTATATATTACTTTTGTATTATTGCTATCTTGTGTTGTTTAAACTTTGAAAAAAATAGTTCAGTAAACTTTATAACATATTAGATTTATTTCTTTTGGGTTCTCGAGCAGGACATTACACCTTGGCTATTGATTATGTGGTAAATTTGTAAAATAACTTTTACAAAACTTGTAATTTTATAGAGATGCTTGTAATATTAGCTGAAGAAAGCCAAGAAAGTCAAATTAAATAATTTTATTATTCCTATATTAAAAGAACAACATATGCATGGAATAAAAAAAAAGGAGAGAAAATGTATGCTTATAAAAAATGTTTTCTTTTTCAAAATTCAAAAAATCGTCCTACCCTAAAACTACTAATAGAACAAAGACATCTACCTATCAAAAAAGAATAAATTAGTACTAAAGGCCAAGAAATAAGGGAAGAAACATAGCATTTTTAGCCAGGAAAAAATGAGAGCTACAAATAAACTCTATCAACTCAAAGGGCACTGAGAAGTGAGATTTCACTCTACAATGCTAAAACAACTTTGCTACCCTAACAAAGCTCCATGATGAAAAAAGAAAAGTAATCATTCAAGCCCATAAAGCAATAGGCATCCCCAAAACCCTCAAAATAGGGTCATCCCCTAGAAGAAAAGAAACAAAGGAAATTCAAGAAGGATGGAAAACAATATAGTACAAAAGATCTAGACAAAGATCAAGAATAAAAGAGTGGAAACTGCAAGAGCTTCAAATTAATTCCCAAGCTAGGATTACAAAAAAAATTAGTAACTATCCAAGCAAGCAAAAATTATCAAGATGAGAAGGACAAGAAAAGGAAGACAAAACAAGAAATTCATTATAATGTGACTAAATATTTAAGAAAGGATAACCAGGTACAATTTCACAAAGCTTTAGCAACCCTAGGTCTATAGGAGTCCCTCTACCCCAAGCACTTTTTAATAGTAAATAAAATTTTGATAGGAGTAGGAAATCCTCATTTAAATTGATCTAATTACAAGAAGCATAGGTTGGATTATAATAAAATCACCAAAAATACTAACATTTGTATTCTACCTCATAGAAAATGGGAATTAACACCCACTCCCTGTAAAATTGAAACCCTAATTAGGAAAATCTACACAGATCCTCTCCCTAAGGTCTAGCAAAATCTAGAAAACATTCCAACCCTATTTTCAAAATGATTGGGAGGAAACCAAAATTCTCCCTTGACAAACCAATATAATCCTAGCACAGCACACACCCAAATCATTTGTAATGAATATAGTGAAAAATAGATGGTGAGAATGAAATGATCAAGGAATGTTTGCTTACTGGAATGGCTTGATATCAACAATCTCTTAGATGGTTAAATAGCTTCAAAAATATTGCAAGAAGCAAGTAAGTTTTTCTATACACTCCACTCAATTACTTTATTTACATTGTAATAATAACTATACTAGGGATATGTGTCTAACAATTTCTTACTATTTTTTCAAAGGACACGCATTAAAATTTGTCAAATGGGGACCAAACTTCAATGAGTTTTCCATATAGAACAATATTGTCCCTACATGGATAGAATGTAAAGCCCTTTTGCCTAAACTTAACCACATCAAGATACTATAAAAAAATTAGAAATGACTAAGGCAACCTGATAGGTATAAAATTAGACTTTGTAAAAATGATAATGTGAATTTCTACTTAACATAGAAATCAGTAAGAAGACCTTTAATTCTAAAAATCTCCTTGCTAACAGATCCATATATAGGTTATAATTTGAAAAATATGAGTGTAATATTAACAACATCATTAATAGTAACACAAATATAATTAATCAACAAATACATAGAACATCATATCTATAAGTAACAGGAAATTAGGTTGTTGGTTTAAAAAATAGTCTTGACAATTGAGTGTCAACACACTTAACCATTTTTCACTATACATGCTGAGTACACAATGTATGTCAAGCCATAGATGGTGTCGAGCCATAGTTGGTGTCGAGCAAGTCAGAATGTAGTATGTGCTGAGTAATCTAGGAAATGTTTATGTGTCGAGTGATCCAGGAAACGTTCAGATTCTAAGCAATACAGAACATACATGTGCCGAGCAATACAATGTTTAATAGGTGTCGAGCAAACTAGGAAAGTAATAGGTACCGAGCAAGTTAGAAAGTAATAGATGTCGAGCAATCTAGGAATCAGTTCATGTCGAGCATCAATAATGTAATGAGTGCCAAGTAATTTAGGTTCAGCATAAGAGTTTGTGTTTTCACAAACTAAGATGTAAACCATTTTTGGAGCTGACTTAGAGAGATTTTGAAGAAGAAAAAGGATAAGGATGAATCATTTACATTCCCTATGAAATCTGCATGCAACCAATCAGAAAAATGGAGAAGGCATCAACCAAAATGCAAGGTATGAGCGAGAATTTGAGATTCAATATGGATCGTAGATCCATACCTAACCCTAAGTCTTCACATTCTTTAAAAGGAGGTTGAATGCACCATTGCATGTGTGACTGAGAATAGTGTATGGGAAGATTATAGCAAAATTTTAGTGTGAAGAAGGAAAGACTTAGAGGAATAGAGCAACAATTTAATATCTAGTTGGTCAAAACAACACAAGAGACAAGGAACACATACAGAGATCAGATCAAGCAAGGATCAGAATGAGAAGAGCAGATCTAGTACCTAAACCCAGTAATTTGAGATTGCATTCAATCAAGTCAAATGTTCTAATACTCTCTCAAAATTGTATTAGAGGTTGAAATCCTATATTTATAGGTTAGCTTAATAGCTAGGTAGAAGAACCTTTGGAGAAGGTGATTGAAAATCCTATGTATTAGGTGGGTTTAACAACCTATTGTAAATCCTTTAACAGGGTGACACTTCATGTAAGTGTTTGTAAATCATTTAACCAGGTCACTATTGACACAATGTAAAGCCTTTAACAGGGTAGGCCTTTCATAAGGTAGACCATCAGAAGTGGTTAAAAATTGATTGTTGTAGTAATTTTTGTGGGTGTCATCCCCACCCCAGTTTTACCTTCTTATCCCTGGAGGGTTTCTAGGTTACCAAATCTTTGTGTTATGTGTTGATGCATGCTTTCATTTCATGTTTGTTTATATGATTACATGCATATACATTACTTTAAATTATGTGTTAATAAGGGTTTAAAAGGATAAAAATTGGTTACTTCTGATTCACCTCCCCTCTTAGAAGTACTCTTCCCATTTGAATATTCCAACAATCTGTATCAGAGCTCTCATTCTCACAAGGAGAAGCCTAACAGCTTGGAGAAAAAGGTCAGAAGATGGAAGTCTTCAAACTTGGGAAGATCATTTACAATCAGGTGATTGATGTGTGAGATATCCCCGACAGAATATTTGCCTCTTAAACACCAAAATACTAAAACTTCAAAGGTTTGACATTGCGTTAAACACTTAGCAAGCAAAGTCGCTCAAAACTAGTAATACTATGAAGTTTGTTAGGCAAGGGAGTGTCTCAAATAATACAGCAATTAGAATAGATATAACCAAGCAGTAATAATGCCAATGATGTTCAGGAAAGAATCAATGTTCCAATAATCAAACAATGAACCCGGATCATATAGGAATAAAAAGAAACCTGAGATTACTGGCCTCTATGGAATGTGCCGATTCTGAACTAGTCTCTTATACTCGGTAGAGTCTGATGCTTCAATTCATGCTACTTCCATTATCTTTGCCGCCACAACACATTAAACCTATGAGAAAAATATTAAACTTACATTTGCAAGCCAAACTCCTTTTCACTGATCCGGTCGAACCTTAGTCAACTGCTTAGTTAGCGCCATATGTCACCTCTGGATTAGCTCTTAAATATGCATCAATCTCTTATTTCTGCCGCCTGTCTGCCCTGTCATCGTAGTCACCATTTCGTGCCTTCATGATCTTTATCTTTAAACAGGAACAAACCGTAGAGATCCTGTGCTAACTGCCCTCTCCACCTTTTCCCTTAACTACACAGTAACCGTCTTAGTCGTGATATCTCTGTGAGCGCTTAGTCTCTGCCTCGCAACATCATGGTTATCTTCACTAGCTAAGAAAATGTTCAACAAGTGAAGCTCTCTCCTTCATAGTGTCCAGTCGGTTTTTTCAACGCCTCTATATTGTGCTCCATCAGCTCTTCGATACAATAGGATCTAACACTAGCACTGCAATTGGATGAGATGGAGGTATTCAATTCGGATCCGCTGGCAGCTTTACAACTAAATATCAAACTAGAAGGGATGCCATCTTGACTTCCCTTGCCTCCTTTCTCTCTGTCATTGTTGCCGCTGGTGAATCTATGGGATCATTTACTGCCTTTGCCTCAGCTGCTGCGCCTATACAATGATAACGCCGACTGTCCAAGGGAAATTCCAAACCTGCGGATTGGTGTGAAGGACCGAATGCACCTCCGCCCAATGTGATCGCGCGACCCAAACATATTCACTATTAATCTGCTCTTTGACTGCTGCTGTCGGCGGAATGAATTCGAGATTGTTTTCTAACTCCTAATGAATTGGTGCTGATGCTTCTGCCGGTCGCGCTGACTATCCACCTTTATATGATATGCACTCCTCAGAACTGACGCCTGTGCGATCCTACTACGGAATGTGACGAATCAAGACCCACGCACTCGGATGACAATGTTGGCTCAAAAATAACTGGTCTTTGCAGGCGTGGTTGGCCGTCAGGAAACCCTCACTCTATCTCGGATTAATTCTCTCCCCCTGTTAAAAACTTCTGCGGAAATTTGGCCTTAGGCCACAACTTTGCTTCAATGAAATGGCTGAAGTACCATTTCCAGGATTGCGATTAGTTAATCCCTTTCTAACTGAACCTCCAATGATCAATGAATCGCAAGATTTGGCCTCAGGCCACAGATTTGTCCCTGATGAAATGACTGCAGCGTCACCTCCAATCTGCAATAATTTGGATGATATTTCACACCCTCAAAATCGCGTACCGATTGAGAGTTATCGTTCTCAATGGCCAACTGTGACAATTGCCGAAACCCTAGGTTTCCACAATGCACCCGTGATTGAATCACAATCTGAAAATACAAAGAGAAATAATCAACTGCTTGATTCGAATGGAGCCCCGGGGTGCCTATTTATTCTTTTCCCTCCATCCTCTCCAGAGACTTCTAGAACCTTTTTGATCTTATCCCTCCAGTGACTTTATTAAATATTTTCCAAGTCACTTATTAAATACTCCAAGTAACTTTATTAAATACAAGGTCATCTTTTAATATTTATTTATTTAATTAAAATAACTAATTAGTCATCCTTGGACAACCATTAATTAAATTAATTAAATCGAACTGTCACCAAAAATTGGGGACATGATAGTCCGCCCTTCCTGAAATTGCTTGTCCCCAAGCAATGGCTGAACCAAGAACCAATCAGTCTACCTGGATCCCAAATGTAAATCTGTGTATCATCCCAATCCGCATCATACTCCCGTGGAGAAATCATCAATACCAGTATCTGAGAAGTTGTACTCAACATCCAAACAGCTGACAACTCTGATGAAATCATCTGAAAACCAACTGTAGATGCTGGTAGAAGAAAACATTCTGCAGAACTCAAGCCAACTGAAACATCAACTCTATCAAAACTCAAGCCCCTGTCAAAAAGACACCTGCACCCAACTGTATTGTAGATATGACAACAGCCATAGGTACCTGAATTACTGCCATCAAATTCAATCTCTGAAAAACTACTCTGGGTGTGTCGATGCTGCAGGCTGAGTAACTTGCTACTACCAACTTTATTTTCGAAAGATGGTGCCAATCTATCCCCTAATGGATGGTAAGAAACTGGAGCCAATCTACATCTGCGTGAAATAAAATCTTCTATCTCCATGTCAAAAGGAAAATGATGAGCGTACCCTACCATATAATGCCAGTAAGAACCTCCAAACTCTGCTGCTGGCTCATCATCACTGAACTGGGAATCAACAGATGGCTCCATTTTCTGACTCCAAGTGACTGTAGGCTGGCTAGGATCCCGTGCATTCTGCTCAACAAACCCCTCCTCAAGATCCCTGTGAGGTAGCATAGTAGAAAGGATCCCTATAATCTTCTCAACCAATCTGCAAATAACACTAGTATCTTGGATGAGAACACCCTCTGTCACCTTATGCGAGTCCAAATGAACACATGCACTATCCAGCAAATACTCCATGAACGGTTCAGTGCAGTAAAAATTATATGAGGAAGCATTAACATACTCCCCTTTACACCACAACTGGTTCTCTTGTAAGGGTGGCATACTCAGTTGTACCACACTATCAACTATCTGAGTAGAATCAACCTGGAGACTTGACTCTACCGGTATCCCAAACTCATTAAGACCAACTTCTTTCAAAGCCTGAACATGTGTGTCAGTCTCAACAATAAGCTCCTCAAAAGCAACTGTAGGAGTGTACTTACCGTCATCTACCTCAGTAGTCAAATGAATTGGGTCTGGGGTTGGTTTTGACCGCAAATGCTCCAACTCCACGGTCACCTCCTTCAACTGAAACTGCGACTTCTGTAGATCTCGCTGTGTGTCCTCTAATGCCTCAGTAGTCGCTATGAGCTCTTGGGAAAGCTCACTCACCTCCTCTTCGATACATCTGGTACCATGACTGAAAACCTCTGAAATTCACTAATATAGACCTCGATATTGCCAGTCTGTTTTAATTGTGCAAGATCGCGAAAATAAATTTCTGGATCCTTCTTATCAAAACGTTCAACTAATCTATCCACGAAGTCCTGGTATGATGTTACCTGATTGTGCTGCAAGGTAACCATTCCATGTGACCACTAGTCATGAGCTACGGCTTCCAGATGCAAGGTAGCATATCTGATGGCATCTATTTCAGACATAGGCCTTAATGCTAGGAAGGTGTCCAATTTGTGAATCCAAGCTTGTGCCGTCATCTGACCACTCCCATCGAAGAAAGGAAAAGTAAGTTTACTGACAGCTCGTTGTAACTCACTTTCATGACTCCCTCTAGGTCTCCGATTCTGGCGGCTATTCCTCATATGTTCTCTTCTTTGGTTTAGATATCGATCAAAGTTTAATAACTCACGCACATGCGGGGGTAATGCTTGCCATTCTGCCGTAGCAGCCCTGAGATCATCCTGAAAATCTTCTGGTGCGTCGTCTTCTCCTATCTCTTGAGCCTCTTCCCTTAAGAAGGTGGGACGAGTAGGCCTATTGGCTGTCCATGATCTGCGCCTAGGAGCACCTTGTGATCCTGCCACACTCCTATCGTCGTGATCAGATGTGCCTCTTCCTTGATCTTGAATCCTGGGCTGAATAACTCTTTCCATTATGGTAGTCAAAGCCTGTAGTGTCTGAGTTATTTCTTGTTGTCCGTTAGTCATGGCTCTGTAAAATTCTCTGGTTTCATCATCGTCGACTCTGGGAAATCTTGGCGGACTCTGTCTTTCACCCATATCCCTGTTCTTGAATATGGTTTTCGAGTACAACTCCAGAAATTAGGGTACTTTCACCCAATCAGGATGGCAGGACTACTGCTCTGATACCACTGAGATATCCCCGACAGAATATTTGCCTCTTAAACACCAAAATACTAAAACTTCAAAGGTTTGACATTGCGTCAAACACTTAGCAAGCAAAGTCGCTCAAAACTAGTAATACTATGAAGTTTGTTAGGCAATTTTGTGGATTCGATTTCTATTCCATTGGAGCGATTTGTGGCCATTGGTCTGCAAATTCTCAAACTATCTTTGGGAACGTCAACTCCCATGGATAAGCGGTTTTGAGGGTGTGAAATATCATCCGAATCATCACGAATTTGGAAGTGATACCACTGTCACTTCATTTGAACAAAGTTTGGCGACCAGAGACCAGTTCGTGGTCATCAGGATATCATATAGAAGGTGTCAGTTGTTGCAGGTCCAGAGGAATTATCGGGAGCTCAATTCAGAACCATTACTCTTTTCAGATAGGGCCGAAAATCATCAACCTGACTTACCCGCCCTCCAACAGTCCCAATTCCAAGCATAGAAAAAGGACGTTCGAGACAAGGAAGCATCGAATTGTCAGGGAGGTGAAACGCGTGGGAGAAGAGCAGATCTAGTCTGCTAACGACTCAGGGAGAGGAGAATATAGCGGGAGAAGAGCAGATCTAGTCTGCAATGACTCAGGAAGGGGATCGCGCGGGCAAGGAAACATTGGATCGAGCATTGGATTGATACGTCCATTGCAGATTCGCCGCATTGGCAATTACCTTGGATAGCACAGGTTTGGGATCCCTCTCCAGATCTGAACCCGACTCAAGACCCTCACCATTCGGCTCATGCGGTGGTTGCAGAAACGAACTCGGACCAATCTAAAGGGAAACCCGTTTACAAAGAACAGGCGCAGGTTTGAATAACACTCCAAAACTGTTCAAACACCATTCGGGAGGAGGAAGAATCGAAGGCATGGTCCACATTGGGAAATGATTGCGCTCAGACCCGAAACTGGGTTATAAGTTTGATAGCAGCGCCACTCTTTGAAGGCAGAACTTGACCGAATTCCACAACCTCCTGTTGACGGAAAACTCAGGCGAGAAAGGATACTCTTGAAGTCATTTGAGGGGGTTGACTCATTGTGTGGAGACATTCAGATTGATGAAGATAAGGAACTCAAAGAGAAAGCGCAGCATGAGTTTGCTGTGAGTATATCGAATGTTGCCAATGTCTTTTTGTTAGCCTTTAAGGTGAAGTATCACACTGTTGTTATCACTATCAGCTTACGTATATGTAAAGTGCAGAAGTTGTTTTGCAATATGTGTTAACACTTTCATTTTGAATAAGGAAAAGAAACATTGTGGAAACTATTGAAAAGGGTTATCTCAATGTGCAACTAGCTCTACACAAAGTAGAGGAAGCCAGGGAGGAACTGAGAAAATCCTTGAAAATAAGGAAGGAGATAGCCATAGCTGAAAATGACATACACTACAAAGAGATTGACACCTTACAAGTGTTTTCAAATGGAGATTCCAAGGAATTTGATGTAGCAATAGTAGAATTAATGGAGAAAAATAGAGCACAAGCTGAAGAAATTAGATTACTCAAGCTTGAACAAGAATCACAAGCCATAATGCTTTGTGAAGTGTTTGAACAAAAGAAAAGAGTTATTGAAGACAAGGCCATGATAGAAGATGACAAGAGAAATCTCACCAATAGGCTAGAAGAGAAGATAATTGAATTTGAAAAGATCTCAAACATGTAGTTGGACACCTTAAGCCAGATGATGAATGTTCATCATGAGCTAAACATCAAGGACATTGAGATTTCCACCTTGAAGATGTAGAATGAACAATTGTAGAATGAATTGAAGAGAGAAAAGGAAATAGTAGATGTAGTGCCTGCCCCTAGTTTGCATTTCTGTTATCATTGTCAAATTCTTTTAGGTTGATTTTATGCATTGATTAGTTTAGAGATATTTGATTTACAATATTATGATATTATTTCATGTCTTGAATTACAAATGCATCGGTTATTATTGCTTAGTTGATTTCATTCATGTGTTGTTAATGGTATTTTGATGATCCTAGTTAGTAAATGTGGTTTCTTTTATAAAAATGTTAACATGATGTCTTTAATGATGATTATGTTGTATTGATAGAGATGCATTATTATATGTACGCATTTGATCTTAGATTTGTGATTATTATACTTACCCCATACTTGCATGTGTATGGTGTGTGTGTTTATTTTATCTTTCTGTCTGACGTGTTTGATGTGGTTAAGGGAGGGAATCGTAGTCACCTGCTAGTCGAGATCTACACGATGAACCACTCCCCGCCATTGTCTGTTTAGTTTAGATATATTATATACATGTACATGCTCGTCTTTTATGCAGGATGCAGGTACCGGGCATCGACTTCCCTGAATTGCCAGGATGAGCGTGCCCTATTACAAATACTCAAATGGTGAGAATGGGAAGATAATGATCAGGTCCAATCCTAGCCATAAGCCTATAATACTTGTCCTGCAAGGAGGACTCGTAACAGACTGTCTACCCTTTTTAAACCCGTGAGTATTTTATGCGTATGTTGTTTTGTGAGTCTTTGATGTATTTTCTATTAATTAAGTCTAATTAATAGATTAAATTAATAATTTAATTTAATGAAGAATTATTATGACTTTTTGAATATTTAATTATATTTAATTAATTGAGAAATTAATTAAATATAAAGAATTGAATTGGAAGATAAAAGTTTTAAGATTAAATTTAGAACATGATAATATTTATTTAATTTAATAATAATATATTTAGAGTTCATTTTTAAATAAATGCTAAATATTATTGTTATTTAAGTTAATAAATATTTATCAAATTAAACATTCAAAATATATTAAAAAGGAAAAAAATATTTTATTATGAATATGTTTTAAGTTCGCATTAATAAGTTTAAAATATAGAAATTAATTTAAAAGATAAAAACATGTGAACTTGAATAAAAGTATTTTAATAAAGTACGCATGAGATTAAAATTATAAATTAACTTTAAAAGCAAAGTCAAAGTGGAAAGTTAAATAAAGTAATTTAACAATTCACTTAAAGTGCATAAAGGAGTAATAAAAGAATATCTTAATTAAAAAGAAAATTAATTGTGCATGAATGAATTAATTGAATAAGAGAGAATTAAATATTGGAAATAAAAGTTAAAGTTTAAATTTAGAACGTGATTATATTTATTTAATTTAATAATAATATATTTAGAGTGCATTTTTAAATAAATGCTAAATATTATTGTTATTTAAGTTAATAAATATTTTATAAATTAAGTTTCTAAAAATGAAATTAAAAGTGAAAAGATATTTAATTATCATAAAGATTATAGTTCGCATGATTTATGCATGAGTTGAAAATAAAAGAAATCAATTGAAAAGATTAAACATGTGAAATTAATAAAGATATTTAATAGCATTAAGTGCGCATGAGATTTATAAGTTATAAATTGATTAAAATAGAAGTTGAGTGGAAATTAAATAAAGAGATTTAATAATCCATTTAACGTGCATGAAAATATGAAAGATAAGATAAATAAAGATTGATTTTAGAGTTATCGAGAGAAGATCAAGAGACCTCTCGGGTAAACGCACAATTAGTGCTTCGATTGTAGGAAGAGAACTCCTTATCAAAATTGGAGGGTTCATTTTTCAAGAGAGATTTTTGGGAGACAAGTTTGAGAACACACACAGGTTTTGGAGAGCAATTCAGAGGGTTTGGAGAAGAAGGAATTTTTCGTAGCTTAAAGGATATTGCTTGCAGTAGAAATTTTCATCCAGCTGTTAGAGTTTTAGCATCAATACGAGGTAGGGTTTTGAAATCCCGTGAATGCAATTTTAATTGGAAATATCTGTCTGCTTCGTGATTGTTGGGTGATTGAAATTACGTTTGTCATCTTGATTGTGTTCCCGATCTGATTGATTGATAATTAGTCTCCTGAAATTTTGTTTATCATTTCGATTATTTTCAAGATCTAATTGGTTTAAATTAGTTTCTCATTGTTTATACAGAAGAATCATTGAGGAAATTAATTAAATCATGTAGGGTTTGAAGGAAAAGAATATTTAAAATTAGAAATTCGAATGATTTGTTGTGTCTTCTCTACCAGACTATATTTGCTGATGATATTTAAAAAATAAATAAAAGAAAATTTGATTAGTTGCTCAAATTTTCTCTATCAGATTAACATTGAAAATAATTTTTAAAAAATAAATTATATATATATATATATATATATATATATTAAAGAAAGTTTGTTTTATAAATTTAATATGTTTATAAAATTTATTAAAATAAAATTATTGAGAAAAAGTCTTTTGTTAAAATTAATAAATTTTTTTTTAAAAAAATTATTAAAAATAATATATATATATATATATATATATATATATATATATAATGAAATTGGGAAGTGGGGGCCACGACCTCCCCCAACTTCCCCCCTGGTGTACGGCCGCCGGCAGTCCCTGCTGACGCAGGTACTGCGTAGGCGAGCTGCCGCAGGCCCTGCGTTAGCAGGCCTGCCGCCAGCAGCAGCCTTTTCAAAGGCATGCGATTGTTTTAAAAATAATTCGCATTAAAATTAGATTGTTTTTTTTAAATGTTTATTATTAGATTTTATTATTAATTTTGTTTTATTATAATAAATAATATTTATATTAAATTATATGTATTAAATTTAAATTGTTAATAATGTTTTTTTTAATAACTGTTAATTTAATTAATAGTTAATGAAATTTAAATAGTTTATTTTAATTAATTATTAATAATTTTTACTAAATAGTTTTCTTAAATATTAATTAATTAATTAATTTTATTATTAATTATTTAATTAATTTATGAACTGGTAATTGTTATTTTAAAAGAAAGGGGATTTATCTTGTGGATTTTGGAGTTGACCTAGTTTGACCAATCTAGGATGTACACCAGAGGCTTTGTCAGATTTCTTTAATACCCTTTATGTGGTTGGATGTCATGATGTGTTTTGTGGTTCATATTGGAGATTATATTTATGAGGTTTATCTTGTGGAGAAATTATGTCTACTTGGGTTTGGAAAACCATCTTATTATCAGGTTGCCTGTTAAGGAACCGAGTTTGATCTTTAGGGTTGTTGTGGTATGGGACACAACTGTGGATTTATGTGTTTAGGAGAGGTTGTCTAGGTACGTGACTTGGGAGTGGCTTGCATAGGGGTCTGGGACCCAAAGTGGTCAGTACCAGGGTAACCTAATGCAAGTTATGTAATAAGTGATAATCTAGTAATTAAAATTTATGGGGGGAAACACACTAAAAAGATAAGTTAGAGATTTTTGATCTACCCATGCCTTTAGTGCTTGTATAGACTAAGGATGGGAATGAGATGAGTGCCTCGTCTTCTTGAGAGGGCTTTCTAGTTTCCATATGTGTGATGTTGAGGGTCCGGGGTTCATAGTAACCAGTCCAGGGTAACTCAATGCTTGAGGGTCCGGGGTCTATTAAGAGATCAGTCCAGGGTAACTCAAGCAACCATGTGATGACACTCCCTACTATGTAGCCTGAGTCTCCTCTGTAGATTTTGTGTGTACCTCTGGTGGTGTACTTATTGTTGGTGGTGTATCCATTGTCGGATGTGTTTATTATAGTTACATACTTTCATTGAGGATGATTGGTGATTCATGGATGTTGTACTTTTGACATGTGGCTTTTGACTTGAGATGATTATCTTTCGTTGACTTTATCTTATGATCTTGGTATTTGGTTTATACTTGGTTTGTGTATGATGTTTGGTTATGTGGTGTCGGTATTGGATTGAGCGTTCTTACTTTTGGATTATTTTATCTTCTTGAGTAGCATGTGTTACCTTTGAGGTAGTTTTGGCTATTAGGGGTACCTTGCCTAGGAATGTTTTATGTTTGATAGCCATTTGTGGATCGTTCATTATCTTCCCTGCACGGTGGGAGTGGAAGCCTGACTAGGTAACCACGCGGTCGGGAGGTAGTGCCTTCTTACCATTTGGGTCCCCCTTCACATTGTCAGCTGTTGGATGTGCGTTGCAGAAGATGTACCTTTATCATTCTTATTTCTTATCTTAGAGACTTCTTTTCAGATGATGTATATATGTTATCATGTATTCTGATTTATTGTATCTATTTTCACATACCCTGCGACATGTGCAGTGGATGTTATTTAATGGATGTACTTTCATTGTAATATTTATACTTATGCTTTGCTTATGCGATTATGTATCTGTTATTTCTTTATGATCATGAGACATTGTACTCAGAACTTAAACTAATTAATTTAAAATCATTAAATGTGACTCAACGTAAAGGAACTCTTGAGGAATTGAAACTATATCTGTAATTGATTATGTGTATTTGATATGTATGTTCTTATTGCTTCCGCATTAATGTTATCTTGATGTTGTTTAATTTTTTATTTTATTTTAAAGTTCAGTAAACATTGTAACATGTTAGGTTTATTTCTCTTGGGTTCCCGAGCGGGGCGTTACAGTAGAAAGTTACAACAAACCTAATGAGGCCATCAAGTACTTTGAGAAATTGTTGAAATCACCAAGGGCTAGTAATGATACTTTAGGACTTGGCTACATCAGCACCAAAGAAGGAGAATCATCCAAGGCTGTAGAAGAAAGAATAAACAAAGGTAAGAACTCTAAACCTACTTGTCATTTTTGTGGTAAAAAGGGACATACCTCTAATGTGTGTAGAAGCAAGAATAGTTATCAGCATGAGAAGCCTACGAATGCAAACTTTTGTCACAAATGCCAAAAACAAGGACATTCAACACAAGACTACAGAATGAAGACCATGAGGACAACAAGATTTGAGGGACACTACTACAACTGCAAAAAGTATGGACATAGAGCATTTGGATGTAGATCAAAGCCTATGTGGACACCTAATCAGCTTGCAAGAGGAATCAATCATGCGCATCACTACAATTGGGATTATAATACGAGGTATAGCTATCACTATTGCCAAGAGTATGGACACATTCTTGAAAATTGCATAAGGACACATTTCAAGAGAAGCTATAGTAGGTGGCTAAATCAAACTACATGTTTTAGTTGCTTGAAGACCAGTCATATCAGCAGAAACTATCCTATATAGTCAAAAGCACCAAAGACTGAAGTCAACAAAGGAAAAGAGAAGATTGATGTTGAACAAATAAAAGGACAAATGAATAAAATATGGAAGAAGAAAGGTGAAGGTAGCACATCAAATGGAGAGATCACTTCACCCAAGAGTTCAAGTGATCACCCCCCATTTAATTAAGCACAACACAGATACATGGGGCTGATACATATAAAGATGTATCATACATTAGCCCAAGAAAACATAGAAGTATTGCAAAGAAGAAAAATGCATGAGAAAAGATGCCAAGTTGAAAGTTAGAAGATGATGCCAAGCTACCTTTGGTTGCTGAGTGAAACTCTAGTAGATGTCGAGTAGATGAACTTTAGTGGAAGCTGAGCTGATAAAATCTTTGGAAGTCGAGTGTACAGTTGTAATCTCAAGTGCAATAAATGCTAGATTTTTGAACCTAATAAAGGTGAAAATTGTTCATTTTTGAATCATACGAACATGAAGTGAAGTCAAGAAAAGTGAAGAGGTGATACTACAGTGATCAAACAACATTTTGCAGTGATTTTAACCTCAATTCAACTCCAATTCATCGATTCACAGGTATTTCATTCAAGTGTCAAGCTACGCAAAGTGTGAAAGTTTATTTTATTTTAAACCCTAGTTCGAAAAACAATGGCATATGGGTCAAGAACTACTAAGGAGAAGGAGAATCATGAAATTCAATTAGTCAGTAATGAAGTCAAATAGCAAGAGTTTAGGCCCATTCCTGAAGTTTCTTATACAAATCATCTCGTTGGTGCCCTATCCATAATTCCTGATAAAATTGTCATGGTTCAAGACATTTGAAAGTGTTATAATTGCAAAGTTGGAGCTGTAGGAGATTTGGAGATTTTTAATGCATTTGATAAATTGTGTGAAAATGGAAAAATTAAAGATGAATTCTCCATAGTGGAGAACAAGGGTTTGAGCAAAGCCCTAGTTTTCCCTATTATTTTCAAAACAAAATGAATACGCATAGTATTGAGCAGAATCCATGATGGAGCTTTTTGGTTAGAGACAGGGCCAGTAAAGTTTACAAAGAAAACTCTACATAGGGTTACTGGTATTCCAACCCTAGATTGGCAAAAGACCCTAAGAAGTGACAAAAAGGAGGCCATTGAGAAGAATATAGGTGCAAAATGGAATAATAAGGGAATGAAAATAGACACCATCACAGAACCCCTACTAGATTTTGCTGTGAGAGTCATATCCCACAAATTCTACCAGTCAAGGAAACTAAATAGTGTACCATGTATAGCAGTGGACATTAGGAAAAGAAAGATCATACATATGATCTTGTAGAGCTCATGTTACAATAGATTAATGAGAATCTAGGAGCTATAAGGAAGTCTAAGGGAGCTCAAATCAAAGTTGGCTCAGTTTTGGTTTGTATGTTTTATTATATCATGAAAGAATTTCCTTTAGTAGGCAAGGTGAGATGGGATCCAAATAAAACAATTGTTGAGCAAATCAATGGATTCATTGAGTGGATGGGTGAAAATTTTGATGCCCGAATGATTAGCTACTTTGAGGACTTCAAGAAGTCCATGAAATAGAGAATAAGGATACCAGTTTCACTAGTTGAGTAGCATGAAAAGGACATTTTCTTTCTTGTGGACATTGATTACACTTATATACAAGCATTAATACCTATAATGAGATGGCTTAGGCCACTAGGTTATGAACTTGATGTTGACCAAGCCTCAATAGCAATAACAACTCTACTTGCAGAGGAAATTGACAAGACTGCAAAACATTTTGGAACCTATGACGTTGTCAAATCAAGGGTGGTGACAGATCTTAAGACTACCACAGTAATAAAGAAGAAGGACAAATTGATGAAGAAGATCAAGAAGAAATTTGGTGTTGAAGAAGCAGGAACAACAGAGGAAGAGGAGGCAAATGAAGAAGAGGATGACAATGAAAATGAAGAAGATGAGCCTCTACAATTGACACAAGGTCTAGGTGAGGATAAAGAGGAAGGCGTCGAGGAAGAAGAAGCTGAGGAAGCACCTATCAAAACTAAAGTCACCAAGAGGAAGGCTAAAAATCCACTTGCTCCTCAACCCAAAGCAAAGAAAGTGGCAAAACTTGCACCAAAGAAGCCCACTGCTAAAGTCACCACCAAAGCTACAACACAAAAGGCTAAAGAAGAGGCAGAAAAGAGGAAAACCACCAAGAACACTGAGGAGCAAAGAAAAGAAGAAAATATGTAGCTCAACCTGACTTAGATGAAGAAAAGATGGAAATAGATGATAATAGTTAGTTCAAAGTGGTAAGCCATCCACCCAAGTCTACTATAGATAAATTGTGTACAAAGATTAGAAATGATGACTTGAAAGATTTAAAGAATTTAGATTTTAATAAGCTCACTAGGGAAGAGAAAAATAAAATAGAGGAATCTATGTATGCTATGATGGTCGAGTACAAGCACACACCTCTAGAGCTAGATGGCTCAATACCCAAGGACTTGTACAAAATAGTAGAAGACAAATGGTATTTTTGCTTGAAAATGGAAAAAGAAATAAGAGAGTCTACTCTAGCTAGACTGTTGCCTGATTTGACTAAGGGTCAAGTGACTAATGTAGTCAAGAGGCACAATAATAGGTTTACTCCAAAGTATAGAGCATTCAGTATTTTGCAGAATAAAATTGAAGATGTAGTCAGCAAATCCACAAGATTGTGGAAAATAATATACAAGAAAATTGATGATGTGTTTGATGAAGAATACAAGGTAGAAGTAAGTGCCAAGATAAAGTAAACAAAAATAGGGAAGAAGGAGGAAGATAAGAAGAAAGGAGAGAAGAAGATTGAGGAAGAGAAGAAAGTGGACGAAGAAAAGAAAGATGAAGAGGAGAATAAAGAGGAAAAAGAGGAAGAAAAGGGTACAAATGAGCAACAAGAACAAAGTGTGCAATACACACAACTATCACCTCCTAGCCCTCCTCATGCCACCATCACACATGCAGAGATTCTCAAATAAAGGATGTTATTGACACTTATGGTCAAAACATCAATCCATTAACTGTAGAGGATCTAGCAAAAATCCTTGACCAATCAACACAAGCAGCTAGATTATGTTCAAGCCCAATACTGGTCAGTGTTGATGAGTTGCAAAAGGAAGTAGTAAAATCAAAGAAAGTCAAGGTGAAAACACAAGAACCACCTTTGACCATACAAACTATTTGAATCCTATTCCTTCCTCCACCATCTTCACCAAAAGAAGTCACAAATGCACTTCAAGTGTCGAGTGCAGCAACAGGGGAAGACAAAGAGAAAATAATAAAACAGTCAGTCAGCACACCCCCAGCCATTAATAGTGAAAAAGAGAAACAAGTTGAAGAGAAGGAAGAGACAAGAGATGAGGAGCAATCTGCAATAAAAACTTTGGTTGAATTACCATAAATAGTGTAGTGCCTGCCCTAGTCTACATTTTCGAGCTACATTTCTGATATCATTGCCAAACTCTTTTAGGCCAATTTATGTTTGATGATTAGTATTATTATTTTAGAGATTATCAGATGTTGTTTTACACTTAGTTTATTATATGATGAGATTACTTGGTACTCTATATTTCATGCATGTATGATGATTATTCAATGGTTTCAGTTATCGATGATGATTAGTTAGATGGTTTATTATTCCATGTGCTTCTTATGGATACTTACCCCGTACTGCATGTGTATGGTGTGCGTGTTGTTTTATTTATGTATGGTGTTTCTGATGTGGTTAAGGAAGGGAGTCGTAGTCACCTGCTAGTCGGGATCTACACGATGCACCAATTCCTGCCATTGTCTGTTTAGCTTAGAATATTGTGTTTGTACATGCGTGAATTTTATGTAGGTTGCAGGTACCGGGTATCGACTTCCCTGAATTGTCAGGATGAGCGTACCCTATCGCACTGTCTCAATGGTAAGAGAGGGGAGATAAACTCTTAAGTCAAATTCCTAAACCCTTTAGCCAATTGTCCTAATTGATAATTAGGACAAGTATCTGAGTTAAGTACCCTCTGAATGCATCAAATGATGTAATTTCGGGATTATAACCTTTTTGTTTTGATTTAGTATATGCTTTTCTATGTAGGGTTTTCGTATGTTGTTATATGAGTCCTTGATGTGTTTTCTATTAATTAAGTCTAATTAAAAAGATTAATTAATGATTTAATTTAATAGAGAATTATTATGATATCTTTAATATTTAATTAATTAAGAAATTAATTAAATAAAAGAATTAAATTTGGAGATTAAAGTTCAAAGATAAATTTAGAACAGGATAATATTTATTTAATTTAATAATAATATATTTGGAGCTCATTTTTAAATAAATGCTAAATATTATTGTTATTTAAATTAATTAAATATGTTATCAATTGAGTTCTAAAATAAATTAAAAGTTGAAAGATATTAAATTATTAAGAATTCTAGATCGCATGATCTAAGCATGAGTTTAAATATGAGAATTAAATTAAAAGATTAAATTATAGAAATTAATAATGTTATTTTAATTTCTTAAAAGTGCACATAAGATTAAAGTAATAAATTAATTTAAAATAGAAGTCAAGTGGAATATTAAATAAGTTATTTAATAATTCAACTTAATGTGCATGAAAGTTGAATGCAAAATAAAAGAAAAGATAATAAAGGTTAATTTGGAGTTAACTGAGTTGTGCAAAGAGTCTTCTCGGGTAAACGCACAATTAGTACCCCGATTTGAGGAGAAATTGCTTATCACAACTTTGGGGGTTCATTTTTGAGATAGACGAATTTGGACTAGAATTTTTGGGGAGACAATTTTTGGAAGCAAATTTCAGAAGGCTGATACCAAGAAAGTTTTCCAGAGGAAGGTTATTGAGAAGAGAGAATTCTCATACAGTTCCTGGAGATTGCATAATAGCATCAGGATCAGGTAGGGTCTTGTGTTTTTGATTATCCATTAAATATGCAATTATCCTTTCCTATCTTCTTTGTGTTTGGGGTTTGTAGATCTGAATTCTCTGTGATGAAAGTTTTAACTTTTCAATATTGTAAATTTTATTAATTGCTCTTCAATAATTTCTATATCTATGGAGACTGGAAGAGTTATTAGAACCCTTGTTTTTTTTAGATTAAGAAATTAAGATTTAAATTTGGTAAGGGTTTTGATTTTGAAATTGAAAGTTCTATATAAATATATATATATATATTTCCTTTGGAAGAAATTGTTTAAATGAAATTAAATAAAACTTAATTTATTTTATATATATTAAAATAGAGTTAAAAAATAATAATTAAAAAAATATATTTATAATGCATTTGGAGTGGGGCGGGGCCACCACTTCCCACACCCCACACACCCACGCTGCCGGCAGGTGGTACTGCTGCCCGCGGCAGCAGTAACACCTGCGGCCGCAGGAAATGGCAGGCCGGCGGGCCTTTAAACACGCTGTTTTTTTTATAAAAAATTTTTTTGACTTACTTTTTATAAATTGATTTTTTTTTTTTTAATGTTTTAAATAAAAATTGTTTTAATTAATATTATTATATTTTAATTTAAAATTTATTAAATTTTAAATTATATTGGAATTTTTATTATTATTTATTAATAATTTTATAAATAAATAAATTATTAATAAATATAATATGATTTTTTTTATGTATCACTAATTAATTTTATTTAAAGTTTGATTTAAATAAAGATCAATTAAATCGAAAATTTGTCTAAGCAAGTTTAATATTATAATACTGTTTTTAATGAAAGTATAGATTATTATAATCAAAGATCAACAAGTATTATTATTAATTTAAATATTACCCTTAGATTGTTTTAGGACTTTGACTTAAGATCAACTAGGGGTAATTAGGTGTTTCATTTGGATATAGGAACGGGATAATTGGTAAAGGTGAACTATGGATTCTATCTGTTTAAAACATACGTTCAACTGGAAATGGAAACCTCACATTAACTCAATAGTATATTATCAATCAAATTGAACTATAAGACTTTTTACTTGAAAATAAACACTGAAAACTGAAACCTTATTGTTTAACTCAACTGTATGTTTTCAAATCAAAACCAATTGTGAGACTATGATGTTTTCTATATATTGTCTATGCTTTGAGTGTTATGGGGTTGGTTTAGCGTTGACCAGTTTAGGTTGTTACCAGAGGCCCGGGCTTGTGAATGTGATGTTATGATGATTTCTTCTCGATCTTTTCAAACCAACCAAGATAATGTGATTGTATGCTCTATGATGGATGTATTTACTGTTTATTATTGCTTTCCGGTTTCCTTGTGTGAAGTTGAGGTGTATGTATTTGAGATACCTGACTTAACCATTTTCGAATCTCGATCAGTTATATTTGATAACCATTTTTGAGTCTCGATCAGTTATACTTGGATTGCTTTTCGATCGCTTGAAAGGACTGAAGTGTTTGTTATGTTCTTGATGATGTCATGTTTTAACTTGACCATTTTGGAGTCTTCAATCAGTATTGTAATTTACTATTGAGATACTTTCTAGTTGCTCACTGGAGAACCATTGGATTTTGTGACTTATCATTGATGCCTTTAGTTGCTGATAGAGAACTGTCGTGATCATATGATTACTATTTGATATTATCTGTTGCTCATGAAGAACTGATATAATTTTATGGCTTATCCTTTTATAATGTCTTTTCAGTTGCTTGTATAGGACTGATGTGGTTTTATTATGATTCTTTGATTTATGATTTCATGAGCCTAGGGTAGGTTATCTATGTGTAGAGTCGAGAAGTGGCTTGCAATGGGGGTCAGAGCCCTAAGAGGCTGCCTTGAGAAACCCATTGTAAGTCGTTTTTAATAAGTGAAAACATTTACACTAAATGAGAGAAAATGAACCTAACAAGATAATTGTATGTTCTCTCCCATGCCTTGAGTGCTAGTACAGACTAGGATGGGGTAGAGAGAACGCTTGGTTATGACCTTGCATTCCATAGTAGGCCTCGTCAGTACGAGACGATACTAGTGGCCGCAGGATCAGTAGGGACCCGAGATTCCTAAGGGATTGCTCGGGTAACTTCTACGTGACTTTTGCGATGACACTTTCCTGTTTGCATATTAGGTTTCCTACGTGTCTTGTGGTACCTCTGGGATTTAGATGTCGATCTTTTTAGGAACCCTTGAGTTAGCATACTTATAGGATTTCCTGGACTTAGAGAGTATTTATGATTATAGGTTTTGTTATCCTATTTGGGACTTGAGACTATCTCCTCAGCGCGGTGGGAGTGAACCATTTAGGTTCCACGCGGTCGGGTGGTAGTGCTTTTACTCTTACCATTGAGATCCGTTCCATGGTCACTGTGGCTAGAGTTTTCGTGATTGGCATTTACCTTCACTATGTTCTTGGATTATTATGATGGATGGTTAGATTTTATGATAGATGTTTTATCATTATGGATGTATGGATGTATCATGTATGGGGAATAGTTTCATATATTTTTACTGTACTTTGTATCATGGATCTGAGGATGTTGTATCTTTATCTTTACATATGTATATTCTTTTAAGCCTTTCATACCCTGTGACATGTACAGTGGATGATTGAGCATTCCGAATTAATTTGCGGAGAGGCATTCGAAACAAATGTATATTATGGACATGGGACTTTCTGATTATTCTTTCATATGTATGTGATAGTTGTTAGACTTAGATTTAATTAAATTTAAACGTGACTCAACTTCTTGGGATCTTTAAGAAATGTAACTTACAATGTATGTTTGTTGATGATTACATGTTATTGCTTTCGCTACTATGTGTTTGATGTGTATGTTATACTTTCTTACTTTAAAAAAAAAATGTTTAGCAGACTTAGTAAAACTTTAGGTTAATTCTTTTGGATCACTTTAGGTTAATTCTTTTGGATCCCTTGGCGGGGCGTTACATCTGGTATCAGAGCCTGAGTTTCTACATTGGGAGCTCTGGGTATATTGGAACGCCACTAGTGTTAACTAGTTGAATAAAAATGCAAACCTTAAACTGAAACTTGAAACTAGTGGAACTGAAACAATATGTAAACTATTAGTTACCTATTTTTCATACTTCAACACTCAAGACTTCAAAACTGAAATTATAGGTAAACTGAAAATTGAAAATATCTTGTTTGCAAAACATGTGTCTTCTATCTATGTGTTTCAGTAGTATGTTTCATGGTTATTTTAGCATCTTGTGTCTTGGATATTATTGTAGGATGGTATCTGGGACGAGATCTTCCATTAGAGGCCGTAGTCTTGGCCGTGGCAGAGGCCGTGGACGAGGCAGAGATATTAGTGTTCATGAGTCTATCCATGAGAGCCCCATTCAGGAAGAGAATAGGGAAGAGCATGTCAGTGAACATCAGGAAGAGAACCACGAAGAGGGACATGCCGACTCTGAGGAGGTTGATCTGAGGAAAATGATGCGAACCCTCATTGATCGCTTACCTCCTATTCTTGAGCAGGATAGAGCACACCAGGCAGGACATGAGCATACACACAGATCTAGGAGTCCTCAGAGGGATCGACATAGATCCATAGTATCTTCTCAGATGAAGGATCTTCAGAGGTCCAAGATCAAGCCCTTTAATGGGCAAGGTTCTGGGTATGTAGCTGAGCAGTGGCTTATTTCCCTTGATAGGATTTTTGCTATGCAGGACTTTGACAGTAATGTCAAAGCGAGGTTTGCCATTACCAATCTAGAGTTATTTGGGGCCACCTGGTGGACTATTGAGGAGGAGAAGTTGGGCATTAACATGGGTAGTGTCACTTGGGAGATTTTCTTGGAGATTTTTCATGAGCGATTCCTACCAGAGGAATGGAAACAGCATAGAGCAGATGAGTTCCATAACCTGAGACAGTTCACTATGACCGTTGTAGAGTATGAGGGCAAGTTCTATGAGCTCATGCCTTTTTCAGGATTCAGTGACAACCCAGCATAGTTGGCACAACATTTCATTCGAGGCTTGAATAATCGTTTTATTGGGGGTGTTAAGGTATTTGAGCCTAAGACCCTCAAGGATGCGGTACATCGAGCTATCCTGATAGAGCAGAGTGTCAACTTTGGGCAAGGGGGTTTTGTGGGAGCGCCTACTATAGCAGGATCTAAGGGAAACCACAACTCCGGTGGAATCAGGAAGCCTCCCTTCCCTAGGAGGAATCAACATTCTCAGCAGCAGCCTCAGCAGCATAAGGGATTTTACCCTCAGGCACAGAGTGGTGGCAGTGGATCCAACTCTAGGATCAATCGCAATGCTCAACGTAATAAACAGAATCAGCAATCTCGGCCTGCACAGAGCAGCCAGTCTTTTGCTAGCAGGGGTAGCCACCAGCGGTCGAATGCACCACCTATAGGGAGAGGATCTGGTAGAAGCACGGGATGTTATTCGTGTGGATAGATTGGTCATATTGCAGCGTACTGCCCACAGCGAGCATCTCAATATTCAGGACCTAGGCCAGCAGCATCTGAGCCTACAGTCGAAAATGCAGGTGGATCTCATAGAGTATTTGTAGCGGTGGATCACCATCAGGCAGACCATCAGGGGACAGTAGTTGAGACTACAGGAGCTATCCGAGGTACACCTCTCTCTGTATTATTTGATTCAGATGCTACAAATTCTTTCATTTCTCCATCTCTAGTTGATAAGTGTAAGTTGGAGTCGGTTAAGCAAGATCATGGTTGGCAAGTGGAACTAGCCTCAGGCGCTAAAGTTTCCACAGATTTTGTAGTTCATAAGTGTGGACTTAGCATAGGAGGGTTTGAGACTTCAGTCAATTTTCGAGTTATTCCTCTTAGCTCCTACGATGTGGTCTTAGGTATGGATTGGCTTGGCTCTCATAGGCCTAGTATAGACTGCATAAAGAAGACCATCATGTGTCAGGATGACCAAGGGAAGGATGTTGAGATTGTGGGGATACCGAGGCCTATATCCCTACAGATGATCTCTGCTATGCAATTAAAGCGAAGCTTTCGTAAGGGATGTCAGGTATTTGTCGTTATGGTAAATGAGCTAGATGAGGAAGACTCTACGAGGAAGACCCTAGATCACCCTATTTTACAGGAGTATGCTGATGTCTTTCCGAGTGAGATTCCAGGCATGCCTCCGAAGAGAGACATAGATTTTAGCATTGAGCTCACTCCAAGAGCGGAGCCTATCTCTAGAGCTCCTTACCGTATGACCACTCAAGAGTTAAGTGAGTTGCGTTTGCAGTTAGAGGAACTTTTGGCCAAGGGTAGTATTCGACCTAGTGTATTACCATGGGGAGCTCCAGTGCTCTTCGTGAAGAAGAAGGATGGTTCTTTGCGCCTTTGCATTGATTACAGACAGCTGAATAAGGTGACAATAAAGAACAGGTATCCTTTACCAAGGATTGATGATTTATTTGATCAGATCAAGGGGGCTACAGTGCTCTCTAAGATTGATCTTAAGTCAGGATACCATCAACTTCGCATCAAGGAGGCTGATATTCATAAGATCGTCTTCCGAACTCGCTACGGGTATTATGAGTTCACAGTGGTACCCTTTGGACTGACGAACGCTCCATCAGTTTTCATGTGCTTAATGAATGGTGTGTTCCGTTCCTATCTTGATAGATTTGTTCTTGTGTTCCTCGATGATATTCTGATATATTCTAGGTCCCAAAAGGAACATGAGGAACATTTGAGTTTAGTTTTGCAGTGCTTGAGAGATAATCAACTTTATGCCAATGCGGCAAAGTGTGATTTCTTTCAATCAGAGATACAGTATTTGGGACACGTTATTTCAGGCGAAGGTATCTCTGTAGACCCTGCGAAGATCTAGGCAATAGTAGATTGGCCTGCACCCACTACTGTGTCAGAGATTCGTAGTTTCATGGGTCTAGCTAGGTATTATCGCAGATTTGTTCAAAACTTCTCCAGAATAGCACACCCTATTACCTCCCTTCAGAGGAAAGGAAAGAATTTTCTGTGGACAGAAAAATGTGTAGAAGCATTTCAGAAACTCAAAGAGCTTCTGACCAGTGCACCGATCTTAGCAGTACCTGATCCAGAAAGTGATTTCATGGTGTGTACGGATGCTTCCCTTGAGGGTATTGGAGCAATTCTAATGCAGAATGGTCGAGTGATTGCATATGAATCACGCAAACTCAAGGATCATGAGTTGAATTATCCTACACATGACCTTGAGTTAGCCGCAGTAGTTCATGCCTTAGTGAGATGGAGACATTTCTTGTTGGGACATAGATTTGAAGTACATAGCGATCATCGTAGTCTTCAGTACATATTCACGCAGCCTAATCTGAATGCTAGGCAAAGGCGTTGGATGGAGTTTTTGTGCGAGTATGACTTTGAGGTAAAGTATATCCAGGGGAAGGAGAATGTTGTAGCTGATGCTTTGAGTCGCAGGAAACATGTGATATCATCTATGACTCTTAGTGTTGATTTGAGGTGTCAGATACTTCAGGCACTCCCCACTGATTCATGGTATCTGGAGGTGTGCAATGAGATCAATTCAGGGAGACCCTTGGAGGGTAAGTTTTCAGGCTATGTCCTAGAGTCGGATGGCCTTTTGAGACATTCAGGGAGGATCTATGTGCCACTACTAGATGAGCTTCGCATATTGATCCTATCAGAGGCCCATCGTGCACCTTACTCGGCACATCCAGGTGTCAAGAAGATGCATGCAGATTTGCGATGTTTATTCTATTGGTCCGGGATGAAGCGCGACATTTCTGATTTTGTGGCTAGATGTCTTGAGTGTCAGAGAGTCAAGGCAGAACACCAGCATCCGGCAAGACTTTTGCAACTGAATCTCGTTCCTTCATGGAAGTGGGACATTATCTCTATGGATTTCATAGTAGGATTACCTATGACTTCTCGTCGTCATGATGCTATCATGGTCAGCATTGACCGGTTGACTAAGGTGGCACATTTTGCACCAATCAGGTCTTCCTACACTGCAGCTTCAGTGGCTAATGTCTTCATGCGTGACATTGTGAGACTACATGGTATTCCCCGAAAGATCATTTCGGATAGGGATCATGTTTTCACTTCCGCATTTTGGACATCACTACAGCATGATCTTGGAGCTCAGTTGAATTTCAGTTCAGCATATCACCCAGAGACAGATGGGCAGACAGAGAGAGTGAATCAGGTTCTCGAAGATATGTTGAGGATGTACGTGATGGATAGGCAGACTCATTGGGAGGACTGTCTCTATCTAGTGGAGTTTTCTTACAACAACGGGTATCACAGTTCTATTGGCATGGCACCTTTGCAAGCCTTATATGGATTCCCTTGTCGTACACCTTTGAGTTGGGATAGTCTTGAGGATCGCATCCTGTTGGGTCCAAAGATGCTTCGTGACATGGAGCACAGGTTGTGCATATCTGAGAGCACTTGACAACGGCACAGGATAGGCAGAAGAAGTATGTTGATGCACATAGGTCAGATAAGTAGTTTGCTGTGGGAGAGAAGGTTTTCTTGAGAGTGCATCCGCGGAAGAGTCCGATCCGTTAGGGAAAGGGCTCAAAGCTAGCACTTCGCTTTGTGGGACCATTCGATATTCTTGAGAGGATTGGTCCAGTTGCCTATCATCTTGCTTTACTGCCCAGCCTTGCTTGCATTCACGATGTTTTCCATGTTTCAGTACTTAGACAGTATATCCCTGATGTTGTACATATTCTTGATTGGAATGCATTGCACGTAGAGGACGGGCAGCTGGCTTTGGAGCCAATACGTATTCTGGAGCAGCGGGAGTTGACCCTCAAGGGTCGAACCATAGAGCAGGTAAGGGTCCAATGGGACCCTATTGATGACTCTTCAGCTACATGGGAGGATGCATCTAGATTACGGGATTTATATCCCTATTTGTTTATAGGCTTCCAAGAGTAAGCCTAAGTCTAGGGGGGGTGGATGTAGTGCCTGCCCTAGTCTACATTTTCGAGCTACATTTCTGATATCATTGCCAAACTCTTTTAGGCCAATTTATGTTTGATGATTAGTATTATTATTTTAGAGATTATCAGATGTTGCTTTACACTCAGTTTATTATATGATGAGATTACTTGGTACTCTATATTTCATGCATGTATGATGATTATTCAATGGTTTCAGTTATCGATGATGATTAGTTAGATGGTTTATTATTCCATGTGCTTCTTATGGATACTTACCCCATACTGCATGTGTATGGTGTGCGTGTTGTTTTATTTATGTATGGTGTTTCTGATGTGGTTAAGGAATGGAGTCGTAGTCACCTGCTAGTCGGGATCTACACGATGCACCACTTCCTGCCATTGTCTGTTTAGCTTAGAATATTGTGTTTGTACATGCGTGAATTTTATGCAGGTTGCAGGTACCGGGTATCGACTTCCCTGAATTGTCAGGATGAGCGTACCCTATCGCACTGTCTCAATGGTAAGAGAGGGGAGATAAACTCTTAAGTCCAATTCCTAAACCCTTTAGCCAATTGTCCTAATTGATAATTAGGACAAGTATCTGAGTTAAGTACCATCTGAATGCATCAAATGATGTAATTTCGGGATTATAACCTTTTTGTTTTGATTTAGTATATGCTTTTCTATGTAGGGTTTTCATATGTTCTTATATGAGTCCTTGATGTGTTTTCTATTAATTAAGTCTAATTAAAAAGATTAATTAATGATTTAATTTAATAGAGAATTATTATGATATCTTTAATATTTAATTAATTGAGAAATTAATTAAATAAAAGAATTAAATTTGGAGATTAAAGTTCAAAGATAAATTTAGAATAGGATAATATTTATTTAATTTAATAATAATATATTTGGAGTTCATTTTTAAATAAATGCTAAATATTATTGTTATTTAAATTAATTAAATATGTTATCAATTGAGTTCTAAAATAAATTAAAAGTTGAAAGATATTAAATTATTAAGAATTCTAGATCGCATGATCTAAGCATGAGTTTAAATATGAGAATTAAATTAAAAGATTAAATTATAAAAATTAATAATGTTATTTTAATTTCTTAAAAGTGCACATAAGATTAGAGTAATAAATTAATTTAAAATAGAAGTCAAGTGGAATATTAAATAAGTTATTTAATAATTCAACTTAATGTGCATGAAAGTTCAATGCAAAATAAAATAAAAGATAATAAAGGTTAATTTGGAGTTAATTGAGTTGTGCAAAGAGTCTTCTCGGGTAAACGCACAATTAGTGCCCCGATTTGAGGAGAAATTGCTTATCACAACTTTGGGGGTTCATTTTTGAGATAGACGAATTTGGACAGGAATTTTTGGGGAGACAATTTTTGGAAGCAAATTTCAGAAGGCTGATACCAAGAAAGTTTTCCAGAGGAAGGTTATTGAGAAGAGCGAATTCTCATACAGTTCCTGGAGATTACATAATAGCATCAGGATCAGGTAGGGTCTTGTGTTTTTTATTATCCATTAAATACACAATTATCCTTTCCTGTCTTCTTCGTGTCTGGAGTTTGTAGATCCGAATTCTCTGTGATGAAAGTTTTAACTTTTCAATATTGTGAATTTTATTAATTGCTCTTCAATAATTTCTATATCTATGGAGACTGGAAGAGTTATTAGAACCCTTGTTTTTTTTAGATTAAGAAATTAAGATTTAAATTTGGTAAGGGTTTTGATTTTGAAATTGAAAGTTCTAGATAAAATATATATATATATATATATATATATATATATATATATATATATTTCCTTTGGAAGAAATTGTTTAAATGAAATTAAACAAAACTAATTTTAAAATAAAACTTAATTTATTTTATATATATTAAAATAGAGTTAAAAATAATAATTAAAAAATATATATTTATAATGTATTTGGAGTGGGGCGGGGCCACCACTTCCCATGCCCCACACACCCACGCTGCCGGCAGGTGGTACTGCTGCCTGTGGCAGCAGTAACACCTGTGGCCGCAAGAAATGGCAGGCCGGCGGGCCTTTAAACACACTGTTTTTTTTTTTTTTTTTTTTTTAAATCGACTTACTTTTTATAAATCAATTTTTTTTTTAATGTTTTAAATAAAAATTACTTTAATTAATATTATTATATTTTAATTTAAAATTTATTATATTTTAATTTAAAATTTATTATATTTTAAATTATATTGAAATTTTTATTATTATTTATTAATAATTTTATAAATAAATAAATTATTAATAAATATAATATGATTTTTTTTATGTATCACTAATTAATTTTATTTAAAGTTTGATTTAAATAAAGATTAATTAAATCAAAAATTTGTTTAAGCAAGTTTAATATTATAACACTGTTTTTAATGAAAGTATAGATTATTATAATCAAAGATCAACAAGTATTATTATTAATTTAAATATTACCCTTAGATTGTTTTAGGACTTTGACTTAAGATCAACTAGGGGTAATTAGGTGTTTCATTTGGATATAGGAACGGGATAATTGGTAAAGGTGAACTATGGGTTCTATCTGTTTAAAACATACGTTCAACTGGAAATGGAAACCTCACATTAACTCAATAGTATATTATCAATCAAATTGAACTATAAGACTTTTTACTTTAAAATAAACACTGAAAACTGAAACCTTATTGTTTAACTCAACTGTATGTTTTCAAATCAAAACCAATTGTGAGACTATGATGTTTTCTATATATTGTCTATGCTTTGAGTGTTATGGGGTTGGTTTAGCGTTGACCAGTTTAGGTTGTTACCAGAGGCCCGAGTTTGTGAATGTGATGTTATGATGATTTCTTCTCGATCTTTTCAAACCAACCAAGATAATGTGATTGTATGCTCTATGATGGATGTATTTACTGTTTGTTATTGCTTTTCGGTTTCCTTGTGTGAAGCTGAGGTGTATGTATTTGAGATACCTGACTTAACCATTTTTGAATCTCGATCAGTTATATTTGATAACCATTTTTGAGTCTCGATCAGTTATACTTGGATTGCTTTTCGGTCGCTTGAAAAGGACTGAAGTGTTTGTTATGTTCTTGATGATGTCATGTTTTAACTTGACCATTTTGGAGTCTTCGATCAGTATTGTAATTTACTATTGAGATACTTTCTAGTTGCTCACTGGAGAACCATTGGATTTTGTGACTTATCATTGATGCCTTCAGTTGCTGATAGAGAACTGTCGTGATCATATGATTACTATTTGATATTATCTGTTGCTCATGAAGAACTGATATAATTTTATGGCTTATCCTTTTATGATGTCTTTTCAGTTGCTTTTATAGGACTGATGTGGTTTTATTATGATTCTTTGATTTATGATTTCATGAGCCTAGGGTAGGTTATCTATGTGTAGAGTCGGGAAGTGGCTTGCAATGGGGGTCGGAGCCCTAAGAGGTTGCCTTGAGAAACCCATTGTAAGTCATTTTTAATAAGTGAAAACATTTACACTAAATGAGAGAAAATGAACCTAACAAGATAATTGTATGTTCTCTCCCATGCCTTGAGTGCTAGTACAGACTAGGATGGGGTAGAGAGAACGCTTGGTTACGACCTTACATTCCATAGTAGGCCTCGTCAGTCCGAGAGGATACTAGTGGCCGCAGGATCAGTAGGGACCCGAGATTCCTAAGGGATTGCTCGGGTAACTTCTACGTGACTTTCGCGATGACACTTTCCCGCTTGCATATTAGGTTTCCTACGTGTCTTGTGGTACCTCTGGGATTTAGACGTCGATCTTTTTAGGAACCCTTGAGTTAGCATACTTATAGGATTTCCTGGACTTAGAGAGTATTTATGATTATAGGTTTTGTTATCCTATTTGGGACTTGAGACTATCTCCTCACCGCAGTGGGAGTGAACCATTTAGGTTCCACGCGGTCGGGTGGTACAGTTATTTTACTCTTACCATTGAGATCCGTTCCATGGTCACCGTGGCTGGAGTTTTCGTGATTGGCATTTACCTTCACTATGTTCTTGGATTATTATGATGGATGGTTAGATTTTATGATAGATGTTTTATCATTATGGATGTATGGATGTATCATGTATGGGGAATAGTTTCATATATTTTTACTGTACTTTGTATCATGGATTTGAGGATGTTGTATCTTTATCTTTACATATGTATATTCTTTTAAGCCTTTCATACCCTGTGACATGTACAGTGGATGATTGAGCATTCCGAATTAATTTGCGGAGAGGCATTCGGAACAAATGTATATTATGGATGTGGGACTTTCTGATTATTCTTTCATATGTATGTGATAGTTGTTAGACTTAGATTTAATTAAATTTAAACGTGACTCAACGTCTTGGGATCTTTAAGAAATGTAACTTACAATGTATGTTTGTCGATGATTACATGTTATTGCTTCCGCTACTATGTGTTTGATGTGTATGTTATACTTTCTTACTTTAAAAAAAAAATGTTTAGCAAACTTAGTAAAACTTTAGGTTAATTATTTTGGATCCCTTGGTGGGGCGTTACAAATAGGTACTCCCAATCAAACTCTTCAGAAGTCAAGCACTAAAACATTAGCACTGCAAATTAGAACACCAGGCTCAAGCTCAACAAAAGTAGCTAGGAAACTTCATTATGGAATTCCTGAGCTTGATGAAGAAATCACAATACCTTACTATGAATCCAACACACTCACTGAGGAGAAAATTAATGAAATACAAAATGCACTGGATAGAAGAAGAAGACAAGAGGTATTAAGAAAAGAATATAAATATAGACAAGCACTAAATGAGATAAAGGACATCTTTATGGATGCCTTCAACTTGTAGACACCTGATGAGTCAAGGCCAATAGTAGAGCAACTATTTGATATAGTTGACCAAGTGACAAATGAAGACCATGATACAAATGCAAAATTAATGGAATGGTCACAAAGGAAGTTTCAAGGAAAAGTAAATGAGAAAATATTTGGTGATATAGCACTATCACAAGTTGAACTACCTAAGAAATTAGATAAAGTCAAAATTGTACTTGGGAATATATTCTCCCTATACAACAAGTTGTTTGATTTTTCCAACTTCGCATAGGAGACTAGCTAGAAAATAATGAGCTTGGAGAGAAATCTAAAGATTTCTAGCATGCAACTCCCCACCAACCTAGCTCAAATTGAGAAGCATTTTACTCAAACGCTTCACACTCAAAGAGAATTAGCTATATTAACAGCAGAGGAGGCAAATATAAAAGCTAAGTTGATGTAAATTTAGTCCTCTATAACCCCTCACTTGGAGGTACTTCATAAGGAGTAAATGTATGCAAAAACAATCATCAAGAAAGATTCAAATCTTTCTACCTCAGATGGACTTGTACATCTAGCAGCAAAGGTTGCCATCTAACATAAGTCATTGGACATTGCACTAGCAAATTGGGATGTAGCTCTGAAGATACTCCTAGAAGTAAATAGCACTTTTTTTGGCTAAGCTTCGTATTACTCCATAGAACCCTTTGACATCAGTGTCAAAAAGGGGACATAAAGTAAAGATGAGACATGTATATATGCAGATACTATGGGAGACCAAATTTTGACAGTTTGAATTATTTGATTACATTCTTTCATTTTGAGAATAAAGTGGAAAGTTTGTAAATAGCCAAAAAGGGGAGATTTCAAGTAATAAAGAAGAAAGAAGGAGATGCAAAATTTTGAACTTCAGATTAGATACAACATACAGGGTCAAGAAATAGGACAAAGGATAGAGAGGATCAGGCACATTAGCATAGAATTTTAGTCTCAAGAATGGACAAGGCATAATCAACTCAGAGGGAATCATAAGGTATATTGTTACTCACAATATTTTTGAAATTTTGCATGTACTCAATAAGATAAAGTTCATAAATTCTTAGTTAAGTGTTTTTGACACTCATGTCAAAGGGGGAGATTGTTGGTTAAAAGAATAGTCTTGACAATTGAGTGTCAACACACTTAACCATTTTTTACTATACATGGCGAGTACACAATGTATGCCGCGCTAAAATTTCAATAGGTGTCAAGCCACAGTTGGTGTCGAGCAAGTCAGAACATAGTATGTGCTGAGTAATCCAGGAAATGTTTATGTGCCGAGTGATCCAGGAAATGTTTAGATGCTGAGCAATACAGAACATACATGCGACGAGCAATACAATGTTTAAAAGGTGTTGAGCAAACCAGAAAAGTAACAGGTGTCGAGCAAGTCAGAAAGTAATAGATGCCAAGCAATCCAGGAATTAGTTCATGCCAAGCATTAGTAATGTAATGAGTGTCGAGCAACTCAAGATCAGCATAAGAGTTTGTGTTTTCACAAACTAAGATGTTAACCATTTTTGGAGCCAACTTAGAGAGATTTCGAAGAAGAAAAAGAATAAGGACGAATCATTTACATTCCCTATGAAATCTGCATGCAACCAATCAAAAAAATGGAGAAGGCATGCAACCAATGAGAAAAATGCAAGATATGAGTGAGAATTTGAGAATTAATATGGATCATAGATCCATACCTAACCCTAAGTCTTCACATTCTTTAAAAGGAGGTCGATACACCATTGCATGTGTGACTAAGAATAGTGTATGGGAAGATTATAGCAAAATTTTAGTGTGAAGAAGGAAAGACTTAGAGGAATAGAGTAGCAATTTAATATCTAGTTGGTCAGAATAGCACAAGAGACAAGGAACACATACAGAGATCAGATCAAGCAAGGATCAGAACAAGAAGAGTAGATCTAGTAACTGAACCCAGCAATTTGAGATTGTATTCAATCAGATCAAATGTTCTAATAGTCTCTCACAATTGTATTAGAGTTTGAAATCCTATATTGATAGGTTAGCTTAACAGCTAGGTAGAAGGACCTTTGGAGAAGGTGATTGAAAATCCTTTGTATTAGGTGGGTTTAACAACCTATTGTAAATCCTTTAACAGGGTGGCACTTCATGTAAGTGTTTGTAAATCCTTTAACCAGGTCACTATTGACACAGTGTAAAGCCTTTAATAGGGAAGGCCTTTCACAGGGCAGACCATCAGAAGTGGTTGAACATTGATTGTTGCAGTAATTTTTGTGGGTATCATCCCCACCCTAGTTTTACCTTCTTATTCCTAGAGGGTTTCTGGATTACCAAATCTTTGTGTTATGTGTTGATGCATGCTTTCATTTCATGTTTGTTTATATGATTACATGCATATACATTACTTTTAGTTATGTGTTAATAAGGGTTTAAAAGGATAAAAATTGGTTACTTTTGATTCACCCCCCTTCTCAGAAGTACTCTTCCCATTTGAATATTCCAACATGGGTAACTCGGAAGACTACTTAGAGGAAGAACAAATTAGAGAAAACATAAATATTAACCCAAAAAATATAAATGAAGGTCTAGGGATAAAGGAGGATTTAAAAATAGATCAAGCAAAGAATTTTTAATAAGTATATCCAAAAGAACCTATCAAAATTACATCAATGTAATCAATGTAATAAAAATAATCCTTATATAGAAAAGATTAACACAAGCATAAAAAAATATAGAAGGCTAAATCATGAATTACAACTAATACAAAATGACATTCAATATCAATTCATTTTAGGAGAGCAAGCAAAACATGATCTACGTGACAATCATATAGAAGACCGACAACAAAGAAGGAAAATGCACAGAAAGAGGTTGAAAAAAGAAACAAAGGTAGAATAGAAAATACAAAAGATAATTCTAGAAAGGAAGGAATTTGTGAAGATTTTAGAAGCATAGAAATCAATAGAAATCAAGAAGGAGGTATCCACAATGAAGAAATAGAATAGAGATCTCCAACTTACCAAGAGAATACAACCTGGGAAGAACAAGAAATAGATACCTACATAAAAAAAGATTGCTATGGACCAAAAAAAGGAAAAAGGCAGAGAATGTCAAGAAAACCATCAAACATATAATTTTCAAGTAGACCCCATAGAATTAGTAGGAAAGAACAAGTCTATCAATAAAACAAAGAATAAAATAAAATAAATCATCCAACCAATATAATGAATCTAATGTAATAGCAAAAACACCTTCAGAATAATAAACAAGTGTTCAAACTCAATCAACAATGATATCGCCAACATCTTCAGGGCATTGGAAAAATGTCACTATTAGGAAAAGATATCACTAAAGTTTTGACAAACTCCCATAAATGGTAAAAATGCATTTGAGGAAGAAGTGGATATTCAAAAAGAAGACTGCCAAGATAACACAAAGGAATTGGATGCATTCAAAATCCCTTTAGAGATTGTGACTCCAATAAACAAAGCAAGGACTATAGATCTAGAGGATAAAGAATTAAACAACAACATGGAAGAAACAAGGGGAGAAGAATTGGAGGTTAGTCAATATTGGGAAGAGGTTGGATTATTAGCTGATATAGACCATCAAAGAAGAACACAAGAGGTAGAAGAGGTAGAAAAGAAAAAAGTAAAAGATGAAATATATATAGGGGATCACTTGATACAAGAAATAAAAAAGGAAGAAGAAACCACTGAAGACGAATAATTAGCTAGTAGCATCAAGAATGCAATTGAGAACATAGACAGTATTAACATCTCAATCAACCAAGAGGTTACAGAAGCACCTAGATGCAGAAAAAGAGGAAGAAAAACCCTTAATGAGCTCATATCAGCAATAGTACTGGCTAAAAACTAGAAAAATATTAATGAAATAATGAATTTAGGGAAGGGGAAGCTCTTTCCCAAGGAGCAATGAAGATAACTACATGGAATGCAAGGGGTCTAAACACCCCTAGCAAATAGTTCTTATTAAAGTGCAACTTAACAAATTTTGAATCTAAAATAATACTTATTCAAAAAACTAAGTAAAGAAGAAGGAATTAAGTTAAGAAAGAAATTAGGTAATTGGAAGGCTAAACTAGTAGAGTCACAAGGAGTGTCAGGAGTAATAAGTATCATATAGAATCCACAAAGAATAGACTTCTATAAAATAATCGAGAATAGAATCTAGATGGGAGAAGAGCTAAAAGTTTTAGAAATAATCTTCATCTGACCATCGCCAATGTGTATGGGCCTATGCAGACAACAAATAAAAAAGAAATTTGGGATGAGATTAGCAACTTTATGGGAAAAAAACTGCTCAGATAACTTATGTGTTGGAGGAGATTTCAATGCAATCCTAAACTTGGAAGAAAATATGAGGGATCCCAATAAATCTCGCAGTTAATGAAGGGTTTCAGAGAATGGTTCAGTAGAAACATCTTGATGGACATTACCCCAAATAATGGAAAATATACATGGAATAAAAGAAGAAAAGGCTTCTGTTAGATAGCTGAAAGGTTGGACATATTCATTCTCAAAGGGGATTTGAGCAGTCTAAATATGGCATTTCACTTGACTATCCTACCCTATGCAGGATTAGACCACTTCACAGTCATAATAAACTTTGAAGAAGAACAATAACCTACTAGAAATCCTTTCAAGTGTGAAAAAATGTGGTTTCTAGATACAAATTTCATGCACAATATCCAACAATGGTAGGAGGAAAGTATCTTTGAGGGATCGAAAATGTATTTGTTTGTGTCTAAACTAAAAAGGATTAAAGAAAACATTCTAAAGAAGAACAAAGAGCATTTTAATAACATCTTCAAAGATAAGATAGAAAATGAAGAAGAACTAAAGAAACTTAATGAAGAAAAAATAAGGAAAGGATTGGATAATGACAATTATATTAGAGAAAAAGAACTTTTAAGAAAACAAGAAAATATATTAGCAAAAGAAGAAATATCCTCGAAACAAAAATCAATAGAAAACTGGCTAAAAGAAGATCGAAATACCTAATATTTTCACAACAACACAATTAGTAATAAAAACATAAACATAATTACTAAAATCAAGAACAAGGAAGGAAACATGGAGGAAGATCCATCAATAATATCCAAGATCTTAGTAGGCTATAATGAGAATATCCTGAACAATTTTGAAAGCTCTAATTTATTGGCACAAAAATTCATGCTTAATTCAATCCCCAAAATTATCACGGCAGAGGATGACAAGTATCTTAATAAGCCATTTACTTTTGAGGAAAAAAAAAGCACTCTTCAGCCTAAACCTAGATAAGTCCCCTCGTCTTGATGGCTTCGAACCTTTCTTTTTTCCAAAAATGTTGGGAAATATTGGGTTATGATCTATGGAAAGCAATAGAAGCCTCTTATAATGTAGGTTTTTTGCCAACCAAAATTAACCATACGTTCTTAACACTTATCCCAAAAAAAGCCTCTCACAAAGAACCAAGAGATTTTAGATCTATAGCTTTATCCAATACTATCTATAAGACCTTAGCCATGGTCCTAGCTAATAGGCTCAAAAAAATTCTACCCAAACTTATTTCTGAGGAAGAAACATGATTTCTACCAAGGAAATCTATCCTAGATGGCATAGTCATTATACAGGAACTATACACTTAGCTCAAAAGAATAGAGAAGCATTTATGCTCATGAAACCGGATATCCAAAAAACTTATGATAAGGTTGACTGGAGATTTCTCTACAAGACTCTAGAAGCATTTTGTTTTATTTAATTTCATATTTACTTGCATATCCACTATCAAGATATCCTTACTGATCAACGATATGCTAGAAGTTTTTTTTAGTACTTCCAGAGGAATTAGGAAAGGAGACCCATTATCCCCTTTCTTAATCATTATAATGCCAAAAGCCTTTGGGTGAGCAATCAAAAAAGTTCAGGAAGAAAGAAAAATACAAGGAATAACCATAGCAGAAAATATGCCTATAGTAACACATCAACAATTTGATGATGACACAATCCTTTATGCAGAAATCTCTACAGAAGAAGCCCTTAACTATCAACATATTATTCATAGATACATGGAAGCTTCAAGACAAAAAGTATATGCGGAAAAATCTGAGGTCTTCTTTTTTAACACACCTACAACTAAGGAAGAAGAGATCTGCAATATCATGGGTTTTTAAAAAGGAATGTTCCCTTGTAAATATCTAGGAATTCATTTAGAAAAAAGTAAAAAGGGCACACACATTTGGAATCCAATTATGGAGAAAATAGAGAATAAGACAAAGAATTGGAAAGGGAAGTGGTTATCCAAGGTAGAAAGAGCAACAAAAATAAAAGTGGTTTTGTCTGTTATTCTCACATATCAATTATCATGTCTCCCTTTTCCAAAAGAAGTAAAAAATAAATTAGATTCTAAACTCAGAAACTTCCTCTGGAAGGGATTAGAGGAAAGAAAAAAATCAACACTAATTAAATGGGACAATATCTATAGACCAAAAGAAGTAGGTGGGCTAGGAATAAAAAAATTTAGCTGGAAAAATGAAGCACTAGTAGCCAAATTAGTATGGAGAATGTATCAAGAAAAGGAAAGCAAATGGGCTCAAATTCTCTATGATAAGTATCTAAATAGCTCAAATCTTCTATCAATCTTTAGAACTAGAAAGCCGCCTAAAGGTTCCTTAATTTGGAATTTCACACTACATTGTCGACCCATTATCAACAAGAACCTAACATGGGATATAGGGAAAGGTGAGGAGGCCCTTTTTTGGGAAGACTCATGGGTGACACTTCCCCCCATGGACAGCTACAATGTTTTGATAAACACCAAGAACACAGTCACAAAGGAATGGGGGACACACATAAAAGACTGTATGTTAGAAAATTACAATTGTAACAATTGTTATTTTGTCATTGATGTCAAATCTATTTTATAAGACATATTGCTACCTAGTCTAAATGTCATATCTATTTGATTGATGAAGAGGGTTTGAGAAATTTCTCATAACAATAGCACCTAGAGGAAAGGTTGAGTTATGAAAAGGAAGCTACAATGGACACTTGATTAGTTAGACTTTGATAAGACATAGTGATTGTTTATTTCAAGAAAGTTAAGCTAAGCTATGTAATAGAGTAAAAGGTTAAGGAATGTCAAGTGAAGCTAGTGTCAACCGAGCCATAATATGTGTCAAGAAAATCTAGTGTTGACTGAGCTTCAATATTGACTGAGCAAAATATTTAATGCCAAGCCAAATGTTTTATAGCAACATAGTGCTTATGTGATGATTGAGTGTCAGAACTTAGTGATTCTTGTGTAACAATGTTGAGAAGGAATTCAAGGAAATCATAATACCTAGCCGCCTCAATTGATCTCTTGGGAGATGTAAACTATAATGAAGATAAGATTGATGATTTGGATCATTAAATTCAAGGTGAGGATTAGGTAAATACCTAGTAGAAGGATTCCAAAGAAGTTTCTAGAGGATGATCAAGAAGGTGGACAAATACAATGAGTCGTGTTGAACCTTATCGTAAACCCTAAGATCCACGATGATCGTGGAAAATAGCAAAGCAAGAATTATCTATTTAAAGAGGTATAGAGCCAAACTCAACAAGGAGATTATGAGTGTGAAGTGCATACAGAAGAAGTTTGATCAGAGACGCACAAGTGTTAATGTGAAGCTAAAGGAGATTGCTTGTTCATATGTTGTTGATATTGATAAGTAAAATATGAGTAGATGGCTTAAATTTTTGTTGGATTGAGAATATTGATTGCTTGAAGGCTTGCCAAGCAAATCAATAATAGAGATGATATTGGAGAGCTTATCATTAAATCAATACATGAATCGAACAATGATCTAAACTTTCAAAGTGAGTTGTAATCATACAGATAAAAACCCTATTGTTTTCTTTCTAATCATTGTAAAAAATTTGTATTGAAATCCTTTTAAAAGAGGTTGACCTAACAATCATTTGAAGGACTTAATAGTCTATGCAAATCGTTTAACAAGGTGACATTATAAATGGAATGATCAAAGTCCTCTGACAAGGCCACTCCTAACAGGGTGATTAAATCCTCTAACCAGGTCGCATTTAATAGTGTGTATTATAAACTTTAAATAGGGTTGGCTCCTAACAAAGCTCACTTCAAAAGAGTGAAAAATTGGTGACATGTTGCTAATGGCTTTTCCTAAATTAGACTTCCACCTAAAATCCTAGTGTCAAACTTGTGTTGAATGTTTTATATATTTTACAGTTTATATTCAGCAAATTATGTTATTTTTGAGATAGTAATTTTAATTTTATCTGTATAGTAGAGACCAAGCAACAATAGGATAAACAAATAGTGAATGTTTTATATTTAATTGTTCAAATGGTACTAGTACTCATGGACCTTGAGTAATTGATTCACCACCCCCCCCCCCCCTCTCTTCTCAATTATTCTAAATATTTCTAACAATTGGTATCATAGCATCGTGCTTATAGAGAAACTTTTGAAGGTACTTAAAGCCAAAGATCATTACTCAAAAAGAGATGTACCAAAGTTGAACAAGGAAAACTTTCCTACATGGAAAACCTTAATGACATTTCATATATCCAGTATCAATGATGATGCTATCAACTTTGTGGACAATAAGTATGTAAAGGTAACACCTACTTCCTTGATAGTTGATCAACTGAAGCAGAAGCAAGAACACAATCAAGCAATATTGGAGATTGCCTTAGCCCTAAGCTATGTCGAGTTTGATGACTTAAAATATTGTGATAGCGCAAAGAAAATGTGGGACAAATTTAAAACCATATATAGAGGTGATGACAATGTCTTAAGAGCCAAATGAGAGAGCCTGAGAGGTAAATTTGATGACATGAGAATAATGGAAGATAAGAATAAAATGCAATACTACACAAGAGTCAACGAAGTTGTCAATACTATTAATGGTACAAATGGAGAAATCAAAGATGAAACTATGATAAGAAAGGTATTGAGGACTCCACTCCCTATTTATGCCATTAGAGTGTCTAAAATTCAAGAACTGAGATGCACACCAGGTAACACTTTGACCTTGGAAGGTGTAATTGGTAGACTAATTTCTTCTTAGATGTCTAACTTTGATAACTATACACCTACTACTATTGAATCCGCCTTTAAGTCACAATTGGTTCTTAGCAAAAGAAAAGGAAAACATGTGAAGAGCAATTCTGATGATGAGATTGATGAACTTGAAACCCTTAATGCAAAACTATTTGGAAGAGGAAAAGGTAAATACAAAGGTAAACTACCTTTTTTTCATGCAACAAGGTTGGTCATATTGTTGCTAGGTGTCCTGACAGAGAGGATAAAGATGAAAGAAAGGAAATAAAGTACAAAGGAAGAAGAGGTGACTGAGACTACAAGAGAAACAAGGATGACAAAGGTAAGAAATCTTGTTATATTGTTGAAGAAGGAACTGACAATGAATCTGAAGGTAATGATGATGAAGTTGTCTATGTTGCCAAGAAAGAAGATTTTGATGAAGATGAGAAAATTGCATTGATCTCTTATGTAAGTAAATGACATATGGATAATTGATAGTGGATGTTCAAATCATATGATTGGTGATAAAGAAAAATTTGAGGATATTGGTCCATACAAAGGTGGATGTGTCAATTTTGGTAATGATATTACATATGTTGTAAAAGGTAAAGGAACTATTCAACTGGCTAACAAGATAAAATGTGATAATGTCTACTGGATTGAAGGACCTAACTATAATTTTTTGAGTGTTTCACGGCTAAAAAAATTAGGTTATAGAGTTGAATTCCATAATGGAAAGGCCAAGATACATGATGTTAATGGTAAGCTAATTAGAAGTGGTGATCAAACAAGAGGTAACTTGTTCCATCTAAATTTATCCAATGAGACATATTTGTTTGCACAACAATAATATGTTTGGTTATGGCACAAGAGACTATGTCATGTAAACTTTGATAATTTGGTGAATATTAGTAAGATGAAGAAAGTAAGAGGTTTTCCAAAACTAAAGAAGCTTGAAAATGTTATGTGTAAACAATATCACTTAAGAAAAATGACCAAGTCTAGTTTTTAGAGAAAAAATTAACTTTTAATGATATTTTGGAATTGGTTCATATTGAACTATGTGGACTATTGATGTTCAAAGCTATTTTGGAGATAAGTTTTTCATTCTATTTGTTCATGATTACTCTAGGATTATGACTTTGATGTTCCTTAAAGCTAAATCTAATGCTTTTTAGTTATTCAAGTGGTATTTAGCTAGAGTTGAAAAAGAAACAAGGAAGAGTCTGAAGTGCTTGAGATCTGACAGAGGTGTAAAATTCATTTCAAATGAGTTCAATACATTCTACAATGGCAGAGGAATTAAAAGACAAATTTCAACACCAAGGACCCCTCCTAGGAATGGGATAGTTGAAAGGAGAAACGTATCAATAATGGATTGTATAAGAACACCAATGATGGAGAAGAGTGTATCAAATAAATATTGGAGAGAAGCTATTGTTGTCTATACCTTGGATAGAGTACAATTCAAGAAAGATACAAATGGCGCACCTTTTGAATTATGGTATGGATATGCTCCTAATGTGAAATATTTCAAAATCTTTGGAAGTAAATGTTATATAGTCAAAGATAACAAGAATGGAAAACTTGATGCAAAAAGTGATGAAGGTATATTTTTAGGATATTCCACCAATAGTAAATCTTATAAGTGTTTGAACTCTAACACTAACAAAGTTGTGGAAAATGCAAATGTGAAAATTAATGAGTTTGCAGAAACTAGTGACACTCCATGCAAAGAAGAATTTGAAGACTACAGTACATCCATCTATATGAATGATGGTTCTCCCAACACTCCAAATGATTAAGCTAATCAAGTTGCAATTTCCCAGCATATAGGAAATGATGTAGTGCAAAAAATTGTTGAGCAACAGAGAGTGGGTGTTGAGCAACAGACTGGAGATGCTAAGTCATAAACAGGCAATGTTGACCATTAGATAGAGAACATTGAGCATGCAGAACATGAACCAAAACCTAAACAAGGAAGAGAAAATGAGCTTGATATTATTTTCCAATATGAACCTATAAAAGAACAGAGAAGGAAACCACCTATGCTTTCAAATTTTGTGAGAAGACATCACAAACTTGAGCAAATCATTGGCAATGTTGAATCAAGTGTTATGACAAGAAAAAGACTCAAAGATGACATATGCTTACTTTGTGAATTTGAGCCCAAAATAGTAAAATATGCTTTAGAAAATGAAGATTGGATTCAGGAAATGAATGAGGAAATTGAACAAATTAAGAATAATAATACTTGGACTCTGGTGCCAAGACTTAAAGACAAAAATGTTAGTGGAACAAAGTGGGGTTTTAGAAACAAACTCAATGAAAATGGTGAAGTAACAAGAAATAAAGAAATACGGTTATGCAAAGGATATTCTCAAGAAGGAGTTGATTATGGAGAAACACTTTCTCTTATGGCAAGACTTGAAGGAGAAAAAACTCTACTTGCATATTCAAACTACAAGAATTTCAAGGTATATCAAATGGATGTCAAATTTGCATTTTTGTAATGGTATACTCGAGGAAGAAGTATGCATTGAACAACCTGAAGGATTTGTAGATCCAGACAAGAATAATATGGTATTTAAACTAAACAAAGCCCTCTATGGATTGAAACAAGCCCCAAGAGCATGGTATGAAAGACTAAATTAATTATTTGGTGAAGATTGGTTTTGAAAGGACAAATGATAACAATGATTTATATTTGAAGAATGGTAAGAACAATGAGGTACTACTATCTAAAATATTTGTTGATGACATTATATTTGGAGGAAGAGAAGCACTATGCAAATCATTTGCTAATGAAATGAAGAAGGAATTTGAAATATCTATGTTTGGTGAAATCAAATTCTTTATTGGCTTACAAGTATGTCAAATGAAGTTTGGTATTTTCATTACACAATTCAAATACATCAAGAAGATACTAAAGACTTTTGGAATGGAAGATTCAAGACCAATGAGCAAACCTATATCTACAGGACATAAGCTATCTAAGAATGATGAAGTTGTTGATGTGAACCAGACATTATACAGATCCATGATTGAAAAATTAAAATATGTTGTTCATAGTAGACCTAATATTGCATTAGCAATTGAGATAGTTGCTAAATTTTCAGCAAATCCTAAGGAGATTCACATGATGGTTGTGAAAAGGATAATGAGATATTTGAAAGGTACAGAAGACTATAGATTGTATTACAAGAGAAGTGATAGATTTGAACTGAAGTTATTCACTGACTCAAATTGGGTAGGAAATATTGAAGACATAAAAACACTAGTGAAGATGCATTCTTTCTAGGAAAGATATTGGTCTCATAGACAAGCAAGAAATAGAATTGTATTTCCCAATCAAAAGTTGAAGCTGAGTATGTGGTAGTTGTAGTTATCTATTCAAACATTATGTGGATAAAGCAATTATTGAAAAGTATGCAAGAAGAAATTACAGATCTATTAGTTATCTATTGTAATAACACAAGTGCAATTAATATTCCAAATAATCTAGTGAATCACACTAAGACAAAACACATTACTATCAAGTATCACTACTCAATGGAACTAGTTCAAGACAAATAAGTGAAGTTAGAATATGTGCACACCAAAGAAAAAATTGCTGACATATTCACAAAAGCCTTACCTAAAGATGCTCATGAATATCTTAGAGGTAAATAGAGGTGATTCCCCTAACAAATCTACTTAAGGAGACAAGGTGTGATGCATCAAATATGCTACCCAGAATATCTTACACATTGATGCAATAAAACTCTACTTTGGGAAATGCCTAAGGTAGATAGTTCAGTACAACATAATAGATTGGTCATAGACAGATGGTAGAAACCAGCCAGATGTGCAAAATCTACATAATTTAGATGTATTTGAAGCTCAGAAAGCTAAGTGTCTTTGGAATTATTGTCAAAGAGGGAAAGATGAACCAAAGAGGGAGAATGTACAAAGAATGAGATATGTACACAAGAGAGAGATCTATTATTTTAGAAGGAGAAAATCAATAAAGAGAATTGGAATGAAATCTTTTGGATTGTATAGTAACCAAGTTAAGATACATTGAGATATTGAGCTATTGCTAATATTGAGATGTTGTCATCAATGCCAAAGAGGGAAATTGTTGGAAACTCACAATTGTTGTTTTGTCATTGATTTCAAATCTATTTGATAAGACATATTGCTACCTAATCTAAATGTCATATCTATTTTATTAATGAAGAGGATTTGAGAAATTGCTCATAACAATAGCACCTAGAGGAAAGGTTGAGTTATGAAAAGGAAGCTACAATGGACATTTTATTAGTTCAATTTTGATAAGACATAATGATTGTTTATTTCAAGAAAGTTAAGCTAATCTGAGTAATAGAGTAAAAGGTTAAGGAATGTCGAGTAAATCTGGTGTTGACCGAGCTTCAGTATCGATCGAGAAAAATAATTGATGACGAGCCAGAAGTTTTACAGCGATCGAGTGCTTATGTGATGGTTGAGTGTCAAAAATTAGTGATTGTTGAGTAATAATATTGAGAATGAATTCAAGAAAATCGCAATTCCTAGTTGACTTAGTTGATTTATTGCGATATGTAAATCGTGTTGAAGATAAGATTGATGAGTTGGATCATTAAATTCAAGGTTAGGATTAGGTAAAGACCTATAGATGGATTCTAGAGAAATTTCTAGAGGATGATCAAGAAGGTGGATAGATACAATGAATCATGTTGAACCTAATCATAAACCTTAAAATCTACGGTGATCATAGAAAATGGAAAAGCAAGAATTACCTATTTAAAGAGGTACATATTCAAACTCAAGAAGGAGAGTGTGAGTGTGAAGCACATACATAAGAAGGTTGTTTAGAGATGCACAAGTGTGAATACGAAGATAGAGGAGATTGCTTGTACATATGCTACTGATATTGATAAGTGAAATCTTAGTAAATGGCTTAAAGTTTTTTGGAAGGAGATAAAAAATTGCTTGAAGGGTTGCCAAGCGAATCAAGAACATAGATGACAATGGAGAGCTTATCAATAAATCAACACATGAACCGAACAATGATCTAAACTTGCAAAGTGAGTTGTAATCATATAGATCAAAACCCTACTATTTTATTTCTAATCATTGTAAACACTTTGTATTGAAATCATTAAAACAAAGGTTGACCTAACAATCATTTGAAGGACTTAACAATCTATGTCCTTTAACAAGGTGACATTCTAAATGGAATGATCAAAGTCCTCTAACAAGGCCACTCCTAACATGGTGATTAAATCCTCTTACTAGGCCACATTTAATAGTGTGTATTTTAAACCTTTAATAGGGTTGGCTCCTAATAGGGCTCACTTCAAAAGAGCGAAAAATTGGTGACATGTTGCTGGTGGTTTTCCCAAATTGGGTTTCCATGTAAAATCCTAGTGTCAAACTTGCGTTGAATATTTTATATTTGTTACAGTTTATGTTCAACAAAGTATGTCATTTTTGAGACATTAATTTTTATCAATACAATAGAGACCGAGAAACAACATGATAAACAAAACAGTGAGTGTTTTATGTTTAATTATTCAAATGGTACTTATGGACCTTGAGTAATTCACCCTCCCCCTCTCAGTTATTCTAAACATTTCTAACACTATAAACTAGCATGACAAGAAGCAGATCAAGAAATTTGGGAATGGAAATTGGTGGAAAACATTACTCTATCATCACAAGAAAAAAAGATATATCAAAACTTTCTCAATCAAAGGCAAATTAATTATAAAAATAGGCAAGACAAGCTAATTTGGGGTGAATTTGTAAAGAGTTCCCTTGCAAAACCTATAAGGATTTGCCTTAGGGAAAAATTCACCCAAGAACTAAGAACTCAAACACAAGCAGAACTGTAAACCAAAGAGAGTATGATCAGAATATAGATGTGAATTCGATTCAATATGCATGAAAGTACACTAGGAGTGCCTATATATAAAGGCCTCTGAGATACATCTAGAATGCCTAAGAATTAGCTACATGATAAGTCATACAACTAGGCACATGTCCACCAGATATGGGTTATCCTCCATTAAGCATAGAAGTAAGTGTAATGATGAGAGGATAAGCCTACAAAGCCAATCACTAAATCCTTGGAAGTACCTGACACTTGAATATTTTTTTCTTCTTGAATAGGTTTTCCAACTCATTGATTCTTTGAGTCTTGTAATGATGTTCATCATGATTTGGCTTTTTGCAATATGCACCAAAAAGTTTATCCTTCTTTTCATTACTTCCCTTCTTGTTGGAAGAAGAATTTCCTTGCTATGAGGAGTATTGTTGTGTCTCAGATTGTGATTTCTACTTCCATTGCTTCTTCTTCTTGTTGCTAGAACTTTTCCCTCCTTGACTTGATTGGTGCTCATCACTAGCCACCAATGCTTCAGTCTTTGATGTCGTGAGAAGTCCCAAATCTATCAAGTGAGATTGTTCAACAATCAAGAGCTCTGCAAATGCATCAAATGTCAGCTTCTGGAAAGCACTTCCCATGGTTAAACTATGAGTATTATAACTCAAAACAAAGGAAGCATACTATGAAGGTAGCCTCTTCAGGATGTGATGAATCAACTTGTCATCCTTCATGGGATTTCCACAATCTTTAAGTAATGCTCTATACTCATTAGCTTTGTTGATGTAATCTTGAATTGTGTCAAAGTTCTTTGGATCCAAGAGAAGTAGATCATCCTCAATCCTCAATCCCTTTTCCTCATTCACCTTACCATATAATGATTCAAGTTTGTCCCATGCAGGTTTGGATTCCATGAAACTGGCAATGTAAAAGAAGAGATCTCTATGTACACAACTCTTGATAATTCCTAAAGCTTGATTGTCTATAACTTTCCAATCAATGAGTGATTTACCATCAATGGATTTTGGAATTCTACCATCAACATAAAGATTTAGACCTTTTACCATTAATCTACTCCATACAATATCTTTCCATGTAGAATAATTGCGTGAAGTTAGAAGTGGACATTTAGGTGAACCCATGATGCAGAAATGAAAAGAACACAAAAGAGAGACACAAAACACAATACATACCCCTCCTTTTCACTCAATCAAAAGAACCCCCCCCACCCCCCCCCCCCCCCCCCCCCCCCAAAAAAAAAAAAGAAAAGAGATACTTCTAGCACTTTATATGTAGTGTACAATTGGCCACTTGTCAAAATGAACAAAGTGGGCTTTTCATATTTCTTTTTACAATTGCCTTTTGAGACCCAAATCTGTCACTAATTACTGTAGCTCAGATGTACAACAATTCTAAAAAATAATCAAAGCATTATAATGCAGAAAAAACCCTAGTTCTTAAAGTGAGATTTTTGTCCACACAACCAAGAATCTGACCGTAGATTTAGAAAGTAGACAAAAAATAATGCACTTTCAAAAAAAATGAAACATGTTTTCCTATCCAGATGAGCCCGTACGAAGTGTTTGAAGTTGAAAAATGTAGGATTGAACAGGTATAATCTCAAAAAAATGTAAATTCTAAAAAATTCTTGCACCAAAACCAAAAATGAACACTGCCACTAAAAAGTTAAAGAAATTCTACCCAAAATAAATAAAAATTGCACCTGATTTGGAGTTTGGATGACCGAGTTGTGGCCTCTCAAAGGCAGGCTGCCAAATCAAAAAGCAATCTGGAGAGGGGTTGCGTCAGCAAAAGATGAGGTTAAATTTGACAATCATATGGTCATCACAGTAGTTCAAATTTTCCTTGGAATGATGATCAAATGACTATCAAATTTAGGATAATAAAATTGATGATGTCAGCAACTCCAAGCTTGTAACGACGTCAGTAGTACAGATGATGATATCAGTGTACAAAATTGTACAGAATCTATAGACGTGACAACTTACATGGCTATATGTAAATGATGTCACTACTGAGTTGGATGGTGATGTGGCTCTGTTGACGAGTTGCTGACTATACAGGTACAAATCTGATTAGGCATGCTGAATTAGAGTATGGTAATGGACTTGGAGCCTATCATGTCACCTAGTATATGTGGCAGGTATGCCATGTGGTAGGCATAGACTAGGGAAACTATCGCAGAGCTGGCAACTGATTGTATGCCTACATGGCAGAGGTCTATGCTTAGGTGATTGGGACTCCTACCAAGGCCGAATTTTATGTTGTCAACATGACAACTCATAAAGGTGCGCAAACTCCTAAGTGTCTCACAAAATAAATAATAAAATAATGCAAAATAATAAAATAATGCATTAACCTAAGTAAACTTAAGTAAGTGTAAATAGTAAATACGCATTTACACCAACAAAACCAATGCCACGTCAACAGTCCCCATAATATGTAGAAGTCAAGGAAAGTCAAAGTCATTTGAATATTGACCAATCAACATTAGTTGATTAATCATCATTAAATTTAACAAAATGATACAAAGACATATATGCTCAAATCTAAAAGAAACCATAATTCAGTTACTAGAATACTAAGATGTACTAATTGTGTTGACCTTTTTGATAGAAGCTCTAGAACTTGTCTAAGAATATAAGAACGAGAATATGGTAGGAGTGCTTTACCACCTTACGACGAAGTTGTTAAGCTTCCCCAAAATCTTTCGTAACATGAAAGACAACCAACCTACCATTGAGGAAGACTGAACAAGAAAAACTAAGAGGAGAGTAATGGAATTGTGTACACATTTTCTTTAATATAATATAAAAAAATCATTCAAATTTTAGCAAGGGAAGTAACACAACCTTTTAAAGCCAGTGCAAGATAACACATTTCAATCAATTGCCTAAGAAAAACATTTTTCACTCAATAATTTCCTTCTCATATGTCCATCAGGAATCATATCACAAGATAAGAAAAACTTGTTCTAATATCCTAACTTCATCATGTAGTTCAATCTTCATTTCATAATAATCAGGTAGTTCATTCAATCTCACAATGACCCATGGTTCAATTGAATTTATGTCACAATAGACCTAAATAATGACCACACTCTCAATAAGCTTTACAAGGCAAATTTTTGTGTGTATTATTTCTAATTATCTTATCCAAAGAAGATTACACCGCTATGGGTGCAAACAATAGCATCTATTAATCAAAACTATGTAAATTGCATTCTTATAAATTGGACATTTACTTTACAAGATAAAAATTTAAACAACAATATACTTCTTCCTTTTTAATTCCACATTCTACACAAAATTTCATACACAAGGAAATTTAATGAGTAATGAAGATAGGTCTCATAATCCTTAATTTGTAGGAATACGTACTTCTTCATATCTAAAATCACAAGATGACATTTTTTTAAGACACTTCTAAAATGCAACATTCATCACCCATAGAATATCACAAATTTATTTAAGAACTAAAAGGTTATACAAGGACGTCTATTGAATGTATATAAAAGATACTTTAGGAATATGTCGACTCATCAAACGCCACTCGATAAAGTAGCAAGAAAGTTGTCAATTTCTCCATTCCAAATGAGCTAATTGAAAGAAAATCTCCCGCTCATGCACCAATCACAAATATCATATTTTAGCCGTTCATTTTCAAGCTAAGTGAGAATAATAACACCAAATGTTGATATTTCAAAGTAATTCCATGAGTCCTAATGTATTCATCTGAGGAATATTACACAAAGATGTTAAATTTTCAAAGGCACTCTCTCCCTCTTTAACATAATCATTTAAAATAATTAGCTTTCGTGTAGACAATTTTGGTCGCTAATGTTCTTGCTAAAAAGAGTTAATGCACTGCCAGATAACTTTCTGATTAATCAATTTTTACTAACCATTCCCTATCTAAGGAGGTGTGAGGTACTTTGGTAGAGCTTTTGTTAAGCAATGTTATTTTGGAAGCATAAGATCCAATTATTATTAGAATACCAGTAAAAATGAGTCAATGGCTTGTAGAGTTTAGATCAAAGAATGAAAGAGTGGATACACAACTATGTTAATTTAATGGAACTTTTAGGGATTATGTTAATTGTCCACTACAATATAAATAAACATGATGTATATGCCAAAAAGATGGTTTCACTTGATTACGTATCACTAAGTTTAGAATGCTCAATACATAAGCATTTATAGTGGTTTTTCATTCCATTAGTTATCTAAGTTATTGATGTATACACACTCTTAAGGTTTTACTCCAATATTTTTTTACTGTTTCAACCGATACTCTTGTAGACACCCAAAAATTGGCAAAGACCTAAATCATGAAATTCCAATCAATCAAGTCCAAATTAAAGAGAAAATTAGAAGAAACACAACATACTTTCAAATCAAAAATCACATCAGGTCATTAATCACCTATCAAATCGACAAGACCTAAATCAACTTTTAAAATGGAAGAAAATAATTCAAATTCATAAAATGAAATTCAAAAAAAAGGGAGGAAGAAAAAGACAAAGTGTTGAAAATAAATTATTTATTAAATCAATAAAATCATTTATCCTCATAAGATTGAAAATCTCCCTTTTACCATTTAAAAGAATTTGAAAAATTCTCATATTATCCTCAAAACCAAGTCTATTGGACTCTTCCTCCTGGCCTCTTATGAGATATTTTCAATTTCACTTTCACCCCCAGTCAAAAGTGAAAATCCTAATTCTTATCCCAACCCCTTTCGAAATCCTATAAATAGGAGGGAAATTTAAGAAGCAAGGGACCCAAGTATTTATGCATCTACACTATAGGCATATTTAGACTCATTGTTTTAGCATTTTCATTGTAGCAAGTTCATATCATTTTTAGCATCATTTTGTATCATTTAGCATTATTTATTGCATATTATTTCATGGCATGACCATTTCAAGAGCATTTCTAGGAGTTGTATTTCACATATAATACGCATTTTAGTCATAGATCTTGCATGTTTTCATTGTAGATCTGCGTTTTTAGCACAATCTTATTCTAGAACTATCACTAAGATGCTAGTTTGAGAGCTATTTTAGCAGTTTTAGTTAGGGAAACATGAGACTCCTATAGAGATTAGATTCTGATGATGATGTCTTGGGTCTAGTATAGTTCGTCATCAGTCCATTTGCATTCTACACCAAAGTTTTATGAATACGCGTCCATATCATGTACAAAATGGCGCCCACCGTGGAGCTGAACTAAAAGCCTCTCTATTTTCAAGTTTTTTAGTCTAATCTTTCATTTCTAGTATAGATCTATGTTTTTTTGGCTATTCTCTTGTGCAAATCTGATCAGATACAGGTTTTACTGCGTCTAAGAGACCTCATATCAGCAAGAACAACATTCCAAAGTCTTTCTCAAGCATAAAAGGGTCAGATCTGAATCTTCTAACACTTTTGTACTCTGTTTCAATGCTTTTGAGAGATATTATAATGTTTATGAACTCTATTTTAAAGCATTTAATGTTCCTGTAGCACATATACATTGTTTTGTAACGCATTTGCATAGTTTTGTAACACATCTGCATATTCTTATAGCACTTTTGAAGAGTTTTGTAATACAATTAATCATTTTTGTAGAGCATATGAAGCATTTTATGCCACATTTAGCTTTCTTATAGCGCATTTGCATGATAGAATAGTGCATATAAGGTTTTTTGTAACACATGAGCATTTTTTTAGTGCATATGGTAAAAATTGTAGCTTTCTGAATCTAACTTCCATATCTGAATATCTTTTGTTTACAGGTCCCTTCAATGTTAACAAACAAGCCTTTAGATTGCAAATAGTGCACAACAGGAACAAAGACCCTCATAAATGCGCCTAGCCTTTGCTAGCTCTGAATCAAGTAGGTGGACCTCGTCTCTCGTCCATTAAAAGTGTGGCATTTCTAAAATTTTCAAACATAGCTTAATAAAAATGTTCAATCTCATTGGTCTGATAAAGAAGTAGGCCTATGCTCTCAACTCCTTTGAGTTGATCAAAATGCTCGACCTTCTATAAAGATCGGTCACAATTGAATGAGGAAAGAACCCACACATAGTCTAATTAAGAGCCCCCCTGTCTTTAGTAGTATAAGGGCTGGTAATTAATCCTTTGTGTCTATCATGTTTGGGTAGCCAAAATAGTAGGGATATGCTCTTACTCTTCTCGAGTGATCAGATTCCCAGACTTGTTTGTGACTTCCATTTATTGCTTTTCATTAGCTACGATAATCTAGCCATAGAAGGGCTACCTCTCGAGTTGCCTTAGTGGGGCCAATGAGAGGGATTGTCCCCCAATCTTGTATTCCTAATCAAATGCAAGCCACCTGTATTCAAAACATAGCCTTCCTCTAGTAGTTCTGTAAGGGATTGTGCCAAACTTCCCTAGTGTTGGTGGGAAGCCCTCTATCACAAGAGAAGTAAATCTAAACACAGTTGGAACACTAAGACCCACTAGTCACTGGCCTTAGATAACCTTGATAGGAAGCCATTTTTTTTCCATTTTCTAGTTGCGTGCGATTTTTCATTTTGTTTTGATCTCACTACTATTGTGCTTGGAAGTGCTTTGAAACATAATAATGAACACTAGTGTGGATCACAAACCTTCCAGAAAGACAAACCTCAAAGTGGTATCAAGAAACCAAGTCTAAGATGAAGAAATTGCTGAACAATCCTTAAAGTAAAGCATATACTGCATAAAAAAAATGCTTCTGAATATTCCTGTAACACTTTTGATTTCTTTTATGACACATACACCTATAAAACAACGCATCTGAGACATAGAACAACACATCTGATTCAGAAAACAGTGCATATGATAGTTAAAAACGCATCTGAGCATTTGAATAGTGCATATGAACAATGAAATAGCACATTTGATTATCGAAATAACACATTTGATTATCGAAATAACGCATCTAAGCATTCCTGTGACACACTCGAGCAAAAACATAAAACATAAGATATCTGCAACCATGATAATCGTGAACAAACAATAAATTTGGATACCCTTTTCCTTGCTAGTATTTTATAAAACTTGAGAATGTTCGTGTTTGACCAAAGACATCTTTTGAAACAAGCAAAACTACATCATCAACCCAACAGTTACCATTACCTTACTTTGCACATCAAGCTAGGAACGTTTAGAGACACACATTCGTTCCTTTACCTAACTTCACAAAAGTGAACCTTATCCTATCAACATTGGCAAATACCTTGTCCAATCTAGCTTGTTGTTACAAACAAATCACGGTCAACAAAAACTTTCACTTTGTGAAAAATTCCTAAAAACTAAAAGAATCCAACTCATATTTCATGCCACTGCACAAAATAGGCACACCAACAAAATCGAAATGGTTGCCCATACAAGTGAATGCTAGGATAGCAAGTCAAACGCATAGAACCTCTAAACCTCCTCAAATCTACTATAGCAACAGATTGTGCATAGAACAAAGTTACTCCTAAGTCACCCTTATTTAGTCAAAATTCATAATCCTTAGCCACAATGGGCTCATTTCATGCATGGGATGATAGAAGTATTGAATCTAAAATCAAAGATTTTCAGCAAAATCTTGAAATTGTCGATATCATGGACAAGATACTGAAAAAACACAAAGAACACTACATACTTGCATTAGCACAATAAGGTGCAAAATTGCCATCTGACTTTGATGTGACCAATTTGAAATGAGATGAAGAAGAGTCACCTTTAGATGTAGTCACACAAAAATTGTAAGACTTACAACTAGAAATGGAAAAAATGAAAAGAGAAAAAATGCAACCGCAGAGTTTAGCCTCGAAAAAGTGTGTCCACAACCATTCGATAAAAGCATTACCTTCACACCTTTTCCTCCAAATGTGCAGATACCAAAATATGATAAATATTTTGGTACGTCAGATCCATAAGATCACCTTAGGTAGTTCTATATGCTAAGTATGGATTTTGTCCATGACACAACATATATAATGCATCTATTTCCTAGGAACCTCAAGGGGCAAGCCATGTAGTGGTTCTTCAAATTACCCTCCAATATTAAAACCTTCAATCAATTGGCCTTCATTTTTATCACCCAATATTCTTATAACATTGAAAGAGAAGTTACAATAATTGATCTATGTAACACAAAATAACTCCTGGGTGAATCATTCAAGGCCTTCCTACAACAGTAGATGAACATGTTTGCCAAATATCATAGAGACATACCAAATAAAGAGAAGATAGATATCTTCATCACTAGTCTCTCAAAGCTAGTGAATTATTGGCTCCAACTCAAAGGCCTAAGGATTTTAAAACCACCTTAGAGAATGTAGCTAAGGTGGAAGAAACCTTGGTAAATAATGACATAAGTAAATTATCCAAAGATGGTAAAGGTTTCTCCAACAATTCCACACAGACACACAATTACTCTAATCGGTCCATTGACAAATAGAAATCGTAGTGGAAAAATAATAATAGAAACACCACAAACGATGGCGTAGTTGAAGCCAATCATGTCAAAGCCCAAACTCAACCCCCTTTAAATCAACCAGGTCCCATTGTCATGCCTGAACAAAATAATGCCTGCCCGTTTTATCGACGTAACACAAAGACTCCCTTTATGTCTAATCAACAAGTTGCTTACAATCAAGCTCCTCCACCATGAAGATATCAATCTTCTGATATACCTAAGGAGTATACACCCATAGGGGTGTCCTATGAGAGTGCTTTACAAACACTCTTAGCTGATGACCTCATCGTGTTACCTGAGGCTAAACCATATGAACCCCAAGCCAAACCGAAATGGTGGAACAAGAAACACATTTGTGCCTATCATTAAAATCGAGGGCACTTAACAAATGATTGTTTCACCCTCAAGGGGGTCATCCAAAAATTAATAAATGATCAAACCATTGAAGTAAACAATCTTAGCAATAATGAAGACCATACGACCTTCAAGAACCCCTTCATGAGTCATGAAAAGGGGGGGTCTTCGAAGGCCAATCAAAATGCACCTCTGCAAAGTAAGGTTAATTATGTTCACCACTATGATAATACTATTGGCATGATTTCCAGATGTGATGACATTGTGCAAAAAGAGGGGTAAAATTTTATTAAGACAAAAAGGAATACAACAAGGAGAGCTCAACAAGGAGCTCGATCCTAAGCAACAAGATCATCAAATTCTTGCACCATCTCAAAGGACAGTTGCCTCCTATCCCTAATATTCCAACCCGGATCATGACTAGAAGCCCATTTGGCTAAACAATCAGCAGTTCTATTCCATTCACGAGGATTATACGTGAACCTAATGAACTGAAAAGAGGAAGAGAAGAAAAAAATCTACTTAACAATAGTGGCCAACTGCCAACTAACATCCTCAAGCTCTTGCGAAGAAAGCATGTTCATCACCACCTGGGAATCAAACTCACAGATAATCTTACTCCATCCCCACAAGCAACACTGTTCCACAGCATATAAAATAGCCTGATCTTCCATGAGATTGTTAGTATAATCACCCTTATGAACTGAGAAGAAAAATTTAACATCCCCAGAACTACAACAAGCCACTCCGCCAATACCATCCAGACCAGGATTCCCACGGGAAGAACCATCAGTGTTAATTTTCAGAACTCCACAGGGAGGAGGAGTCCAGTGCCCATCCCAGTTAACCCAACCCTTCCTCTGATGGTGAAGCTGCCTGGACATAGAAGGAAACCTATGAGTTGCAGCCCCATCCTGAAGATGAAAATTGAGGCGATTATAGATAGCAAGATCAACTGGATCCATACCCCCATCAAGCTCACACTTCACAAGAATAGTTTCCTGAAGAGAATGTGATATTTTTCACCAAAGATGCAAAACACCAAGCCGAACATCTTGGAATATGAGATGATTCCTCTCCAACCAGATATGACAAAGCATGAAAGAAGGGCCAGCAATCCAAGCAGCATGGAGAGAAGAAGACTTGGAGGGAGCACTACCCAAGCGGGCCCAGAACTCAGGCAAAGAGGAAGCATGCCGACAAGAGCAACCCCAAGCGCTCCACTAAAGGTGCCATATCTGAGTAGAATAGGAGCAATGGAAGAATAGATGGGAGACAGACTCCTCTCCATTACCACTCAAAACACAATAAGAGGGGCCCTGAAATTCACATTTACAAAGATTATCCCAGGTAAGACAACGGTTGTGAGCCACTGGCCACATGAAAAAATTTCACTTGGACCAAGAAACTTTATTCCAAACTTGCTTCCACCAAGGGACCTCAGCATCCCCAAATAATTGTCTAGTTATCTCATGATACCCAGTAGAGACATGATATTTACCAGACAAGGTACAGCCCCAAGCCAAAACATCTGGACCAAGCAAAGAAGAACACTCTCTAGAGGCTAGAATTTGAGAAAGCTCCTGACGATCCATGTCTGTACCTCCAGGAGGCCAATCAGAAGAATGCTTCCATCTGTAACCAACAACAGGTCCCAATTGATAAGGAGTCTTGTAATGAGCCACTTTATCCCATCCAGCGGCAAGAAAAGAGTCACAAAGAGGCTGAAGATGAGGGTATATGGATAAAATGGAAGGGAATCCATCCCAAGCATCAGACCAAAAAAAATCCTGAGAACCTCCTTTACATATCCAGAATAGACCCCTCTTCACCAACATCGCACCTGTCTTCAAAGTATGCCAAACCATTGAGCCACGACCTTCAAGAGGAAGTGCAAAAACAGAGCAAGGATCAGCACCATGAAAATATTTATGAGTGATAATACGAGCCCAAAGTTGATGTTGTCCAGAGCACCATCGCCAATAAAGTTTAGCAGCCAAAGCTTGACTACTCAATAGAGCAGATCGAAGACCAAGACCACCCTCCTTTTTAGGCCTACAAATAGTTGCCCAATTAACCAAGCTCCATTTAGTACTACACAAATTACCACTCCAAAGGAATTGTCGAGAAAGAGCATCAAACTCATTGAGAAAGTAAATAGGTGCAGCGTGAACCATGCTTCTATAAGTAGGAAGAGCTTGGATAACAGCTTGAAGAAGAGTAACCCGGGCAGCAGTAGAAAGCCATCTATGAGTCCAATGATTTACCTTATCCTAAAGCTTGGTAATCAAATTTTGCCAGAAGAGACATGGCTACCTGGAAACAACAATAGGAATGCCAAGATAAGTCAAAGGAAGTGATCCTATCTGAAACCATAGGATACCAACAATCCTGTGCTGAATAGAATCAGGAGTGTTAAAAAAGTAAATGGAAGATTTGTGCTCATTAACTTTCTGGCCTGAAGCTGCCAAATAAATGTCCAAAGCATGTCGAAAGGCTTTAGCTTCCTTGATCCTAGCAAGATTGGCAAGAGCAGAATCATCAACAAATTGAAGATGGGAAAGAGAAGGTAAGCCATTACCCCACCGCCAGCCTTGAATAGAATTTTGGGACACCTGATGCTTAATGAATCTGCCCAAGCCTTCAGCCATGATGATGAATAGATATGGGGAGAGAGGGTCACCCTGGCAGAGGCCTCTAGAAGCACCAAATAGTTGAGAAGGTTGACCATTAATAAGAACAGAAAAAGAGGCAGAAGTAACACAACTCATAATCCAACTCACCCAGTCAGAGCTAAATCCAAAAGAAAGAAGAATACTCCTTAGGAAGCTCCATTTAACTCTATCATAGGCCTTAGCCATATCCAGCTTAACAAACATGGCTCTCTCCCTTGAAGTAGCCATAGAGTGAATAGCCTCAGTAGCAATAACCACCCCATCCAAAAAATTTCTGCCAGCAACAAAACCACCTTGTTCTTCTGAGATAATAATGGGAAGCCACCTTTTCAGTCTCTCAACAATCAACTTAGTAATAACTTTGTAAACCACATTACATAAGGCAATTGGTCTAAAAAACTCCAATTGATTAGCACCCTCTCTCTTAGGAATAAGAGTCAAGAATGTAAAGTTCAAAGCTCAAAGCATCTGCTTGCTAGCATAGGATTCTTTAACCACCTCCAACAAATCATGATTAATGATGTCCCAAAATTCTTGAAAGAATTCAACTGGAAAGCCATCAGGACCAGGAGCCTTCCCCTTAGGCATGCCAAAGACCACCTCCTCCAGCTCTTCCAAAGAGATAGGACGCATGAGATAATCATTCATTTCCTAAGTGATAAGGGAAGGAATACAAGACAAAATAATATTTTCTTCATTATCAGCAGGAGGAGAGTCCTCAGAGAAGAGGGTAGAGAAGTACCAAATAGCCTCTTGGAACAAAGCTGGCAAGGAATTCAGTTGGATACCTTGAGAATTAACCAAAGAAGAGACAGTGCTCTGATTCCGGCGAGATTGCACTATTTTATGGAAAAAGGCAGTGTTTCAATCACCTTCCTGGAGCTAATCAACTCTAGCCTTTTGCTTCCAAAAAATTTCCTCTCGAAGTTCCCATTCTTCTAGAGCTCTAGAAGCAAGGGATTCAGCCTTGACAAGATCCTCTGAGAAACCTCGATCTCTAATCTCCCTTGTGATGACATCAAGATCTTCTTGAGCAAGCCTCTTCATAAAGTGAAGGTTCCCAAAGCATTCCCTATTCCATATCTTGAGCTGCCTTTTAACATATTGAAGCCTTTTAGAAAATGAGAACATTGCAGTACCATATGCAAGAGCACCATCTTTCCACCAACAAAAAACAAAATCATGAAGAGAGGAGTCACGAAGCCACATCAACTAGAACTTAAAAGGAGGATGATTCGGAACATAAGCCCCTATAGCGGAAAATTTGATTGGCCAATGATCTGAACCCCTCCAATCAAGGATTTTTGAAGAGATAGTAAGGGTGCCACTAACCCAGAAGCAAGAAACAAGAAATCTATCCAGACGTTTTGAGATAGCAGCAACACCAGTCGTGTGATTATTCCAGGTATAGAGACCATTAGAAGGCTTAACATCAAAGAGATGCAAAAGAGATATGTGTTGCCGAAGAAGAGCAGAAGAAGGCCCCAATCTAGCCAAACCACCATGCTTCTCCTCCAGACTTAAAACTGAATTGAAGTCCCCTGCTAACACCCAAGGATGATAAGGATGACAATTTCTAACATATTGAATATGTTCCCAAAGTTCCTCCTTTCCCACAAGATCAACAAGTGCATACACATTAGTAACCATGATTACCTCTCCTAAGTCTAGAGCAGAAGCTACCATAGAGAGAGCTGAGAGAGAAGACATCCAGCCAAGAGGAGAAATTTTTTGAGGATCCCAAAATATAGCTAAACCACCAGCACTGCCTGTTGCCCCAACACACTGACATTGGCCACGAGACCAAATACTAGAGGCATGTTGGACCATAGACTCCACAAAGAGCTTAGTCTCTTGGATACAAAAAACATCGGGACTATGATCAACCACCAAGTTATGAATAGCCTTTTGTCTAGGGATGCTATTCAACCCCCTTACATTCCATGAGAGAATAATAATCATTGGGTAGAATTGGGAAAATGAGAATCCAAAGGTTTCACTGAACCAGACTCAATCAATATATCTCCTGTGAGTTTAATCTTCTCTTGGTCTGTTTTGCGCCCACTCCTTAGAGGGGGAGTAGAAGAATCCCGCTTAAAGGGTCGAGGCATCAACCCCAAGGGGAGAGGAGATCCCTTGTCCTTACTTGATGGTAGCACATCCTTAACCAAGTCAGCCAAAACAACATCATTATCCTCCAACACTGCAGGAGTCACCAGAGCCTCTGTCACAGGAGCTACAGGGACCTCACAATTCTGATATACTACAACTTGGGATGCCCCACAAGCATCATTAGGAACAGATCTCTCATCTAGGCAAACTAGATCAGAAGAGATAGGAGGAGGAATACCCTCCTCTAGAACCATACTATCCAGCACCTCAAAGAGGTTAAAACCTGAATCAGATAATCTTTCTTTCAAAGGCCTCTTTTGACCACATCCCTTAGCTCGAGGGCGAATAGGGGTAAATCCATCCTTATCCTGCATTTGAGCCTTACCCTTACTTGTAGCATCTTGTGGATTCATCCCCTTGGTAGTATTAGCCATTTGAGATTGTCCTTTCCCTGTAGTATCTGCCAAACCACCAGCATTGCCAGCTGTAGAACCATCCACTCCTTTGAAACTTGAGTTACAGGGGCACTAACGCTGTAAATGACCATACTCATGACAAATACAACAACAGAAAGGGAGGGATTCATAATCTAACTGCTGCACCCAAGAAGAATCCCCCAGACAAATTTCCAAAGAATCTGGTAATGGGTTATTCAAATTAATTTCAACACAAGTTCTAGCATAAGAAATAACCTTTTTATCGAGGGATTGATGTGCGATCGCAGCCGGCTTCCCCAACAAAGCAGCAATTTGTCGAAGGATGTCTTCACGCCAAAATTCCAAGGGAAGACAAGGCAAGCGAATCCAAATTGGCACCGTTGAAGGGAGATCCTCAGTAGAATTAAAACCTAAATGCTAAGGTTTGACAAATAACCCCACATGGTTGTAGAAATAAGGGCCTCCTTCAAAAACACGATCACAATCAGACATGCAAGAGAATACAAAAAAAAAAAAACTATTCCCTGCCAACATAATCTCCATATCGCCTTCCACCTGCCATGAGCGGCGGATCCATGCCTCAAGAGCGGATAGGGATCCCGGATTCCAAGAAATTTGCATATCAAAGCATGCTTGGTCCAATAATCAATGTCCTCCAATACAGTCGTTGGAGGAATAACCAGAACAGGGTGATCATGGCTACGTGAAAAACAACCATTAACTTTTTTCAGCTTGGAGCTCTCCCCTGAATAAAATGATTCAGATCGCATTGCATGCATAGTTGGAGAAGAACCATCTATTCTCACCAACGCAGAAGAAATCCCAGGCCCTACCATGCAAACAATAAAACCCCAATCCAAAATTGACTGCAGAAAATTTCCAAAAACACCCACGCAAATTATGTCCAGTAGCTAGCAATCCAAACAGAATAGAAAAAATAGTAAAGATCAAACACCAAGAACAGGCTAGGGGAAAAACCCTAGCCCAGCCGACAGCCAACGCTTCTCCACCATAGACACCATATCACTATGCTCAGTATTATTCAAAAATATGTATGTGATGACATTGTAAATGTCATCATAATTAAAGATAAAAATAAAAAATAGTCCTCAAACATCGTTACCTGAGGTCAAGCCTCCAAAATTATCCTACCAGGACCTGTGACAAATCCTAACCAAGCAGCTCCAAGTTCCTCCATGCCCAAGTACAACTTGGTTAACCAATTACTCAAGACTCCAACCCACATCTCCATTTTTGAACTATTGCAAATCTCCCCAGAGCATAAAGAGATACTCACCAAAGCCTTAGTTCCAAATGACCTAGATGTGAGTAGATGTTAAAACATGGTCAACAATCTAGTTGCCCCTCATTACGTGTCTTTTTCAGCTCAAGGCAACATGTCTGTCATCCAGCCACAAAATTCTCCTTTGCACATTGAAGTATTCATCAATAGGAACAGAGTTAAGAGAGCATTAGTCAATGGTGGGGCTGGTCTCAATATTTGCACACTCAGTTTAATGAAAGCCCTCGGGTACACAGAGGATGTTGTTGCCCCAAGAATAAAGATTACCATCAAGGCTTATGATGATGAAGAAAGATCCTCCAAAGGCATGGTCCTATTACTAATCAAAGTAGGATCACTTATGAAAGAAATTGTCTATCAAGTCTTAGACCTACAATTAACTTATAACATCCTATTGAGAAGACCATGGATTCATGACATGCAAGCCATTCCCTCCACCTACCACCAGTGCCTTAAATTTCCTTACATGGGTCAAGAGGTGACCATACCTGGAGATCAACACTTCGCCCAGTATTGTAACTCACTTGTCCCTCATAACAGAGAATAAGCTGACACACTAACAGATAACATCAGCTAGTCCACAACTACAAACACTTCACACTCCACTAACCAAATGAGCAACCACTTATCAACATCAACTAAGGGTAAAGAGAAAGTGGTTCGTTTGGGTCGTTCCGCTTCTCCACCGCCATCATCATCAAAAGATCCTAAACAACTACACTACAAAGAAATGGATAAACTGATGAAAGAATTTGATAGAAAGTGTAAGTTGCACCGTAAAGGGATAGGTGAGTACTCAGTCTCCCTATTTGATTCCCTACTTTCTCCGAGGTCTCGTGGAAAACCGTCACCCGCCAAGCCATATCATGCACATTTTATCAAAGCAAGTAGCGCACCTCCAAACTCAGTGGAAGACATCAATCAATAGAACATTGACATCTCCTCCCACCTACACGAGAAAGGCTTTGACCTAATGAAAAAGATAGGATACATGGGAGATGGTCCCTTAGGAAAAGGGACAGGCATCATCGAACCTATAATGGCACAGTGTAGGTCCAATAATTCTAAAATAGGGGTAGGGTATGATGGACAAGACTAGGCACAAACCTCTTCTGAAGCTTGCCCAAAGAATAATGATCCTTCCTCTTCTACCTTGGTGTGGGTACCCAAACAAAAGGATAGTTATACCCCAGCAACAACTGGTATCATAAATGTGAATTTGTCTTTCTCAAGTTCACATTCTGCAGGAGAACCACCCATAAATACCTCCAATAATGAAGACGATGATGATTCTACTAAATGGGAATTTGAGTCACTATTAGAGGAACCTCTCCATGATAAAGAATGTGATGTTGTCCACATACCCACCCCTGACAGTTTGGCTACACAAAGAACAACTCATAGTTCAAGAACCACTTCACCAACAAACTGAGTACATCAGGGTGGCTTAGAAGATGATGAACATGTTGAAGGGTTTCATTTTCAAACCTTATTCCCTGACTTCTTTCCAGTAGAAGTCGAAGATGATTACTACAAGTCTCTCACAAGCTCTACTTTCCCTGACACTCTAGAAGAAGTCCACATCATAGATTTGATGGATACAATGAGCCATCCAATGAAGTTATGTCTTTAAACCCCGTTGAACCCTTCCCATACTACAAATCTCTTTCCCTAGTCCATCCTAAACTCATTAACTGGGATACAATTGAGCCTCATCACCTCCCTCATTTTGACACTAACTGTGAAGTTTTCATCTACCTTAACGCAGTTGAATCATGTCATCAACAAAGAACGAAAGAAGAGCATATGGTTGGGTTAGGTATCAATCACCTCAATCACACTAGAGCAGGGCAAGCATCCCGCAACCTTATTGGCCACCACCAAGTTATGGCTAATCTTGATATAAAAAAATGGAAACAAATAGAAGTGACACATCCCAAGGGGAAAACCCAACTGTGGCACCCGCGGATGGGGTAATTGATACCTTACCTGAACATTCCTAGGAGCGATCTTCTATTTTGATTGAGTCGACAGAACCAATCAACATCAACACAGAACAAGAACCAAAGGTCATTTATTTGGCACAATCCTTGAACCTAGAAGAAAGGAAGGTATTCATCAAATTCTTCAAAGAAAGAAAAATAAACTTCACATGGTCTTATGCGGACATGCCTGACTTAGATCCAACCTTAATCCTCCACCATCTTAACATCTCTCTAGAGGTCAAGCCAATAAAACAAAAACTCAAAAAGATGCATCCCCATATAGCCCTATTAGTGAAGGAAGAATTGGAAAAATTAATCAGTACCAATTTCATCCGGCCCCTAGTGTATGCATCATGGATATCCAACATTGTCCCCATATCAAAGAAGAATGGTAGCATACACATTTGTATCAACTTCCAAGATTTAAACAAGGCCTGTCTTAAAGATGACTTTCCCCTCCCTAATATCGACACCATTGTTGATCTCACAATAGGTCATTCCATGTTTTCACTCATGGATGAGTTTTCAAGGTATAATCAAATGAGAATAACACTAGAAGATCAAGAGAAAACAACTATTACTTGTGCATGGGGCACATTTTGTTGGAATGTAATGACCTTTGGGTTAAAGAACGTTGGGGCTACCTATCAATGGGCCATGACCACTATCTTTCATGATATGATGCATATCTTCATGGAAGATTATGTGGATGACATTCTTGCCAAATCCCATAGTTGAGAAGAACATCTTCCCATACTGGCCAAAATATTCACCCGCCTAGAATCCTAAGAAATGCGCTTTTGGCATCAAATCAAGCAAACTCCTAGGATACATTATTTGAGCCAAAGGGATAGAAGTTGACCCTGAGAAGGTACAAGCCATAATTAGTATGCAACCTCCAAAGAACCTAAATTAATTATGCTCTTTGCAAGGTAGGCTTCAATTAGTTCGTTGGTTCATTTCTCAATTGGTGGAAAAGTGTATACCTTTCACACATTTGCTACATAAAGACATAAATTTTAAGTGGAATGATCAGCGTCAAAAGGCTTTTGAAACACTTAAAACCCATTTGATGAATCTACCTATATTGGTACCTCTGATATCACACAAACCATTACTATTGTATATTTCTGTAATGGATAAGTCAATCGGAGCCCTCCTAGCACAAGAAAATGACCAAGGAAAATAACGAGTCAATTACTACATCAGACATACCTTGGTCAACTATGAGTTTAATTACTCTTTCATTGAAATGGCTTGCCTAGCCGTAGTTTTTGCTTCCCAAAAACTACATCATTATCTCCTGATACACAAAGTCAAGCTCATCTCCAAAATTGATCCTCTCAAATATCTTCTTAGTAAGACAACATTAATAGGTAGATTGGCTAAATGGGTGATGATCCTAAGTGAAATTGACATTGAGTATGTTGATAGGAAGGTGATAAAAGGATAGGCCATTGTCGATCAATTGGTAGATGTGCCTATAGAAAGTTCCAATCCTATCTTAGTTGACTTCCCTAATATTCACATCCTTCAAACAGAGCCAGTAACATGGAAATTTTATTTGGATGGTTCGTACACACAACATGGGTTGGGCGTCAGTATTTTGTTCATCACGCCACTTGGTGTTACCATCCCTAAATCTTACAAATTGCTCTTCCCTTGCACCAACAACATGCTCGAATATGAAGCTTTGGTCTTGGGTCTCAAGTCGACTTTGGAATAGAAATTGACAACCCTAGAAGTTTATGGAGACTTCTAGTTAATCATCAATCAAGTTACTGATACTTATCAGACAAAAGATGAAAAATGGTTGCCTTATAAACATATAGTCAATACACTCAAGGCATGTTTTGTCCACATTACTTTCGAACAAATTCCCAAAGAAAGGAACAGAGCAACAGATGCTATGGCCACCTTGTCCTCCTTGATTCATCTCCCAGAACATCATGAGTGGTATGAGTTCCTAGTGGAAGAGGTGGTTCAACCCATGTTTACTCAACTCGATTCCCTTATCGTTTGCCACCTAAACACTCTTGATTCCCTTTGGTACAGTCCCATTATCACTTACCTATGTGATAACACCATTCCATCTAACCTCTCACGTAACCAAAAAAAAATTTCATTTGCCAAGCCTCCCATTACACCTTGGTGGCTAATATGCTGTATAGGAAAGGTCTTGACGATACTTTATTTAGATGTCTTGAAAAGGATGAGCCTAGAGCCGCTTTGTAGGAAGTCCATGCAAGGATTTGTAGGTCACACTCTAGTGGGTTCGCATTAGCAAAGAAAAGTCTTAGAATGGGCTGTTTTTGGCCAACCATGGAAAAGGATTCCATTGACTATGTCAAAACCTGCAAGAAATGTCAAATCCATGGTAATCTTGTTCATGCACTAGCCCAAGAGTTAAACCCTTTGGCCACACCATGGCCCTTTTATCAGTGAGGTTTTGATTTGATTGGAGCCATCCATCCACCCTCCTCTAGTGGGCATAAATGGATTATCACCACCACCAAATACTTCACCAAGTGGGTCAAAGTGGTGCCACTTGCCGACTCTATGGGAAAACAGATCTCCTCTTTTATTCTCAACCATATCATTTATCGATTTGGCATACCTCATGCCATCCTTACAGATAATTCCTTGTACTTTAAAACCTGAATAATTGATGATTTATGTGAAAAATTTCACATTATACACCATTCTTCATCAATTTACTATCCCCAAGGCAATGGCTAAGCAGAGGCTACCAACAAAACCATCATCAACATCCTCAAAAGAACCATCAATGATATTGGTAGGGATTGGCATTTTAAGTTGAATCCCACCCTTTGGGCCTACAGGATGAGTGTTAGGATGTCTACAGGTGCGACACCCTTCTCCTTGGTTTATGGCTATGAAGTTATTCTCCCTTTAGAGGTTGAGATCCCATCTTTGAGAGTTACTCTTCAAGACATCCTATCAAATGAGGATTACAGAGTGGCCCGTCTAGGACAACTAGAGTTGTTAGAAGAACATCAACGTACAACACATGAACATCTCAAAGTGTATCATAATAGATTATCAAGGAATTATAACAAAAAGGTCAAACCTCGTGTCTTTCAAATTAGTGACCTAGTGCTTAGAGAAAACCCTAAGAACCAAGCAACAAGGGAAAATAAAGGAAAATGGGAGACCAATTGGATCAGTCCTTACCTTATCACAAAATCCTTTGGGACTGGTACTTATTGACTTTCAGATTGTGATGGTACAAAATTAGCAGAACCTATCAATAACATCCATCTCAAATGGTTTTATGTCTAAAAAGCTTTGAGAAAAACATCAAAAATACCAAAAAAAAACCAAAAGAAAAAAAAAGTTTTAAAAAGTTTTTAAAAAATTGTACAAAAGAAGTGAGAATGCCACTTTTGGTTTGAAAAGAGGTGAGAGTTAGTGCTTTTGGACTTCCCTAAACAACACAAGTCCTTTAATGCTGAAAAACAATTAAGATAGCCCTCAAGCAACTGTCTCTGGACATATTTTTCTTGTTTCAAGTATCGTCGAGTTAATTTCACACATACGCGATTGAGAAACACTTGTGGGTTATAGCTTTGAGGTCTTTTGGCATCAAATGTGGTTCATAGCAACAAAAATAGCTAGTATGACAATAGTAGTAGAGCACGAGAAACAAAGCTCACAATAGCAATAACAATAACAATAACAAGGGCAAATCAAATCCCTTTTCCTTGATTGAAGTGGGAGTAGTAAGATTCAAGAGACACTTGTGAGTCACAATTCCATGGTTCTCTTGCATCAAATGTAGTTCACAGCAGTGGAGACAACTAGTATGACAACAACAAAGGTGAGCACAACAAATTCAACAAAACGAGGAGTCTGATTAAGTATTGAGATACCATAGACATAAATTGCAGGAAAATCAATGCACATCTCCGCTATCCACCTTGGCCAATGATCTCCAATATTTATTTTAGCCCTTAGTCAACCCATTTGACTTCATAAACTCCCTTCATTGCCTATTTAGGTACCTCACATGGTCCTAGTTACCCCAGTATTCCACCAAATCTCACTCACATACTCCATTTCACCCCCACAGACCCAAAAATCATCCAATACTACCAAAAAAATTCAAAGGTCATCCAAAAATGCCAAAAAAATTCAAAAACTGCCTAAAATTATAAAAACAAATTCAAAATTTGACAAAAGTTATCAAAAAAATTCAAAAATCATCCTAAGCTTACCAAAAAAATTCAAAAATTGCCTAAAATTATCAAAAAAAAATTCAAAAATTGCCTAAAATTATCAAACAAATTCAAAATTTGCCTAAAATTATCAAAAAAATTCAAAAATTGCCTAAAATTATCAAAAAAAAATTTCAAAAATTGTCCAAAATTATCAAAAAAATCCAAAAATCATCTAAAAATAGTAAAAAAATTCACAACTAGCTCAAAGCATTCAAAAGGGGGTCAATAATTGCTAAACATGGTCGTGAAAGCTCGAAACATTAACAACACCCCAAAATTCCTATCAATTCCTGCCTTACTTTCAGATATTTGAACCCAACATGCCCCGTTGATATTAAGAAGAAGTGTAGTAATGCCCTGAAACATTTTGTGGGACTTTGGAAAATATGACACAATGTGGATAGCGCAAGAGGTGCCCCCATTTCCCTTCTCTTGTCAAGAGCAACAATTTCCCATGAATCATTAGTCTTATTTAAGTTGCAGTGGCCACAATTAGTCTAGCCCCCTTCAACAAATATGTCAATGCTATGTTGAAAGCCTAGATATATGTTGGACTCTTTCATCCTCACTTAACTAGAGGCATAGAATAAGTAAGCATAAGTGTGCGAGCTTGGCTTCCCCCTTTAGCACCCTTTTAGGCCCCCTTTAGCGCCATTTTCAAGGCCCACGCATCCTTTTCAGACCCCTCTAGTGCTTTTTTGGGCCCCTTTATCGCCTTTTTTAGGCCTAAAGTGCCTTTGTAGGCCCCTTCAATGCCTTTTTAGGCCCAAAGTGCTTTTTTTAGCCCCTCTAGCACCTTTTTCAAGGCCCAAGTGCCTTTTTAGGCCCCCTTTAACACCTTTTTCAAGTCCTACGCATCCTTTTCAGACCCCTCCAGTGCCTTTTTAGGCCACTCTAGCACCTTTTTCAAGGCCCAAGTGTCCTTTTGGACCCGTCTAGCACCTTTTTCAAGGCCACACGTCCTTTTCAAACCTTTGTAGTGCCTTTTTAGGCCCAAAGTGCCTCTTTTAGGCCCTCAAACGCCTTTTTAGGCCCCTCAAACAACCTTTTTGACCCAAACACCTTTTTATAGGCCCCATTTTGCCATTTTTTTTTCAAGACCCCCGATGTCCTTTGGGTCCCCAGCATGTCTTGCTCGAGTTAAAGCACCTTTTCAAGGCCCTATTTCACCTACTTGAGACCCAAGTGTCCTCTTTTGGGCCCCAAACGCCTTTTCATAAGCCTCAAAGAATGTTTTTCTCATCACACACCTAGAGAAACATCCCCACGTAGAACATTCTCACTTACCGGTCATGGTTATCCTCACTCTATGGATGATATTGTTCCCATTTTTTACAAGAGTCAAACCATTCCAACATTTATCACAAAAAGAAAACATTCAAATATTAACCAAACATCCCAAAAACATTTAAATATTCGACAAAACCACAAAAACATCCAAATATATTTCAAAAATACCAAAAATACACATGATAATACATTACATTCAACACCAATTGCCACAACAACAAGCCCAAACTTTTTATTCTCCTTTGACGACAATGACTACATTACATCCCAACAATATCTAGTGGATTATTTATTCTAGCCTCTTGAGGGAGGTGGCACAATAGGGTTTTTGATCAAGGGTGCTTCTTCTAGCCTAGCTCTAGACAAAGAAGCCCCTTGCATCAACACCCTATGGGTCCACACCACATCCATAGGAATTGGAAACCTTCCGTCGTGTAATTGTGTGTTCAATAGATGTGTAAATTTCTTATCTATAAATTGTGTCTCTCATCGGTCCTCATTTGGGAATGCTTGATAATAATGTCCCATCCAATAAGTGGCTTCCCGATGTACCCTTACCGTTTGGTGCATTTCCATGAACACATTCTCTACTAGCTTACTTACCCCCTGTGTAATGATCGCTCATTAGGTCGCATCCCGCTCTTGTTGCATTTGATCAGTCATCATTCACCAACATTCTACATCCACTTTTGCCTCGCCCAAATGTTGTTGCAATTGCCTCACCTTCTCCTCACTTAACACTAACCAGTCCTGCAACTTCAACACCAAGGAGCTTGCCTCTGCAATCACCTCCCTAAACAACTCATACTGCAACTACAATAACACTAGCTCATTTTGCACACTCACCAAACCCACCTACGCTATCTTCATTGATTCTTGCAACCATTGACCGCTTGATCATTTGGCTTGCATTCCTACATCGCTTCCCTCCATTCGTGCAAGTTCCACGTGCAACTCCATCTATGGTGATTACACCCACGCCCACTCTGCATCTACCACCACCTGCAGTCATTTTGCCTCCGTTTGTGCCCTGTCCTCTTGAGCCTTCTCCATTAATCCCAGCAAAAATGTGACCTCCTGTTCTGCGTTCTCTACTCATACTGTCTCTATAGCTAATAGTTTTTGTAATCCTTCTACATCCCATGATGATTGATCACTATCTCCCACCTCTAGCTATGGCTCCCCCACATTTACAATGCTCATTCCCCCTTCTATTGAACCTCGTCCTAGCATCCTGAGGCTAATCCACTACCGCGTCCCACTCCTAACTTCACCACCACTAACACCCCCCACATCCTTCACAGTTTCTCCCATAGACTTTTTAGGAGATTTTATTTCCCCCACTTCCTCTTCTACTCCTGACATACTCTTTGTCTTCTCAGATGGACTATCCTCCACATGCGTCATTGGCCCGTCATCTGCTGCCACTTGCAACACCTATTGTGTTGTAGTCCTGGATAACATCATTAAAGCCAACAAGGGCATTTCTTCTACCTCCATTCCCACCTTTGCAGGTTACGTTGGCCCTTGCCCTGGCTAGCTTGCCTGATTTGAACCCAAAGCTAACACTTGGAGTTTTGATGCATCCACCCACTCCTCAAAAGTTTTCCTAGCACATTTCGCTCTTCGCCCTTCCCTCATCCACCTTCCCTAGTTAACGTTACTCTCCCACTGCGACTAATCTGGTGAGCCCAACATACTTGCACTTGCACAATTCCCACAACTTCTCACTGTCTCTAATAATCACATTCTACTCCTCACTTCACCTTGATTCATTATCATACTATTTGCCTCCTTATAGCCATCATTCACCCAAGCCTCATTCTATACTAGTCTTCCATGTATCCACTCTCTACATCTTGTCGCACTGGTACTTGGTACACTTGACCCTCGACTTTGACATTCAGCCACCCAAATTTTCATCTATGCAAACTGACCACTGGATCCTGCTGCTAAATCACTACTGACACATCCCATGCATTCCCATCCACCTGGTAAAACAAGTTACTCCCTGATAGACCTAAACAAAAATATTGCACACAAGTGGAAGCACATCTAGTTCACACATAATGGTTTTCTAGCTATCATGCACTTTTAGTACCTTGATGATGTGCTTGACTAGAGGTACCGAGATGAAGTCATGATGTTTTTTGGTTTTTCATTGTTTAACTCCTGTGATCCTTTGGTTTCACACATTATTGGTGTCCACCTATAAGAGCCTCCTCTTGGATGGAATGCCATGTGTACTTCAACCAATTTTGTGCGCTACCTTAGGTGAGGTCTTTCATTTGACTTGGGACTGATTAGCATGCCTATTTTTATTCTATAACTATAGCTTCTGTTTCTTAGTGGTTGTCATGTTTTCTTGTGCATTGTTCTGCTTTGCTAGTACTTCTCGATGTGACACAATATTGATATCACTATAGCTAAGCTAGTGGTGGTTGTACTTAGTCACTTTTATCATATGCTCTATGATGACAATTAGTTTGCATCTCTTTAAAAAAGTGACAATTAGTTGTATTCATCTAGTCTACATTTTTCATCTTGGGTTCCTTGCAAAACAACGGGTTAGCACATTAATTAGGATACAAGTCACTGACATTAATCAACAATTCCACAAATGGTTATCACCAAAATAGACAACAACTTCAATATCAACCTCAAAGCGAGCCTCTGAGCACTCAATTATCATGGACTTTGTTTCTTCATCCCATCCACTCCAGCATTACACTTCATGAATTCACCACTTCGTCCCCCTCATTGCATTATGTGGCCTTTGAGTCTCTGACACTTTTCGTCACTATTAGATTGCACCACCTCATCTACTGCCTTACGTGGCTTTTGAATGGCAAACAAACTCATTTAACCACCTTCCATTTCATTTGATTCATTGCATCATATTTTCTCATCTTTCATCTCCTTCATTTTGCCATTTCATCCATTAATTTTGTGGCTTTTGAATCTCAAAAGTTGACACTCCACCTCAGAGCCTTTGAATCTCAAACAATTTCATTTCCTTCCATTTTTCACCTTCACTCACACTTCATTTGTCTCTCATTAGACGTTTGATTACATTTTATTACCTATTTCATTTTAGTCCTTTTCATTACCTATTACATTTCATTTCACTTCATTTCATTTCATCCCATGTCATTTCATTCCCTATTTCAATCCATTACCTCTTACTTATCGTATCATTTCATTACATTTCATTTTGTTTCATTGCCCATTTCATTTCATTTCATTTCATTAACTATCATGTCCTTATATATCATTTCACTTCATTACGTTTCATTTCATTTCAATACCCATTTCATTTCATTACATTACATATCATGTTATCACATCTCATTTCATCTCGTCACATCTCGTTACATTTCATTTCATTTCATTTCTTTACCTATCATGTTATCACATTTCCTTTCCTTTCAATGCCCATTTCATTTGATTTTCTTACCTATCATGTTATCACATCTCATTTGATTTCATTATATTTCATTTCATTTCATTACATTACGTATCATGTTATCACATCTCAGTTCATTTCATCACATTACATATCATGTTATCACATCTCATTTCATTATCCATTTCGTTGCATCACATTACATATCATGTTATCACATCTCATTTCATTTAATGTCATTACATTCATATTATCACATCACATTTTCATTACATCATCAGTAACATACCATCTATTCTAAATCATGATCCATCTATATTAATCATTCACATATATATACACATCTACATCCACTACTGCCATAATCATCAAATCAAACAATCACATGCAAGCATAAGTCCATGATATATCAAGTGCATAAGTTTGAACATCAAAAAGCTCAAATATCTCATATATCAAAAAGATCAAATCATCAACATCAGGTCATCAACATCAAAGTGTCCTCATCATTGATGACATGCATGATACACCAATAAACTGAACACAAAAGCTCCACAAATAAACCCTGTGTCTGATCTGAAGGTCCCTACTCATTGGGGGCACTCAACCCATCTTGAACAATTGAACACCGAACACTGACATCAATTTTTCATCATGAGTGATCATCCTACATCAATCAAATCTCAACATATATCTATTTAGCTAATGGTTTTATCTTGAACCAATTAGTTGTCCTACTCTATATCCTAAGATGGACATGTTAGTTTTCCCTACTCTGTATCCTGAGGGGGGCACTTTTTCTATCTATCAACATTACCTGATTGATCCTACACATCACTTTGTGACTACACATTCCCTATTAACTGTTCTCATCAAATATTTTTAGAAATAAAATTGGAAAATCCCTATTTTGCACATCCATTTTTTCCAATTTGATTTATGAGGGAGCAGTATACTAGGACATCAATATTTTTTGAAATATCAAAAATGTCCTACCACAACCAAGCTGGGGCATCAAAATTTCCTAAAAAAAACATCCTACCCACACCAAAATTTTCAAACATCAAGTCTACCAAAACCAGGACATCCAAGCAAAAATATCGCAACACCAAATCAACATCACAATCCAATCATCAAATCAACGACAGTCAAAACATCAAATCATCAATGATCAGAATCAAGCCATCAATAGACAAAGACCACGACAATGGTGAAACGTCAAAATATCATCGAACAAACATCCAATCATCAAAATTTGACCTAAAATCAAAAAATCAAGATAGTATTTGAACTAATATGCTTTGCATATTAGCTCAAAGAGGGGCATTTGTAGACACCCAAAAATTGGCAAAGACCTGAATCACACAATTCCAATCAATCAAGTCCAAATTAAAGAGAAAATTAGAAGAAACACAACAGACTTTCAAATCAAAAATCACATCAGGTCATTAATCACCTTTCAAATCAACAAGACCTAAATCAACTTTAAAAAAGGAAGAAAACAATTCAAATTCAAAAAAATGGAGGAAGAAAAAGACAAAGTATTGAAAATAAATCATTTATTAAATCAATAAAATCATTTATCCTCACAAGATTAAAAATCTCACTTTTACCATTTAAAAGAATTTGAAAAATCTTCATATTATCCTCAAAACCAAGTCTGTTGGACTCTTCCTCCTGGCCTCTTATGAGATATTTTCAGTTTCACTTTCACCCCTAGTCAAAAATGAAAATCCTTATTCTTACCCCAATCCTTTTTGAAATCCTATAAATAGGAGGGAAATCTAAGAGGCAAGGGACCTAAGTTTTTATGCATCTACACTATAGGCATATTTAGACTCATTGCTTTAGCATTTTCATTGTAGCAAGTTCATAGCATTTTTAGCATCATTTTGTATCATTTAGCATTATTTATTGCATATTAGTTCATGGCATGATCATTTTAAGAGCATTTCTAGGAGTTGTATTTCACATATAATTTGCATTTTAGTCATAGATCTTGCATGTTTTCATTGTAGATCTTCATTTTTAGCACAATCCCATTCTAGAACTGTCACTAAGATGCTGGTCTGAGAGCTAATTTAGAAGTTTTAGTTAGGGAAACATGAGACACTTGTAGAGATTACATTATGATGATGATGTCTTGGGTCTAGTATAGTTCGTCATCAGTCCATTTGCATTCTACACTAAGGTTTCACGAATATGTGTACAACTCTAATACCACTAAAAAAATTCTTTATACACGACCTCTTCCATAATACTAACTAATTTTTTTTTGCATGGAAAGAAATAGAATTGATTAACTATAATAACTATTCATTGAAAGTATATAATTAAAACAAAGCATTTTCTTCTTAAATACGCCCAAGACTTGGCATTCCTTAATTTGCACTCCTGAAGTATTAGTAGCCAGAAGTTTCAAAGCAATCTAATGGTCATTAATTGTAACAAAACAAACACATACGACAAGAATGGAACCTGGTACTGTTTACGGTTGCCATTTTTTTCAAAGCTTGTTTCCCAACCTCCTTGCTTTTCTAGAGTCTCATTCCTTCTCTATCTTCTTGGTTTCTGCCACTTATGTCTTCTCCAACTCAAATCTTCAGTGGGTATCTAGCTCCTAAGTATTCTTTGAAAAGGCATCTCTCAAACAAGTCAGATGTTTATAGCTTTGAAGTAGTAGTGCTTGAAGTCATCAGTGGTAGAAAACACATGGACATCACCTTGGAGGAAAAGGGACTTATCTTCTTGAATGGGTAACCCTCGCTATTCAAACAATTTTTTTACAATACAATGTGGTATATTGTAATCTAATTAATGTGATAATATGGCTTAATGCAATCTTGGTATTTATATGAGGAAAATAGGATGCTCAACTTTAGTAGATGTGAACCTGATGCAATTGGGATTCAATGAAGAAGATGTGTTAAAAATTATTCACATCCATCTCTTGCATACTCATGTTAATCCCAATTCAAGGCCTACTATGTCAATAGTTGTTGAAATGATGGAAGGGAGTATGGAAACACCTATTCAATAGTCTGGGTTGGGATATCTTACTCAGTTACAAGCTTGGGAGTTGGTTGCTAGCATCTTCCATGTTCAGGAACAATCCTCAACAACCATCATAAGCCAAAGTATCTCACTCACGACACAATGGAAAGACATAATATTAAGGGTTTTTTTTGGAGAAAAGCTTCAAAATTGCATTAGAAATACCTTCTCCCACCTTCCAAGAATGTTTTCGAGTATATTTAACTACCCCCAAAATGGATGTTATATTCTATTATGAAGATAGTTAAATCCATGCCTCCATAAAAATTGATATTGCTATTATTTGTTTCATTAAGAGAAGAAAAAAATATATTACCAAAAATTAAATTCACTCATCTACATGGCAAATGAGATGCCAATTTGTTCAGACAAGGGGAAAGTGAGTTATGACATTCTTCCCCCACTTAGAAAATGCATCATACATGATGATATGTTATATATATAGAAGTTGCAATCATAGCCAAAAATTCTAAGAATTTCACAACATCATAAATTTAACTTGCATTCTAATATATTATCACACAACATTTGAAAGATAGCACTAACACAAAATTGGTGTAAACATAGTTAAAAGAAAGATAAACTCGCACTTGAAGGAAGTACATGTAATAGCTAACTATTTTAAGTACCTTTTCTAGGTGAGTGTGTGAATTTGATTGCCATCCTTTAGTTTACAAGGTTAGAATTACCTCTCTCAAACATTATTCCCCCTTTCTTATGAAGTGTCGCTCCCTCTGTTGCATTACAAGAACAACACTTGATGTTAGTCCATCATATAAGTCGAATCAATTAACCAACGAAATGTCAATCAAATACTTCTTTATCTGAAAGGTTCTCAAAATTAAGTAACATATTACCTTTAAATATCACATGATATCATTCACATACATGTGCTTACTTATCATATCTTGGCATCACATGGATTTGATCATGCTGGTAGATGTTTCATATCCGCTTCCTGCCATACTCATACATATACACTGAAAATACTTTTAGCTCATTCCCAATGTCATTAGTACAAGAAGATAAGTATTTAATTATAAATATCGAGAGTCAATGTTGTCCCTTAAACTCTTATTTAATCACACCTTAACAATGAGTATCAAATAATACACAACATATACAATCTAACATGTGGTGTTTGCTAAGTGAGCAAGAATCCACAACATTAGGTAAATATCCACAAACATAATTAGATAAAGCAATCATATTATATCATCATCAAATAAATCACCATGAACATTACATCCACAACATCATCAATGTACTCATGAACATTTGATCATCATTATGTATACAAATGATTGCATAAGTTGACATTCTACATCAATGTGCATCATTTAGCTCAAAATTAAAAACATATACATAACCAATATAATGAAGATGGATGATAGAAATCCACATAATCAAATGTACAAGCAATATTGACCCAAAAAAGACTAGGAGTCCAAAAAAGACAACTCAAGACAACCAAATCATCGGTAGATGTTCATCAACCAAGTTGACTAAGTCAAATGTGTCAACAAATTTCTATAAGTCTCACAAGGTGGATCATGACATAAACATAACACCAATGCAATATTTTCTCAAAAATAGATAACAAAAGGATCTATACATACCCTTTTGCATTCTCGTACAAAGATCACATTTCCATTCACTTGCCACATAGGCCCAAAAGTCAAGTCAAGTTAGTCAAAAGTCAACTACACATAGTTGAATCAACAAGTAGATAAGATATATTTCAATTAATTGTGTAACTTCATTCTAGTTTCCACTTACATGTCAAAATGAGAGGTATGCTAATAATTACACTTCATAAGCCAATTATCCACCAAATTATCGAACACAACATCTCGTCACATGGATATGCCATACATGAATATACTGAAGAAGTTGACCTACATGTCAAACTCTATTTCATCACATGTAAGAACCGTGTCCTACTAAGCAATTGCCACATCATCAATTGCAAGAATATAGAAATACGCAAGCGAAACCCTAGTTGAACAATCAACAACTATTTCATTCACTATAATCAAATGTTAGCAAATAATTGTCCATTTAAGAATCTAACACATGACATTATCTAGGGATGATGATCTACACGTCATCCATCCATCAAAATACATGATTTAATAAATACATGGAGTATAATCTATAGTATCATCCTACCTCAATGAGAATTAGAGAAAATGTCGACCTACATGTCGGGCATGGAACAATAAGCACATCATACAAGTGTAAAACCATCTACTATATGATATGCACCATTAAGAAAATTATCTAGGTATGCTTACCAATCACCTACAGGGATTAGTAAACCCAATTTTTATCATTTCTGTGACCTAGGCCCTCAAGCCCATCTCATCACCATAGTGTGCTTAACCAACATATACACACAAGTTATTATGTATGGCCTTCATGTCATTCAATAATAATGCAAAATATGGTTGAAGTGCTTTCTTGTCCAACCATGAAGCCTTACACTTCCTTGGGATCCTAATTAATGCATAGAATACCCAACCTTGCAATGCCCTTGAATAATACAAAATGCACTTCGTTGGGATCCTACCTAACATGTAGAATTCCCAATTTGGAAATTCCCACACAATAAAATAGGTACTTTCTTTGGGATCTTACCTAACACATAGAATTCTCAACCTGGCAATGCCTAACAATGCAAAAAATAGGAGGTATCTAGTGCAGCCATGAAGCATATTACTTCCCACATATGTCCAAGTAGCCCTAATCATGGATGTGGCAGGGAGATAAAATATGGAAAAGCATATCAAATAAACATATGCACATAGCTTTGGCCAAAGCATTATTTTTTTAGTACCAACATTACACCAGTAGGTAGAGTGAAATAGGAAAGCATCACTTCTACCCTTCCCTATCTGTCCACATTCGACACCCACATCGGAAGGTAAGCTTTCCAAAAATAAATTAATAAAAATATAAATAAATGCAAAAGGAAGAATGACATGTTCTTAACAATCTACTCCCTTATACATTATATCATTGCTCCACACTAAACATGATAGATGACATCACTTTAAAACACAAAACTAGCATCATAAAAGTACATACCCTAGCCACCTCAAGATCAAAGAAACCTTGAAATCGAGATTCACAATTCTCGAATCAAATTCCAAGAAGGAGGAACAACACCAAAAAAACAAAGGTGAAAAAGATTCAAACTAGATAGGTCACATGAGAAATCAACAACTAGGTGGTCACAAGGAAAGTTTTCAAGCTAGCTCCTCATTACATCAAAGTTCATGAAACTGAACATAATCAATGAAAACCAATTCACATAAAGCACAATGACTTTAACTAATCACCACAAGTGAGTAGATCTTTAACAACACCTTGTGTCCAAGGACCGTTAAGAACATAACCAAACTTCACATGCAATTTATCTTGATGATCGCACATTTCTAAATGCATAATAGAATATGCAATACTTTTGCAAATTAAATTCATATTCCTCCTACTTATCATACTATGTTACTCAATGAACCTCATGAATTTGGCATAAAAAATAATAATTCTTGCACCACATGAGCATGACATGTTATTTACACAATAAAATACATTTTTCATTTCTATCACAAGCCAAGTCTTGATTTGATAAGCACTCATAGCCTGGTGCAAAAGTCAAGCATCATTTGACTATCTCAATAGTTAATAAAAATTCACACCCTCCTTGCATCACACATGCAAGAAATAAATAATTCAAGTACTATACAACAATATGCATATTATATTATCACATAATTTAAATGAAAATATAATCATAACCATATGAGGTATGTAAATTACCAATCATCCCATAAACTTTCCATGTTGACAATCTTTTAAAAAAAATGCAATGTCAACCCAAAACCTTGACATATATAAAGAGCATCACATCCTTCTATGTCAAAGTAATCATAACTGGAAGACACGCCATGCAACCCATGTCATCAACTCATTTAACATAAATTAAGCTAGTTGACTTACAGTTCTATGTCCATTGTAGTGAACTCAAAGCCTGAGTGTGAAACCAAGAGCTCTGATACCATATGTAAAGATTGCCCCTGCAAAACCAATGCCACATCAATAATCCCCATAATATGAAAAAGTCAAGGAGAGCCAAAGTCATTTGAATATTGACCAATCAACATTAGCTGATTAATTATCATTAAATTTAACAAAAATGATACAAATACATATATGCTCAAATCTAAAAGAAACCATAATTCAGTTACCAAAATACCAAGATGTACTGATTATGTCAATCTTTTTGACAGGAGCTCCAGAACTTGTCTAAGAGCATCAGGGTGAGAATATTGTAGGAGTGCTTTACCACCCTACCATGAAGTTGTTAAGCTTCCCCAGAATCTTTCTTAACATGAAAGACAACCAAACTGGCATCAAGGAAGACTAAACAAGAAAAACTAAAAGGAGAGTAATGGAATTTTGTACACATTTTCTTTAATATAATTAGAAATTTTCTCTCAAAGTTTAGCAAGGGAAGCAACACAACTTTTTAAAGCCAATGAAAAATGACACATTTCAATCAATTACCTAAGAAAAACATTTTTGACTTAATAATTTCCTTCTCATATGTCCATCAGGAAACATATCACAAGATAAGAAAAACTTGTTCTAATATTATAACTTCATCAGGTAGTTCAATCTTCATTTCATAATAATCAGGTAGTAGAGCCCCGCCCTGACCCATGGCTCAATTCAATGTATGTCAGAATAGACCTAAATGGTGACCACACTCTCAATAAGCTTTACAAGGCAAAATTTTTTATGCATTATTTCCAATTATCTCATCCAAAGAAGATGAACACCACTATGGGTGCAAACAATAACATCTATTGATCAAAACTATGCAAATTGCATTCTTATAAATTGGACCTTTACTTTACAAGAGAAAAAAATAAACAAAAGTATACTTCTTCCCTTTTAATTTCACATTCTACACAAAATTTCTCATACAAGGAAATTTAGTGAGTAGTGAAGACACGTCTCATAATCCTTAATTTGTAGGAATAAATACTTCTTCACCTCTAAAATCACAAGATGGCATTTTTTTTTCAAGATACTTCTAAAATGCAACATTCATCACCCATATAATGTCACAATTTCATTTAAGAACCAAAGAGTTATACAATGATGTCTCTTGAGGGCATATAAAAGATACTTTAGCAATATGTCAACTCATCAAACACCACTCAATAAGGTAGCAATAAAGTTTTCAATTTCTCCATTCTAAATGAGCTAATTGAAAGAAAATCTCCTACTCATGCACCTGTCACAAAGATCATATTCTAGCCATTCATTTTCAAGCTAAGTGAGAATAATAACACCAAATGTTGATATTTAAAAATAATTCCATGAGTCCTAGTGTATTCATCCAAGGAATATTACACAAAGATGTCAAATTTTCAAAGGCATTCTCTCCCTCTTTAACACAATCATTTAAAATATTTAGCTTTCATGTAGACAATTTTGGTCACTAATGTTCTTGCTAAGAAGAGTTAATGCACCACCAGATAACTATTCTGATTAAGCAATTTTTACTAACCATTCCCTATCTAAGGAGGTGTGAGGTACTTTGATAGAGCTTTTGTTAAACAATATTAATTTGTAAGCATAGCATCCGATTACTATCAGAATAATAGTAAAAATGAGTCAATGGCCTGCATAGTTTAGAATCAAAGAATGAAAGAGTGGATAGACAACTATGCTGATTTAATGGAACTTTCAGGGATTACGTTAATTGTCCACTACAATAGAAATAAACATGATGTATATGCCAACAAGATGGATTTATTTGATCATGTATCACTAAGTTCAGAATGATCAATACCTGAGCATTTATAGTGGTTTTCTATTCCATTAGTAATCTAAGTTATTGAAGTATGCACACTATTAAGGTTTTACTCAATACTTTTTTTATTTTTTCAACCGATACTCTAATACTAATAAACAATTTCTTTATACATGACCTCTTCCATAATACTAACTAATTCATTTTTTCATGGCAAGCAATAGAGTTGATTAACTATAATAAATATTCACTAAAAGTATATAATTGAAACAAAGCATTTTCTTCTTAAATAAGCCCAAGACTTGGCATTCCTTAATCCGCAATCCTAAAGTATTAGTAGCCAAAAGTTTCAAAGCAATCTAAAGGTCATTAATGTTATCAAAACAAACACAAAATACAAGAATGAAACTTGGTACTGTTTGCGGTTGTCATTAAAAAAAAAAGTTTGTTTCCCAACCTCCTTGCTTTTCTAAAGCCACGTTCCTTCTCCAACTTCTTGGTTGTTTCTACCTATGTCTTCTCCAACTCAAATATTCAGTGGGTATTTGGCTCCTGAGTATGCTTTGAAAGGGAATCTCTCAGATAAGTCAAATATTTATAGCTTTGGAGTAGTCGTGCTTGAGGTCATCAGTAGTAGAAAACATACATACATCACCTTAGAGGAAGAGGGGGCTTATCTTCTTGAATGGGTAACCCTCGGCGTATATATATATATATATATATATATATATATATATATATATATGAGGAAAATAGGAAATCTAGCTTGGTCCAGTCTTGGTATTTATATGAGGAAAATAGGATACTTGAATTTGGTAGATGTGAACCTAATGTAATTGGGATTCAATGAAGAAGACATGATTAAAATGATTCACATCCATCTCTTGTGTACTCATGTTAATCCAAATTCAAGGCCAATTATGTCAGTAGTTGTTGAAATGATGGAAGGGAGTATGGAAACACCTATTCTGTAGTCTGGGTTAGGATATCTTACTCAGTTACAAGCTTGGGAGCTGGTTGTTGGCATTTTCAATGTTTAGGAACAATCCTCAACAACTATGATAAGTCAAAGTAGCTCACTCATGACATAACAGAAAGACATAATCTTAAGGTTTTTTTTGGAGAAAAGCTTCAAAATTGTATGAGAAATATCATTTCTCCCCCCTTCCAAGAATGTTTTTGAGTATATTTAACTACCCGCAAAATGGATGTTATATTATATCATGAAGATGGTTAAATCCATGTCTCCATAACGATTGATATTACTATTATTTGTTTCGTTAAGAGAAGAAGAAGAAAATATTATCAAAAATTAAATTCACCAATCTACATGGCAAATAGGATGCCAATTTATTCAAACAAGGGGAAAGTGGGTTATGACAAAATCAAAGGATGGACAATACAGTGTAAAGAAAGGATATGAGATCATTACCTCATCACAAAGATGGGACAAGATAGATATACCTCGAAAACTTTGTTGGGACTTAGCATGCCTTCCCAAGGTAGGAATCTTATAGGCTGCTATGCAACAAAAGAATATTAACAACTAATAGGTTCATAAGAATGAGATTTGAGGGCCTGTCCACATGCATTTTATGCAAAAAGAACTCTAAAAGTGTTGAACATCTCTTATTTCAATGCCCCTTTATAAGAGAATTTTGGTATTGGCTTTGTCAAAAACTCAACTGGAGCATGACTCTACCTGAGAATTTGAATAGTCATTTAAACAGCTAGCTAGCTAGTGGAGGTAAGAAAATATACAACAAATTTGAAATGTATCACCATCTATCCCACTATGGGAAATTTGGAAGGAGAGGAATCAAAGAATTTTTAAGGAAACTGAAACGACCAAGCCTTCCTTCTTTAACAAAGTCAAGGCAAGTATAATAGAAGTAATAAACAATCATCTCAGAAACACCTTAAAAGAAGAAGGATCATTTACAGATTGGGATGTAGATATGCGAAAAAATTGGAACAATCTTATTAATACCTCAATGACATATGCACAAAACAATAGGTAGGCTAGAACCAAGTGTAGATGGGAGCTACCTCCAACATGTTGGGTTAGATCAAATTTTGATGGAGCCGCTTAGAGAAATCTAGCTAAAGTAGGACTAGGGTGTATGCTTTGTATGAAATTAGGAGTTTGGATAGTTAAACAAACAAACCACTAGGAATTTCAACAAATAATGTAGCAAAAATGGAAGCATTAAGGGAAGGACTTAAAATAAGTTTTGAACTAGACATAAAAAATTTAGTCATCAAGGGAGACTCTAAAATCATTTTGAATGCAATCTGGAAAAGACAAACTCCAAACTAGAGATTATGATCCAAGCTGGAGGAAATTCTTCCCCTTCTAGATAAATTTGAGGACTTTCGAATTCAACATATTTTTCAGAGAAGGCAATAATGATATTGATATTTTAGCCAACCTAGGAGTTGATGATGAGAAAATCTTCCTAAAAAACCAACCATAAATCCCCTTCCTTTTAGATCTTATACATAAGCTCTTAACTTAACACTAGTTATAATCACCTAAAGTATATTAACAACTTCCACTTTTCAATCTCTCAAGGTGATTGTATTATCTTCCTATTTCTTAGATTTTCTCCTAGGTTGTCTAACCTTTTACCTGATCAAGGATTTTAATATCTAATTGAGATTAGTGTTATGTATTCAAGATTTGGTTTCATTATTCATCTACAAGCCTTTGATCTTTTTGCCCATAATGAGGCCTCCATATTTTTGAGAGTAGCAAGCACATCCCATCAATGATTATTCTTCTACCTTTCTCCTGTGTCTTAATCACTTTTCTCCCTAGTATTTGGGTTGCATACTTTACTATTTATTAGCCTTCTTCCTCTTACCCAATGTATTTTAGGAATGTTAAAATATAAAAGAATGGTCAGATTATCATGAAATTAAAAACCTAAAGTTAAATTATAACACCCATCTTAATTTTATTATTCAACAATTCCCATACTTTAATCATATCTATCAAATTAAAGACAATTTTATAAGTTTAAAGAATTCAACCAACAAATAAATCAAAGTTCTTAATCAAACTATTATTTAGGAATTGCTCCTCTAGGAAATTCAATAACTCTAACTCTTTCTCCTGGGAAGTTTCATAGCTAACATAATCCTAGAGGTTTGATACTAACTTGTAAAAATGAATTGGAAGTTTGTTGTGAGATGCAAAGCTTCAAGGGAGATCTTTTGATCACAACAAGAAATCCTCTACAACCAATTATTTAAATTTGCAGAAGATTTTTAGAATGCAAAATTGGATCATGAGTCAAAAGACTATTATCAAACTTGAGGAATATGTAAAGGAAGAAATTCCTTCCTAAGTCCCCATGTATAAAAGGGATATATGTATATATCTATTACAAATGTATTGAACTTATGAAGATAATAATGTAAAACTAGTGCCCCTTTTATATTTGTAATCCGTATATGACTTTTGTCCTGGGCAAGACTGGAGGTTTTCTTCTCCATTCTTTCCTACCCCCGTTTGAATGGAGGTTTTGTGATATTTTGTTATTAATAAATTTAAGGCCTCGACCTTTTATAGATTAAAAAAAAAAAACCAAAAAAATATATGCATGAAACAAATGATGATATTGTCAAGACATACCTATAAATCAAATTATATATCGCGTTGTCCTATTAATAATAGTCTCTCCCACAATGTTAACAAATTTCAGAATTGGTTTCCTTCCTTTCTAGTTGTAAAGATTACACATTTTAAAGGGTTAAATAACTTGTCATTGATGTGGAGAGATGAAAAAATTGTTAAAATCTATAGATGTTGGTTACAAGAAAGTCATTGGAATTTTTTTTAGAAGTTTGATCAAATCACATATCATTTTAAATTTTTTTTTTAAAGACAAACTTTTAAAGAATATGAAGAATATGGTTCCAAATATTTTCAAACCAAAATACAATTTGCAATTATTATTTTGAAACTACAGATTTAGTTTTGCAGAAGAAATGGACCAAAAATCATACATAAAAGAAAATGCACGAAAGCATAAATCCATAAAACTCTCACATTAGCCAATAGGACAATGCAAACCCCAAAGCTGGGTGATTAGACCAAATTACAATTGGAGAAAATTGAAGACCTTACATAATTGACAATGATAAATCACTAATCGTATAAGCTATACCAAACATTAAATGTTTTTTCACAAGAAAAGTGAAAATTGTGAAAGAACATAGGCTCAAAACAATATATTGTTATTTTAAACCAATAGTTACGAATGATTTCAACTAGAATAAAAATAATTATAAATTGAAAACCATTTAAAAATGAGTAAATGAAGTAGCAAACATACAAAAGATCTTACAAACTTACACTAGATTACCATTTTTGTGAAAATGTTTCAATCACAAACAAACTAAGACTCCAACTATCTTTAGTTGCATATATCAATGCAAGTATCAACTATAAATGAAATTTAATTACAATTTTGGTTATACACTATTAGTTATTTACCATGTCAACAATATAGTTGAAATGAAAAATTGAATGCTACTCATAGATTATTTAATGAAATTTTAAACTAAAGCTAATTGTCTTGAAAAGTTTCATGATTCTTTGAGTTTCATGACTTTTCAGAGTTTCACATACTTTAGGATCCATAATGAGATTGTAGAGCCTTTGGACTAATAATTTAAACATATATAAATGGAAAGAACTCAATTCTTAGTTTTATAATTTCTAACATCATAAAATACTAAACATATTTAAATTTGCATAGCAATCATTTATACTTTTCAAAAAGATATAATTCTTTATATATAATATCATCTTAATTTGAAAATAAATGATTATAATCCTTTTATATAGATTTTTAATTCATTTTCTTAGATTAAAGTTAAACTTGTTATTTTATGAAGAGGAATTTTTAAAATATTTCAATACAATTAATTTTCTTTTTAAAAGTTTGATAAATAAGGTGATTCTTATAATAATGAAAATACTTAAAACTTAAATCTAAATTTTTTAACAAATTAGGGTCTTTAAGTTTTATTTTTATTTTTATTCTTATAGGTAGCAAGTTTTTTGTATTGATTATAAGAAGATAATACTTACATAAGTATGCCATAGTGTAAAGTGGCCAAAATCTCAAAAGTCTTCCTAAATAGCTTCCCCCATTGACATTAAAGTCAAAACATACATACCAAGGGCATTAACACTCACAAATATAGCCCATCCCAATACAAAAAAGAATTCACATTCCATTGAGAAGCTACTAATCATCCAAAAAAGGGTCCAACACACTCAATTCTTAAACCAATTTACAACATCCTCCTTTGTAAAATTTGGGATGGAGCGATTATCCTCCACTGGTTGCCTCTTCTTGCTAGTTTCACTCATGCCCACCTCCCTTGCTAGAGACATATCCATCCAAACTCCTTCCCTCGTGGACTCCCCTACAACACCACATCCTTCCCTTAAGAGCTGATGTCTCAATGGTTCTCCAGGTGGTCACACTTTTCCTTGGTGTCATCTTCATAAAACCCCTCCTCTCATCGTCCATCACCTAGATCTTTTTCTGCAAAAAAATTCCACCTTCCTCCATCCTTTCATTGCTTTTGGTAGGTGCACCCCTTGAGGAGCTGTAGAAGACCAAATGACCGAAGGTTGTAGTGAGGAATCACCTCCCACAATCAACCTCTACGGTTCCTGCCCAATTTCCAACTCGACATCCATAATGACTCTGTCAATAACATCACCTATCCCCAATAACCATTGCGAGTCTAGACACTCAACAATGACCCTGTAGAATTCCTCTTTCGTCTCTCCAACTAACAGAGCCAAAGCCACAAAGAGGGACACTATATCCAGGTTGGACCTTCTCCTCCAATAGGTGTCCAAGTATTTCGGGCCAAACATCTCCATGATCCCCTTGTGAATCCCTAGTCATCAAAAAGAAAGATGCTCTTAAACTGCCTCGCTATGATCCTCCCTTCATTTGCCTGAGTCTGATTGTCTGATTCCAAAGTAAAGTCGGCCTACATCTCTAGTTACTCTACAACTTCCCTTATAGAAAAAAAACCCCACCCTTCTTAAAATCACGCCCTTGAAAGATCTAGAAGCCCATACTTCGAGAGTTGTTGATGAATGATTGTAGGACCTCTGTCACATGCAAGGGATAACTTCCTTGTGAGTGTCCTCCAAATTGGGGGTTAAAATTCATAATTGAGAGGTACTCCTTCAAAAGGGATGCATTCGCTTATGAAGCCACTTCAATACACTACATCCTTATTCCAAATTGAGAAATCTAAAGTCTTTGAAAATTTCATGTTGGTTTCCAAAAGAAACATTCACTCCCAAGTTGGCCAACTTATCTGCCACCTTGTTTGCCTCTCTGTAAACATGGGGTATCTTGAAGTCCTCAAACTCTGTCCACAAGCACTTTATCTGGATAATGTGCTTGTCAAGATGCTAAGACTCCATCTCCCCTTTCTTGATTCCATTTATAATAATCTCTGAATCTCCTTCCAAATGCACTTGATGGATACCCAGTTTAACTCCTAACACTAAAGCCTCCTTGGCGGTTTCACATTCTGCCACATTGTTGGTTCCATCTCTTAATCGTTTAGCCACAAATGCTACGGAGTTACCTTCATGATCTCATGCTATGCATCCACAACCAGATATGCTCGGGTTTCCTCGAGCAACCCCATCAAAATTTATTTTTATTCGTCCTTCCTCTGGTGGTTGCCAACAACATTTTTCCTTTCTTTGTTAGGGATCAACCCTTGAAGGCCCATTAGCAGGTAGGGTCTTTAAGTTTTTAACCAAGTGAAAAATTGAATCTTAAAAATATTTATATTAATAAGTATATTGTAATAAAGTCTCATCATGCATAGTTTTTACATGAATTTTTTTTTCCAAAAAAGGGTTCATATTGGTGTAATGTTTATGCCAATCAAATTATATATATATATATATATATATATATATATATATATATATATATATATATATATATATATATATATATATATATATATATATATATATATATATATATATATATATATATATATATATATATATATATATATATATATATATATATTCTTTCAATATGGTTGATTAAGAAAATTGTATTATAATTTAGTTAACTAAACATTGACTAGTTAAGTTTGTGTCCTTTCTTATAACCTAGACGAGTAACTAATAAAAATATATTTTTATAATTAAATCATAGTTTTCTTGCATATTAATATGAAAATATTAAGATACATTATATTCATTTCAAATATAGACAAGTAATATTTTAAAGTTAAATATTTATTAACTATTACATTCAAATATCACAACCAATATTAACATTAAATATTCCTTAACAATTACTTGGAGCGACCATAAATGTTTTGTTGTCTGTGATGAATGGGCGGTTAATGTTGAGGCAAACACCATAATCAAGGTCGAGCTAGACACTTTGGACATTAGGTAAACTAGATTGGCCACCTATGCACTTAGGGTTATACATTCGACTGCTACTACTTTACGCTTGATGCAAGTAGAAAATGATAAGGATGACTAGGACAATGATGCGATGAGCAAGCTATTTGCCTTCCTTAGTGAAGATTGACTCTAACTTTTGTTGACTAAGTCCAAGGAGAACAGAAAATTGAAATAATGATTTTTAATTTGTTTTTGGTGTTTTATTCTTTGACAAGCCTTAGGATCTAACTTTACATTTTTTAATCTGGCCTTGCACAACATAATACTCTAGTTACTATTATTTTGGTCTGAACTCCTTGAATAACCACAATGACTTAGATACTGGTTATAGTAGGAAGTTTGATAGTTGTTACTTTTTGCTTTCAGTAAATATTTTGCTTAGTAATAATGAAAAAGTTGTGAAGTTTCAATGAAAGATATATAGATGTACTTTAACTAGTATAAATTTCTTAAATAAATCCATCGAAAGAAATGTTAAGAAATATAAATAATAAAATATTGTAAATTTAATAACTACACTAACATATTTATATTTATGTTTTTATATTGACTCAATTTTTTAATTTTAATATTTTAATTTCTTAATTATTTATATTTCTAAAACTTATAATTTTTGCAGATATTAATTTAAATTTGAAATGTAGATAATTGTCAAATTTAAGTTAAAAATATAATTGTTAACATTAACACACCATCACACTCCCTTTCTACCATTGTAAAATCCCTATCAAAATATATGTGTAAAAGTAAATATAATACTTTGTTGAATTATAGAATGTCTATCAATATTAAAAATACATGTATAAAAGTAAATATAAAATGTTACGAACCCTTGATGTTAAGCTAACGTGTTCACTTCGGATGAGGAAATACCGTCGGTGGAATAAATACTGAAAACGGCCAAACGGCCATCAAATTCAACTCGCAGTTAGGAACATACGCTGCACGAAGATCACTCGAAAATCCTCGCGACTTTCGTGAATTGCCCCCGTCTTCAGTCTCTGATCTCTGCATCAAATTGAGCTGGTAAACCAGTAGCCATGGCGACAGCCTCGGGTACGTGGTCCTGTTCAATTCTCTTTTCTATTCGAATTCTGTATTTTTGGATTTGTCGTCTGCAGGGTTTGATGGCGAAGTTTATTATATGAACTATTCATATCTGATCTATTCATTAGCTTTTGGAACTCTCAATCAAAGTTCTTTCTTCAGGGTTTTTACGAGTGATTTATAGCTAGAAAATTGGAATTAGGGTTGAATCCTGCCGGTGTTTCTTCCTTTTAGCTATTTCCACCTTTTTGACGTGTTAAGAATATATTTAAATCAGTTTTTGTTTTCAGTTAATCTGTTTTTTATTTTTATTTTTTGTCTGGCGAACTATCCATTTGTGAGATGGTAGACAAATAAACGGTCCAGGATCTTGGAATTTGCATTTAGGAGAGGATTTTGAATTCGCAATCGTGTTGCCCAAATGTTGACGAGGACACGCTTCTCGAATTTTTTTCAACCAATTCAAATTCACTTAAGTTTTTCCTCGATATTTCAGCATTTGTAGACCTTTGCACATTCTGTTAACTGGTGATATGGCTTGTAAAACTGGAATTTATCTGTATGACTTATGTGCTGAACAAAACGCAGATCCGTAAAACAGAAATTGTCACCGCAGACCGAAATTATGTTTATCAAACAGAAGACTCAAAATATTTTGCAAGAATGTAACAGAATATTACTACGCTGAAATTTTAAGAGGCACAGGGTTAGAATACTATAATCTTTGCCCAAGAATATCTGTATAACAGAAGATATACGTGCGCTTATAATCATTGTTTGTGACTTTTTAATTGGCAGATTGTCTTGATTCCACAGTCTTCTATGTGTGCTCTGTAACACCAATCCCATTTTCTTTAACTGTTAAACTCCCATAAAAATGACAAGGAACAAATTCTCAAAACAATACAATACCCTTAATTCCTGTTGGATTAGCTGCAGTTTTCACTAGATATGCCGTTGTTCCGAGTCAGATTTTCCAGGGTTCACAGCCCCAGACCTGATGTCTTGGGGATGGGGGAATAGGGATGAAATTTTCCCCCACCTTGCCTGGATCCTGGTATCCCACAGGTTTTTGTCCCTAGGATGCTCCAGCAGAGCAGATATTTCTCTGTTTTTGGGGGACCCCTCAAGTGTCCTGGGGATGATAGGGGGTCACCATTGCGGGAAAAACCATCAGTTAAAACTTAAAATAAATAGCACAAAATGAAACATAGAGGACTTACCTTTTAACATGGACCAAAAAGTGGTAGCACCAAGGTTTTGAACCATAGAGAAAACTTTTAAAATCCTAGCATATGCTCTTTTGCAATGATTAAAAGAGAAGAAGAAGAAGAAAAAAGAAAAAAGAGGAAAACAATAGGAGAGGAACATGAAGATCACCAATAGCAACTCCTCGAGGTATGTCCCCAATTTCTATTGATCATTCTTTGTTATATTTTCAAGTTTCTATTCAATATAAATCACTCACGAAGCCACTTTTTTTGGTTCATTTTAAATTTGTGTAATATTAATAATGTTGAATGAGATTTCAATTTCTGTATATCTTTTGCTTGTATGCATCATGTGATGTGAATTAAGAGCACAAGGAATATCGCTGTGTTTGTAGCAATTACAGTTTTTTTTAAATTTAATATTTTTTAAAATTTTACATTGTCTTTATAATTTTAGATGATTGTTACTTCTGTGCTTTGTGCAGGCTGAAGTAAGAAAAATATAAGGAAAAAGTTTGTGTTTGTAGCAATTAGTTGTTATTTTTCAAGTTGCATTTGGTTGATCAAATAACATCACAAGAGGTGTAGATAACTCAAAGATGGATTGCAAGATTTGTTTATTCTCTACTATTGTCCCTTTTACAAGTTGATGTAAGAAAAATAGAAAGAAAATTCTTATACAAATTTAGAAACTGAGTCTTTATTCCTTATTTTATGCAGCAAAAGGTAAGTTTTACTTTGTTTTAGCAATATTCATGTGTAAGGAAGCAAAGGTACGCAGAAATACTTCCTACGCTAATCTTGAGATGCAAATTTCGACTTAACTATTACAAGGATTTCAAGAGACAAATAAGAGCATAAATGAAATAACAATAAACATATAACATAGTGATTATGGTGAGGAAACCCTTACGGGAGAAAAACCTCACTCTAAAACTCGCATAATGTATTATCAAATCAACAAGAGATTACTACACACCTGCAAGGCAAGTTCTTACAAGATTATCACCTCAACACAATCTTGGAGGAACTTCACTAGCATGCTTCTAGCACCTGATCTTGCAAACACAACTCAATGCCCAAACTCCTCTCTAAGCCCTCATTTTATAGGCTTCTCACAATCTGGGAACCGTTTGTGGTTTTACAATAGCATGTGCAAAACCTCCTTGATAGGTGTTGCTTATCCTTGACTTCTGTTGCCCAAGATAGGTATGAACCAAGTTAAATATAGTCTCTCACGTCCAAAGTCCCATCCCCTATTTTTGACTCTTACAGTTGTCATGCAATGTGTCATATAATCTCTAAAAATGGTCCTCCTATAGTGTACCATGGACAAGGTATTTTTGCCAACTAAGTTTACCTTTTCCAAGGCACCCACATGTAGATAACTGCCAACTACATTTTTTTTGGAAATATCTAGAAAAATTTGCAAGGTTGAGATGGATGTTTCTCAACAATATGAGTTCTTTTAGCCTGATTGTCAATGAGGAGGAGTTTGACTTGTTGGAGAATCATGAAAATGGTAGTGGGAGTGGTATTGATGTGTGTTTTATGACCTACCAAAAGTAGAATAATATATTGGAGTATTTTATTCTCTCTTGATCAAAATTCAGGGCATGCTATGATTGCAAGTAAGATCACATGAGTGATTTCCAAGGTTCCTTTTAGGTTGGATAAACTCAATGGTAAATGTGATACGCTTGTGTAATGAGGGGCCTTACGTTATGTTCTTCAAGTCAACTTCAAACAATACTAGCTATTGGAGCTTTCAAATGGTATTGCAATAAGAGTACTTTTTTGGCCTTTTCATGAATATGCATAAAGTAATAGAGAGTAGGGTTGAGGAATTCTAGTCTACCCCTAAGAATTTGAACGATGAACAATGCTATGATGAAGTGTACCTAACATTGTTTTGCCAAATTCAACAACTATGTAAATTTGGTGCAATTTTCAAAGGTTGTGCAAAGGATTTTCATATACCAATGTATACTATCATGATGAGTAGCGTGCATCAAAGATAGAAGGAAAGTATCGACATAAGGACTTAGAAACAACCTTTTACAGTGCTTAAGCATTACTTTAGAACAAAAGACATGAGTAATGTGATTCCACCGTGACAATATTATCAATCACATTCATCTAAGTACTTGAAAGCAAATGCTAAACTAAACGAGGGAACAAAGAGAACATATAAGCACCAAGACACATCAAGAAATCAATGAACTTCAACGACAACTTTATTATTTTAGTAACCCATAGCAACAATCTCCACATTCTGTCTTTTACAAACGAGAAATGAGGCCTCTATATAGGTCTCCAATTACAATGAGTGACCTGGGTTGAAACAAAATTCATGCCTATATTTTGCCACCTCAGCCCTAATTAGGGGTAGGGCAAAGAAATAGTATCTACAAATAATGCAGGGATCTACATGGACCAATCATGAGAAATCCACCTCCGTAGTGGGGTAATAAACACCCACTATGCTAGCAGCTAGCCCATTCAACAGGAGAGTGGGGGACATGAATTCCCACTATGCATTAAATGCTTATTAGCGGAGAATAGCCTGTACTTGATTCTATTCCCTAGATGCATAGTTTCTGGAAAACATTGTCTCCAACTTATCTATGTTAATGCTATAGCTGTGGTCAGAAGCCAGAAGCTAGATAATCGTCTAATTGGCCTCGACCTTAGACGATTATATGAAGTGGTTTATATGTAATGACTTATACTCTTATTAATATTAAATACGTTTAATATTTGTGTTTGACTGACTAAGCATAGTCCGCCACCTTTTGAACAAATAAAATAGCAGATCGACATACATGAAGAGATTTACTATTGAAGTCAGAGCGATAATCAATGTCAGATCAACTGATACATACACGGCTACAGACCGATTAATATAGGCAGAGTGATATACACATATTCAAGGACAGATCAATATATGTGTACAATTTAAGAGTAAAGTTCGATATATATGCAGAGATATATTTTTACAGCAACAGTCATATAACAGATCAAAACATATATATGTGTGTGTGTGTGTGTGTGTGTAAGTATATATGTATATATATATTTACACAGAGATCAATATCATATCAGGTGAATCATCACATATGTATGCAGAGACATACTATTATTAAGGGTGATCAATATTTAGATCATTCATATGCAGCGGTTCAATATATATTGTTTTTGGCATTATCCTTACTGTTACAGATCAGACTTGTGAATGGTCTTGAATTAGACCATATTGTAATCAATTACTTCTATACATATTGGAGATATTTGTTGCTGGGTTTTTCACCTTCAAATTGGAAGGTTTTCCCATGATGCATGTTGTGTTTATTGGTTTAATTTGTCTCATATTTACATTGCTACTAATCTGATCATAAAATCAACAATCTATGCCGATACTTTGTGCAAATTCCCGATTGAACTCCAGAACATTCATTTCTTGTTCACACATTTTGAAACTGTTCTCTGAATCTGGCAATGAGTCTTGGGTCGTGTGTGCGATGTTCAAGAATATGGAAATGTTCTCAAAGTCATCCTTCGTGTAGAAATTTAATTGAAAGAACTCCAATTTACTCCTTAGGTTATCTACATTTATATCATTCTTGGTCAGCCTATGCATTCATAAGGCTGCAACTGTGTTGAAGGGTCCTTGCTGAATATTTCTGACAACCTTTCTAAATCGAGTGGAATCCTCATTGAAATTTCCAAACATTTCCCTTGCTATGGTTACTGCGCTGTACCTGCTTGCGAAACTATATGCTTCTCTTTCCCTTATCACTCCACCATCGATCAATACCTGCCGGGTAGTAGCTTATAGGTGTGAGTACTTCATCTTGATAAATATTCTCATCATCCCATGACTCATCTATGCATTGTATCTTGGAAAGAATGGTTAATGCCCTTTCGTATATTTGCACGTAGTCAGCAAATTTGTACGCCTCTTTCTAGAAGTCCTCTATCCAAGCCTTAGCACTTCGAGAAATTTGTTTCATTTTCTCAATGTCTTTCACTGACTTAGCTAGAGGAATTGTAGGAGGAACAAAGGCCAAACTTTCTTCTTTTACTGGATTTATAAGTTGTTCAGATATTTACACAAAGCCACGTTCTTACTATTTGGCTTTTGGTATTTTCCTTCTAGCTTCTTCTTTTCTCCTTCATTGCTTGGGAAGACTCCTCAAATTCTTCAATGACTTGCTTCCTAGAGACATGTTCCAGATCCTATTCTATCACATTATAATCATCTGGAGCAATTTGGTCCTTAATTTTGTTGATTGTAGGCACATCAATTTGTAGAGTTCTAGATCTCGATTCCCCCCTGATGAACTTTGCAAACTTTTTCGTCTCACATTTCTCTTTTGGCCTATTGACTTGGCCACGATTTCTTGTAATTTCAATGCCAGGTCAATTTCCTTTTCATGTCTCCTATACATTCTTTGCCTTAACCAATCTGGATCGACAAGACACTGATCATGGACTGACAAATGTTCCGTTCTTGGAGCATTCTTCCATTAATTTCTTCCTCAGTGATAGGACTTTCTTGTAGGAACTTTTATCTCAATCATTTCCATTTCTAATATGGCCCCTAGGCTTCCTCAGGGACAACCTCTTGCTCTTTATCTCTTCCTTGGGCAGATTCTTGATAAGTGTTGAGGGTCTCTCTATCTTTTATCAGCATAGTCATCCGATCTTCCTGTTGCATTCTTCTCTTGCTTGTTTCAACCTCTCCCCTTGTCAAATGTCAATCTTTGTAAGTACGGAGTCCCAGTGGGCGATGATGGAGTTGTAGCTGATCTTTGACTCTTTTGCTGGGGTTCTTTACTGTGCTGGTCATGCCTATTTCTTGGTTGCACCTTGTTGTGAGGTTTTCACTTCATCACCCCATTGCAAATTGGAACCCCCTCTTTTTGCTTTAGCAGGAGTAGTTGTCTTAGTGGTAGCAGTTTTCAAGCCTCCAAGTCAAGGAAGTGATTTTTTTGCAATTTTGCGTGTTGGGAAGTCAAGTGTTAGGGACATGCGCGGAAGCTAGGCTAAGCTATCTAAGGATGTGGAGTTGAGAACTTGAAACCAAGTGATTTGCGAGGAAATGAGCTAGAGTCATTAGAAAATCTTTGTTCCAACTTCACTTTGACTTTAGAAAGCTAGGATAGGTTATGGGAGGCTAGAATGTTGAAGGCATGCTGAATCCTAAAATTTGGCTAAGTCTGGATTTTTGTTGAGAAGGCCCAAAATCTAGTCTTTACTAGAACTCCCTGTGAAGCCGAAACCTATTTCAAACATCCTAACATTATTTATATAAATATAAGTTAAAGTAACCTATACTTAAATGTTATACCCCTGCCTTTTGAGCTGAAAAAACGACTAAGTAAAGGAGGAGTTTTCCTCTGAGGCAGATTCTGCCACCCAAAGAGGAATCTCAATTCCTCTAACATGTCTAATTTCTGCGCTGTTGGGTGGGGTGGTGGTGGTGGGGGTTGGATCCAATAAGAGCGGAAACTCTGAATTCTAAATTCCATTGCTTCCATTATTTTTTGCTAAGTATTATGAGATGTAAACATGGGATGGATTCTTCAAAATTGAAGGATGATCGACAGGTAGATTCTGCCACCCAAAGAGGTATCTCAATTCCTCTAACATGTCTAATTTCTGCCCTGCCTTGTAGGCCTTCCAAATAGAGATTGAAATTAAGAAAATTTGCAAGGGGATGGTAATAAGAGATGGTGTGAGGATTTGAGGGCATGAAAATGAAGAAGGAAGAAATTTTGATACTGAAATTTTTCCTCTTGGAGTGGCGGATTCTGCCACCCTAAGAGGAATTCTAAATTACCCCCACATAAAAGCTCTGCCCCTATGAAGAGGCTCAACTAATATGATTAGAAGGTAATTTCATTAAGGATCATTAAACATTAAGATCACCCTTTAATCTATGATCAAGTTGGCCTGCATGGGTGGAATGTAGCTTTTCAAGTTTAAAACATCTATATAAGGGGAGAGAATGAATTCATTTTCACACCAAATCAAATGCAGTTCTACCTCTGGTATGTAAAGATTTTTCCTCCTAAGGCAGCGATTTCTATCATATTTTGGACAGTGAGTTTCATCATGGAAGACAGCAGGCTGTCTTGTGAAAACAACAATCTCATCAAGTTGAGACATCAAAGCATATCATTCTTGGGTCATTAAGACAGATTCTCTCTTAAAGATCAAAGACAAGGGGCAGATTTCTTCGAAAATCAGAAGTAAAGATGGAAATAACTTGTCTATTTTTCCAGATTTTGAGAGGGATTCATGTCAAAAGTTAGAACTAGAGACAGCAAGCAGAATGGAAACTTAGTTTTGGGCTTGGGGAAACTTATTTTATCCTCTCTTGCTTGAGGAAAGTCTCTTTTTGTTTTGTTTATCCCCTATCATCTCATGAGCTTAATGCTTTACTCCTTTATTTTGTAAGGTGAATTCAAAAAGGATCTAAGAAGGCAAGGAGGATATTGAAGACTTCAAGTGGATCCAGGGAGAGCTCATGCTCGAGGACTCCAAATGAGAAGAAAGATCCAAGTCAAGTTATTAAAATGCATGTTCAAAGCAAGTTCAAAGCAAGATGAAGATCAAGTTCATGAAGATGCAAGTGCAAGTTCAAGGGAAAGCAATGAGAAAACTTTCAAGTAGAAAATGGAGAAAATTTGAGAAGATGGAGCAATTCGGGAATATGCCATCACTATTAAAGGCTTTCCATTGTTGAGAATCAAGAGATATTTTCCAATCACCAAAGATTGATTAAGTTTGCAAGATGAGGATGATGAGGTGGCACCTAGTTGTCATCTACCAATCAAAAAATTCCAGTTTCTAGCATGTTCAATCATATTATGCCAAGTGTCCAGTTTTTCTCATTGGCTATCAAAAGCTATGTAGTTTCCTTATTGGCCCACGAGGTGGTACCTTCATGTAATTGGCTGATATTATGGCAACCCTATTACGGTTTATAGGGATGAATCTTGGCGCTTGATCTTGAACCGATCTTGGTGCTTGATATTGAAGACTTCAAGTGGACCCAGGGAGAGCTCATGCTCGAGGACACCAAATGAGAAGAAAGATCCAATCCAAGTCAAGTTATATAGAATGCAAGTTCAAGGCAAGATGAAGATCAAGTTCACGAAGATGCAAGTGCAAGTTCAAGTGAAGGCAATGAGAAAACTTTTAAGTAGAAAATGGAGAAAATTTGAGAAGATGGAGCAATTTGGGAATATGCCATCACTATTAAAGGCTTTCCATTGTTGACAATCAAGAGATATTTTCTAATCACTAAAGATTGATTAAGTCTACAAGATGAGTGTTACCACACTCATATTTTTCTTGTGACATAAAGCGTCTCATGCATGAGTCATTTCTTGATCGTGAAGTTGAACTTGAAGCTTCAATTGACTTCAAGTTCAAGTTGGCATCCTCCCATTGTCTTTCTTGTATCAAAATCCACATTCACTGCCCTGAGTTAGTCCTTACGAAGTTGAAGTTGGAACAACTCAAACTTCAACTTCAACTTCGATGTCGTTTTTGTGTACTAACCTAATGTTTTCATGTAGGCATTCAATCTTTGAAGTGAAAAAGGGCGAAAATGGACCCCAATGATGACATTTTTCAAGGCACGCGAAATAATAAATAAGGATGTTAAGGAGGCACGTGTCTTGATACGGCAAGATTTGGGGAAAAGGTAAATTTGTCATTTCATGATGACATGGAGCATTAATAGGCGTGCGGATCTGACGGGCATTAATAACAAATCACTTAGAGGGTCTTTTCGGGTGCGCGGCACATGAATAGTGATTATTATATTTACTTGCCATATCTGTACTGAGATTTTCTTCATAAGTTATCCCTTAAATGCATTGCTTAGCCATTCCATTGCTTATTCCGCCATTTGCAAAAGAAAAATCTCGATGTCATCTAGTAGGGAGAACGTGTTGCAGGATAAGCTTTGTCAAACTGTAAGTGCACCACCATTTCCCTCTATAATTTTACTTGTGCTTGCTTTTGTTTTGAAAGGTTTTAATTTGCATCTTCTAGACCCTGTCACCCCATAGCAAGCCATGACATTGTTTCGCCCCAAAATGCCCAAATTGGAAAAACCATGTCTCCTTAGCTCTTTACTTGAGATTTGTGACACATTCTTGGTTAATAAGAGCTTGACCGATGTAATTGAAAGAGCTAGAAATGCCTAGTCAGGTCCTATATATCAAAAACTGGTTAATAGTGGATTACTTGAAGCCGCCACATTTCCTGCAGCTATTACATGTCCAGAGTTAATCATTGAATGCGCAAACCACTATGATCCTAGCACGAGATGTGTCAAGAAAATTTCAGGGGAAGTGGTAGTCAAAATCCACAGGACCAATGTTTGCTCAGCCCGTAGGATTCCTCATAAGGAACCCTATGAACCATGGACATTTGAGGAGGCAGAATGCCTTTATGCTGAAAGGAGAAACAATGACAATAAAGTAGCCCGGTCTTGGCTCCTAAAACCAGTAGAAGGTGGTTCAAGGTTGCCCAAACCTTTAACCATTGAACATTTCATCAAAGAAATTGCAGACATTGTGCTTTTATTGAGCAGGGTCAAAGGAAAGGAGCATGCATTTCATTGGGAAACATGGATGTATTTCTTCATCCAAAAGATTGTTGAAGGGGATAAGTTCATCGATTGGGCTGACCTAATTGCTGAAAATCTGCACAAGGGTTTAGTGACTGTTAACTATTTTGGTCCATTCTTCCTATCCTCCTTTTTAGTCTACGTCTTGGCAGCATCTTAAGAATGGGAAAGCCTTCCACATTTGCCATGGACAGAGGAAATGCCTATTTACCAATACTATAGCGATTTCCAAGAGACCGCTATGTGTAAAGAGTTTAGAAGAGTAAACGATGTCTTTCTGGGAAAGCTAGTTTTTGAGCTTCAGGGTCATGAAAATAATAGACTATTTGAGGAAGCAATACAGGCTATACAAGTCTATGCCTGTTTTTATATTCAATTCCCTAAGTTCACATACCTCAGAATGGGTGGTTATTCAGGTGAACCATTAAAGCTGCCTTGTTATTGCTTAGACCCTGTTGTTTTACCTGAAATGTGTAGACAATTTGTCTCGGTGGTGGAGTCTTTTGGAATTACCAAGAGGTCTTCTTATGTTTTCTTTCCCATTGAAATTGGCCACTACAGATGTCCTAATCTAAAGCAAGCCATGTTGACAAGAGAAGCATTGACCCGTCTGTGTTTCAAGCCTTTTTTCCCTTGAGAAAATTTTGATTACACAGGATTTATCAGGAATAATTTTAAAAATGCAGTTTCTTTTATTCACATTCCACATTTAGAGGACTATTGGGCAAATTGTCTTGATGAGTTTGAAGTAAGAAAAAGGTTATGGTCGAGGTTAACAGTCAAGCAAATTAATACGTTTAATGTTGATCTTGACACATACGGGTTAAAAGAGGAAGATTCAGAAGAAGTAATTGATCCATTTTATATTGACCAAATTGAATGCATTGCCTATTCCTGAGATTGATTGGGGAAGAAGAGAGGAAGATGATTTGTTTTCTCGCACTAAAGATGTGTTGACTAGGACTGAAAATTGGCTAAAATCAAAAAATGTTGTTACCCTTGATCCGTCAGGAAAATCTTCAAAAGCCAAAAGAAAAAAAACCACCTAAAAGCAAAAAGCTACCACTAAACAAGGTTTTCATGGTCCCATTGCAGGTTCAGTTGAAGTTGAAGTTGAAGCAATCCCACAATCACTTCAACTTCAAGTTCAAGTAGAAACTCCTAATGCTAAAAGGGTGACTCATTCCAGTACAAAGAAAACATTATCAAACAAAAGCAAAGATACGACGACAGTTGATCTTGAGGCTACAGAAGTCAAGTTTGAATCACCAATGGCGGACAATGTACTAGAAACCCAGAAGTCACCAGAAAGCACTAATAGTCAAGAGGGTAACCTCGCCTTGACTAGGTTTTCCCCTGCAGCTGATAAGGAACCAGTTACATGGTTGGAGACCTTTGTTGAAAGGAAGCAGAGTATGGTGCCTCTTTCAATGCCAGTTGATGATTTGGTTAGTAAATGTTTGGGGAAAACATCTAAGGTAAAGAAAGCCAGAACAAAATCAAGAATCAAGTTTGATAAAAACTCAGGGCACTGGTTAGCTGAAATAGCCATGCCACTAGATGGAAGCTCGCAGGAATCTCTAACCCCTCAGGATTATCAAATAACAAAGGTTGACTTGGGAAAAGGAAATTGTGCAGTGGATATGGAGTTTTTTGAAACTTCTAATAAGAAAATTGCAAACAGGGTGTGGAAGGATGCACAGGATAAATGAGAGATGGAGGAGGCAATGAAGAACATGGCACATTATATCGATGAAATGTCAGCAATTGTAGATGTGACTTCTGCAACCAACCAACAATTCCTTGATAATCTACAGAAGTGCAAAGTAGTTGCAAAGACAGTAGAGGAGTGGGTGCAGTGTGTCTTAAATGACACTGTGAAACAGATAAACCTCTTGGATAAGGCTTCGAAGGAAATCTTTGCCATCACCACAAAGGTAGAGCTGAGCAATGAAGGGTACGAGAAAGAAAGGAGCAATTGGGCAAAGGTGGTAATATGGTTGGAAGATATCCAAGAATTCGGACTTCAGAAATTTCAAGTAGAGTGTCTTGTAGCTGGTTTGGATGAGAAAACCTTGTATGTAATCAAAGATTGTATTGAGTGGAGGAATGAAGCATTAGTACAAGGTATGATTGAAATCAAAGAAATCCTGTAGAGACTCAAAGTTATACATGAAATCATTCAAGGAGACCTCAAATGGTTTATCAAACATTGCACAGGTAAAGAGGATGACTTCGTTGCCCAAGCAGAGGAAGTGATTAAAGAAGTCTAGAAGAAATTCTAGGAGCTCCAGGATAAGAAAATACCAACTAAGCAGGACTTTTCAAATATAGCCCACATTGAAGCCATGCTGATAATCAACCTGAGACACTTGGAAATGCATGAGGAAAAGATAGCGGAACTAAAAAAGGAGAAAGAAATCTGGAAACAACGACTCGCGTAAATTTGCTTGCCTCATCAATCCGTTATCTCTGCATTTTCAACCGCTTATGAAGCATGGAAAGCGATGAGGAATGTGGCTGGCGTGGATGGTGCTACTTGATTAGGATGCATAGTTATAAATAGTTGCTTAGTTGTTCTTTCTGGTTTTTACTTTCATGCATTTCGGTTAACATAGTTGTGCTAACTAAAAGACTATTTTACTCCTAGCGGGGTAATTTTGGCAACTGTCCAACCCCATGCCATATATAAATGTAATAATTAGTATGGCATAGGGTTAATCTTCAGCAGACGGATAAGCAAAACTATTTTTGTTTTGGTTTAATCTTAAGTTTTCGAAGATAGCATTTCAGATTATCAGCAAACATAAATAGAACTCTACAGTTTGATTTTGCTAAAGGCTTTTTTGGAGGTAGATATTATTGTTTGCTTCTTTGAATCTGTATTCTTGAGAATACTATTTATATCAAAAAGCTTTTGCCGTGTTTGTCGTTCATTCTAAGATTGCCTATTTAAAAAATTTGAGAAGCTGTGAGAAGTGAATTTCATTTGATCTGCTTGCTTGTTTGTTTAACTTTCAATTATGGGGATAATATTGATGGTTAAGATCAAGTGGTTCTTTAGCATTCAGATCTACTTTATATTGATGAAATAGAATAAGCTGATTCAGTATTTTCAGCAAATTGTATTTTGAAAAGATCTTTTCTTTGGGGTAAAAGATCAAATAATTATTCTTTTCAATAAAGGTAGCTGCGCCTATTTTATTGAAGAAAACTTTTAGGCAGAGAATTCCTTAACATTTTGTAGGAATTCAATTTGTTGGTATGCATTTTTCTCTACTTTGAATATCAAATCATTTGAGAAAAACTGTTTACTAACAATGAGGATGATGAGATGGCACCTAGTTGTCTTCTACTAACCAAAAAATTCCAATTTCTAGCACATTCAATCATATTATGCCAATTGTCCATTTTTCTCATTGGCTATAAAAAGCTATGTAGTTTCCTTATCGGCCCATGAAGTGGTGCCTTCATGTAATTGGTTGATATTATGGCAATCCTATTAGCGTTTATAGGGATGAATTTTGGCGCTTGATCTTGAACCGATCTTGGCCCTCCATTGTATTTGAACACCTTTAAAAGGCCAAGGCCTTCTCATTTGTAAGAGTTAGTAGAGAAAATAAAAGGTTGGAGAAGTAGAAGGTTAGACTTGATTAGGCTAGCTAAGGGAGAGACTTGATCAAATTGTTGTCATAATGCTATCAAGGTGATTGATAATTCATTTTTGGGTTTTATGATGGATTACTTCATGTTGCTTTGAAGTTTCATGGTTTTTTCAATCCTCTCTTGGATTAGATTTCATTTTATGTTGAAGTAGTTTGGCTGGATGAAAGAAATTGTGGATGCTTGCTTGCTTGACTTGAACAAAACTAGGCCACTAGCCTCTTGTTGATGATGGTAGGAGTGCATTGTCGGGTGAGCTAGTAATTTGTACATAATATCAATTGATATTGAACCTTTAGTTTGAATCTATTTGATGCGATTGAAGAGGAGATATTAATTTGAAAACCATTTGAGTATTCATTAGAAGTTGACTAGGTTGGCAGAGTCGCTGATGAAGCTACATCTAGTAGAGTTCTAGTTCATCCATACTTCCTTGAATTCATAATTAAAAGTAGAGTAGTAGAGGTTAAGTTTGTGTTGAAGTGGAAAAGTTGAAGTTTAAAAAATATATTTTCATTGCACATTGTGAAGCCAAATCTTTAGAAGTGCAACTGTTGATATCCATTGGATGAATAATGTAAGTGCTCTAAGTCATTACCAACAAATCACATTATTTCATTGAGTGTGTATCCACAGTTGAAACTTGAAGGAACCTTGGAGTCGTTTCATGATCTTACTTTGCAAGCTTAACATAAGAGATGACCTTATTCAAGAGAGGATTGAGCATTTGGTGTCTCACCTAGAAACATTGAGTATTTGTTTCTGTATTGTGGAATAAAACTCCCATCAACACACCTCTCGAGCAATACTCTTACCTTTTCCTTGTTTAACACTCTTTGGTGGAATTTCTCCTTTGATTCTCACTCTTAATGATTGCCTTGGTCTATATTGCCGTAATGGTTGATGTCTCATTAATTTATGAGTCAGGCTATCCTTAAATAGCTTCAAACTGCTAATTTTATGCTTAATCCACCTTTTTTGTGAATTCTAGAACTGGTCTAGATATTGAATTGAGATCAAGTATTTCTTTTATGGAACTATCATACGACTGAATGGCGTTCTCCCTTCTGATTTCGTATTTAGACTGGATCACATTTATATCTTCCTCCACTTGATCTGGTACTTGGATGATTTTATACACTTTGATTATGCTAAGTGGCAATCTAGAAAACATCTTCCTTTTGATCTTGTACTCATCTACAACATTGATCCAACAGTCTTGAAGGTGTGCCTTGAGTTGGTATTTTGCAGGAACCATCACTTTGATTATATTGTAGGGATCATAATCTAGTCTTGTTGGATAAAATGCCAAATGATAGAAATGTAGCCCGTTTGCTGATTTTTCAGTTGCTTGTAGGCAACGACAGATTCAACTCCATCTCCTATGGCAATTGGGAATTCAAGTCCGAACTTGCCTTTTCTCTTTTGAATCTTATCAAATGTTGTCATTTGCGTGGTGACTTCTAGTAGGGCCATCTTGTCAGTTGGATGCCTTGGGAGTCTATACTGTGTGGAAGAAAATCCCTGGAGTGTAATATAGAAGGTTAGGAATTAGAGAACCACTCCATACTTCTCTATCAACTTCGTTACCTTGGTTGACAACCTCATGGGTAATCCACATTGTTGAGTCCTGGCAATACACATGGCATAGAGCTGTAATTGAGTGTAGCACTTATGCACTTTCAAATGGTGTGAACCACTTTCTATCGCTCCTTTGCTTCCTAATTCATCATACCTTTTCATCCTAGCTAGTATATATGGCATACAAACTCATGTGAATTTCTCCTGATTGCTCTAGATTTTGAAGTTGCTTATTCAGATTATTGCTAGTCATTCTAACCCTATGCATGGTGTCGAATCCCTCAATCACTTGTTCAACAAAATACCTCATCCATGGTTCAAACGCATAGGACTGTGGGATCCCAAATATCCTGCTCAACGTCATGATCAAATCACTGTACTCTTGTTGGAGCTCTAACCAAACCAATTGTTTGGGAAACTTGGAATGCTTAGTCCTATTCTCTCATAGCCACTTATGATTAATCACCGCATCACAATGGTCAATCCCAACTATATAGACTCTGAGTGCCTGCTCCTTTGATTTCAACAACATTGGTTTGTACATTGAGATTATGGAAGCTTCCAAAATCCCTAGTGGAGAAAGGTTTGCCATCACTTGGCTAGCTAGATCTCTATTTGTTTTGTCTTATAAATTGTAATGCCTCGAGTAGTCCATGGTCATCTCTGCATGTTGGAAGGTTGGAAGAAAGCTAGTTGTAGCCACAATATTGCTTTTGACGATTTGATTAGCCGAGTATGTTGGATTGCGGTCATTATACCCGAACATTCATTTGTTGAATTTAATCATGTCAAAACCTCCTAGATTTGTGTCACCCACATTTTTCTACTTGAATAAAATCCCCTCTACTCATTCTTGATTAAGGCTGAATTGGACAAACTTGCTCCTTTGAGTTCCACAATATCTCCTTCTTGCAAAACAAAATAAACAACATAAGAGCATTGGAAAAATAAAAAGCAGATTCAATTTCTCCTCTCTTAGAATGACAAAACTTCAAAATTTAGTAGAGGAATCCCTCACTCTATAAAGAGACTTTTCTCTCAATAATTTCTGCCTTTTCTCTGTTTTTCAAACTTACTCTAGAATTACCCCTCTACGAATTTCACAATCTTGACTCATTAGTGCAATGCAAGTTCAACTCCTCTCAAAAGAGATTTACTCTCTCCTGAAACTTTTCTCCCTCCCTTTCTCTTCAAAACTCACACGCTTCTTGAAATTTCTCACCTCTTCACAAAGCTTGCAAAATCCTTTGCTCTTGGCTCTCTAATTCTTGAATGTGAAAATGAAATAAAAATCCATCTCTTATATAGACATGTGATCTCAACTTGCTAAATTGGTAGATTTAATTTTAGGCAATTGCATTAAATTTTCTTCTATGTTGCCATCGTGGGGGAGATTCTCTTACGAAGATTGCGAACTTGTCTCTAAGTTTCCAATATTCTTGAAAGATGCTATTTTGAGCATTTTGGTTTCATCCACAAGCTTCGTCATGGGTGTGTGGTTGAATGAGTTGGAATTGGATTACTTTGGTCATCACATTATTTCAAACATTTTAATTAAATATTGGACATTGAAAAATTCCAATATTTAATTATTTTCCCAAATAACTTCAATATTTATTTAAAATTTATATGCTTCAAAAATTTCTTCGTAGCATTTCAACACTTGATTAAATCCATTTTTTCGCAACTTCTTTTCTCTTCACGCTCAACACATTTTTTTTATAAAATCTCCCAATACATTCTTGCTATTTCCAATGTCTTGTAAAAGTGCATCTTCAAAACCCTGTCCATTATATTTGTGAACTTTTGAAATTTGCATGGCTTTAAAGTTTGGAGACTTTAAATTTTACTTTTTCTTTCCATTGTGGTCTTGGGCATGAATATGCCATAGTTTCAGATTTTTAATTATTTATCCTTTGGTGCCAGCTTAGCATTTGAAGAAGATTTTAATATTTTAGACATTCCTTACAACCCATATAGCTCATAGAGTGCATATAAGATACATTTAGAGACTATTGTTTATAAAATTTCCATTTTGATGAGTGCGTATGAGCCATGGTAAAGGATTGACATAATTTAAATTTTTCTTGGACGTAAAAGTCGTGCTCTGAGTGCAAATGGAGTCTCCCTACACAATTTCTTGCTTGGATGAGATACCTTGATATGGGAGAAATAGTGCAAACAGTGTATATGGAGGCTCATTCTAGATTTTTCGTAGGAGTAGGCACAAATGCATAGAGAATTTGCACTCAGAGCATGATTGAAGGCATATGATGGATTTTTAGTTTAGAACGGGTTTCTAGATGCACAAAAGGAATTGCACTCTGGGTGCACTTCGACATAGAGGATGGGTTTTTGAAATCTATTCTACTTCTTCCTTTTTTGGCACTCAAGAGAGCATATTTGCTTATGTTGAGGGACTTTCAAACTTGAATAAGTTTCAATGGCACCACATGAAGTTTGCCTTTGTGTGCATCTATGCCCTGACTAGGGATTTCCATGTTGAAGACATGTTCCTTGGTGCTTTGGAACTTCTTGTGAACCCATATGGGCTACGTTAAGGATCCTCTTCCTTTTTGCATCTATAGAATTGTTTTGGCTGACTACGTGTTCTTGCTTCACACATTCTGGCCGTGTTCTTGCTTGACACATTTTGACCATTGTAGATGACTTTGAAGTTTTTAAAAACATTTTAGAGTGTTAAAACTAGAGCCCAGAAACTAAAGATGAAATACAATAATAAAGAAAACATTAGAGAGAAAATCAACACCAGAAGGTACCTTGGGAAAACCCTTCTAGAATGAAGGGAAAAACCTAGCCACAGAACAAAAGATCATTTTATTGATAATAAAAGTTCAAGTGTACAATGTCCTTTGCTTGATGCGAATATATAACAATAGGAGAGACTCTTCACATTATAACCGAAGGTCTATTGAGATTCCCATAACTCCTATAATTAATTATAAGTATTCAAGTATTCATGCCTCAATGCATGTGAATGACACATGTAATTTACATTTAATATTACAATTCAACATAAGTGTCCTTTTTAGCTAAAGGTGACGATAACGGTAATAATGTCCATATTTTTAGAGATAAAGATCTCTATCACTGCTACAATCTTCAACTCTCCCTCTTAGCCAAAGAGAGGTCTTTAGCTGAACAATCATACAAGACTACAACCAAAATGTCAACGATAAAATCTCATCATATAGAGCCATTAAAATTTACGGAATTACTCAACATGAAAACTTGAAACAATGGAATCACTCAACATGAAAACTTGTAACAATTACTCATTGTTAATAGTCACTGACTCTCTCAACGTGAATTGTTATGGAATCTCTCAACATGACATCCAACTCCCATCACGAAATCTCTTAGCACACTTTCTCAACATGATGTTCACTATCACATAGTGAAAGAGTTAGCATAGCTGATCTTACAATCTCAATTATTCACACAAGAATAGAAATAGGTGTAACAAAATAAGACTTGGTTCCATTTAAGTTTCAATTTTACAAATACCACAAGTATTACAAGCATATATGAAAATGATGGAGATTTCATAAGCACTCCCTCTCAATTATGAAGCCTCCCTCTGAAGGCTAGAAACATCTCCCTCTTAATATTTACTTTTCTTGTTGCATCTTGCAACAAAAATTAGTAAACCAATCTATCATATAAAGAGATGAATAGTGAAGGAAAACACTATCATCAACTTTATATTCTGATGTATTTCCATCCTTTGGAACTTCATTAGAATTTATATTCTTTAATTAAACTCACAAAATCATCTTGAAAAAGTCAAGTCCATAGTTCTCTTAATGACTTCCGTCATAAGAGTTCTCCAAAGATCCTCTATCAAAATCCCGACCTACATAATCCTGGCATCAAACATACTTAACACATAGGGATAAGCATGGCAAGAAGGAAAACAAACGATAACCAAGATTATTTTCAACCATCGTTCATGACGGGAAATGAAGACAAAAACATGCGTCAAAAAAAAAAAAAAACAATCGGCAGAAGTAATGAGATATGTGCAAATACAAACCGATGCACAATGCTAGCACATATGCATTGCCACAATCATCGATAAGAAAGAAATCTTTAATCCGTTCAATCTTGCAAGAAATCTTGAATCACTTTATTTGAAGGATTTGTCGTTCTTCTAACCTTAGTAATAATTCTCCAATCAAATTGTTGCAAATTCTTACTTTGACCAACATTGAGCCCATTGACTTTTCCCATTGACATTGAAGTTGCCTCAACATTCGATCAGAATTCTACCCAAGCATGCATCAAGTCATCAAGCCCCCATCACATCCAACATTTCTGCTGTGCTTTCATTGATTCTCTTCTTAGCGCATAAATCAGAGCCCTTTCAGAAGTCCAAACTAGTATACACCAGATTGAGACCCAATATATTTTGATTCCAGGCTATTCGAAGTAGTCTACACGCCTTGCAAATACATGCACTTCCCATTGAGTCGCAATAATGCACTTTTCAGATGTCATTCTTGTGCCTCGGCCTTCCATATCTCCTACTAGACTTAGCCGCTTCGCGCCAATGACTCTGCATGCATTGAATATTGTGGTCGCTGGTCCATGAAACAATCATTATGAATAATGGCGCAAAGTTGACTATATTTCCTTTTGGATGCCGACACATGTTCATTGCTCGCTTGATCACACTAACAGACTTATCTGATAAAGATAATCACAATTACTAGACACGTTTCCTGATACACAGAAAGGAAATAAAGAAACAAATCAAGTGGCATCCTCCATTGAAAGGTGAGAGATATGCCTAAATACAGAAGAACCAACAAACGATCAAATTACAAAATGACGAATACTTATTTGTTAAAAAATCATTGCAAAACGATTCAATCCAATTTGTGCATAACATGAGAGATTAATGCCATCATCCCACAAAACTCCAGACTTCTAGCGATGATAAAGAATTTTTTACAGAGATAAAAAGATAAAGAGGTTTACATAGTCTCAGCCTATGATCAAATTGTAGAGAACAAAAAACAAAAGATGTCGCAAAATACAATGTGCAAGCTGAGAGCTTTATGCTGAAGGAATCCAAATAATATATCAAAATATCAAGAGATATGAGGACATGATATGCAAAACACACATCTAAGAAAACACAAAGATTTGAACATAACAAATCAATCTGATACCAACCAGAAATTGAAGAAGATTCAAGGGTCATAAACAACAAAAGCCAACCAAAAGCATGAACAAGAGGAGCTCCTATAAATGTTGTTATTTAACCTGGCTTTGATACCATGTTAAAAGTAGAGCCCAGAGTCTAAAGATGAAATACGGTAATAAAGAAAACATTAGAGAGAAAATCAACATCGGAAGATATCCTAAGAAAACCCTTCTAGAATGAAGGGAAAAACCCAACCACACAACAAAAGATCATTTTATTGATAATAAAAGTTCAAGTGTACAATATCCTTTGCTTGATGCGAATATATAACAATAGGAGAGACTCTTCGCATTATAACCAAAGGTCTCTTGAGATTCCCATAACTCCTATAATTAATTATAAGTATTCGAATATTCATGCCTCAATGCATGTGAATGGCACTTGTCATTTACATTAAATATTACAATTCAACATAAGTGTCCTTTTCAGCTGAAGGTGATAATAACTGTAATAACGTCCATATTTCCAGAGATAAAGATCTCTATCACACCTACAATCTTCAACACAAAGTACCTATGAAGCATATTTCCTTGCCATGTATGGTTTTCTTAGTCCTTGACACCCACAACCTTGTGCTTTTGATGAAATGGGAGAGTTTTGAGCAGAATGAGACCGTTTGATGCCTGCCTGTGGATTTTAAGTCTCCAAAATGCCCTCTTGACACACGTCTGAGTGCTTATGAGTGCATTCCAGTTAAGATGAAGATTTTTCAACTCTTCACGACACTTGTGATTCCATGCCACTTGGCACAATCACATTTAAAAGGAGGGTTTTGGCAGTCTCATACATTTTGGTTGCCATGAAATGATGTCTTTGACTTCTAGATACATTCTTTGGCGCTTGCATTTGAGCACATAAACAAAAGATCTCTAAAGTGCTCAAGCATTGTTAGTTAGTATTTTTGAATGCACACTTGATCATGCGAAGGATTCCTTGGGCACATATGATCTGTTCACATGAGCTCATCTTCATGATGATTAAAAATTTCTCAGTAATTTTTGTTTAACATTTTCCCTTCTTATTGATGATCTTGAATCCCCTAAAATTAGTGAAATTTGGTGCCCTTTTCTTGCTTTTTCTTTGCCTCTTTAGTGCTCCTTTCATTTTTGATGCTCTCAAACTTTACGCCATTTCAATGTTTTTGTGTATTTATACTCAGCATTCGACCACTTTGATGAATTTTCTGCTTTTGGACCCCCTTGATGTATTTACTCAAACTTATTGAAATTCCAATATTTTTACTTAATTGGATCACAAAGAAGTTTAGGAGATTGACGCTAGAGCTGCTAAGAACCAAAACTAAACAAGCCAATCAGACCAAAAAGAAGGGGATTCCCATTTGCAATAGGACAATATGTGAAAAGGTCACAACAATGGGGAGGGTGTAATGTCACTTATTGCTATATTCCTATTTTTTGCCCTAAAGCAACAATTCCAACTTAAGATGAGGACTGCAATATATTTATAATTTTTTTTTTCAAAACTAAAAACATTTCATTATAATATTCAACCTATAATTCTAAGGATTAGAACTTATCTCCATTTTTCGTTCAGTTTGTCTTGTCAAAGATCAAATACTCAGTTCAATAATTCATGGGATCATTAATAATATTAGGATCATTATGTCATAGGATATTCCTTATAGCAAATTATATTGTGAATTTCTTATAAATATTTGAAAATAACAATATAAAAGTTGGGGGTCATCCTAAATATTGATGAGAGCATATGGGGGGGAAATCCTTACAACTCCCAGTCTACCTTGGAGGGGAACCATTCTCCAAGCTTAAGCCCATGGACACAAAATTTTGGTCATCAATTCTACGTCTTGGTCTGTGAGCATGTAAGGTTGGTCGTTGTCCATCTTTAGGTGGCATACTTGATAAGTGCATGAGAGGGAGACATCCTCTCATGTCTTGTAGATTTGGAAGGGATGTCTTGGTTTGTGAACATGTAAGGCTGGTCGTTGTCCATCTGTAGGTGGCATACTTAATAAGTGCATGAGAGTGAGGCATGCTTTCATGTCTTGTAGATTTGGAAGGGGGTCCGTCCTTCCTATTTACAAGATACTTCCTAAAATGCGAGATTGGTAACTCAAGGAATTTTCTAGAGTATTGCCAATTGCTTTATTTCTCTTAGTTGTCATTTCGTAAAGCATTGAATGGATGCTTAATTGATGCTTGTTTGCTTGATGTCTTAGTAATTGATATTGGAATGATTTGATGCTAGAATTGATGTATGAATAGTTGATGTTGAAATGATTGTTGGATTGATTTGATACTTGATGATTACTTTTGATGGATTCGTGAGTGAGTACTGATTTCATGTATTGGTGACTAATGATTGAGTGATTGCTGATTTAAGGTATTGGCAAGTGATGATTAATAAGTGATCCTTGAATGGTGGGGATGTTCTCTCTTGTATAATTGATTGGTAAAAGGGTGGCCACCTCTATAAGGCTCGAGTTACCATCCTCTGTTGTTTCTTTTGAGAATAATAAATTATTTTTCTAAATTGATCTCTCTTGCATGTCCTCTTCAATGAAGCCTTCTTTCATGTATTTTTTTCCAATGTGAGGGAGGTCACACATCTTCATCATATCCAACCTTTAAGTCACAACCTTTCACAGTTAACTCTCTTTGAAAGATTACATTATTTCATATTTTCTGCCCCTTGAAATAGTCACTTCCTTATTTTCTTCCCATTCTTTTCTCTTAATCCTTCCTTGATTCATGCGCTTCATTTTTTATTCCTTCCTCCATATCCCCTTTCAAATGAACTCTTCTTTCTTTTATATCTCATTCTTGAGGGAATCACAACTCTTCATTTCATGCTTTTTGACCATTCATTAAATGTAATGAACTGTTAATGATAATAATTTAATAAATTTTATTTACTATTAAATCCTATTTCTATAAAGGGACATTACAAAGAGAGTAAAGGCAACTGATTGGATCACTTGAAGTGGTAGCTAGTAGGAATCACTATCAATTTTAATTGCCCTTCTAGTTTCTCGGAAAAGATTGCCAAAGTTTTATTAAATAGGTCTCAGTGATGATTTGTAATGAGATAAGATGTAACAAAAGTTTTAATCGAGGGAGGGGGTTTACGGAAATGACATCTTTCTTCCTTGATTGCAATGACACCATTTTTACTGTCCATGTCAAATATTTACTAAGTTGCCGGTGTTAGAGTAAATAAATAATTATTAATTATTTATTCTATTTACTTATGCTTACTTAGGTTAATGCATTTATTTATTAGTTGTAGTCTAGGAGTTTGTTATAAGTTGTTGACAATACGGGAGTTTGTTCTCTCCTAAGTCATATTTATCCTCTCACCTTGTTCGAGGACTTTCCACCTCATGTGGATGTATGCTTAGTTGTCACACTTATCTCCTAGCATCTTCTAGCTTGTTTTAGGAGATTCCCTGAGGCCTTTATAAGCGGTCTCTCCCTCATTGTATTTTCATCACAATATCACTTCTTGCATATTGTAAATACATATTTTCTTGTGTTTGCATATCTTGTTGTCTCTCATGTCCGCTTAGGGTTTTTCCCTTGCTCCACGCTCTTCCTTCCTTAGCTTCTCTTTGATAGGTTTTCGCATCTAGGTGATCTTGGGCGTCTTCGGAGTTGGATTTCATCAACTCCAACATGGTATCAGAGCCTCCTTGTTGCTGCTTTGTTGAAAGATTTTTGAAGCCGTGATTTGGAGTCACAAACCCTAGTTTGTTTGTGCATTTTTTCTTTAAATCAGGGGAATAGTGATTTTTCGGAGCACTTTTAGCCCAAACGGACGCTGCCATTGGATTCGAAGGCGCTTTTTAGCTAGGATCCATATAAAACTTTTCATTTTTGGAGACAGGGCTCCCGGAGGCAAAATTTTTTTACTTGCAGGAGGTTCCATAAAGATCGTACGGATTTTTGAGCGAAAAAAATATAAAAAGTGGGCCGCCGCTGCGGTGCCATCGCGGGGCCACCACTGCGCCACCTGTGCGCCGCTGCAACAGGCAGCGCAACCTCACTCTCCACTGCGGCCCAGGCACCGCTGGTTTCGCCGCCTCTGCCAGCGACTGCTGCTCTTCACCGTTCAGTGCTGCTCATCTTCGTCGGCGCAGAGCTCATTCTAGCCGTTCTGCCCGTGAACGCAACTCCAACGCCGCTCATTTCTGTTGGTGCAGAGCTCATTCCAGCCGCTCCGCCCGTGAATGCAGCTCCAGCGCCGCTTAGTCCTCCGCTCCGTCTTTTGCCACCTGTCAGCCCAATTAGCGCCTGCGTCAACAGATTTTCAGTCTCGTCAGCTACAGTTTGCGTGACATGTGGCAGGGATGCCACGTCAGTCGTACCTGCCACGTGGCATTCCTTTTTTTGCCGTGACGGCCACCAAGCCGTCAAATTTATGCTAGTTGTTTGCTGGAGTCAACATGACGTCAACATTGCATCATCATACTCTTGTACATCTCCTAGGTCCTTTTTGACCTACCTTTGGTTTTTTGGCCATAACTTGAGCATATGGAAGTATTTTCCCGATCTGAAAGAAGCGTCGGAAAGCTGGTTCCGAGACAGAGACATTGGTGCAGGTATTTTTAGGTTTTGATGCATTTTTGTTGCCCGTTTTTTCAGTCAAAGTTTGAAGTTGTGTTTTTGACTCCAGCACGCTTTTCTTTTGTGTCCCATGTCAGTTTTTAAAATTTTTTATATTTTTGGAAAGCTGGTTTTCTCACCTTTTCAAAAATGTAGTCCTTTTTCTTAGATTTTGGCCCATGCTCTTTCTATCATATTTTTGGCGTTTTTGCTATATGGTGGATATCTTGAGTATTTTAGGTCGAAGATCGTTTTCCTGGCATGGTTTTCTTTGTTTTGGGCTGTACTATGTTTTATTGCAGCTTGTTTTCAATTTTGATCATTGTAGCTATCATTTTGAAGCACTTTTTTGTATACGCACTAAGATAAAGTGTCACTTTTGCATTTCGGCATTTCGGGTTCATGAACGTTGTTTTGAGTCAGTTGTAGTTGCACTATTTTTATAAAGCACCATGGGGGGGATAGTTATTTGTTGTTTTAGGCATTCTCCCTTTGTCAAGTGAGTGTCCCTTCCACGACATTAGCCCCATACAGAGTCAGTGTGACCGTGTCTTTATAGGTGTCTGTACCTCTTCCTCTCTCGTTGTTCTTGTTTCGTCTGTAGGAGACTTTGGCCCATCTTCTCAGTTGCCTGTCATCTCACCCCGTCTACATTAAGGGGGGTTTATTCTGTTGTTCTAATGTATCCATAGTTCGATGGTTCGATAGTGTGAACTATGTATTCAGTGGTTGATCCTATATACAAGGCGATTGCAGTGGCTGGCTACCTATGCATTTTAGTGAGATGGATCATCTACCATATAGACACGCTCGGTTCATGCCTTCTTCTTCCATGGAGGTTCTTCAGATCAACAGTTTCTTTCCGATGGCAGTTTTTGCGGCTTCTTCATGCTTTAGTGATGCTCTTCATGATCACTCCTTGTTCCTGTTTTAGGGGACATTCCCCTAGTTGGAGGCTTCTTCAGTTCTTCACTAGGTTACCTCTTTTTGGGGGAGGGTTTTTCCCATGTGGTTTTCTCTCTTTCCCCGTTTTCAGAGGTTGCATCTTTTGCATTTGTACATGCGTACCTAACATGGCCTTGTTGCCGAGACCCATTCTGCATTTCTTAGTTTTGTGAGCTTAAGGCATTTCCCTAAGTTGCACTTAAGGGGGGTTGTTAGAGTAAATAATTAATAATTAATTATTTATTCTATTTACTTAAGCTTACTTAGGTTAATGCATTTATTTATTAGTTGTAGTCTAGGAGTTTGTTATAAGTTGTTGACAATACGGGAGTTTGTTCTCTCCTAATTCATACTTATCCTCTCACCTTGTTCGAGGACTTTCCACCTCATGTGGATGTATGCTTAGTTGTCACACTTATCTCCTAGCGTCTTCTAGCTTGTTCTAGGAGATTCCTTGAGGTCTTTATAAGCGGTCTCTCCCTTATTGTATTTTCATCACAACATCACTTCTTGCATATTGTAAATACATATTTTCTTGTGTTTGCATATCTTGTTGTCTCTCATGTCCGCTTAGGGTTTTTCCCTTGCTCCACACTCTTCCTTCCTTGGCTTCTCTTTGACAGGTTTTCGCATGCAGGTGATCTTGGGTGTCTTCGGAGTTGGATTTCATCAACTCCAACAGCGGGTTAGGATGTGGGTTCGACATTCGTTAAATTTTTTTTTGGATTGGGTTTGGATTCGTCTGTAACAACCACTTTTTCCTGGGTGTTAACTAACAACTAACATATTAAAGAAATACGACTTTACTTCATTTTCATAAGAAGACAGTTATATCAGTTACGTTCATGTGAATGAGATTTAATGGTTACAATTAGTTAAATGAAATTCCATAACTAACAATTGAAAACACCATCAATGAATTTACTATGGAAATTAAAATCTACATACCATGCAATTCAAAACCAAAATCAATCTAGGAATGCTTCTGCAAACACCCAAGTTAGTCCACAAATACCACTTAGGATCAAATGGCGATTACCATCCATTACAACTATATCAAAATCAAATGACGATTAATATCAAATGACAATTACCATCAAATACCACTATATCAATTAGGGCATCGATTACCATTGGATCATTTAAGGCATCACATACCACTGTATCAATTAGGGCATCAATTACCACTGTATCATTTAGGGCATCTGATACCACTATATCGTTTAGGACATCAGAGACCTCTGTTTCATTCCTTTTCTTCTCATTGCTAATTGTGGCAATAACATAAGATTAGGAGTTATGCTCATAATCATTATTCTTATAAATGAAAGACTGAAATAACAATCCTATAGATATATTTCATATTTAGTTGGAAGGCCAATCAATTTAAATGATTACCAATTACACTGACGAGAAAGGTTGCTTTCATCAAAGGAAATAGCTGAATTCAATGATAAAAATTAATCCATCGTATCTTCTACTTGTATAAATATCATAAAAGTAAAAATACCTGTTACCAATAAATGTTTGAATGCTCAACTTATCTTTATCAAGTGCACATCTTGACATCTTGTGGAGAGGGGAAACATTGTTAGGGGCTTAACCACCCAACCACGGACCTTAAACTTATCCCCACATTTTTTTAAACTAGAAAGGCCTTCCTTACCTGGAATAAACATGGAACACCTTGTTAGCCACTGAGCATTCTGGTATCTAATCACACAACTCGACTTAACAATAGGAGAGAACAACAAACATGATCATGCATGAGCTATTAAATGATTCATTTTAAATATGATAAACATTGTTATGTCACATATGATGCTGTTTCATGTTGTTGCAGATTCCTTTCTCTCACCTCTTCACCCTTTTCCTTGGCTATATGGCCGGGTGAGTCCCAGGTGTTTGAATCTCAGAGTGACCAGCTCCTTCTGTTGATCCCCTCAACTGATATAAGAATGTTACATGTTTTTCAGCAAATCACATTTTTGTCACCTGAGAATATAATCTTAATACTTGCATAATAAATACCATTTGTTTCTGATTTTCAACGGCATAAATAAAATATGATATTATTTCATGGATGCTTGTTGGCTTGTATTCATCATAATTGATGATATTATAAGCAAGGATGATTTGCTTCATAATCCAGAATTGGATGATTTGCTTCATAATCCAGAATTGTATCTTACTGCTATAAAAATCAGACTATAGTAATCATTGATATAAAACATATTGCAATACTTGGGATATGGACAACCACATAACCTGGTAGAAATCTGGAAATAAAATGGAGTCTGCAGGGTGCTAATAATCAGCTTCTCCACGGAATGAATTTCAGGCGTGATTTTTAATGTGATTAACAATCATGTCTTCAGAAAAATTGATGGAAAAGGCATTTGTTGCAAGGTAAATGCAGTAGATATTGGGCGGTATATTGCAGGGATATCGTATAATATATGCATAAGTATTCGGTTGCTATGTCAAAAAGAAATTAGGTGATATGTTGTGTTTTTTTGATGGTCTCTCTCGACTTCATAATATAAGAAATATTCGAAGTCTCTTTGGCTTCCAAGAAGCTGTAACTTACCAAGAAGAGACTCAGCTCTTAGTCGCCAATAAAATATGCCAAATGTGCATTTCAGGTTTCAAGTAAACAATTGAATAAATAAGAAAAAGAATTTGAAATGTTACAAATCAAAAGAATAATATAAACATATTTATTTACTTGCACGTAAATATATCTTATTAAGATGGCCCATGGTAATTGTTTATCCAAGGTCGTACCTTTTAAATATATATATCTAAATGCATGTTTCATCTTGGAAGATTTATTTTATCTTCTTGTACATGCATTGAAATGTACGTATTAAATAGATAAAATCCTGTATAAAAATAATATTATGATGTCACCTTTAATTTATATTTGTGTATGTACATAAATATGTATATAATGATGTGGTGGAAAAGTCAACCAAAAGCCATTGAAGGTATGCACTTTAATTAAGTTAGAATCATTAATGTTTTTTTAATGTTTATCTAATAGCTCATGCGTGTCCATTAATTGTATCCTGTTATGAAGTCACTAGGTCCTCAACCATGGTGATTCACGATTCATACTCATTTGCCTAGTGATGGTGATGGTCCTTCATGCCCAATTCTTTTTTGACAATGCTTCTACCCCTTTGACGTGCTCCCTACAAGGAAATTCTCTACAGTTAAATCATATTACCATAACAAGTGATTAATCATAAATAATCATAGCGGTTAACCGCTTTTTAATTCCATTAATTCATGGTAAATAATCAATTATCATGTTATCTTCATATGAAATTACAACGACTAACCAACTTACCATTTCACAGTATTATAACAAATTTAACTGTCAACTAACTTCATGTGAACCTCAACGGCTATATGAACATTATAAATTAGGTCAAAAATTGGGATGTAACATGTCAATATAAGAATTTAAAATAAATAAATATTACACTATGCAGACCAATTGTGTTTTGAACATAATTCACATTTTCTATTTATTGCTCTTTGCTTGATACCCTTGTTGGAAGTTAATCATAATATAAACAAATAAATTATAATACTAAAAAAAAAAAAAATATAATATAATATTTTTTATTTGATCGGTAAATATAATATAATATTTTAATTATACATTAGTAAATATTAATAAACTTAATATAATATCATAACAAAAGACTACATTCAATAAATTGAGCAGATTGGGTCTCTCTTTTTCTTAAAACTGGGGCCCTCTTAGAATGATGAGTCTACAAGTCACTGGGCCAGAATCCTTAGTCATGTGATCCTTGGGTAATCTTGCAGAATGCTCGGCCTGGCCCCTCTCTAGTAGCTCCACACCCAACCCCACAGATGGAACTCTCAGGGGCACCACTTGGCCATGATTCTGATGCTTAACCGGATTGTATTGGATCCGACGACTGCCTCATACTTGTTTCTATATCCAAATAGGTTGTCGGGATAACAATAGATGCCTGTGATCAGAAACGAAACACAGCAGGCATAAGACAGAATTGTTTGAAAGTCAACAGCGCCGCTGGTCATTCCCTATGGGTTCGAAGGTTTTTGTCCTCATCCGCTAAAAAGTCGCCACGAAGTTGCGCAGGGTCCTTTCCAGCGAATGATGCTCGAATTCAGCACGTTGTAGGTGAATTTGCATAGAATTCGAATTTGGTGCGAATCAACTTCCGAATTTGGGGTTGGAAGGACGACTGCGGTAACTGAGAGTATTTATACAAATGTTACTAATATTCCTCTATCAAAATTAATATGAATCTATAGCTTTGACTTCACCTTAGTGTCCCTGACGAATATTGATGGAATTTATTAAAACCCTTGCAACAACCCACATTTTTCCTTTTACTTTTACACAAAAATATTAAGCCTTAATATTATAAGTTGGTCAAAATTAAGTCAAATATATGGCAGATCACAGTAATTATTTGAACAGACCAACCAAAACTTTCTTCATTAGTTTTGCATTCATTAATACCCTGATTTCAAATTTAGTCTACTAGATGCAAATAAATTACAGAGCTTTTATTTATTAAATAGGTGTGCAAATACCTTATAGAAATCTGTAACACTGCAGATACAAGGACATAAATAGCAGTAAGATTATATTGAACTTTTAGTGCTTAACTTGCAGTAATTAGGTTCTCAAAATGAAGAAAATACTGTAGAGCACATATTATTTTATTTGCTTTGTAATACATTTACCTGGATTTAGTAAAACTCAAGTTTTAAAACATGATTTTGTGCATTAGCAGAGGTCAAGCAGATCAGACGTGGGGTTCACAGGATGTATTATAAAGTACAAAATATCTGTTGTATGAAACCAAACTGCAATGTGCTATAATACCGTGCTGTAGCAGCAGAGGAGGAAACACAATGCTTACTCCCACGATGGCTGTAAGCATTGTGCAGATTCAATATCATTGATATCTGCTACCATTAAAGTGCAACTGTGACCTCTAGGTGAGACCATTCCTTTCAGCCAAAGTGGTTTCATCCTCTGATCTGAGAGATCCAAAGGGCTTTCATCCTTAAACCTTCTGCAAATCTGCTGTTTTTGATCCACACTGTAGATGATTGAACACATATGCTTACAACAAATTCCAGTTAGGGTTTTTGTGTATATTTAAATCTCTCCATCTTGTCTTTTGGCCCAATATACACCCAAAAAGATGTTGAACTCTGCAACAATGGCTTCAATCTCATCATTGTTACATGACTGAGAAAGCCCATACTTATTTATTGCCCTTTGCCTTTATAAGACATCTAAAATTGTGCACGTGTGTTTAGTTGTATTTGGAGGCATGGGGGAATGTCGTGTACAAATTATAACTTTCCTCCACAATAATGCCATGGGCTCTTGTAGGGTTTGAAACCACTAGCTCATAATGGAAGTTTTCAAGTTTATATTATCTTCATTGTTTGCATAATTGGGTGTACCTTTGGATATATGTCCCTATTATTAAATGATTACAAGCTAGAGTTGCCATTGCACCAAAAGATTGACATTTTAATGCCTGATACAACCACTAGACTTATAGAACACATGTGACGGTTAAGCCATGTCACGAATCCCGAAGGGGAAGGCTGGCGGTTAGTCCAACAATTCCCCTCTCAGCGTTACCCGAGGAGATTCAAACTTGTGACCAAGCTCTGATACCACTAAAAACTGATATGTTACATTCATGACAAAGATAGATAAGTCAGACCCTTTGATAGGCAAAAATGGAAAGTGAAGTTGGGAGAAAATGCATGTCAGGATGTGGAAATCCAAAAGTTTGGTAGGGCCATGGATGTTTAAGTTACATAACTGCGAGAGAGATCAACTATCTGTGATGACCTGCAGTATGGTTCTTTAAACACTGTCATATGTTTCTCTTATGCTCGAGCACTTCCTTGGAAGTTCTCTGTATATGATATAAGTTTGGGTTTCCAAATGGCATCATGTAACACATCTAATTGGCATTGTCTGAATATTAGGTATGGTCCGTGTTGGCTGTGTGAGTTACTTAAGTTACATTTGATGGGAGTTCGTTGGTCTGGCATCGATTCTCTTTTCACTCTCCTACTGTCTATCTTGTAACTACTGTATTTGCAATGACTTGGCATCGTCGCATCATTGTTCTCTATCACTGGTTCTTGTCATGGAGGTCTCAATGAGCTGTATGGTCCATTTCACATTTATCACCAATATTGCGTAATGGTGGTCCTTTGCCTTACGTGCGTCTTTGTGGTTGCAATTGAAGAGCTGTTTCAATGAAGAGAAGTTTGGTAGTCTTCTGTGGCGAATTTAAGTAAGAGCCTGTTCTTTGGTTTTGGCAGTATGTGTATCAAGAGCTCTCTGCTTGGGTGTGTACTGGGAGCTGCCTGCCTGGGTGTCTATCAGGAGCTGCCTGCTTGTTTATATACTGGCAGCTGATTGTGTATATGGATACCAAGTTTTGATGATTCTTTATTTTCAATTTTTGCATGATCAATACTATTGAGGATCATTATTCTTGTGTTAGTAGTCTCTGTGAGATGCTTAAAGCATTATATATATTTAGAATTCAAATAGTGATTATAGCAGGTTTATTGGGACCGTGAAGAAAGGCATTTATTGATTGACCATTAATCATATGCTTGAGATCATTGTATTTGTTTTTGATCATTCAACAAGGGATTGTTGTTCAAACAGTGATTATAGCAGGTGTACTGGGACCGTGAAGAAAGGCATTTATTGATTGACCATTAATCATATGCTTGAGATCATTGTATTTTTTTTTGATCATTCAACAAGGGATTGTCCTTTCTGTGAGTGTTTGGGTTTTTCCCTCGAGTAGGAGGGTTTTCTCAGGGTATATAATTGTGTCATCTGTTCATATGCTTTTCAAGTTTTCTGTATATTGCATTTATATTATTCTGGTTCGAAAAATTAACAATGAATAAGTATGGCTTAGATGGGAAATCATGTTTGGATGAGGACCTGTGAAACTTAAATGTATGGTTTAGATGGGAAATCATGTTTGGATGAGGACCTGTGAAACTTAAATGATTGACAAACACTTAGAAGATTGTACATGCCTTTAGCCTTGTCCGGTTGTCACAACATCACCCCATTGCAAATGGGGATCCCCTCTTTTCACTTTAGCAATTACATGTAGTTAGTTGGAGTTAGTTTTTAGGATCAGAAATGTAAGCAATCAGAAAAAGCAATGCATAAGATGATGAGCACCATGTTTACCCTAGAAAACACTCTTACTCAAGGGAGAAACAACCCAGCTTCAAAGATCAATTTATTAATGATAAATAGGAGTCTAATTCAGAAGACATACTAAAGCAATAATGATTTCTCCCCGAATCTGCAAACACTTGACAAAGAATACAAGGAATACTGTAAACAAGAATATTGAACCACAAATGATCATCACAGCAAGGAACATAACAAACGGTAACCACGGAAGATCCAAGTGTCATCTAATATAATGAATACATCTTCCACTTGACAAGGTGAACTCTTCATTGTCTTTCCAATGAAGAGTTTTCTGTAACACATGAAGGGTTCGCTGAGACAACTGAAGAAACTTGTTGATGTGCATTTTATGACTCACCAACAGTAGAACAAAATACCAAGGTATCTTATCCTCTCTTTATCAAAGTACTGTGTATGCTGAGATTGCAAAAATATCATATGGGTTACTCCAAGGTTCCTTTTGTGTTAGGTCTTGACTTTGGAGAAGCTTGATGGTAAAATGTGATTTGCTAATGTTATTTTCTGTTAATCACAAGGGGCCTTATGTTTGTTTCCCTTGGAGTGATTTCAAATCCCACTAGATGGGAGCTATCGAAAGATATTGCAATAGGGTAATTTTAAAAAGGTTTTCAAGAATAACGCACAAGGCAAAGGAGAATGGTTTAGGAATTCTACTCTATTCCTAAGGGTACGACAACAACAAATACTGCTTTGATGGACATATTTCCAAACAACCAAGCTTTGCTTTGCCAAGTTAAACTACAACTACGCAGGAACCAGTGCAATCTTTAAGGGGTTATGCAAATGATTTTCATTCTACAACGGACACCATCAAAATGAACAATACACATTGAGTGAGAGAAGTTAAGCATATATAGAAATGGGTTGAGGCTAACTCTGGGCAACGACTTACAATGAGTAAACTGTCAAAGGTATGAACCAAGGAATTCATCTAAACACCATAGCATTCTCCATTGAAATTACAACACTTTATCTATCAATCTGATCTAAATGAGGGAATAATGAAACCAAGCAAGCAACAAAATGTATCAAGCAATCACTATGATAACAACAATGAAAACTATATTTTCTTGGTAGCTCCTAGCAACATTCTCGAAATTCCACTGCTTACAATTGAGAAATGAGGTCTTTATATTGGTCCTTGGCTACAACGAATGACCGGGATCATAAAAACCAATGACCCAAATTTTGCCACCTCTGCTCTAATTAGGGTTAGGGTAAGAAGAATAATCTCCAATAAATGCACGGGTTCACATGGACCAATAAAGAGAACCACTAGTGGGGTAACAAATTAAAAAGGGCTGGCCTTGGTGACAAACAATTTTTTTGAATATTCTGATTTTATGTTTGATATGTGTTTTTCAGTTGCTTGGATAAGACTTATAGTGAAAAGATAGACACAAATATAGCACTAAATAGTGATATTGCAACTTACAAATTTATGAACAACAATATAATAATAAAACCAATACCATCTACTTATTCAAAACCCACTGTTCTGATAATTATTAACAGGAAACCCTCACTAAATTTCTCCAAACAAATGTAAAACATTACAATGCTTGCATACCCCAAATGCTGCTCCAGGTATGGTATTGTTTTTTGAGTCCAACAATAGCATTCAAAATCCTTTGTTTTGCATTACAGCTCTGTAAGATGCAACTCCAGGCAGATTTGATTCTTTGTAGTGAATAACCAGACTATACTACTCCCTGTCAACTGCAACACCAGGCCTGTATGTCCTAGTCTAAGGTGGTTGCGGACTGATATAAGTGTACCTCTGATGTTTAAAGTCTCTGCAGCCTGTGCTATGGACTTCAAAACTTGTACAGCAGTAGCAGACCACTCTTCAAGTGGTACCATCTAAACTTTGGCTCAAGCTCAGTATTATACAGTTGGTAATAACCTTCCCAGCTGACGTAAAATATCTTTTAAGCACCCAACAATCTGCCTGACTGTATTTTTTCAACAGCGAAGAGGGAGAGCCCTTGAGAGAAATTCTCCAAATGCTTTCATCAATTTCATATATTTTCCTAGCATGTTGAATGAGGACAAACATAGCATTTTCATATATAGCATTTTCTAAGAGCCTTTTCATTCATCTTTACAACGTGGGATAAACATAATCACTTGCATTACCTATAATTTTGAGATTTTTTCCCGTTTGCCTCTATTTTCTAGCAGCTACTCTTTTGACCCCTATTCTTTTGCGATTGCTTTTTCTTTAATATTTTCATGCCATATAACATGATGTTCCTTCACTTTAGTCCTCACTAACCTTTATTTATGCTTCCAATGTATTATAGAATAAAGGGGGTCATTTATTTAAATATTTCCCTCAAATTATAGACTATCAAAATAACTTTAACACAAAATAAAATATGTTGATGATAAATAGATGAACTTATCGATATTAAAGTATTTGTCATCAACACCTCTGCCATTGGATGTTCAGATATGCCCATCATGACTTAGTATAGATAGTAAGTTTGTCCAAAATTGCATCTAGGCACCTCTGGTCGACCTGGAACTGAAATTGTCTAGGTGAATTGGCCTCAAAGTTCCTTAAATGTCCTGGTTGGCCTAAGCAACCATGGAGAAATAGGTTAACAAAAAACTCATTTAACTTTTGCTAAAAAAGGGGAAATTAATAAATGCTCACTATGCATGTCCATTCTGTAGGAGAGTGAGGCGACCCACTAGGAATTAAATGCTTTGTCTTCCTTGAATATGTTATTCTCGTTTCCTTTCCTTGAATGCAATGAACTTTGACTTGGGGATCTTTGATTAGTTGGTGGAGATGACTGGCACCATGTTAGCATGTTGGGTGTCGTGTAGGCTCGGGTCTTTTCTGACTGCCTCATTTTGTAACCCACATCCAACTTTGAATACTCCTTTTGAAACTCTCTTTTTGAACATTTTCATCCTTCCATGTACTTTCTTGGCAATTTATAATTTGGAATCCTTAGTTGATGATTATGTCATTCTGGAATTTTTTCCATAAAACCTCCCTTGGCTATGCTCATGGATTTTTGGATTGAACTTATCTTTTAAAGTCTTGAACCTTGAATGCCTTGAACTAGGGTCACTTGAAAGTTGAGCATCTTTAACACTACAATTGGAGTTTTGGAACTTGAATGTCATTCTTGATCACGCGGGACTGAAATTCTTCCTCTTGCAAAATGAAATAATCGATATAAGAATCACATAAAAACTCTTTCATATTTTCTCTTTAAGAATCACATAAAAGTTATTTCATATTTTCTGACATTCTCATGCCACTTTCTCCGATTCTTCAAACTCTTTGCAAGTTTATCTCTCTTTACTTTTGGAAAGATAATTTCTCTCTTCAAAAACTCTCTTTCTCCCCCTTCAAACCTCATATCTTCCTCTAATGCTTTAAATTCACTTTGTCATGCTTTTTCTTTTATTTCCGAAGAATTCCTCTTTTGTTGTTTATCTTCATCAATCATTTCTGAACCCATGGGAGCACACTTGAAGAGTTAGAAATTGAGATATGGAGAGAGAATTTTCATACTTTGCCAGATTTTATCTATTCCTTGCAATTTCTTCCATAGAGGAGAAATTTTCCAACATTTAGCCATTTTTTCATCTTTCCTTACAATTTCTTCCATGGAGAAAAAACTTTCAAACACTCGGCCATTTTTCCATCTTTGCTTACCATTTCTTGCATGGAGAAGAAACTTTCAAACATAAATTTTCTAGCACAACTATTTTTTTCCCACAAAGAAGAAATTTTTCAACACAACCTTTTTTCTTCCATGAAGGAGAAATTTCTCAACACTTGGCCATTTTTTCATCTTTGAAAGAGAAAATTTTCAGCACAATCTTCCATGGAGGAGAAATTTTTCAACACAACCATTTTTCCTTCTATGGAGGAGAATTTTCCAACACAACCATAAAGCTTCCAACACTTGGCCATTATCTTCCATGAAGGAGAATTTTCCAATGCTAAGCCATTTTTTAATCTTTGAAGGAGAAATTTTCCAGCTCAACCATTTTTTCTTGCATGGAGGAGAAATTCCAACACTTGGCCATTTTTTCATCTTTGAAGGAGTTCTTTCTTTTTTTCAATTCAAGCAAATTCCTTTACTTTGTGGAGTTGGCCTTCTACAAATTCAGAGCCTAGTGGAGGAATTTCTTCAACACAAGGAAATTACTTGACTTAGTGGAATTTTGTCTCGTTTCCTTTGCTATATATATATTTTCAGAGGTTCTTTAAACATAACCATCTTTTTGGTGTTTTGTATGCCTTTCCACTCTAATATTTCAAGGGTGTTTCGAGAGTTAAACTGTTTTTGAAACTGTTTTTTGATTGATTGCCTCATTCACTCATTCTTCTGGGTATAGAACTAGATACACTTTTGTATCTTTATTAGCCTTAGCTCACTTCTTATTTTTTTGAACCATAGCTCACTTGTTGCAAAATAAACTTGCCAAAAATAGTAAGTTGTTCCAAAGTCCAATTAAGGCCAATCTGGGAGTTGGTGAAACCTACTAAAAATAGAAATTTCTAAAATTAGAAAGTATGCCAAGATGTTCAAAGACCTAATTCATAGATAAACGTAGTTTTCATTCTAGGCACAAGGTGGACAACAATCTTCTAGACATAGCCAATGTTACCAATTCTCATTCACAACAAGGGAACTTGATGGGACTGAGCCCAAAACGACCTAGAACAAAAGCCAAAAAGACATGCCAACAACAAAAAGAGGGGGTCCAAATTTGCAATGAGCGTTGTGTGAATAGGTCACAAGTTGTCGTCAAAGATCATTTTCTTCAAGTACCCGTTGAAACGATGAAACCGTTGTTATTGCAAGGAAATATGGTCGACTATCAGAATATGAATCAACAAAGACTACTACACCAGCCATATATTTAATTGAAAATGAAGCTATATCTCCAACACTCCCTCTTAGCTAAGGAGGTATCTTTCCAGATATCGATGCCATGAGAGCTTACCCACAATGGCCACACCAATTTGTGGAAAAGATTTATATCACATAATTTCTCAACATATAACATCATGAAATTACTCAACATGACATCCACCATGGCTACTCCGATGTGTGGAAAGAAACATACAAGCTCACATCATAGAGTCACTCAACGTGATGTCGTCATGGAATCTCTCAACATGTCATCCACCATGGCTTCTCCCATGTGTGGAAAGAAGCATATACATAACTACTCGCTACAGTATCACCCAACGTGATGTCGTCATGGAATCTCTCAACATGATGTCTACTATGGTTACTCCCATGTGGGAAAAAGATACATCTCTCAAGAGTTTTCTCCATCTTAGAGAAATATGCGTTACAAGGGCTTTTACCTCATAGTTCTCTCTCATAGAGAAATATACACTGCAATGGCTTTCGCCTCATATTTCTCTTTCATAGAGAAATATACATCACAATTGCTTCCACCTCATATTTCTTTCTTAGAAAGAAATATACATTAGGAGGGCTTTCACCTCGTATATCTGTTTGACAAAGAAACATACATTATGACAAATCTTCATGATGATGTAAATCCCTTTGAAGCTTCAAGCACTTGCATTAACCTCTTGACCTCCTCGTTCAAGATTGGCTGCAATGCTTTCCTTAGAGGAACAATTTTCAACATACACCTCTAAAACTTTTGACGTGCTAGAGTCTAGGACTGTCCTCCTTGACCTCACCCTAGATTACCCTATTCTGAATAAGTATGTAGAGCTACCAATGTCAAATCCAGATTGTCTATGCAAATCTGTTCTCTGCACGTAAGAGTTTTTTCCAAGGACTTCAACACTTGGCCTTGGAACACTATAACCCGCTTAGCTGACATCTTTTCTTCTTTACTAAACTACCTCTTGTTCCTGGCCTGAGAGATTGCAAAGGAATTCTCTAGAAGTGAACTCCCCTCTATTGATCTTAATACCTTAATGCTCTCAACTCGTGCCTTGAATTCTCAGAATTTAATTCCCTCTAAACGTCATTTCCTCATCTTAGAAGAAACTGATCAACGACAATAAGAATAGGTTATTCTTTGAGATTTTTTTAATTATGTGCCACCAATTCAACCCTTTGACAACAAGTTGTGTCTTTATTCTTCAGCTCGTGTGACTTCTTCACATGATGCATCAAGCTATTCCTCCCTTGGATGCATCTCTTATCATCCTTATGCTCCTCAATCCGTCTTGAAAGCATTTTACAGAGATTGCTAATATTTCAGGATCAACTTGTTCCGGGATTAAATACCTAATGTTCTGGGATGAAGCATCGAACACTCGATCCTCTCTTGATATAAGATCATCGCTAATGCTAAGCTTGTAAAGTAGGATCATGAAATGACTTCAAGATTCATTCTTTTGTGGAAACTCGTTCAATGAAATAATGTGATTTGCTGGTAATCACTTAGGAGACTTGTGCTATTTAATCAATGGATATCAACTACTTGCGCACTTCTAGAGATTTAGCTTCATAATGTGCAATGAAAATATAGTTTGATCTTCAACTTTTCCACTTCAACTCAAACTTAACTTCTACTACTACTTCTATGTCTAACCATGAATGCGAGCAATTATGGATGAACTTGGATTCTACTAGATGCAGCTTGATCAATGACTACACCCACTTAGTGCAAGCTTCTAAGAAACACTCAAATGGTTTTTAGATCAATGCTCCCTCTCCAATCCCATTAAATAAATGCAAAATAAAGATTCAATATTAATTGAAGTTAAGTGCTTCCAATCATCAGCTAACTAGATAAGGCACTCTAACCATCATCAAGAGGCTAGTGGTCCGGATATGTTCAAGTCAAGCAAGCAACATCCATAATTAGTTTCGTTCAACTAAGCTACTTAAAACATGAAAAGAAATCTACACAAAATGTAAGATTGTGGAAACCATGCAACACTTAAAAGAATTATTAAGTAATATACCATGAGAGCCACCAATGGAATATCCATTACTTAGAAAGCATCATAATAACAATTTAATAATAGCAATTTAATCAAGTCTTTCCCTTAGCTAGCCCACTCTACTTTTAGTCTTTCTAATGCTTCCCTTCTATCCCAATGAATCTAACCCCTTACAAATGAGAAGGCCTTAGCCTTTTATAGATGTCCACTTACAACGAATGGCCAAGATCAAATAAAGATCAAGGGTCGAGATTTCTTCCCACAAACCGTAATTAGGGTTGCCCAATTTACAACCAATTACATGAGGGCATTGCATCCTGCGCCAATAAGAGAATTACAATGATTATGATAGCAACAATGACAAGATAAGAGTCACTTGGTTTTATATGCTTGAATGTGCTTGCAACTTGAATTTTTTGATTGGAGAAGATAGCTGATTGCCATCGCATCATCTTTATCGTGGAGTTCTGTTTAACTTGGTGCTTGAAGTCTTGGCTTGAAAAAGTGTCTTTTAGAACTACAAATATTTTTTGCTCGATTGTTAGAAAGTAACCCTTGATTAAGAAATTCTTGATTCTCAATCCTTCTAATTTTGATTAACTCTTCTGAAACTATAAAACCTCTGATGGATGATTGTGATGGTTCATGTTCTTCGAGTGCTTCCTCTTTTTCGATCTTCTCCATATTAGAATAATGAATAACCAGCTGCACATGTGGCAACTCAAGTTTGAGTTGTTGGCAACAAGAGTCTAGTTTAATTGTAGTTGTGTCATAGAGTTCTAGTTTGAACAAATGACTAACTGTAGATTGTCCCTTAGATCCAGTTAGTTGTCTAGAGTAGTCCACTTGTCTATTACTCTCATGTGTTGTCAAATCCTCTTAGTATGTTGTCAAACTCTTAACAGTTGGTTGTCAATCTCCTTTGCAATATTTTAGGAATGTAGGTTCTTCATTGAGCTGTATAAATAGGCTTCCATTATTCAATAATATTAAGTTGCTAGTTCTTTTATCTGTTTTCTTCTTGTGTATTGCATTTTTGTTTTTCAATATGGTATTAGAGCCAAGTTTGAGATTCATTTAGTGTTGTTTTCAAAGTTTTTGGAGTGCTGAAGATGCAATATGTTTGCAAAAGGAGCTGCTGCAAGTTATATCAGCTAGTGTGCTGATATCATTGGTGTTATTTGGGAAGAGTACTCATTGCAACAATACTCACAAGTGTAATAATTTTTTTTTTGGTAAAAATTTCTTGTTAGTTTTCTCTTGTTTTGTGATGGCCAATCTTGTAAATTCTTATCTAACTGAATCAAATACGCTAGATGGTAACAATTATGTTAATTGGAAGTTCAAGATGCAAACTCTAATACAGGGGCATAATATTTGGGCCATTGTAAATGGAATAGAGGCCAAGCCTACATCACCTACAACACCACCAACTATTGTCCAAGACTGGGAAAAAAGAGAAATAAAACTCAAGATTCTCTTATGCATGTCAGTAAAAGATTCGGTTATCCCTCACATAAGAGACATTACTACTTCTAGTGGTACATGATCAGCTTTGAAAGGTTTGTATGAGATTACAAACTCAAATAGAAATTTGTTTTTAAAGAGAAAATTATTGTCTATCAAAATGTAAGTAAATGAAAGTGTCAGTGAATTTCTATCAATAGTTTAGGAATTGACAGAGAAGTTAGCTGATGTTGGTGAACAAGTATCTAGTAATGGTCTAGTAACAGTTACTTTGAATGAAATGGTCAGTGACTCAAGTTTTCATTATTGGTTTGGTTGCAAGAGAAAATACACCTTTTGAGAATTTGATAGGTATCCTTCTACAAGAAGAGGAGAGAAAGAAGCATGTGAATAACAGATCTCAAAGTGTAGACTCAGCTTTGATTGTGAAAGACAAGAAGCCATATAAAGGAAAGCAATGGTCAAAGAACAAAGGATGGGGTAAGTTCGACAACCAAAAGAACAAAGAAGATAAAAGGTATCATGTTGGGGAAGCATCAAAATCAAATGTAAAGAAAAATAAAGATTGTAATTATTGTGACAAATTTGGTCATTATGCATATGAATGTTACAAAAAGAAAAATAACGAGTCCAAAAACAACAAATATGAAGTTAATTTTGTAAATAGTGATAATACAATAAGTGATAACCTTCATGATTTAAAGTTGTCTTTGATTATGCTCTTTTAGCTGAATCAAGTGATTGTAATGATTGGTTTATAGAGTCAGGGGCATCAATCCACATGTCATGTCATAGAAATTGGTTTAAAAAATTTCAAGAGAAAGATGATGGTAGAAAGATCTATTTAGGAGATAAAAGGTCCCATGATGTAAAGGGATGTGGTGATATAAGTATACAACTGCCTAGTGGTCATGTAAAGCAACTTTCTAATGTTATGTACGCTCCAAGAATTAAGAATAATTTGATTACAGTTTCAGCAATTACTGATCAAGGTCGAAAAGTTGAATTTTTGAAGACAGGTTGTCAAGTTAAAGATAAAGAAAATCACAATAATGTGAATGTTGAAGGAATCAGGATGGGAGGTTTGTATAAACTTATGCCAAAATGGTAATGTCATCATGGAATGAATGCTACATGTGTATCTACTGAAGAGCTACGACATAAGACATGGTTATTTAAATTCTTAGTTCTCAATTCATGAAACGGATCTCATTCGGGCACATGAATTGGATCCGTGGATTCGTAATTTTTTTTATTTTTACCAATTATGATTTGTGTATATATATATATGCATTATATATACTAAAAAATGAGAGAAATATACATAATTCTAAAACTAAATCATTTCAAAGTATGAATCTATGATTCTAAATCATTTCATGGTATGAGTCTCTGATTTTGGTATGAATCTATGAATCAAATCCATTATGATTAAAAAAAATTCGAAAAAAGAAAAAAAATCGAAAAAATTCAAAAAAAAACTAGAAGAATCTAGACGAGTCCAACCACAGATCCAGATTTGGATCGGGTCCGAATCCGGATCCAGCCTCTAGGGCACGAATCCGATAACTAAGTTTAAATTTAAAAGATCCGATTTCTTGATAAAAAAAAGAGATGGTGCAAGGTCTTCCAATATTTAAGGATGAAAAAATCAGTTGTGATGAATGTGCATCAGGCAAACAACATAGAAATGAATTTCCAATAAGAACCAACGTGAAGGAAAGAACTATTCTTGAATTAGTGCACTCAGATGTGTGTGGTCCCATGCAAACTCAATCACTTGGTGGAGCGTCTTGCTTTCTTATATTTGTTGATGATTGCACTAGATACACTTGTGTGTATTTCTTAAGGAACAAGAGTGAAGTTTTTGAATATTTCAAAGAATTCAAAACAATGGTAGAAAAACAATCAGCTTACAATGTTAAGATTCTTAGATTAGATCAAGGTGGGGAATATACTTCTGAAATTTTTGTGAAATATTGCAAGGAAAATGACATTCTTAAGCAATATGCAGTTGCCCATATTCTTGAACAAAATGGTGTACCTGAAAGAAAAAATAGAACAATAGTTAAATGTGCTAGTAGTATGTTGAAAGAAAAGAATCTCCCAAATAATGTGCGGGATGAAGTAGTTAATATAGCTACGTATTTGTTAAATAGAAGACCTACCAAGTATCTTGCAAACAAAACTCCTTATGAAGCTCTTCTTGGAATTAGCCAGTTGTTAGTCATTTGAGAATTTTTGGAAGTGAGGCATATTGTCATATTCCAAAAGAGAATAGACGAAAACTTGATGCAAAGTCATTCAAATGTATATTTGTTGGTTATTGTATTGATCACAAGGCCTATAGGATGTACAATCCTACTACTCGTAAGGTATTTGCTAGTAGAGATGTTATATTTCATGGATTTGTAGATGATGTTCAAGAAGAAGAAAAGGTGGACAAAACCATTTCATTGAAACTACTTGAAGAAGACAATGAAAGTTTGGATATTGTAGATAAAAGAACTCATGATCAAAGTGGGCATGAGACAAGTCAAGTTGAGGCCACTCCATCCAATAATGAAGCAGTAAGAAGATCTACAAGGCAAATCAAGGCACCGGTAAGGTATAATGATAATGGTATAATGACTCAAGTAATGAGTGTAGATGAATGTCACATTTTTGAAGAAGCTAAGAATCTTAAAGAATGGATGAATGCAATGCATGAAGAATATGTTTCGATTATGAATAATGACACTTGGGAACTAACTGAACTACCAACAAGCAAAATTCCTATTGGTTGTAAATGCTTGTTCAAAACAAAGCTTAATGCTGATGACACTTTTGATAAATTCAAAGCTAGATTAGTTGCAAAAGGGTACTCACAAAAGATAGGAATTGATTATGAAGATACTTTTGCACTAGTAGGTAAAATGAATACTGTTAGACTAATGATTGCACTTGCTACTAAATTTGATTAGGCTCTTCATCAAATGGATGTTAAATCAACATTTTTAAATGGTGATTTAAGAGAAGGCTTTTATCTTCAACTTGAAGGTTTGTAAAACAAGGAAAAGAACATTTTGTATATAAGTTAAAAAAGGCATTATACGGTCTCAAGCAAGCGCCAAGATCATGGTATGAGAAAATTGATAAATTCTTCTTTCAACAAGGATATATCAAGAGTAAAATTGATCCAAATGTGTACATAAAGATTGATGAACATGGGAATGTTGTTTTGATTTCTTTGTATGTGGATGACTTAATCATTATGGAAAGTACTATAGAGTTGATTGATACAATCAAAGCAGCTCTATCACATGCATTTAAAATGAAGGATCTTGGCAAAATGCATTATTGCTCAGGGATTGTAGTGTGGAAACAAAATGGTAGGACTTTGATTACTCAAAGTAAGTAAGCAAAGAAGTTAGTCCAAAAGAGTAATATGCAAGATTGTAAAGTAGCATGTACCCCATTGGAACCAAATTTCAAGTTCTCTTGTGATAGCGACACTTCAGAAGTCAATGGGACATTGTATAGGTAGATGGTGGGAAGTCTAATCTGCTTGACCACTACAAGACCTAATATCCCATATTCTATCAGCATACTTAGCTAATTCCTGACTAATCCTCTTGAGGTTCATTGGAATGTAGCAAAAAGAGTCCTTTGATACCTACATGGCAGCATATCTTTTGGCATCGAATATACTAACCATTTGAATGTTAAGTTGACAAGTTATTTTGAATTTGATTGGGCAAGAGATTCAGATGATCGTAAATCAACAACTGGTTATGCATTTAACATTGGATCAGGGGTTATCTCTTAGAGCAGCAAGAAGCAACCAACGATTTCTCTTTCATCTATTGAAGCTGAATACAAAGCATTATGCAGTGCTACCTATGAAGCAATTTGGCTAAGGGGAATTCTTGATGATATGGGACAAAAGAAAGAAGGGTCTACTTCAATCAAGTGTGACAATCAAAGTACAATCAAACTTACAAGCAATCCTATTTATCATGCAAGACCAAAGCATATTGAAACACATCATTTTGTAAGAGAGAAAATACAGTCTCAAGAGATAGAGCTGAACTATTGTAATACCAATGACAATGTAGCTCATATATTTACTAAGTCCTTAATAAAAATAAAGTTTTTTACAATTAGAGAGATGTTAGGGGTCAAACAAAATTTGGTTTTTCCTCAAGGGGGAGTGTTAGAGTAATGAATAACCAACTACACATGTGGCAACTTAAGTTTGAGTTGTTGGCAGCAAGAGTCCAGTTTAATTGTAATTGTGTCATAGAGTTCTTGTTTGAACAAATGACTAATTGTAGATCTGTCCCTTAGATCCAGGTAGCTGTCTAGAGTAGTCCACTTGTCTATTACTTTTGTTGTGTTGTCAAACTCTTAATAGTTTGTTGTCAATCTCCTTTGCAATATTTTAGGATTGTAGGTTGGTCATTCAGCTGTATAAATAGGCTTCCAATATTCAATAATATCATGTCGCTAGTTCTTTCTTTTATCTATTTTCTTCTTGTGTATTGCATCTCTGTTTTTCAATACTCTAACCTTTGAAATTCCCCCCCACGGTTTGACTTGGATTAGTATCTTGTACATGTATTTTGGTCTGATTTGAACTTGATGATTTTGTTCTCATGTAATTGAATTCTTCGACTTCATCTTGAACTCGAACTTGCATTTAACTTGAATTCATCTTTGTGATATCCCCGTTAAAATAAAATTTATATAATTAAAATATAAATGAATGATTAATTAAAAGGAATAATATAATATAAATAATGATATAATTGTATTATAATATCATATAATATAAATCATTATGATAATAATATTAAAGTATTAAAATGAATCAAATGATAATTAAATATTATCAAATAAAACAATAAAATGTAATTCCAGATACTGATTAAATTAATTTTCAAAATATATAAATTGAAGTATAGATAATATTCATACATATATAATAATAATGGCCTATTAATGGGCCTTTGAGGGTTAAACCTTAGTAGTCAGATGGTGGTAGGGTTGTTTGGTCACCTCTGGAGGAAGGATGGATCAAGATTAACTTTCATGGTGCATCCAAAAACAATCTAGGACTGTTAGGGATTGGATTTGTTGCACGTGATGACCAAGGGAGGATCCTAGCTATTGGAGCTAAAAGGGTAGCAAACGTGACAAACAGCAAAGCAGAATACTAGGTAGTTATAGGGGCAATTTTGATGGCCAAAAAATTGGGAGTACAAAGAATTCATCTTGAAGATGATTTGCAACTTGTTGTGAATGACATTGTCAAAGGGGAGATGGATACATGGTATCTCAACAAACATATTAGGAGGATCCAAAGTTTGTTGGGAGAATTTGTTGATTTTCGAGTATCCCATGTCCTTAGGAAAGCTGATTCCATGGTAGATGAACTATCAAATGCTGGGGTGTTGGGCTCATTGGAGGAAAAATTTGATGTGTTTGAAGACTTTTTGTTTTTGGGCAATGAGGACAAGTCTACCATGGCTCTTGTCAAATTAAGTTAAAGTTGACGGTGTTATGAAGTTGGAGGCAAGAGTAAGATGAATGTGATGTTTTTAGTTGGCCGAAGCTACGTACGATGGTGTCGTGGTAGTGTGAGCTCATGTTTGGGCTGTTTTTTCTCTATCATGTATCTACTTCGGTACTGATTCTGTCATCATGACATGTGATGGGGTGTTCTTCCCAGAGGAAAGAGAGTACTTTAAATGGAGTGGTGAAATGATCAAGGATGCATTGTTTTTTGCCCTTTTGTCTGTTGGTGTTTGGCTTAAGCAGGAGTATCCATGGAGGCCAACTTTTCTTTGGTATCACAAGGCCAGTTACCTGGTTTTAGGGGTGCGATCTTAGTACACCTAATGAAGAATGTCTTCAAATTCGAGAAGGTGGAGTTTTGGGAGGTTGTTTTTCTTTTGTTTGTGAGGAATTCTTGAATAATAATGTGAGGCCCAAGACCAACTTGGATATATCCTCACTGTTTCTGGCCTTGGCTATGTTGGTGGGTTCCTCAAAGAATGAGGTGTTGTGGGTTTCCAGGGCTTGTTTGGAGCTCAAGTGAGCTGGTGGTTTGGCAGAAATAGTGGCAAGGGCGGAATTGGGGGCGGGCTTGCATATGGGTCATGGCACATGGAGACTCATCGGTGGTGGTGACAGGAATTTGCAGCCACTTGTGGTCTGATCCTTGTCTTGCCCAATGTGGGTACATTTGGTGGATGCTCGGAAAGGATGGAGAGATTTGTAGGTCTGTTTACAACACAAGAGGTGGCGAAGAGGGAATTGGTGGATGGAAAATGGAGGGTGAAGTCAACCCCTGTGAAATCTATCGCTCCACAAATTGACAGTGTCCCAGCTCTGCAGCATTAAATTATTCCAAAACGAGCTGTTTGTGGGTGTGAAATTAAGATTGGTGGCAGTGGTGCCAAGGGCTTTGGTGGTGGTGTGGATGGGGTTTCTTTCCCCAACTTCTCCAGGTAGGAGGTGCCTGGGTGGTTCGGTTGATAATTTGGTGGTGATGTCGGTCTTGCAGGATGGTAGTATGGGCTAATGGGTGTTTGGATGGGTTGCTGTTTATCTGCGGGGTGGTTTTTGAATGCATGCCAGGTCTGGTTCGTAGATCGAATGTTTTGGTTCCAGTATGGGAATGGTGGTTTCAAATCTGCCAATTACAGTGGCATTGTAATACTTTTTTGATATTAATATAATTCTAAACTACTGATCAAATTTTTTTTAATAGTAATAAAAATATTATCAATATTAATAAATAATATCATAATAATACAAACATAATAATATTAATATTATTAAATAATAATATAATAAAATTAATCAAATGAAAAGATGCCTTTTCTCATGATAAAGAATATAGAGGGAACTTTTATATAGAAGAAATCTGCAAAAACTCAGAGAATCAGATTGGGTACATTAAACTCTTCCCATTTGAAGTTTTGGAGCTAGAGTTCTCCTTTGTGTAGCATCTACTTGCAATACTGAGGTCTGGAGAATCGCCTTGCCTTCTAACTTCTTCTTGAGCTCACCTTGCAAAACAAGGGAGAACAACATTAAGTTCACCAAGATTGATAAGAGAACATGAAGGAAAATGTGAAAGTTTACATTGCATTAATATCAAATAAGGAGGCAAATGAGAAAGACTTGAAATGAATTCATTTGTTATTCCAGAATTAAGAGATTTTGGTTTAGGTTGGTGACTGCACAGGCCTCCATTGATACTTAATGTGGCTATTCAACTCTCATCATAGGATTGTAATTGCTTTGTTTGAGAGAAATTGATGTATATATAGCTTCATCCACCCTATTTAAAGGAACATGGTTACCTCTAGGAGAGTAGAGAAGCTTGTGGCTGTATGTATTGCCCAGTGTCTCATGGATAACAATAAGATTGAGCACATAGAGAAGCTGCTACAGTCGAGGATAGGGGGTCTGATGAATGTTAGCTTTCTCCTTTAGCCAGCACCCATGACATACGCACAAGAGGTTCAACAATATCACATGCAACAAATCACATACATGCCAACACAATGATTTACTCAATAATAGGTCTGATTGTATCAATACACAAGATATAACTAAGAAATCATGTATGTTATTAAAAAATTTAGTCTCCATAAGAATTAGAACTAAAGTTTTATCTCTGAACATTAAACCTTAGCTTAGCTTTTACGACTCTTTTATAGATCACATAACATAAGCCATTACAAGAATTAATTCCCTAGACTTCAAATTTTTATACAACACTCACTCATGCTTTTGGGGAAATTACAGCATTTGCAAGCTGCAAAATCAGTTGCATGCATGCAACTTCTCACTTATCCAGTATGTGCAACAAAATCCACATCTTGGCAACCTTCAGTATCCATATTTGAACTTCCTAGCAACCGGCAAACAGAGAACACCACTTGCCTTTTGTTCCTAGCAATCCCCTCTTGGGAGCTGGCTCCTCCAATTTCCAAGTATTATTTAGTTTGTAGTTTTCCCATTCAATTGGGACCCAAATTCAAAATTGAATGTATGGTCTAAGTTTAACCCTTTCAGCCAAAGGCAACTTCATCAGCATTTAAATAACCTAATTTGTGCCCTTTTCGACATGCATTGACATTCAAATGGGGTGCTTCAAATCTCAAGGCTAATTTGGACAAGTCAAAGATGACTCTTATATTAACTCATCTATGATGCCTCATAGACTCTCTTACAGTTTTCCAATTTTATCATCTGTAAGCTCCATTTTGAAATATCACAATCCTTCATTAACCTGCATGCGAAGGTATGAGAGGATCTGCAATGTTCCCACCAGGTAGGACATTCTAAATAACTAATAATAATTAAATGTGTGTAAAAATGACCTCCCAGAAGTTTTCTGCACCGTAGGAGCCTAAGCTTCTTATTCTCAAAAAAAATGCAGAGAATTTTATTTTGGTTGATGCTGGTTGTGGAACACCAAGATGCTTCTGCATCACAATGTAGCAGCATAGTGGGATGTATAGCTTGAGGAGTAAATGCAAATTGATGAGAATCAGATTACATAAAAGGTTGTTCAGGTTCCAGTTTTAAAAGCTAGATGAATCTTGTTATATAGGCAATGATAAGTGTGCCATGACAGGTGCATCAGACAACGAGTTAGATTTGCCACTGTATTTTGTGTGCCAGTTTGCTTTTTAGTATTGTACTGTGTGCTTTGTATCTTTTAGTTGACCAATTAATCTATAATATAAATTGTATACTACTGATGCGTGTCAAACTGATTGACAAATTGTCAAACTTCGTACAAATTTTTGCTTTTTTTATTAATGAATGTTGTTTAAATAAAAGATGAATGCAACTTCTATCATTTAATTAATTTTTCAAATATCAATTACTATGCATCATTTAAATCATAGTTTGCAGATTTGGACTCGGAGAGTGCTCGGCAAGCGCAAAATTTTCAACTCGGCAAAAACTCGGAATATACTCGACAACAGAAAGTTCTAAAAATTAAAATCTCTTAAAGAAACATAATGTTTTTGTAGAATTCAATTACAAAATGTATTAAATTAGACATTGACATCTCAATAGAGAAAAGGCATATTTTTATAGCACTAACATCATGTGAAAAACACATCTTAACCAGCATTTTACCTGCATTGACATTTTTACAGACATTTTTTTACATCTATAAAAACATGAGAGTTAAACTGGAGGGTACTAGCCTAGCAAAAAAATGAAATATCCCAAATGGATATTTGCTCTGCTGCTACTATTTGTTTAATTATATAAATTATATTTTCCTGTAGATTTTTCTTTGATCTTATAGAGCTAGAGAGAAGTTACAGAAGAAGGTTGTTTCTTTTTGTATTTTTTAGAATATATGTATTACAATGAATAAATAACAGTAACTGATAAAATAGAAGTGATAGAAATCATATGTAGAAATACATACTATTTTGGAAATGATTCCAAAACCGTACTAGCAGAGTCCGATTAATTTTAGAATAGTACCAATACAGATGTACTTCAAACAAGGTTGACGCCCGCTGAAAATGGGAACCAGCTACAGCCAAACAAATTCAAATGATAGAGCCCAAGCTGCGGCAATAAAACAACTCCATTCTGCTCAAATAAACACTCTAGAATTCCTCCCGTGAGCTGCTATAAGGAAAAGCCAGGCTGAACCAAAGTGGCCGCCTTCCTAATAAATCCATTGCCTACAAAGTGTGACTGCAATACTAGAAATTGATCCTCTTTCGTGATCAAACTGTATGGATAAGAACTTTCAAATTTGATCTTGTTGAGGGCTACATCCCAACAAATCTGCTCTCAACACTAGGGTTTGCGTCCTAAGTGAGGAATGCTCTTCCAGAGCAATGGCATCCAAAATAGGTTTACCAAATGATAAAGACACTCATTTTTAGGTTGCCTTCTCCTTATATCCCCTCTCCAAGGCAATTCGAACCCTAAAAGAACCCTAAAGTGGATTTCATTTAAACTTTATAATATTACATTATTTTCCCAATAAAGGCGTCCAAATAGAAGGAAATCATTACTTTATTAATGATAAATAACTCTAAGCATCAAATAAGTCCTGACAAGTAATCAAATACTAGAGACTGAGCTCTTTCCAACGAGCTATCGCACATAGGGATATAGATCCAAATGGTGCCAGAAAACTCCTTATTACTCCAAAATGGCTAAACACTTAGCCTTATTTAAATTATTAAAATGCTAACTTAGGAGAATATTTAAATATATTAAAATATTTCCCAAGTAGCCGAGGAACAACCCAAACACCTCTAAAACATGAAACTGAGTTTGTTACCTGCTTGTGATTGATGCCAGACAACCTAGGCCAATTGGTAGTCAACCCTCAAATCTAGGGATACTATAGGGAACGCACCCAAATCTCCTGAAATTGAGACCACGGGGTGATCTCATAGAACCTCAACTCTGCAAATGTCATGATCTCCTAAAAGGTAGGAATCTTCTCCTACAATCAAGGAGCTGCCCCCTAAAATCAAGGAATTGCTCTCAACTGATCTACTACTGCCTGTAATACCAAATCCGGATGCTGAAAACCCTGACTGAGTCTTTGATCACCACTCCCAGCCTACGAGACTCCATAATAGGCTAACTCTCATGTCACTGCTAGACAGAGCTAAAAAGGGGACATGACAAAAAAATTGAGAGTACTCGTAGAGTTTGCAAAAAATGTTTTAAATAGCTGCCCCTTAAACCTATCCTTCACTTGCCAAATTCCTAGACCATAGCTCTCTATCATGGATTTCTGTTTATTGGGATTCCATGATGAACAAAACATAATTTTGCCATCAATTACAATAGTAGGGGCATGTAATGGATTGGGGTATCTGCATTCTTCATTAGGGATGGCAATTCTCACTTTATTTGCAGACCTGAAAAGTTTGCCTTATATTGTCATGCTGTACTCTAAGATAAATTCTGGGAAAGTGAGGCCATAGTCTAGCTGCAAGGGAGATCAATTGCCATAATGATGACTCGCTTTCAACTCTTGTTGTATGCTCCCTTATTTATGGAGTCTGGTTTGAAAAGGGCAAAAACCCTGGTGATCCCAGCTGGGTTATGAAAGCAGACTACCACCTGCTTTATCCCTTCATCTGAAAGGAAGTTTTGTGTTCGCAATGTACAAAATTGCCATGTTAAGGTGTGGTGACCCTTTTTCATATCAAAAGACTCCTCAACCAAGAGGGAAAATCTGTGCTTTGCATGTTGCATTCTTCAAATATGGCGGAGTAACATTTTCCTGTTAAAAGGGGAATTTTAGAAAGCCATGAATAGACAAAAGCTCACTCAGAATCAAATATGTTAGTTATATGATTTGTGTGCTACCTTCCTCTAGGTGGGTAGCATTTTCATGTTTTCCCAGCTGAAGAAAAAGATAAACTTTAAAATCCATGTTTAGGTTGAAGCAGTCAGAATTGAATATTTTAAGCATAGTTGGCATAATCGTGAATAATCGGCGAGTTTCTACTAATTGCCGAGTTTTTGGGACTGGCGAGTTTTTCCCAAATTTAATCGCAAGAAAAAATTGCCGAATTTTTGCAAAAAATTGGCGAGTTTTTAAGGAAAACTCTTTTTAAATTTTTTATTTTTATTTTTGTTTTTTTTTTAATTTAAAAAAAAAAAAAATTGTTAAAAACAAAAGGCAAAAAGCCTATATATATTATGTAAGATAGAGAGTTACAATATGCTAGTAGAGCTAGGAAGAAGCAAATGTGATTGTAATGATGTTTTTACTTCTACTTTGACACAAATTATTTACTATTATGCTTCCCGCCATCAGCATTCAGCATGAGAATGTGATTTTGTACCCACTATGCATTTATATATATCTAAACTCCTGCTTCTTTCTTTTGTGTTCTCTATAATGAACTCATTAGATGCATCTTCTCATTGAAATTTGCAAAAAAATGTATTTTGTATTAAATTTTAGCAGTTTTTTTAGGTTTCCGAGTTTTCCCGAGTTTTTTTTTTTAAATGGCCGAGTTTTTCCCGATTAAACTTTTGGGGGGCTCGGCGAGTTTTTGGATTTTGCGAGTTTTCCAACTATGATTTTAAGTGTTATCTTCTGATTGTGGTTTTGAATTTCAAGCATTCTTGATCTGGGCTTTGATCTGGGAATGAGGCAAGGGAGTCACCTCTCTCACTGAGATGACAGACGCCTAATGATTAGGAATTTTGAATATATTTGCTTTGGAGGCTTCATAATTAAATGATATTTGTACAATTTTAAAATATATCATTACTGCTGTTCACTTAAGATGTGTGAGGAAGAAAGTACCTGTTCATGCCTACTGCAAGGACACTTTTGTCTGCAATAGTGCTAATGGTTTTTTAAACTACAGGGTCTTTTAAATCAAGAGAAGATCACAGAAAGCAGTTGGAGTTAGAAGAGGCCCGGAAGGCTGGACTTGCACCAGCAGAACTTGATGAAGATGGAAAGGAGATCAACCCTCACATCCCTCAATATATGTCATCAGCTCCATGGTATCTCAATGCAGAGAGGCCGGTAATTATTATTTTTAACTCTTGTAGTGCTGATTGCACTGTTTTTATGTTGTAATAACACTATTATCCCAAGATTTCTTATCTTATTGCCACTATTTTTTTCATCAGAGTCTGAAACATCAAAGGAAATGGAAGTCAGATCCAAACTATTCAAAGGACTGGTATGACAGAGGTGCCAAGGTCTACCAGGCTGATAGATACAGAAAAGGTGCATGCATAAAGTACGTCTAAATCACGTGTATGCTTTTACAAAAAGTTATATTCTTAGACGTTCTCTTCTGTACTGAAATGGCAACTAGCATTGTTCCCAGTGGGTTTACTTGATCAAATGATAAGATAAAAATTAAAATCAAGAGTAGAGCTTTTTGGATTATCAAATATTGTATTTTTATTTTTATTTAATTTTCCAAAACTGATTTTTTGTGCCAGCTGTGGGGCAATGACACATGATAGTAAGTCTTGCATGGAAAGGCCTCGTAAAGTTGGAGCAAAATGGACAAACAAGCGAATAGCACCTGATGAAAAAGTTGAAGCCTTTGAGCTGGATTATGATGGCAAACGAGATCGTTGGAATGGATATGATCCAGCCACATATGCCCGTGTTATAGATAGGTATGATGCCAGGGATGATGCAAGGAGGAAATTTCAGAAAGAACAGCAATTGATAAAACTGGAGCAGAAAAATAATAATCCTGAAGAAGAAGGTGAGGACAGTGACGAGGAAGATGATGAGGATGCTCTAAAGGTTGATGAAGCTAAGGTTGACGAGAGCAAGCAAATGGACTTTGCTAAGGTAGAAAAGCGTGTGCGTACCACAGGAGGTGGTAGCACAGGTACAGTCAGGTTAGTTTCTATTTTGATCTTTATTGTAATCAGCTTTTTGGCTTTTTAGTTGATGGTATATGTTTCACTTTCATTTGGATTCTGATTCACTCTTACATGCGTAAATGTACACCAGAAACTTACGAATTAGAGAAGACACTGCCAAGTATCTTTTGAATTTGGATGTCAATTCAGCTCATTATGATCCAAAGACTCGGTCCATGAGAGAGGATCCTCAACCTGACAGTGATCCAAATGAGAAGTTCTATGGGGTATGCTGCCTGTTATAATTTATAAATATTAAATATTGATGCTCTGAATGGTAATCATATTCTTATTATGATGCTCTGGTTTGATTTGCATTTCACAAAATTTTACAGGGAGATAATGAATATAGAACCACTGGCCAAGCTCAGGATTTTAAGCAACTGAATATACATGCATGGGAAGCCTTTGAGAAAGGACAGGATATTCACTTACAAGCAGCTCCATCCCAAGCAGAACTGTTGTACCAGGAATTCAAAATCAAGAAAGAAAAATTGAAGTCCCAAACGAAGGAGGATATCATGCTCAAGTATGGAAATGCAGCATCTGAAGAAAAACCTCCGGTTGAGCTACTAATGGGTCAAACTGAGAATCAAATTGAATATGACAGAGCAGGTCGTGTAATTAAAGGCCAGGTAAGCCGTATTGGAACTTCACCATTTGTTCTGTGATGAGATGAATTGGTTTGAAAAAGCTGATTGTGAAATTCTTGACTGGTGAAATATTTTAATTGAAAGACTAGTTTTTCCTTTCCTTCTGTAGGCTAGACATGAACTGTTGATTCAAATCTCTATTTTCAGGAAAAAGCTGTGCCAAAGAGCAAGTACGAGGAAGATATTTTCATTAACAACCACACTTCTGTTTGGGGTTCCTGGTGGAAAGATCACCAATGGGGTTACAAATGTTGTAAACAAGCAATAAGGAATAGCTACTGTACAGGGTTAGCAGGGATTGAAGCTGCCGAAGCAGCAACTGATCTAATGAAAGCTAACTTGATTCGAAAGGAATCTGTGGAAGGTTTTTGCCCTTTGCTTTGCTCATAATAATTTTGCTATCAAAATATTAGTTTAGATACATAGTTTTCTTTTATTTTTGCCATAGCATTTTATTCATTCCTTTTCCTGTTACAGAAAAGCCTCCACAACATGAAGAAAAGAACCTCGCAACGTGGGGTTCTGATGTTCCTGAGGATCTTGTTATTGATCAGAAACGTCTTACAGAGGCTCTCAAAAAGGTATTGATTGAAAATGTTGTTTGCGGAACTTCTTTAACTTAATAAACATTGTAAGATGAATTCTTACTTCCGTCTATATACAAAATAACAATCAAGTTACAGGATTGTTCTGACCCATAACTATGCATATAACAGTCAAGTTACATGATTGTTCTGACCCAAGTTATAAGGAATGTATCTTGGTGCTTGCGAAACTGATTCCATTTAGGAATATGATTCTGAGGGCAAAGGTTTAATTGGAACTTTTAAGATAAATTCAAAGCATACTGTTTGTGGCAAAATAAAACCAATCAATAAACCTATTACAAGATAATGTTAACAAAAGTGCAGTTACTACTTTTCAATGGCAACAAGGTAACATTACAAATCAAGTGTTGCAAATTGATGGCATGACCATCATACCAAGAGAAAGCATAAATGAATCAATATACATTTGTAATTGACTTTGACCGAAGCATGTTTTTGCTAACAATTGTATTGAGTTTAAAAAAGGTGAAATTGACCATTCTGATTAGTCAAACCTGCACCTTGTCAAATTGTATTAGAGTTTTGACAAACGCCATGTAATTGTCAAGTATCCAATCTTACAACTATTGATTTGCTATGCTTGATCTTACCAGGAGGATGAGAGGAGAAAGGAAGAGAAGGATGAAAGAAAACGTAAATACAATGTTAAATGGAATGATGAGGTAGGAACACTTTTTGCATTCTTGTTTTTCAAGTCATGATTGTGGATTAAATGGACTGTCCCATGCCTCTGTTAGAAACTTATTTATGTTTGTGCTTTGCTTCTTGCAGATCACTGCTGAGGACATGGAGGCATATCGAATGAAAAGAATTCATCACGATGACCCAATGAAAGACTTTCTACACTGATTCTTGTCTCTATTTCTATAATTTTCTGCTTCATCATTTAGAAAAAATGACAAGTTAGATAAAAAATTGTGATTCACATTGTATTTCATAAAAAATTGTGATTCACATTGTATTTCATATCTACTATTGCAGTCTAAATATTGCACAGGACCAGAAACACAATTTATTATGCTAATCAGATAGGGATTCGTCAGTTCTCTGTGTGTACTCATGAAAGCAGAATGTAAAATATTATGAATATTGAAGTACTGCCATCGATAAATTCCTTGTTCTTAACAAAGTGTCAAGGTCATCAGAATTGATTGATTCTAGCAGGTTTTGCCAATATTTATAATCAATGGAATAACATGCATTTTATAGCAATTGAGCTTTATAAACATTCAGTCATGGCAATCCTCATTCTGATATTATGTTTAGTTAGCACCGGCCTGTTTGATGCCTGCAGAAGTGTGACAAGAATTTCAATCTCCTCATTTAGGTTTTACGGTGTACTCACCAGTAGCATGAATTGCAAAACTCACCAAGTACTCTCCAAACTCATGAGTACTCACAAGCCAATTTGTTAGGCAAGTTACCCACCAACTAACTTGTTGACAGTTCTTCGTATAGCTTGCAGCTTTTTCCCCTAAAAATTTTGAAATGCAGAAAATTGGGAATTTTGTTTTAAAAACTTGTCCAAATTCATGTAATTTTTTTGGCATGGAGTTTAGAAAACATGGTGTGGCAATGAAGCTTTCAAGTCGCAAGTTGCCCTCGAATCCTCCCTTAACTTCAGCATGAGCAGGTGGGGCTAACTTTGTTTTCTTAGGTTGCTTTATTTCAGGCATTGCACTTTTGCCTTTGCCTATGTCCAGTTCTGTTTGCTTTTGATTTGTTTTCGTTTTCATGTGGTACTCTTCTAGTTGAGTAGCAAGCTTTGACCATATCTTTTCAGCATTCTCATATGCTTCCTTTTCCTCACCGGTGGTGACTAGGGCTATATTGCCTGGCATGTTGAAGTCTTTCTTGTATGCTGTAATTAGTGCCACCTTTTCTTCCTCAGTATACTGTCATTTCATTTTAGATAATGAATCATTTATTATATTCCTAAACTTAAAAATTCCTTCATTCCATTTCTTTGCAATTATTGGGTCCAAGCCTTTGGGCACCAATGGTTTAATATCTTATGGGAGTCTGCTGAACGTTCTCATAATTATCAAAACAACATTTACTACTTTATTCGTATTGGATTCATTGAAGTTTGAGAACCTATTCTTCTAAGTGTCATAGTTGCCATTATGCAAGATATCATTTAATACATCATTAAAGGTAATCTGTTACCTTCTTTGGGTGACTTCGGTGTCTCAGCTTCAGTTTCTTCTAATAGTACACCTACCTCCGGTGTTGGTGAAGGTTTTTTTTTTCCTTCCCATTCTTCTTTCCTCTATAAGTCTCAACTGTCGGGGGTTTGACAGTGCCAGGGTTCTTCCTCGTGGTGGTGTCTCTTGACATTTCTGGTTCTGTTGATGACTCAACTTCAATGTCCTCTTGAGTCATGGGTTCCTGAGTTTCCCCAGTTGGTTTTGCCTCTTGACTTTCTTCATGTTGCTTGTCTGGAGGCCTGACTCTTTACTCTTCTTCTTCTTCAATCTCCTACTCTCTGCAGCTATCTCTTACTACTTCCTATGGTCTTTGATTACTGCACTGGTTCCAAATGTCTTGCCCTTTTGGTCAATGGGCATTGCAAACGGTTTTTCAATATAATCCCCTAGTTGACACTTTGTCAACTTCATAAGGTAGCTCTGTCAGCCAATAGGTTTGTGATTGAACTACTTGAATCATACATCTGCCTATATTAGCGAGGAATCATACTTCTTGCTTATACTCTTCTACCCGTCTGAATGGGATCCTCTCCCTTTGCTGCATCTCCTGCTGGAATTTCTTGAAATATTCTTCCAACAAGTCGTCTCCATCACCATCCAATTTCTTGTACAACCTAGTAATCCGGGCAGTGATATGTCTCTTTCTTCCTCTCAAACTTATTGAACCTAGGGAATTCTTCCCTAATATAAAAAAAATACACACAAATATAAAACCCTATTTTAGAACGTGCTTACTGTAATCCCTTTTGATTTTTTGTAGATTTTCCAGTATTTGCATTTGCAACCACCCACTCAAGTCAAATGTTACAAGATTGTTGATGATCTGATGTGCTCCGTACACAACTTTACTTGGAACATTGTTGCTCCCACTTGATTAGTAAATTTTGTATGTAATCACCATTGCCACGAACCTCATCTCGGCATTGGTGATGTCTTCTGCAGAGCACATACATCTGTCATGGTGACATCCAGTCAGCTTTGCTGCTCCCATTGGCGAGAATGTCTTTGTGTTTAGCTCCCTTCTAGTTCCACTAAACCCTATAACCCTTTGGATTAGATCCTTAGTGATTTTGTACTGTTTTTCTAGCCATATGTATTGATCGTGCATCCTGCTCAGCACAAGTATGACCCAATCATCATGAAAGAAATTGGGAATGTCCACAACATGTAGCGTAGTTGTCTCCAAATGCTTGAATTGCAGCTTCAAGACTTTCTCATGATAGAACATTTGATATTTCACGAGTTTCTTCATCACCTAACTCATTAATCTTCACCTTTAGAAATGTACTCACTTTCTCAGATTGCAAATTTGATATTTTTCTTGACCAGCGATCTCTAGCAAGATGTCCAATTTTGTGATATTTGTAGCAAAACATACTGATGCTTCTCCATGGTCTGGTGTTGTTTCTTTGACTTGTCCTTAACTTGCAGTATGCTGCAATATGACCATCATTACCATAGATGGAACAAACATGTGTGGAAAACTTATTTCTTCCAGTGTGTTTTGTAGTCCTTGGAGGTGACTGATTTGATTGAGCCTTTGATCTACAGTCTCTTACTTCATGTCCACATTTGTTACAATAGTAACATCACCCTTCTATCCTTTTCACATTTTGATAGGCCTTGCTCTCTTGTGCGACATGTCCATACCAGTGGCAGTTCTTTAGTAATCATTGAAGGTGTACCGAGTGTCGGGTGCTGCTTGTCTATGCCAACATACATTTGCAGTGTGTCCTACTTTACCACAACAGTAGCAAGTAGGCTTGTTAGGCTTCTTACCTCTTGGTAATGTTCTTCTCTCCTCCTTAAAGTTTGTGCCTTTCGTTTCAAAGGACTTAACCTTTCTCAATTTTGCTGACTACTTCAAATCTTAGATCGATTGTGTTATCAGTCTTCCTTTGAGCTTTGAGTTGTTCATCCAACTTTTAGGAGCTTTCATCAGACTTTTTCAGTCTCTCATTTCTTTCATTTGGGTTCTTCAACTCTTTAGTTGGTGCACTTGTTCAGCTAGTTGCTTGCTTTCCCTAGCCAACATTCCAATCTGTTCTTTGTTTTCATGATCATGCTTCTACAAGACACTATTTTCTTGTCTAATGAAGCGGTGCTCTTCTTCCATTTGAGCCATCTCAGCTTCCTTTTTCCTTAGTATTTCTTCATCTTGTTGTCTAGCTTCTTGGGCTATTCTTAGTGCTTCAACAACTTCATCCCTTGCATGAACGGGATTGCCTTTCTCATATTGAGCTATCCTCACTTTGATCGATGTTCCCTCTTGTTCCTTATTCATTAGTGTTATCTTCTTGGTTAACTTCTCATGTTCTTTCATGAAATCAGTTATTGCTTCTTCAGATTCATCTGACCCACTTTGCTCCTCAAGTTGTTCATTCAGTCATGATTGTCATTAGTTTCTTCATCAACTTCTTTCTCTTGTTTAGTGACTCTCTCAACTTGTCCTTCAAAACCTCAATAGTGTCAAATGCTTTGTCAAGTTGTTTCTGTAGTTTAAAGGATTCCATTTTATATTTCTGTAAGTTGTTAAGCTCTTCATTGTTTGGGCTTGCGCTTTGATGCCAATTATTGTCCCAAACCAGTATCGAGAGGGGGGTGAATTAGTACTAACTTTGAAACCAGTCACTTGAGCAATCACTTCAAATAATCTATATACTAGTTCTTTTACTAATAGAAAAATGATGAAAGTCGCACGATAAAATAACACAAGCTCACACAAAGATGCATACATCAATGACACATGGATTTTTGTGTGTGCAAACCCTTGATGAGAAGATGAAAACCACGGTGGGAGTAATATACCCACTAACCTTTCCTTGACAGTAAAATGGTTTCCTATTAAAAGCTACAATTGTTCTTTCTGAGACCACATCATGTTAGGTATGCACATAATCTATTACGATTACACAAGCCTATTAAAGCTATCTTGTTAGAGGATTTAAGATCTCTTTCCGAGAGACCTTGCTAGAGAATTTACAAAGACTTGCACTCAAGTCTGCTTGGTTAATGGCTTACAATAGTTGCGATGATGTGAAAGTAACTTGAAGTTTAGATGTAAGATGTGACATACCTTGCCTTGTAGATCTTCTGTGAATACCTTGAAGACTCTTCGATTTTCTTTGTATCTGTGTTGGCTTGCCGTGTGATCTCTCTATATCACTCTTCCACACTTGCTACAACCCTCCTGGTAAATGCAACCTGTTTGCTGCTTGACTCTATTCTCTGCAACTAGTTTTCTTCTCTTATCTGTCACAACCTAGCTCCTCTCTCTCAATAATTATCCATGCCACACTTGTGTTTGAATACTTCCTTTTGTTATAATGTATTGGCACCAATACTCAATTTTTTCAAGACATGAATTCAAAAATGAATCCCATAGACAAACATGTTGCATAATATCTATGACACCAATACATAGGCACCTAGCCTTGTCCTTCTGTCTTGCAACTGTTTTGAGTGGGAAAGCTGTTACATCTCTTCCTTAATTTGTCTTTTTGTCATGTCACATTATTGAGGATCTACCATGCTTGTTACTTGACTTGTTGTACACTTTACTTGTCTGTCTATTGCGACTCCGACTAAGTCATCTTTGCATCCTATAATTGGTGCATTCTTCTATTGGAAGTTGCATTGACTTGCAACCACTCCATCTGCTCTAACTAGTTGCGAATCAATGACAACACTAATAGTCTTTCGCAAAATCTTTGTCATATTAGGCAATAGACAATCTCCCAATTTCTTTGGTTGATATTCACCCACTGCTATCCCCAACACTATTACTACACCTTTGCTAACACTGCAAGACTATTTGCTATCATTGCAAATTCATTTGCTAATAGTGCAAATGCTTCTCAAGTTTGTGTTCTCCAAATGCCCCCCTAACCCCCTTTTATACTATTCATATTGGAAAACCAATGTCCGAGATTGATTGTCAATCAACGGTTGAGATTGAAACAACCCAACAACCAATAACAAAATTAGTTTCTAGTTGCTTCTAAAAGCGGTCAATTATTTAACAAATAATTGTGCCTACACTAATAGAGTAGTTAGGAAAACAATCATTTACTAAATAATCACATATAGACAAACAACTATCCAAGCTAACTTAACTAACACTCCCTCTTAGTGAGGAAGCTATTTTGCACGACACCCAACTTATCTCTGAAGAAGATGAATTTTGCCTTCCCCAATGCCTTAGTCAGAATGTCTGCTACTTGCTCCTCTGTAGGTATGTACTGTAGTTGAACAACCCTTGATATACAAAATCTTTGATGAAGTGATATATGATGTCTATATGTTTAGACCTATCATGAAACATTGGATCTTTAGACAATTTGATGCAACTCTGATTGTCACAGTTTATCACATAAGTCTCAACTCTCTTACCAAACAAGGCTACTAGCAACTTCTAAAGCTATAAAGCTTCACATGTCGCCATACTAGCTGCTAGGTATTATGCTTCTACTGAACTCAGAGCTAGAAACTTCTGCTTCCTGCAGAACCAAGATACAACTCCTAATTCCAAATTGAAACAACACTCTGAAGTGCTCTTTTTGTTTGTTGTAATTCTTGCCCAATTTGTGTCAGTATAGCCTATCCACTTGATTCCTTCACCTCGAACATATCTAATCCCATACTCAACTGTACTACACAAGTATCGTGACACATGCTTAGCTGTTGTCCAATGCATTCTCTTTGTTTCGACCACGAACTGACTAAGAGAGTTTACTGCAAATGTTATATATGGCATGGTGTTGACCAAATACATAAGCGAACCAATCAACTGCCTATATAAGGTGGAATCTACATTCTTTTCCCTAGATGTATCTACTTTCCTCCAATTTATGATCATAGGTGTAGACATGACTTTGCAATCTTCCATTTCGAATCTCTTCAAGATTTCAATGCAATATTTCCCTTGACCAAGGAAAATCTCTCCATCTATCTGCTACACCTCTATGCCTAGAAAGTAGTGCATAAGTCCCAAATCCTTCATCTCAAACTCTTTTGCAAGGTCCCTCATGCGATCCTTTATGAGCCCTCTTTGTTGTGTGTTACAAAGCCTTTTGGTTACTCGATGTATACCTCCTCCTTCAACTCACCATTAAGGAATGTTGTCTTGACCTCCATTTGATGGATCTGCCATCCCATCTATGTTGCAAATGAGATCACAACTCGTATAGAAGTATACCTGGCCACGGGAGCAAATGTCTCCTCATAGTCTATTCACTCTTTTTGAGAGAACCCTTTTGCCACAAACCTTGCCTTGTATTTTGATGCTACCATTTGCACTGTGCTTTATCTTATAGATCCAATGTGATCCAACTATTGCATTTGTTGGTCTAGGCACTACCTCTCACACATCATTCCGTAGTATTGAGAAATATTCCCCACCATAGCATCTTGCCATACTCGATGCTCTGTAGCCCCCTAATAGTTGAAGGCTCACTATCTACCAATTGACTAACTAGTGGCACACAGTCATTGAACTTGGTTGGTTGTCTCTGCTGTCTAGTAATCTTCCTAGAAGCTCCCACAAACTCATGAGTATCCCTTGTGTATCTTGATCCTCATGGTTCTTGCTGCCAAATGTAGAGGATGAAATATCAACCTCTATTTCTTCTTCATGCATGTACTCTTGCACTGGTTGCTCCATATTCCATGAATCTTCACCACTTGATCCCACACTTGTACTAATAACAATACTTGAGCTTTGCTACCCTTGAATTGGCCTTGGAGCTTATATTGGCTACTCACTCTGATCATCTATTGGAAAATCTTTGGACCTTTTAAATTCCTTGTCCTCCATGAACTTGACATCACATCTGACACTAATTCTTCTAGTCCGTGTAATAAAAATCCTATATGCCTTTGAGGTTTTAGTGTACCCAACAAAGTACCCCCTCTTTGCAGTCTGATCTAACTTCGTATGTGTATCATTTGGAGTATGACAATATGCCAAACTCCCAAATATTCTAAAGTGACCAACATCTGGCTTCTTCCTTGTGAAATCTTCCCCTAGTGTCATCTTCCCTAGTACCATGTGTGGAACCCTATTCTGAATATAAACTATTGTAGTACACTCCTCTACCCATAAGTAGTGGAGAATGTCCTTGTCATGTAGCATAGCCCTTGCTGCCTCTCATATAGAACAATTCTTCCTCTTAGCTACTCTATTCTGCTGTGGATTGTAAGGAACAATCCACTCTCTCTTGATTCCTTGTCTGGTACAAAACTCTTAGAAGACATTTCCTTTGTACTTACCTCCATTGTTTGACCAAAGAACCTTTATCTTCTTTCCTGTCGAGTTCTCCACAAGAGCCTTGAACTATTGGAAGCGACTGAAAACCTCCTCCTTGGTCTTCAAGAACTAAATCGAGGTATTCCTAGAGAAATCATTAATAAAAGTAAAATAGTACTCATATTCTTTGAGAGATTTTGTCAACATTGGTCCACATACATCTGAATGTACTAGATCAAGAACACCCTCAAATCTAGTGTCTCATTGGAAAAGATGCTTTCACAAGCTTCTCCAAAACACATCCCTTACATACATTGTCACGCTCTGTGCTCACTTTTGGAACACGTGTCACTGTCTCGCGAAGCAATTTAAGTTCTTCATGATGAATATAGCCATCCTCCTATGCCATAACTCTCCAAGATCTCTAGGATTACTATTGCTAATAAGTGTCTTAGGAGTATCAAATTGTAACTTGTAAAGATGACCACTCCTAACTTCAATAGCTATTGGTCCTTATGTTTGATCAACACATGTGGCCCTCTAAAGAGTACATTACTCACATAGTGCCATACTCATGAGAACCAAAGCACTTGATCTTAGACATGTCCTTCTCACTTTGTGAATTCGATCCTTTGCTAGATCCCTTCTTTGCTTTTCTTTTCCCGCTAGGGAAACGTTCTCTTATTCCACCTCACTTTTTTGACTCTTGTTGGTCCCATTGAAAAAACTTAGTCTAAACTTATCTCGAGTGAAAGCACTCCATAGTCATTCCCAAATTGGTAAGTGTTAGGATTAATGAGGCATAAATAACAAATACATGCAAATATGACCAATATTAGAAAATAATAAATTGTATAGAAGAGAACACAAGACACAAAGATTTAACGTGGTTCACCCAATCTCTGGGCTGCGTCCACCGAACAAAAAGTCCAATATTCTTATTATCCAGTGATTACAACCTGATTACAATCTCTAATCCCTTACAACTCATACCACCACAAGAAGCTACAATCTCGTCATACATAATATAATCCCTAAATCTTTTTATACAAGATTTTTCCACTTACAAAATTAAGACTAGAATAAGCCATCCAATAGAAAAATATAACTCCTGATGCCTTTTACTATATTAATGTCATTTTTTACTTCGGGGGCGCTACTCCTTGACGCCACCCTATATGGTGTTAGGGAATGTGCTTGAGGCCATTGACCCCAGGTCCTCGCCTAGGGTGCTGCCCTAGGATCCTGTAAGGGGCATTGCTCCTTGACCTTTAGAGCTTAGGGGTGCTACCCCCAGACCCTTGTAATAAAATATGGGGGGAAACCACGTCGAATGAAGTGGGGAAAAATTAACCTCCAAGTTTAATTAGGCTCCACATCACAATAGTAAGGTGTCTCATCTACTGATAACTTGAGCAAAGACACCCCATTGCTTAGTAAAACCATTTAGGGCTATTCGTACTAGCTCATCATCATTGGGAATATCTCTGATAGCTACTAACTCATCCTTGAAAAGTCCAAGCCTGCTGAGGTAACGTTGACATCTTCTCCCTGGTTCATCCAAGTATTCTTCAACTTTTCTCTGAGAATCATCTTCCTATTGGTGGTAGCATTCTAGTACAAATTTACAATGGCATTTCATATCTTCTTCGCGGCATCTAACTCTGAGATATGTGGAATAATATGATCCTGGACACCATCAATGATTATCCTCCTTGCGTTGACATCGTCATTGTATGCTACAAGCTATGTCACATCTGTGGGTACAACTACAACACTGGTAACATAATCGTTGATACTATTCTCTTCCAACAATAAAGAAAGTCTGGCCTTCCAAACACCAAAATTTGAGGTACAATCCATTATGTTATGATCTCTCAAGCCCGTTGAAGCCATCTCAAGAGATAAAAGCAATAATAAATCGAAAGAGATCAACCTAGGTTTTATAAACCCTCAATTTCTTTGCTAGGACAAAACTTTTCTACCCTCAACACCACTCTGTACCATGTGAAAATTACTATTGCAGTAACTGATTATTAATCTCCTATTTTAAACGATTATTGAGCTGCCAAAAATTAATTCACGACTAATATAAAAAAATAACACAATTGCAACTTCACCACTAAAAAATACGAAAAGAAATTTGCAACACAATGACATAATATTTTCAAACAAATTATCCTTGGAAAACCCCCTAAGGGAAAGCCAGTTTTACAAATGAGGAATTATATTAAATTTTAGCAAATCAAGAGGTACATAAATTGCTTGTCTCTTATTGGCAGAGCTTTGACAATCTCTCAATTTCTTCCGTTGACATTTCTCCACTACTATCCCCAACGCTATCACTGCGTCCTTGCTAACATTGCAAGACTAGGTGCTATCACTACAAATTTGTTTTTTAACACTGCAAATGCTTCCCAAACTTGTCTTCTCCAAATGCTCCCCTTATCCCCTTTTATACTACTCTTGTTTGAAAACCAACGACTGAGATTCATTCTCAATCAATGGTTGAGATTAAAACAATCCAACAACCAATAATAAAATTAGTTTCTAGTTGCTTCCAAAAGTGGTTGATTATTTAACAAATAATTGTCCCCACTCTAACAAATTAGATAGGAAAATAATCTTTTACTAAATAATCACATATGGACAAACAACTCTCCAAGCTAACTCAACTCACATCTCTCATGTTTTTTAATAAAATAGGAAAAAACATTATTAGAAAGGAATAAATCTTTGAATTCTTAATTGCTTTTTGAAAAAAAAAAAATTTTTAAAATATTTTTTTCATCTTTTTCAAATTTAAGTTTAACTTAATTTTACAATATAAAATGACTTATAGATAAGAATAACATTTTTAATTTTTTAAAAAATGCCTTTATGTTTAAGTTGATTTTTTAACAGTCATATTTTAAAAAAAAACATTTTTTTTAAAAGTATGAATTTAATTTAGCAAATTTTAATATTAAAAATTATTTGTATATATTATATATATTTAACGTAAATTATTTTAAAAATATTTTAGTCTAATTATTTTATAAGATATTTAAATTATGATTTATATATTCAATTGTAAATTATATTATATAATTATATATTTATTTTAAAATGAATTTGTATTTAAACAAAAACTAGAACAAAAAAAATGTAGATGTCAAGATATAGGGTTTTTATTAAGAATTCTATGAACCTTAATAATATTTATGAGGGCACAACTCAAGACAAAATGAACACAACAGGAAAGATGAATTTTATTATATGAAATGATAAACTATTACATGCATTACAACAAAAAATGACCCAACTACATGTCCTATGGGCTATAATATTATTAGATTCTAAAAAAAAATCCTTCTCATAGTATCTTCTCTCAAACTCCACCAAAAATCACCTTTACACCTCAAGAATGAGCCTTAAGTAGCCTATTTTAGGTTTTGGGTTAGGAATAAATTTTACATCATGCCATTTGGTTGCCACTGCCAAAATATAAAACTTTAGGATTCGAATTAGAAGTCGGTGCAAAATTAGAAGATTTCATAATATGTGGTCCAACTCTCAGGAGGCATAACATTTGATTTGGGACTCCAATTGATGAACTGTTTAAATTTTTGTAAAGCTCTTTAAGCACTCTATAGCTTTATGGGTCGACTTTGTCTTCCCCCCACTTTTTGGCGCAGTATGAGGATGTTTAGTGCCTCAAAGTGGGATTTGAAGCATTTTTAGGACTCTAGGCAACTTAAAATTTCAATAACTATCAAGTTGTGAAACCTTTTGACTTGATTCTTTTTTTGGAGCACTTGAAATTTCAATTACAAAATCCCCTTCAACTTACACACTTTAGCTCTTCACAATTATGTCTCTATAACAAAATAACATATTTTCTACACTTGTACATATCTCGAGGTGCACAAAAACACTAACCCAAAAAAGCAAGCATGGAAATTTGAGAGTTGGAATCTCTATTTGGCCCAAATCGATATCCATAAAATAAACACATTAAACATAAACTATCACCAAGCATATTTTTGGGTGATGTAAGATTGCCCTTGCATTATTGGATGCTCCTACATCAAATACATAGGGTAATTGGAAAAATGAGCTTGACATTTCTTAGCTAGTCGAGGAAAACCTAAACGGTCAACTTTTGCCAGATAACCAGGTCAAATCTTCCACCATTCACCCTTTCCACTTCACTAGGCAATCCTTATACTCTTTGTTTCTAGTACTCCTTCCCCTAAAACTATCCAAGATTTCTTCAATCTCCTCCTTCTTAGAGGTAGGAATTGGGCATGCCTCAAGTACCATCTCCTCCTCTACACCATCTTCACGATATTATGTTAAATTGACAATATTGAAAACACGAGAAATGTGGATTTCGTCAGGAAACTCCACCTATATACATTCCTTAAACCATGTTTCTTCGAAATCTTTTAGGGACCAAATTTCTTCATCTTCAGCTTATTGTAGGTGCCCACTAGAAACCATGCGTTTCTCAAGTATACTATAACTTGACCCCAACTTGATGCCTCCTCTTTTGATTTGTGTTAGCCTTATACTGCATGTTCATCTTGGTAGGTTCTTGAGATGTTCAAAAAAGTCTTATGTCTCAACACTAGTCCTGCCTCCTTGCTCCAACTTCCTCAAATCTAGTGCAATCCTTAAGACTACTCCCATACACAATTTGGAATAGTGAGCTACCAGTACTCCTATTCATAGAATCATTCTAAGAAAATTCATCTTGTAGTAGAATCAAATCCCATCCCTAGGGCTTATCCCCTACTAAATACCTCAATAGACTACCTAAACTTCTATAGACCACTTCAATTTTACCATAAGCTTGTGGGTGATGTGTAGAACTGAACTTCAATTCTATCTTCAACTTCTTCCATAAGGTTCTCTAGAAATATCAAACAAACATTGTATCTCTGTTTGAAACAATACTCTTTGGGAGATCATGTAGCCTCACCACCTCTCTAAAAAACAAATCTACAATGTGAACAATATCTTCGGTCTTGTGGCAATGAATGAAATGCACCATCTTCAAAAACCTGTCAACCACCACAAATACTGAATCATTACCCCTTTCTATCCTTCACAACCCAAAAAAAAAATCCATACTTATGTCTTATCAGGGCCTTAATGAAACAAACAATGGCTGGTAGAGTCCACTATTTTGACTATCTCCTTAAGTTGTTTGACACACTTGAAATCTATATACAAAATTCTTCACATCTTGGGATAGTTGAGGCCAAAAATAAAGTTCATTAATAATAGCAATGATCTTATCTCAAACAAAGTGTCCTTCAATTCCTCCACTATGTTTCTCTTTGATCAAGTCCTCCCTCATGGAACTCCTTGGAATGCACTATTGATTTCCTTTGAACAACATACCATCTTGGGTCATTTAATCCAACTACTTGGTCCTATCTAGAGTAACCGGTTCCTTTCAAGTCTTCCAAGCCTCTACAAAGTTAGGATCCCTAAGGTACAGATTCATGAGTTTATTAAACCGAACCACCTCAACCCGCTTCGCTGTCAATAAAATTTTCCTCCTGCTTAATGCATCTGCAACCCTATTAGATCTTCCATTTCTATGTTTCAATACAAATGTATAGCTCTACAAGAAATCTACCCATTTCGAGTGCCTTTGATTCAATTTACCCAACTATTTAGGTACTATAATGCTTGATGATCACTATACAAAACAAATTCTTTTGAAACAAATAATGACTTCATTTCTTTAATGCTTGAACTATTGGATAAATCTCCTAATCATAAACATAATACTTCTTTGCATCATTCAACTTATCACTAAAGTATGAAATAGGTTTACCTTCTTGGCTTGATAAACTCCAATGACACTACCACTAGCATCACAATCCACCCGAAACACCTTGTTAAATTCGGGAAGTGCTAATGTAGGTTGCTCTATCACCACTTTCTTTAGCAACTCAAAACTCCTTGCAGCTCCTGCAGCCCACTTGAACTCTTTCTACCCCCTCCCATTGTTTTAGTTAGGGGTACAAAAATACTACTAAAATTTCAAATGAATTGTTAGATAACAGAGAGGTGGGGGAGTGAATATGTTATCTCCAATTATCCTATAGTCCCTTTAAACATTTCAGTACCAATTACACTTCATAAACATAAAAAAAATTCCCTTGATGACCTCATTCAACTTCACAATTAACACTTATAATCAACTTACTTCAAACTATTAACTCACTGCTTCTTACTTTACCAATTATCAATAATCTAACTTTACTATTATATAGTTGTTACCGAGTTGTAGTAAAAATTAGATACCATGAAAATAAACTTGCAACATAACAAAAATCACATACTTAACACCATGATTTTTAACATAGAAACCTTGTAAAGGGAAAAAGCACTTAGGACTGGCAACCCAAACTCTTCGAAAGTGAGCTTTGCTAGGAGCCAACCTTGTTAAAGTTTTATAGACACATTATTAATGTGACATGGTTGGAGGATTTACACCAAAATATCATCTAGACCTTACCACTCCTTGATCATGTCTAAAGAGTGTCTGACTCTAAAGGACTTACAAACATTACTAATCAATGTTACCATATAGGATTTCATAGACTTTTAGGTCCATTCGGTTAAAAGATTTTTCTGCTACAATGATTAGAAAGTAACAGTTTAAATCTGTTAGGTTTAGCACTACCTTACTTGCTCAAATCTCTGTTATGCTTAGTCTCCTTCTGATCTCTTTCCTTCAATCTTTCTTTGGCTCATTCATACCTTCAATCTTTCAATCTTTCACTTAACTCTTCTTGATCTTCCTTCCGCTCTGCTCCGTTCTCCTTTCTCCTTTCAACTTATGCTCCAACAATAATTCACATCCATTCAACATTCAACCAACAACCAAAAGACATTCCAAATCCTCCTTAAATAGTTGTCTCTCCACTTCTAGATTCTTCTAGGTTTTGTAGCTTAACTACAATCATTGATCTCAAATTCACTACATTTAGTCACTTAAAAAATATAACTTTTATAAAATTTTGTATACATCCTTATCCTTCTTCAATCTCCACCATTAGATTTTTATGAATTTTCTTAGCCATAGATCTTGTAATGAATTTTGAATCGTGCCCTTGAACTTTGTTAGTGAACAGATTGTCCTCCAAGAAAATACGTGCAAATACAACCCTGAATGCCCAAGTGAGAGGACTAATTAGCACCAGCATTTGGATAGGTTATCATTGGATTGATAACCTTCCTCTAAATTTTTTCGAGTATAGCTCCCTGTGAAAGATATACAATGAATTAAATAGATGCTTTTAACCAGAAAGCACAAAAGGGATTTCAAACATCTACCTATAAACACAAAGTAGATGTGGAAAAAACTAAACAATTGCAAGAAATAAATGACAAAAAGTCCATTCATGCCGACATACTACAAAGGATGAAAAGAAGAAACATATTTTCCCTCTCCTTGAGAAAGTGCAGAAACAAAGCTACGAAGATGTCTTGTAACCAGAATGTATACAAGAAATAGTGATAGTAAAAGCATATTTTATAGAAAACTAAAGTGACACAAAGATCACAATTAGTGGAAAGAGGATTTCTCAAACTCTAAGTTTTGATATACAATCAACTTTCAAGTCTCCCTTCCCTAAAGCATAAAAGATACAAAGACCTTATTATGCATTTGCAATTACAATCACCATTAAAGAAAACTATAACTTTTTCTCTGTAATACATCAACAAGTCAAAATTCTCCTATTGCTAACACACAGTTTAGAATAGGAAAATGAAAACTTTCTCTGCCTCCCACAACCTCACAAGAAAATGGAATAAAAATTGGAAAACGTCTCCTCCCTACTGTAGCACATAGTCCCTAGTTTCTGAGAGAAAAGATGGAATCCCCCCTACTTTGTCTTCCGCTAGCCCTTCTAAATCTATTTCATCATCTTTATTTTCATCCAAAACGATATTTGGGGGTTTAAGGTTTTTTGAACCACTCATATTCATCATTTTCTCTTTGATGTCATATTCCCTACCAACATCCCAGAACAACTCCTCTTTGAGTTTTGATATCAATTCCTGAAAACTTGTGGATTTTCTCTTAAACATTCCTTGGCATTCTCCTTACCATTAAAATATTGACCATTTACCATATAAAGAGACCATATTTTTATGAAAAATTTGTGATTACATCCTAGATCCAAAACCTCGCCTTCAAATAAGATGCCTCTGCCAAATTCAAGTTCAAATTCTGCTGTCTTCAATGGAGGTGCCAACTTGTTCTCAACAACTGTAACTATAACCTGACTTCCAACTATCTTGTCTCCTTTTCTTAGCAATCCATATGTTCTTTGAGCATAAGACTCTATTTATTCACCAATGCTTTTAAATAAATATAATAGGCAGACACTTTGTGAGATGATTTGAGCATCTCATGCAAAGACGATAGCCACTATGACATCGACATTCTATTGAACCATTCATCATCACCCATTTGTTTGATAGATATTATGGCTAGTAGTTAGCACATCATTCCTATGTGGTCACATTCAAGACTTGTGATTCTCCATGTGTCTTTGTACAAGCTCGAGATGGGTACTTTCAAAGCTATGAGGAAGCACTAGTTTTATCTAACTTGTTCAGTTGACCAACCAGAAAGAATTCTTATCTATATATTGCCAAGAGACATAGGCACATGATTTTCTAAACATTTTGAACCATCTATGACTGAAATCAAATTTGATGAAGTTTCCTGTGAAGTTTGAATCTGAACTCAATGGTTTCTATACCCTTGCACTAGATCATCGAACTTGAAGACATTGAGCCTGAATCTTACTTCTGAATCTGTATGTCAAAATACTGAACAAATTTGAACTTCTAAACCTGTTCGAACTGTTTTGAACTTTCAAATTGCTTCAAACCACTTTGGCCCAAGTTCGAAGTAGTTCAAAGAGCTTCAAAACCTAAAATTGAAAGTTTAAAATCTGGATCCATATGCGTACAAACAAGGGCTCTAACTATGGGACTATTTTTTATGCAAAAATAGAGAACTCCAACAATCTATGGCACAAGATGAGTCCCTTATCCATTGGGATATAGAGTCATCAATCAAACTGAGAGCTACCTATAGAGAGGGCAGAGGGGAGCAGGGAAAAACCAACAAGCCAAAACTCCTAAACTACCAGCAAGCAAGAAGCTTGCACATTATTCCAACTACCACTACGCACAACAAAAACTTATTTACAATATTTATAAAGGTAGGAAGAGAACCTACCAAAAGAACCAGGAGAAAGAAGGAGTTATGCAAATCCATTTACCGGTTGGGAGAAGTAGGAGCCCTTCCGAATCAGCAAATTGTACCTCAATGGAATAGCTCCAAACCATTGGTTGCTGACGACTCTTTCAAAGCCAAACTTCAAACTGATAGCGTACATACATATGCTGAACCAACACTCTTTTCCAAACAACCATAACTCATCATAGTATTCTCCTTCACTTGAGAGTTGATCTTTTACATTCACAAGTGTAGATTCTACTTCAGGCTGAAAAGCATACAATGTAGAAACCTCACCCAAAGACGATATGTAATACTTGGGAATGCTGTCATGAAGATTCAATTCTTGCACATGGTCCTGGTCAACTTGCAGCTATAGAGATGCCTCATTCAACATGGGATCAACCCTTGGATATATGTTTTCTCCATTTCTTTCAAGGAACCAACTGTCATCAAGCATGTAACAAATTTTATCCCTTTCTCTTTCCAAAATGCTATCACATGTTTCAGTATTTCTCCCACAATCCAAATCAGCAAAGCTATTCATAGATGGATGAAAAGAAAAATTGCCAATGAATGCTTCATTCTCAATCTGATTTAAACAAATACCTAAGACATCATCAAAGGAATGATTCGGCTTGAGTAATAACAAGAATGTGTCTATGATTTCATCTTCTTCATTGAGAATTGTATTCTCCAACACATCAACTGAGTCACCGCTAGTTTGAAAGTCAACTTCATATTTCTTTGTCTCAACAAGAAATTCAGTGGAAGTATCGTCATCCAAAGGCATCTTTGCCTCGTCTCTATGAAGGATTAAATCACCATCAAAAGGGCTGATTTGAGAGAGGTCTTCCGGTTGAAGATATAACAAAAACTCATCAATGATTTCTTCTTCTTGATCAAGTGACGTTCCTCTCCATGCTTCAGCTAGATGGTTTACAAACTGAGTATTAATTTCAGCATCTTTATCATGAGAAAGAAGCTTTTCTTCATGCACTTTCACCTTGTTATCATTATATATTTCATCATCAAACCAAACAAATCTTTGCATGGGCTGATTACTGGTTTTCAAACGCAAGGAATCATCTTCATTTTTCATGAAAGTGGGAAGTTCATTTCAAGGATGCATGTTATTCTTAATCCTTTCATCAAGAAGACTTTTCAAAGAAAGATGATCAACATCAAAGGTGAAAGATTGAAATTTCGGAGGCAAATTGTTTGTTTTCTCACCAATAGGAACTTTTGAAATAGGATGACTATCAATATTCTCAAAATTGGAACTTTCAAGACATGGAGAAAAAGATTTAGATGCACCTCCATTAAAATTAGTATTACCTATAAGATCTGCTGCTGCAATGTCTTTAGAATGGAAATATTCAAGAATAGGGTCTTTTTCAGCATTCACATTCAAAGAGCCAGTTCCCTCACAATCTCTCATGACATTTAAAGATTTATTTTTAGATAAAGCACCACGAGATAGCATTTCAATAGAATCTTCAAGCAAAGAACGATCACCATGATCCTCTACTATAAAAATTTCTACATGAGATGAAAAAAGATCTTGAGACAAGATTTCATCATTATTGCTTACCCTTTCTCCATTGTTGGCACATATATTCTCATCCGTTGAAGCTAGATTAGCATGTGGTTGGAGTAACTCTGGTCGTAGCTCTTGGTCATTCATGACAAGGAGATTGAGATACATGGGTGAAACTAAGATAATGGGAGGTTCATCATCATCTACCTCTAAGTGCTTCTTCAATCGAGCCACTTTCTCTTCAAGATTTTGCAAGTCTTTCAACTTGTGAAGTCTTCTGCAGAGGCCTTTCCAAAGTAGCCAAGATCTTGCATCATCTTCAAATCTTAGATTTTTCTGGATACCCTTGGGAATACTTTCTCTCAATCTATCCACAAAGTCACGAACACTTTATCATTAGTTTGACAAAGTTCCAGGAGAGAAGGGTCTAGCCTTGGTTCTCTCATGACTTCTATATCTGGCGTGGTCTTTGTATAGAGTTTCCAATCTCCTGCACACAAAGATAATTATAAAACTGAGGAGGCAAATATTAGGCACTTAAATCTTCACTTCGGTCCCCAGTAGAGTTGCCAAAAATCTATTAGTGAACAGATTGTCCTCCAAGAAAATACATGCAAATACAACCCTGAATGCCCAAGTGAGAGAACTAATCAACACCAACAGTTGGATAGGTTATCATTGGATTGATAAACTTTCTCTAAATTTTATCAGGTACAGCTCCCCGTGAAAGATATACAATGAATTAAATAGATGCTTTTAACTGGAAAGCACAAAAGGGATTTCAAACATCTACTTGTAAACACAAAGTAGATGCATGAAAAACTAAACAATTACAAGAAAATAAATGGCAAATGACACAAAGTCCATTCACGCCAACATACTAAAAAGGACGAAAACAAGAAACACATTTCTTGAGAAAGTGCAGAAACAAAGCTATGAAGATATCTTGTAGTTAGAATGTATACAAGAAACAACGATAGTAAAATCATATTTTAGAGAAAACTAAAGTGACACAAAGATCACAATTAGTGGAAAGAGGATTACTCAAACTCTAAATTTTGATATACAATCAACTTTCAAGTCTCCCTTCCCTAAAGCATAAAAGATACAAAGACCTTATTACACATTTGCAATTACAATCACCATTAAAGAAAACTATAACTTTTTCTCTGTAATACATCAACAAGTCAAAATTCTCCTATTGCTAACACACAGTTTATAATAGGAAAATGAAAACTTGCTCTACCTCCCACAACCTCACAAGAAAATGGAATAAAAATTGGAAAACCTCTCCTCCTTGCTGTAGCACACAGTCCCTAGTTTCTGAGAGAAAAGATGGAATCCCCCCCTGCTTTGTCTTCTATTGGCCCTTCTAAATCAATTTCATCATCTTTATTTTCATCCAAAACAATATTTGGGGGTTTAAGGTTTTCTGAACCACTCATATTCATCATTTTCTCTTTGATTTCATATTCCCTACCAACATCCCAGAACAACTCCTCTTTGAGTTTTGATATCAATTCCTGACAACTTGTGGATTTTCTCTCAAACATTCTTTGGCATTCTCCTTGCCATTAAAATATTGACCATTTACCATATAAAGAGACCCTGTTTTTATGACAAATCTGTGATTACATCCTAGATCCAAAACCTTGCCTTCAGATAAGATGCCTCTGCCAAATTCAAGTTCAAATTCTGCTGTCTTCAATGGAGGTGCCAACTTGTTCTCAACAACTATAATTGTAACCTGACATCCAACTATCTTGTCTCCTTTTCTTAGCAGCCCATATGTTCTTTGAGCATAAGAATCTATTTATTCACCAATGCTTTTAAATAAATATAATAGGCAGACACTTTGTGAGATGATTTGAGCATCTCATGCAGAGAAGATAGCCACTATGACATCGACATTCTATTGTACCATTCATCATCACCCATTTGTTTGATAGATATTCTGGCTAGTAGTTAGCACATCATTCCTATGTAGTCACATTCAAGACTCATAATTCTCCATGTGTCTTTGTTCAAGTTTGAGATGGGTACTTTTAGAGCTATGAGGAAGCACTAGTTTTATTTGACTTGTTTAATTGACCAACCAGAAAGAATTCTTATTTGTATATTGCTAGGAGACATAGGCACATGATTTTTCAAACATTTTGAACCATCTATGACTGAAATCTTGAGCCATGTGTTTGCATCCTTGAATACTAAAATTTGAATTGATATACCTAGAAGGAACTTGATAAATTTGACAAAGTTTCCTGTGAATTCTGGATCTGAACTCAATGGTCTCTATACCCTTGCACTGGATCATCGAACTTGAAGACATTGAGCTTGAATCTTGTTTCTGAATCTGCATGTTAAAATAGTGAACCAATTCAAACTTCTGAACCTCTTCGAACTGTTTTGAACTATCGAACTGCTTCAAACCACTTTGAACCAAGTTCAAAGTAGTTCAAAGAGGTTCAAAACTTGAAATTGAAAGTTTAAAATTTGGATCCATATGCGTACTAACAAACTTCTCGAACATTCTTTATTTTCATCAAAAGTCAGTATCAAATTCCATCTTTGTAAACTTGTACTTCCATCTATTACTCGATGAAGTTAACATTTCACTCAGGTAAAACATCACTCAGTCAATACTAAACTTACTCGATTAATATTGATCTTAAACTTTGCTTTGCCAACTCCTCGATGACAACTCTAGTCACTCGGTGAACATTGTCTTCCTTCCTTCACCTTGTCACTCGGTGTAGCTTGTATAGCTCATTTTGTCACAAAATTCATGATTGCAAAGAAATCAAACCAAAACTACATTATCACTGTCAAACTCATTCAAGTGCCCATTGAATATCAACTCTGTCATCAACATACTTTCTTCAAATCCTCTTCATCAATCAAGTGACATAACAATCTACTGAATCAAGATAAGATCAAATCAACTAAGACTTGACATCAATGACAACATACCAACTAATATGACTCTTTTACATACATTCACACCATTATCAGTTGGGGCTAACAATTTCCCCCTTTGGCATTGATGGCAATACATAACATATGATTTTACATTCAAAACTATTACATAATATAATCAAATGTATGCATTGATAAAAATACATTTTTTTAGCTCATAAACTTCATTAAGGTGTACTCGGTCTATATCTTCAACATTTCCCCCCTTAGGATATGATCTTAACATCATCATCATCATCATCATTTACTCTCTTTGCATATTCTCTCCACACTTGATTGTTCTCTTCATTAGCTCCCCCTTTTCCTATCCATCCTTACTGATTTTCTCCATCTCATATAGATTCTATCCCCCTTTAGTTTAATCTTACTTAATAATTCTCTCCCCCTTTGACAACAAAGCCAGAGGTAACTATAAGTTCCAATGCAAAATGCATAAGACCTTGTAGTTATCCTTCTACCTTGCATGTACTATTTACATTAGTTTCATCATAATCATCTCCAAAACTTCATAAATCTCCTAAAGAGTGAACTCTTGCATCAACTCCACAAAGTTGTTTCTGTTCATCCATAAATTGATGCAACATGCATCTACACTTAGTGAATTTTGGATAGGGGTAGGACCCCCAGTTTACCTCTTAGATATTCAAAATCATCCTTAGGCAATGAATTAGTAAATATTTTTACAATTTTCTCTTTATACTTCACATATTCAAGCCTAATTTGTTTCTCTTATATTTGCTCCCTCAAGTAGTGATACCTAATTGATATATGCTTTATCTTTGCATGCATCACTAGATTCATTGGTATATTTATTACACTAGTGTTATCACAATAAATAGTAACAGGCTCAATTATCTCTTCTTGCATACCTTCCAATAGTTGCTTAATTTATACAATATTTGAGCAATTGATTGCAACGACAACATAGTCAACTTCAACATTAAATTGTGAAATACAACTCTATTTCTTATTTATCCATGTTATTAATCTTTCTCCTAAAAAGAAAGCTCCACCACTTGTGCTTTTCCTATCATCAACATTACCAACCCAATCTACATCGGTATAGACTTTAAGTGTAAAGTCATTCTCTTGTTTATACCATAGTCCAATATCTTCAATACCATTTAGATATCTGAATATCCTTTTGACAAAAATCATGTGTGTTTCCTTTAGATCAGATGAAAACCTTGCAACAATTCCAATAACATGTGCAATATCTAGTCTACTATGCACAACATACTATAATTTACCAATCATTGATCTATATTGTGTTTCATTTACCTCTGCAGTAGTGTCTTCATTTGATAATTTCGCTTCAGTCACTATAGGTGTGCCGACTAGTCTTAACTCATTCATCTAAAATATTTTCAATGTTTCCTTTATATACTTAGAGTGAGTCAAATATATACCATTTTTTGTTTGATGAAATTGCAATCCAATGAAAAATTTGATCTCACCAAACATAGACATCTCAAATTCCTTACTCATCTAATCAACAAATGTCTCACATAACATGTCATCAACAAATATTTCAGCAATCAATCCCATACTTTCATATTCATATTTCAAATACAAATTACTGTTCTCACTTGTTCTAGCAAATCCAATCTTAATTAAATTGGAGTATAACCTTTCATACCATGCTCTCGGTGCTTGTTTTAGTCCATACAATGCCTTGTTCAATTTGTAAATCATGTTCCTTTGATAAGGTTCAATGAATCCTTCAGGTTGTTCTATATAGACTTCTTCTTCAAGTATTCCATTAAAAAATGCAGATTTTGACACCCATTTAATATACTTTGAACTTCTTGTAGGTAGCATAGGCCAACAATGTTCTTACACCTTCCAATCTTGTCATAGGTGCAAAAGTCTCACCATAATCTATTCCTTCTTGTTGTGCATATTCTTTGCAAACTAGTCTTGCCTTGTTTCTTACCACTTCTCCATTTTCTTTTAAATTATTTATGAAAATCTACTTTTTTCATATCACATTCTTATCTACAGATCTCAGAACTAATGCCCATGTGTTTTTCTTCTCTATTCGATCAATTTATTCATTTATAGCATTAATCCAATCTTCATTTTCAAGTGCAGCCTCAATTATTCTTGGTTCAAAATCAGCTATCAAACATAACACTGATTCCTTTAAAAATTTTTCTCAAAGCATTGTGCTTTGATTCCAATTTTTAGATAATTGAGGGGGAGGGGTGAATCAATTATCTCTAGTTATCATACTGTCCCTTCAAACATTTAAGTACCAATTACACTTCATAAATATCAAAAGCATTCACTTGGTGATATCATTCAACTTGAAAATTCACACTTATAATCAACTTACTTCAAACTATTAACTCATAGTTTCTTACTTACCAACTATCAATAATATAACTTTATTGTTACCTAGTTGTTACCAAGCTGCAATAAAAAGTAAATATCATGAAAAATTAACTTGCAACATAACAACAATCACACATTTGAGACCATGATTTTTAACGTGAAAATCGTATGAAGGGAAAAATCACCTGTGACCCATAACCCTCACTCTTATGAAGTGAGCTCTACTAGGAGCCAACCTTGTTAAAGGTTTACATACACATTTTTAATGTGACTTGATTCGAGGATTTACACCAAAATATCATCTAAACCTTATCACTCCTTGATCTTGTCGAAAGAGTGGCCTTCTCTAAAGGACTTACAAGCATCATTAATGGATGTTACTATATAGGATTTCATAGATTTGTTAAGTCTACTCAGTTAAGACATTTTTTTAGTATAATGATAGAAAGTAATAGTTCAAACAATCTATTAGGTTTAACACTACCTTGCTTGTTTAGATCTCTATTCAGCTTGACTGCCTTGTGATCTCTTTCCTCTAATATTTGTTTGGCTGATTCATACCTTCACTCTTTCACTCTTTCACTTAACTCTATTTGATCTTCCTTATTCTTTTCTTGGTTCTCCTCACTTCTTTCAACTTCTTCTCAAACAACAATTCACATCCATTCAACATTTAACAAACAACCAAAACTTGTTCCAACTCCTTAAATAGTAGTCTCTCTTCTTCCAGAATCTTCCAGGTTTTTCCACTTAACAACAATCATTGATCTCAAATTCATTACATTTAGTCACTAAGAAAATATAACTTTCATATAATTTTATGCTCATTATTATCCTTCTTCAATCTCCATCATCTGATCTTTATTGACCTTTATTCGCTGTAGATCTTGTAACAAACTTTGACTCGTACCTTTGAACTTCTCGAACATTCTTTATTTTCATCAAAAGTCATCCTTAGATTCCATATTTATAAAATTGTTCTTCCAGATATTGGTTAGTGAACATAACGTTTCACTCAGGTAAAACATCACTTGATCAATGCCAAACTTACTCGGGCAATACTAAACTTACTCGGGCAATATTGATCTTTAACTTTTCTCTACCAACTGCTTGGTGAACACTGTCCTCCTTCTTTCACCTTATGACTCGGTGTATCTTGTATAGCTCATTTAACTACAAAATTCATGATTGTAAAACAATCAAAACAATATTACATTATCATTTTCCAACTCATTCAAGTGCCCATTGAATATCAACTCTGTCATCAACATACTTTCTTCAAATCCTCTTCATCAATCAAATGATATGGCGCTGAATTAGCATCATATCTAATCAACTAAAAGTTGACATCAATGACAACATAACAAGTGATATGACTCTTTTACATACATTCATATCATTATTAGTTACATCATTAGTTAGGGCTAACATGAACTACTTGTAGAAATTAACTATCCAAACCATGGAAAGATCTCACCTTAGTGACAAACCTTGGGGTAGGCCATTCTGGGATGACCTTCACCTTCTTTGGTTCCATTTTGATACCCTCAAGGGAAACAACAAAACCTCAAATATACTAACTTTTTTTTGATAGAGCTACACTTCAAATTAAACAAAAGTTTCTCTTCCCTTTAACTTTTGAAAGATATTATGAATGTGCATCAAGTTTTCATATAGAGCTTCACTAAAAATCAAAATATCATCTAAATAGACAATAGCAAAATTTCTCAAAAATTTCTTTAGTACCTCATTCATAAGATACATGAAGGTTCTCAATGCATTGGTTAGTCTAAAGGGCATGACTTACCACTCAAATAGACCCTACATAGTCTTGAATGCAATCTTCCATTCATCCCCCTCTTTTATTCATATTTGGTAATATCCACTCTTGAGGTCTATATCTGTGAAGTATTGAGCTTCACTTAAGAAATCCATGACATAATCCACCCTTGGTTATGCAAACCTCTATTTGATTGTTATCTTGTTTATGACCCTAGAGTCTATACACATCCTCCATTATCCATCCTTCTTTGATGCTAGTACTTTGAGTACTCCACCTGTACTCAGGTTCTCCCAAATTAGACCTTTCCTCAATAGCTCCTGAACTTTTTTGTTCAACTCCTTAGTCTTAGTGGGAGTCATCCTATGAGGAACTTGATTCAAAAAACTTTCTCGAGGGACTAAATCTACATTATGACTGATTTGCCTTGTCGACGACAAACCCTTAGGGACATTATCAAATACAATATCTTGAAACTCATTCAACATAGCTAAAACTTCTACTAGAAATTCTTTATGACCTTCCTCATCCACCCTAGGAATTAAAGAATAACACAAGTGTTGATGTTTCATACTATTCACATTTTTTATTCCATCAATAAGATAAACCCTATCACTACCACATACCTTTTCTTCTTCCTTCATTAGGGGTTTGAGCTTGTGGTGTACTCCATCCTTTGTCAAAGAGTAGGTGTTTGAATGCCCTGTTACAAGATAGAGTTGTCATTGCACCAAAAGATCAACCTATCAATGCCCAATACAACCACTAGACTTATAGAACACAGGAGGTGATTAAGCCATGTTACGAATCCTGAAGGGGAACATTGGAAATTAGTCCAACAATCCCCCCCTCAGCATTATCTGAGGAGATTCAAACCTATGACCAAGCTCTGATACCACTTGTTACAAGCTAGAGTTCCTGTTGCACCAAAAAATTGACCTATCAATGCTTGATACAACCATTAGACTTATAAAACATAGGAGGTGGTTAAGCCACATCACAAATCCTGAAGGGGAATGTTGACAGTTACTCCAACATGCCTATTATACTACCACAATCTTTCCATAAACATATGCCATGCATCCATCAATATGATGTCATAGAGAACCTCATCATGGTAGCTTTCAATCTTAAACTTCACTAAACACTACTCATTGACTAGGACCTTATGGTCATCCCACACCTAGGTAATTAGATATGGACTTGGGACATTTCTCTCTCATGAACTTTAAATTTGTGAACATCTTCTCTCACACCAAATTGGCAGTGCTCCCACCATCAATGATCACATAACAAAATTTACCCTCACACTTGCACTTGGTACGAAATAGACTCCTTCTTTTTCCATGTTCACTCTTGCCACTCAACAAGATTTTTCTATTAACTAAGACTTATCCTTTTTCAACATCTTCTAAATGTGATGACTTGGCATCGTCATCCACTCGGGAAACCTTTTCCTGACCTTTGGTCTTTCCTATTAGTCCTTCCTTGGTGTTGAGGAAACTCATAAGCTTGATGGCCTTCTTCTCCATAGTAAAACAATGTACCACAAAAGCTTCCTTTTCCTTGACCTTTTTCTCTTCCTCTTTGGTCTCCATAATTTTGATCTTGGGAGCACTTGAAAACCTCATTTCTCTGGCTTTGAATGATACCTACATCTTTATTTTTCTTCTAGCCCTCATTTCAGCCTCCAAAGGACCTCCGCCACCTATTTCTCCTTAGCCTCACTCTCTTTACTTCTCATCAAACTTCTTTTTTATCTTCTCATCAACCTTCAAGGTAAATTGGCATGCCTCTTCAATGTTGATCATTCCAACAAGACTTAGCTCTGCTTGAATGATTGGTCTTAACCCATTAAGGGAACTTGAGACCTTCTCCTTTTTAGCTTTTGCATGCCCTATTCTAATAATGACTTGGTAGAACTCCTTTTTGTATTCTTGAAAAGATTTCTCAACTTTCTTTAACCCTTGCATCTTCTTGAAAAAATGAAGATCATATTCAATAGGAATGAACAAATTCTTTAATTTCCCACCATAAAATCCCACCTTGTGATTTTCTCCTTTCCTCTCCTATTCCTTCCTAATTGAATCTCTTGCCACCAGATTTTGGCGCTATCCTTCAGTCTGGTCTTTGAAAAATTAACGCTATTAGGGTCCTCAATATCCTCATACTCAAAATATTCCTCCAATTCATTGATCTAGTCGATCAATTCATATGGGTTAAGATTTCTCAAAATCATGGGGACCTTGAGCTTAGGTCTTTTTCCAAGCTTCAAAATGGCCTTAAAAAATCTTTTCTCTTATCAACTCAAGATTTTCCTTCTTTTTCTCCTTCATGCACAACATTTCCTTCTTCTTTTTCCTCCTCACTTTCATCCCTTGCTGCACAATTCATTCCTTTGTGAATCTCTTCTTGTAGTGCTCACATTTGCCTCTGGAGGACTCTAACCTTAGGCGGAACACCTCTGGCTCTTCCACCACATTCTCTTTGTGGATGTATTTTCTTAGTCTTTCAAAACCCACAACAACACAATCCTAATGCAAACTATCTTACAATCATTGACCTATCTACACACATAGGAACTCCTGTCGTGATACCACTTGAGGGCACAACTCAAGACAAAATGAACATAATAGGAAATGAGACTTTTATTATCTGAAATGATAAGATACTACATGCATTACAATAAAAAATACCCAAATACATGTCGTATGGGCCACAATATTATTAGATTATGGAGAAAACAACCCTTCTCATAGTACCTTATCTCAAATTCCACCAAAAATTGCCTTTACACCTCAAGAATGGGCCTTAAGTAGCTTGTTTTAGGTTTCGGGTTAGGAATACATTTTAAATCATCTTATTTGATGGCCACCACCAAAACAGAAGGCTCTAGAATTTGAATTAGAAGTTGGTGCAAAATTAGAAGATTCTAGAATAGGTAGTTCAACTTCTGAGAGAAATAACTTTTGATCTGGGACTCCGATTGACAAATTGTTTACATTTTTAGAAATATATTTGACCAATATGTAGTCCTATGGGTTGAATTCATTTTATCACCATTTTTTTTGGCTGTACAAGGCCATGTAGTGCCTTAAACTGGGCTCCAAAGCATTTTTAGGAGGTCTCTAGACAACTTAAAATTGTAATAATTTTTAAACCGTGGAATACTTTGACCTAATTCTTTTTCTAGAGTACTTTAAATTTTAGTTACAACATTCATTCCATTTTAAACCCTCTAACTCTTCATAATTATAGATCTATAACAAAATAACCCATTTTCTACACTTGCACATATCTCAAAGTGCACAAAAACACTAACCCAGAAAAGTAATTATGGAAATATGAGAGTTGAAACCTTTATTTGGCCCAAATGGATATCAATAAATACACACACATTAAACAACAACTATCACTAAGCATATTTTTGGGGGATACATGATTTCCCTTACACCTCCAGATGCTCTTGCATCAAATATTTTATGTAGTTAAACAATTAACTTATCATCCATGTTTCAATAATCATTCGTTATAGTTTGTTACTATAAAGATGATTGAAAAATCACCAGCTGAGCTAATAACTATTCAATGGTATACCTATTAGTTGAAAAAGAATCAGACTAAGTATGCAATTTTTTTAATATCAATAACATTCAATAAATTTTTTGGTAGTCAAAATAAACGATTAATGGGGCAATGGAGAATATATGTATTAGACGTCAACTAAAAATGGTCACTTTTAAACCATTGTATGTATAATAAACTAGACAAAGTTAGGTATAAATACATTAAAAAACCTATAAAATCTCATACAAATAATCCAATGATGTATTGTGTAGTCATTTAAGACACCCCCAAACTTTTCACACAAATAACTGTATAGGTGTAGATTTGTTTCGATATGAACTATGATTTCTTTCCAAGAACACCAAAAAAATAACAATTTTCTAAAACCTTGGTAATTAAAGTTTTTGATTAAGGTAAAAATAGGTTTTGAAGGGACCCCAAAACCCTTTACAACTTATCACCATAAAATTTTTCATCTATGCACATATTGTACCATCTTAAATTGGACACACTCCAATTTAATGAAGGTTTAACACCCATTTAATGCGAGATCATCAATCTCTTTATATCTCTCCTCTTTTCTTCCCCTTTTTGTCCTTCCTCCTAGGTGGAATTAGGGTAAAACCTAATAGATCCTTTTTAAAGTTGCTATTTTTATGGTGTTAAGATTGAGGTAGGATCTATCCTCTTAGGTTCTCCCTTCCCTTCATATATCCTCTTAGAATCCACTTTCTACACCAAAATGGCTACATTACAAACCGTGGGCCTAATTTTGACAATCCAAGACCTATTTTGATATCCTGAAGGTTCTGGGGCCTGTTACCTAGAGGTCAAGTGCGTCACTGGTCAATCAAGGTTGAGTGAGCCCCTCATTGGGCCCCATTTTGGGTCCTCTACTTGGATCCTTTGTGCAATTAGTTTCAGGGTGCAAAATTCTAGGAAGGTTGGCCTGCAGGAGTAAGATATTTTGAGCTCTATGTAAACCCTTCCATTTTCTCCATTTCTATATCTCACACACAATTTCTCAAGCATCCATAAGCTCTAGCTCTCAAGTGCTCTAGCATTCAAGTCTTCAAGCATTCAATCAAGTTCCTCTATTGAAGATCAAGAATTCAAGCACTCAAGAAATTGAAGGAGTTTATCTTCAAGATCTTCTTTAGTCCATCATTTGTTGCATCTTCTACATCCATTCATCTTCATCTTCTTGGTCTAGATCCATTGGTAAAGTAAGCACACGATTCAAAAGATTCAACTTTTATACGATGAACTCATACATTTAATTTAAATTAATGCTATTTTAATTATTTCAATTCAAGATTAATTCTTAAATTGGGGTTTGACCAAAGAAACCCCCCCATCAATAGCAAAAATATTTTTATTGCAGGTTGCAAATATCGAATTGATGAACATGTTGCAGATTGGAGTACCATTTTCGGCTTTGTTTGAAACCAAAAAATCATAATCAACATTATACACCATAATTAGGGGTGCACTACAACCCTAAAGATTCCATTTCACCTCTGAAGATCCAATTCACCCATAATAGTTTACTGAAATAATTTTGGGTTTTGTCTATTGCATAGTTTCAGGCCTAGATCTAACAAATTCCACTCATTTTGATCATATTAACAAGAAAAAAATAGACTTCAAATATGGTTTCCTTTACCTTATTTTTCCTTTCATCATATCTACATATATTTATTTTTCATCACACACATAGAGGGTTTTTAAGGAATAGGATATCTTTCCCCTATTCTTCCTAGACATAGTTTGCAATAGTGCGCCTTACTTATTCAATTAGCATTAATCTCTCTAGACCTAGTTCTCTAGAATTTTGATTGAAAGGATTCTTCTGCTTGTCTTCTCTCCTTCTATATGCATATGTATGTGTAGATTATGTGATGAACTTAGAGTTTTATCCTTGACTCACATTTCCTCCACCACACATACAAATAAAATAATTGCAAAGAGAAGTGTAACATCTCAAAAGAGGGACCAAGAAGCTTCCACATAAAACATGACCAAAAGAGACTAGCAAATTGTAATGATCTCATGTTTTAGCCTTCACGTTCTCCAAAGTCTAAGTGGAGGATAAGAAGAAATTAAATTAATTTCTTATAAAGTCATTCAATTTAAAGGTGACTTTGTATTTAATTAATTTAATTATTAATTACAAGGGAGTAGCTTCTAGGGTATGTATTAATTATTGGAAGGACAGAAGCCTCTCATCATTTAATTAATTATTGCTAGGGAGGGATTTCTAGAGAATGCATTAATTATTGGAAGGAGGAAGCTTCTAGCACTTGCAATTAATTAATGTTTTAGTTCTTTCTAGAAGGGTGAAGGAATAGGATAAATAGGGGTGAGAGTCTCATTGTTTAGCATGGGATTATTGTATTGGATGATTATGACTTGCATTTGATAAGAGCTTGGATGTGTGAATCACACTCCCTTCTTTTGGCAATAGAGGACGTTCATTCTCTGTTGTAACATTCTAGACGTCATTCCCTTAGGGTTTGGCCTTTGGAATACAACTCTTTGTGATTGATTGCAGCATTCTCAGCATTAATATAATTTCAGTAGATGATTCAACTTTTGGGCATTCCTGGGTGTCCATTACAGTGGTATCAGAGCTATAAGTCCTGCCATCCTGTGGAGATCATATTGATAGCCGGATAAAGATGTATATTAGTCTAGATCAAGATGTGATGTTCACACAGTTATTGGGTACATTAGAGAAGAGGCAACGCATGCAACAGGAGCAGAATAGGCGAATGGATATGATGTTGCAGCTTATGGCTAGACAGATGGGCATCAACATTGATGATTTGTATGTTGCTCCAGAGCAGAAGGTAGTCAATTTCTCAGGTGGGATCGAGACACGTATAGAGCCAGCCAGCTATGATGTTGGTGATGTGGGCATTTCGGCAGAGTCAGTAGAGACATGCGTGCAAAGTCAGGAGACCACATATGAAGCCTTGTTAGGGGATGATGACGTAGCAATAGTAGAATTAGGAGAATGCGAGGATACTATCATATCAGCAGCCACTTCTATGTCAGTTGAAGCATCCAATGAGGAGTTTAATGGTATAAATGTAGTGGTTGATGTATTTTCTAATGAAGCCACACAAGTTGTTGATTATGAGTTTTCATCAACTACAAATTCGGTTCAGTTTTCTGTTGCAACAGTTAATGTTGTTCCTATGTCCATATATTTCGATGCGGCAACACCTATTGTTGATACAGTTAGCATGAGTACATATGGTTCACCTGCAACTACATCTTTTTCAATGCATGATAGTGATAATATGCATTCCAATCCAATATATACTATGTGGATGGATACAAGGAAGAAGACATTTCATAGATCTTCCATGGAGCCGCCTTCTGGCGACATTCAGACTTATACTTCATCAACACAAGTTTTGGGAGCTAATTTGCAGGACATGTGGTTGATCTTAATGATGTTCATTTGTAGTTTGTTTAATGTCCATATGGATATCACACATTACTTCAATTGGGATCCAGGTGGAGGTTGGAGTTCATTATGTTACTTAATTGCTTGAGGACAAGCAATTTCAAGGAGGGCGGATTTGTAATGATCCCATGTTTTAGCCTTCACGTTCTCCAAAGTCTAAGTGGAGGATAAGAAGAAATTAAATTAATTTCTTATAAAGTCATTCAATTTAAAGGTGACTTTGTATTTAATTAATTTAATTATTAATTACAAGGGAGTAGCTTCTAGGGTATGTATTAATTATTGGAAGGACGGAAGCCTCTCGTCATTTAATTAATTATTGCTAGGGAACGATTTCTAGAGAATGCATTAATTATTGGAAGGAGGAAGCTTCTAGCACTTGCAATTAATTAATGTTTTAGTTCTTTCTAGAAGGGTGAAGGCATAGGATAAATAGGGGTGAGAGTCTCATTGTTTAGCATGGGATTATTGTATCGGATGATTATGACTTTCATTTGATAAGAGCTTGGATGTGTGAATCACACTCCCTTCTTTTGGCAATAGAGGACGTTCATTCTCTGTTGTAACATTCTAGACGTCATTCCCTTAGGGTTTGGCCTTTGGAATACAACTCTTTGTGATTGATTGCAGCATTCTCAGCATTAATATAATTTCAGTAGATGATTCAACTTTTGGGCATTCCTGGGTGTCCATTACACAAATAATAAGATAATAACAATAGGCCCAATTTTCCCTGAGGGAAAGAAACCAAGATCCATCATCCTACTTAAGACAAGGAATAAATACTAGGATTTTTTTGTTACCTCCCTTCTTTTGGGAGCATAAAATTATGTTGAAATAAGTAGATAAATTTTTATTGTTATTTTCAATAATTGGGATCCAACCCTCCTCAACCTTAGAAATCTCCTCCTGCGAATCTTGAAGAAGTGAAATTGCTGCAACAAAACCAAGAGGAGAATTTTTGACAAACCCAACAAAAATAGTTCCATCAATCTAGAATATAACAATAAAAATTCTAGTATGAGCATAATTCATGGAAAACCCCACTTCTACAAGCATGAGAGAATTGTCAAGAGTAGTAGATAGATCAAGAGTTTTGTTTAGAGATTGTAAACTAGCAGAGACAGTAGGGAAACTAGGAGAGTTACCAGTAGACCCAATAGGAAAAACCTCAACACCAAAACCAATATCAACTGCAAACATTCTAGTTGCTGTACAACGAAAAGTTACACTAACAGTCTCAAGCAGAGCAAGACCAGTAGGAGAGATCACATCAAACCATTAGGCTTGTCAAAAGGGCACTTCTGCTCCATAATATAGGAGGAGCTATTCTTAGCAACATCGTAATGTTCAAAAGATTCTTCCTTCCACCAAGAAGTAGACTTTTTTGTCTTAACCTTCTGTAAACTGCATTGAGCTACCAAATGACCTGTCAAAATACATTTTCTACATCTAAAAGGAATCTCGTCATAGTCCAAATTTTCAATCCAAAATATTTTAGGATGCTCTAACTTAATCTTTTCAGACAATACCATAGAGGATTCCATCTCCATTAGGATCCTCGCATAAGTAGAATGCACACACTAGTACTTTTCAGGCTCTTTTTTGATGACTATCTGTTGATATTGCAATGCCTACTCGTCAAATCCATTCCATCACAAACATTTGTAACAGTTGGTGTCATCATTGAACATTTAATGGTAAATGCCATCACAAAACACATACAAGATTCCAAAAATTTGCATCACATAAAACTTCACAAAATTTGAGCGTCTATCGATCTTGCGATGACCAAGCATCACAATAATTGAGTATATTTCTTGGCACTCTCCGCCGCTAGAGTTAAATTTACAATACCATTTTTGACGATGATCTTGTATGGCCGATGGATTTCCATAAAAAAATTTCCAATGTCTAACTACATCAATCATATAGCATTGTCGTTGAAGACTACGTCACACATATTTTATTTGCCGTCGATATTGACATAACTAGGCATGATTTTTTATAGAAAAACAACATGCAATTCGGATTGCCTGTTGAATGATCATGTTTTATGATCATAGTGTAGTTTCTATATACTATAATATGGTATAGTTAGTACTATTACTACTAGTGCATAGAGGCAAACTATAGTATGATCATAAATAATAACTAGGCCTAGGCCTATTCATGACCATCATACAATCATGCAGCAAGAAATCAAAATAATTCTTTACTGATCTTACCTATAACCCCACAAACTCTATTATGTTCCATTGTGACCTAATTTTGCATTCACTTACTTTCTACTATTACCAAATCTTGATGATATTATAATCCTATCTTGCATTTTAATTTGATTTCTCGATGATATAATAATTTTTGTTAAATAAAATCAATGCAAGATTAATAACCATAAAAACAAAGAGAAAATTGTACTATTATTGATTGAAGGTGGTGGAAAATAAGGATTCAAAGATTAGAATGAAATAGAATTTAACATGAACATAGTCAAATGATTTTTATAAATAAAGTCTAATGGAAAAAAACTAAATGGTTAAAATTTCACCCTTCAACTTAAAATTTCAATGTAGATGGAATGTGGAAGTAAAGCCAAGAGCTTGGCCTATAGAGTCAACCCAAGTCATAAAATCTTATGTTGTGGAACTCTAGTCAAACATGGGATCACTATATCAACAAATTCTCCATACGGTCCTCATGATGACACTATAATGATAGAAGGTCCTTTCACCTATTGATTCCCTTGTGCAATCAAAACAACTCGAACATAAGCTAGACACTCCATAACAAGTGAATGTTTCACAATGAAATATGGACAAAGATATTAAAGCTATTGAGCTTCTACCACTGTGAACTAGAAGTAGAAAAGTAAGCTTATAAATAAGAATCAGCTTCACATTGAGATTGCAATGTGTTGTACATAGAATGTACCCACCAACAATGATACACCTAGATGAACTATGGCGGAGGTCCATACAAAAAAAATAAATTATGGAGATTTGATGAAATACAAAATGAGAAGGGAAGAAATGATGAATCAAATTCATAGTGTGAAACCCCCATTTTAGTGTTTCCAACTCCATAAAAATCCAAAGAGATATGAATATGACTATGCTCAGGAACCCAAGTGGAATAACCTAACATGATTCAATGTTTACTGAACTTTTTTAAAAAAAAGTTTAAACAATACACGATAGCAATATGGAAGTAATATACACATACACATCAAGTACACACAAGTAACTAAATATATAGTTTCTAATTCCTCAAGGGTTCCTTCACGTTGAGTCACGTTAAGAAGTGTATATTAATCAGTTTAAGTCTCAAGCACAATGTTTATGATCATAAATAAATAACAAATACATCATCTCATAAGAAAATACATAAGCAATTGATACAATGAAAATACATCCAATGAATAACATCCACTGCACATGTCATAGGGTATGCGAGAATAGATACAAGTGCATAAGAATACAATATACATGATAGCATATATATATATATATATATATATATATATATATATATATATATATATATATATATATATATATATATATATATATATATATATATATATATATAACTACAAAGAAGTCTCCAAGATAGGAATAATAATGATAAAGGTACAACTACTGCAATGAACATCCAACATCCACAAATATGAGGGGGACCCAAATGGTAAGAAGACACTACCTCTCCACCACGTGGTCACCTAGTGAGGCTTCTGCTCCCACCATGCACGGAAGATAATGAACAATCCACAAATGACTAATCAATCATAAAACATTCCTAGGAAAGGAATCTTAATAGTCAAAACTACCTCAAGGGTAACACAAACTACTCAAGAAGAGATAATCAAAATTGAAAGGACACTCATTCCATTACCAACATCACACACCAAGTCAACATCCAGATACCAAATGCAATACCGTATCAAATCAAGATAAAGTCAATGAAAGATATCTACCTTAAGTCACAAGTCACATGTCAAAAGTGCATCAACCATAAATCACCAATCACCATCAATGAAAGTAAACACCAACAATAAGTACACCACCAACAACTACACCACCAAAGGCAAAACAAAATTGATAGAGGAGACTCAAGCTACATACTAGGGAGTGCCATCATATTGTCAAACTACATGAGTTAACCTAGACTGGTATTTTATTAGACCTTAGACCCTCAAACATTGAGTTACCTTGGATTGGTCACTTTGGACCCCAAACCCTCGACGTGACACATGCAAAACTAGAATACCCTTTCATAAAGACAAGGAAAACTAGTCATATGTCTCACTATGTATCATCTCATTCCCATCCTTAGCCTCTACAAGCACTCAAGGCATGGGCGAGAAAAAATATATCTCTAACTTATCTTTTTAATGTGTTTCCCAAATATTAATTACTAGATTATCACTTATTACATAACTTACAATAGGTTATCCTGGTATTGACCACTTTGGGCCCCAGACCCCTATTACAAGCCACTCCCAAAAACATGCGCGTAGACAAACTCGCCTAAGCATACAAATCATAGTTGTGTCCCATACCATAATACCCATAATGATTGGACTTGGTTCCTTATCAGGCAACCCGAAAATGAATTAGTTTTCAAAACCCAAATCCTCATAAATACTCACCAAAATAATTCTCATAAATATAAATCTCAATTTGAATCATAAAATACATCATGACATCTAGACAAATGGTTATCGTACAATAAATGTAATGCCCTGCCAAGGGATCCAAAAGAATTAACCTAAAGTTTTACTAAGTTTGCTAAACATTTTTTTTAAAGAAAGAATAACACACACATCAAACATAAAGTAGCAGAAACAATAACATACAATCAAACATAAGCAAACATGACACATTCCTTAATGATCCCAAGACATTGAATCACATTAAAATTTAAATATACTAAGTCTAATAAATACCAGATCCACATGAAAGAATAATTATAAGTCCAAGTCTATTTAAATAATATACATTTGTTCCGAATGCCACTTGGCAATAAAATTTGGAATGCTCAATCATCCACTATACATGTCATAGGGTATGAAAGGCTGAAAGAATATACATTTAAAATAGGTTACATCATCCCTTTCAGATCCATGAAACAAAGTGCAATAAAACAAGTAAAGATCATCCACCATAAAGATATAACCATCCATCATAATGATATAACCATTCATCAAAATACACAAAGATAGAATGAAAGGAAAACCAGACAAAGAACTCCAGCCATGACATCAACAGATGGATCTCAATAGTAAGTAAAAAGCACTACCACCTAACTGCGTAGTAACTCAAAAAGGTCCACGCCCACCACACTAAGGAGACAGTCTGAAGACCCAAATAGGATATCAATCCAAAAATCAAAAGTAATATCTAAGTCAAGGAAACCCTAAAAGTAATCTAACTCAAAGGTTTCAAGATAAATCAATATCTAGACCTAGAGGCAAACACAAACACATAGGAAACTTACTATGTAAGCAGGCAAGTGTCATCACACGAATCAATGCTAGAGTTACCCTGGTAGTCTAAATTGACCTCGGCCCCTAGTGACTCTATGTGGCACTAGTATCCTCTCATACTGACAAGGCATACTAATGATGCATGGTCACAACCAAGTGTTCTCTCTACTCCCATCCTAATCTGTACTAGCACTTGAGGCATGGGTGAGAACATACAAAGACTCTTATTAGGTTCATTTTACTCTCATTTGTGTAGTGTTTTCACTTATTAAACAACTTACAATGGGTTACCCTGGCAGCTACTTAGGGCTCCGACCTCCGTTGTAAGCCACTTCCCAACATTACATATAGATAACCGACCCTAGGCTCATAAAATCACAAATCAAATAATCATAATATTTCCTTCAGTCCTATACAAGTTACTGGAAATCATCAAAAGATAAATCACAATAACCTATCAGTTCTCCACAAGCAACTGAAAAGTCTCCCAAAAATACTGATCGAAGATTCAAAATGGTTAAGTCAAGTATGTCATAACATCCATCTTGTCATCCCACGATAACACTAAAAATAATAACCAACAATATAAACAAACTCATCAAAGAGCATACCAACACATTACCATGTTTGAGTTTAAAAGATCAAAATCAATTCAACATAATACCACAATCACAGAATTCCCAAGCCTCTGGTAGATGTCTTAAAACTAGTCAACACTCTAGTCAACCCAAACCCAAAACATAGACAACATAGTAGTTTCATAGTTTGGTTTGATTTTGAAAAACACATAGTTGAGTTAACAGTAAGGTTTCAATTTTTGTTTTCAATGGAAGTTTTCAAATACCTACGATTTACCATTTAACCCTTACAATTTACCCCATTCTTATATTTGAATAAAAAGTATAATTACCCTAATTTGGTTTCAAGTCAATTAATCAAAAATAATTTTAAGGGTAATTATTTATTTAAATTATCAAAATAATACTTATTGATTTCAAGTAAAATAATTTACAATTTTATTAAAATCAATATTATTAATAATAATTAAATAAATTTAAACCTTCATGGAATAACCTCATTATTAATTAAACTTAATTAAACTACATTTTAATTAACTTAATTAATAATTATCTAAATTAACTTTATTAACATACATTTATTATTTATTAATTAATAAATATTAATAAAATTAATAATAAATATTAATTTAAATTTAATATGGTTAAAATTTAATAAAACAATTTAAAATAATCAAGTGCTTATTTGAAGGCCCACCGGCCTTAAAAAGGCACGTGGCCTACCCTATGGCTGTCGTAGGGGCCTGTGGCTGTGATAGTACTCTGAACTACCATTGTCGTAGTACTTTGCATCAATGGCAGTTAAGCCGCTTAAAAAGGTAAGGGGGGAGGCGGGGTAAAACCCTCCTCCCTCATTTAATATATTTAAAAAAAAAATTAATTTTTTTTTGTTATTAAGATTCGTTTTAATAAAAAAAATTCCCCTCTATGCTCACACACACACACACACACACAATTCTTAGCAATTCTCTAATAGAGAAAATATGGAAAACTAATCAAATCTTCAATATAAAATTTCTATTCCATTCAAACCCTTCCTGTTAAATTTTCTATTTTAAATCTATTGAAAAAGGGTTTTAACGATACTATAATCTCCACGTATTCAGTAGAAACCCACAAGCATTCTAGTAAATCCAAAATGTAATATTGAAGGATTCGTCATAGGGAAATTTGAACAAACAATTCTCAGTCACGAAGAAGACAAGAAAAATAAAGAACGTAATTAACTAGGTGAATCAAAACACAAGAATCTACCTGGTTCTGATGTTAAAATCACAAACACCCAAAATATTTGTGAGAGAAATTTCTTCTCTCAAAACCCTCTCTCTGAAAATTCCTTCTCCAAAATTTGCGGTCCTTTGAAAATGAACCCTCAATTGTTGATATAGAGTTCTCTCCTAAATTCGAGGCAATAATTGTGCGATCACCCGAGAAGACTCCTTGGTCACAACTCTTTAACTCTTTATTATCTTTCTTTTACATTTTCATGCACCTTTATTACAATATAAAATATCTTTAATTAAATTCACTTGACTTCTCTTTTTAATTAATTTATTAAATTTTAATCTCATGCATACTTTATGCAATCTTAAAACTCTTTAATAAATTAATATCTTTTCCATTCTTTAATTTATTTTTGAAGTGTTAATAAAATATTTATTAAGTAATAATAATATTTAGCATTTATTTAAAAATAATCTCCTAAATATATTATTATTAAATTAAATAAATATTACGCTCTAAAATTAAACTTATAATTTTATCTTTAAATTTAATTCTTTTTATTTAATTAATTTTCTAATTAATTAAATATAATTAAATATTGAAAATGTCATAATAATTTTCCATTAAATTAAATCATTAATTTAATCTTTTAATCTGACTTAATTAATAGAAAAATCACCAAAGACCTATAGGACGAAATACAAAAACCCATCATAGAAAACCACATACAAGATCAAACTAAAGAGTTATAATCACGAATTTATGTCATACGACACATTCAGAAGGTAAACAACTCAGATTCTTGTCCTAATTTTCTAGGACAAATGGGTTTAAAGGTTAGGATTTGGACTTAAGAATTTATCTCCCCTCTCTTACCATTGAGATAATGCGATAGGGTACACTCATCCTAGCAATTCAAGGAAGTCGATACTCGGTACCTACAATCTGCATAAAATCCACACATGTACAAACACATATATGCTAAGCTAAACAGGCAATGACAGGAAGTGGTGCATCGTGTAGATCCCGACTAGCTAGTGACTATGACACCCTTCCTTAATCACACTAAAAACATCATACATAAAGAAAATACACATGCACACCATACACATGCAGTATCAGGTAAGTATCCATAAGAAAACACATATGATAATCCATCTAACTAATCATCATCAATAACTGAAATCATTGTAATAATCATCATGCATACATGAAGTATAGAGTACCAAGTAGTTTCATTATAAAATCAATTGAATATGAAACAATATCTGATAATCTAAAAAATAATGCTACTAATCATCAAGCATAAAACTGGCCTAAAAGAGTTTGGCAATAAAAAAAAGGTAAACTAGAGGTAGGCACTACAATAAAATTCGAAAGATGCCTCTAGTACACATCCTAATTTGGCTAGCTAAACAACTCAAAATACCTCACAATATAATTACAACAAAATTCCAAATCAAGCATGCATACATGTCATTTCATACAACCAAATATACCAAAGAAAACTTAAAATAATTTTGAATTTAGTTGATTAAAAAGAAGCACTTTGCTATTTGAAGTCCAATTTAATTATAAATATGTTCATTAAAATTTTCCTACTAATTTAGTACAAATAAGTAAAGCATTGCTCAAATCTCAAATAAAATAAATAAATAAATATGTACACTCCTCTTTTATACATGCTTTTCTCAATTAAAATAAATAAATATTTCATAGACTTCTATTTTTATTTTTATAACAAAAAATTACATATATATAATAATTATTAAATAATAACTAATACTAAATTATAATAAATATAATGAATTTAAACTAAATAACAATAAAATATGTACTCAATAATTATAACATTCAATTTAAACCATGCATAATATTTTAAAAATAAATATCTTATAATGATCTCAAATAAGGAAACTCCCACGTGAATCAAGGAACTAGGATGCTTTTGTTTTAAAATAAGTCAATAAATGGAGAGGGAGTTGGGCTCACCTCCCAATCCCCTTTACTCACATGAGAATTGAAGTGTAAGTTTAACTAAAACAAGAGCTCTTTGAACCTGAATCCCTGCCTTGTGATTGTTAGAAAGCAGATTTTATTAAAAAAATATAAATAAGTGTGAGATTTTGTAAATCGCTTTCAAAGTTATGAGTTAGAATAACAATATAGATTTTAGATTTATAAATATCTACATAAAGTTTTAAAACATAAAATGATATTTATAAATAAGAAAATGTGCAATATATATTCAAATTGAATTAAAAGACACTTAATAATTTAATTTGAAATATCTAAATGATGCTAATATTAAATTATAAGATGCAAATATTATTATCAAATTAGAAGAAATATTTATTAATGCCGATGAGATGCTGTGAGGTGTTAATGTTAACTTTTATTCTTCTAGATTAAATTTGACAACCATCTACATATCAAAAGTTTAAATCTTTTTCAAAATAGAATATACTTTAAAATTTTTTTTGGTAAATACCACATAAAATATCCGTTTAAATTATAATATTTGGAGATATAAATCATTCATTTTTTAAGAAATTAAAATAAAAAGCTTAAGTTAGTAAAAAACTAAATAAATGAAGATAAAGGAAATATAAATAATTTTAGATATAGTAAATTAAATTATAATTATTTTATAGTGGATATCTATCGGCATTTCTTTAGATAGATTTATTTAAGATATCTATACTAGTTATTTAATTTTTTTTGTAATATTTAATATATGATTCTTTATTAGTAGTTGTTGTTATTGAAGTAATTTAGTCAATTGTATTTTATATTATTTTTAAATTTGACATATTCTAGTTATTAATGTGATTGTAGTTCAATAAATTCAAATTTGTGAATATTCAATAGTAGATCTTAGCAGTATTGAAATTGATGAACCTAAATTTTTTGATGAGATTGGTCCTAAATTGGAATTGATCACACGTTTTGGAAAACATCTATTTGACATACTATGCTCTAGTTGACAAAAATGCTAGTTGCTTTTTCAATTTGTGTACAAGTTAAGACTTAGTTTATCTTTTTAATGTCATCCTCACATGGATAATTTTACTTTCAATTAGTTTTATATAAATATTTGTGACTATTTAAAAACAAAAAAAATTACAACAATATTAGAAAGGATTATAAATAGAGAAGTAAGAAACCTTTTAACAAGAAAAAAAAAATCAATAAATTTTGAATTTTAGAATTATTTGCATGCAATACAATTTGAAGATCCATAACTTTGGCTTTGGATGAGGAAGGAAAAAATAAGAATGATAGTAAAAAGTATAAAGACATAATTTAGATGTACTTGAATTAAAATTAAAATTTGTTCACTAAATTTTATAATTTGATTAATTTTTCATTTACATATTGTTATTAATTTAATATTATTTAATCCAACTTTCTACAAAAATTATACACGAATCTTTAGAATGATAGCATACACTTTGCTTAAAATATCAAAGAGATAAGTCATATGCATGAATCTAGAATGTCCTATATAGTTTTTATGTTGTGAAAGTGACAATAGAAATTTTTTTTTAAAAATAAACAATAGAAATTTAAATTTTTTAATAAACAATAGATCTTCACCATCCCCAATGCTACAAGACTACATATTGCCAATATAAAACTACTAGGGTTTGCACATTTATAAATTTTTCTCATTTCCTTTATTAATGTCATTTTTCTAAAATTGAATTGTTTCTTAAAAGCTATGATTCTTCCAAAAATTTGAAAATAAAAAGATAAGAGCCCATAGAAAAAAGGCACAATGTATTAGATAGAACAATAGGCGGTAGATATTTTAGAGCAGGAGGTGCGACTGGGATTATAAAAAAGATTATTAAAAATCAAATAAAAAATGCCCTGGACCCTTTGGCTACATGCATGAGGCACTGATCATTTGAAATCTATGCTGACATTCTAGAGTTTTTTCAATTATTAAAATGTCAAATGAGAGCATTACAAGTCCTCACGTTCAATGCTTGTGTGTCCGTGCTTGCCCTACGTGGTAGTAATACATTAGGCACACAAATCAAATGAAAATCAGTAATAAATGTTGCTGTTTGTTCAATAAATATAGTTTTTATCATTGCAAATTTTTCTTCAATTTTTTGTCTTTATAAATAAATTCAACCCCCAGGAAAAATGCCTCTAGCCAATCACGAAAAAGAAATTATATATGAAAAAATGATTTAAAAAAATTACCATTAAAACCTTAGAAATGTGAAATTTATTTTCCATGCTAATAAATGAAGTGGAAGTCTAATGAAAACATTAGTTCCCTACCTATAAATAGGTAGAGACTAACAAATATAAATGCCCTCCCTATTTTTTTAATAGAGTTTACTTTGCTTAAAGTGGGCATGCTTTTCAGTGTATAGTTAAAGTGGGACATGAATAAGATAAGCTTTAGAATCATAATTTCTATGTTATTATAGAATTAGAAACTATGTTTAACATATAGACTTTTCTTTTTTTATCACTTTTTAAAGAAGCTATCAATAAATTTTATACGATTACTATTTTTTTCTTTTTCAATATTGAGTTCTGATTTTTTTCTTTCCCAATATTTCCATCAAATATGAAAGTACATTATTATTATTTTCTTATTGAAATTTGTCTAATAAGTTTTTCTAATTAAATTAATTTGATGTATATATATATATATATATATAGGAAGAAATTCTTTAGGCAATTAAAAAATCAATCTATTTGTTTGAAAATGAAGTGCATGGTAAGTGATTTTTTTTTAACATTCCAAATGAGGATTTTTCCTGTTGGAGTTTCCTAATTGAATCTTGTTCAAACTCTAATTGTAATTAAATATATTTCTCCATCTAAATTCTTCTATTGACTGATGAATTCCATTAAACCAATATACATTCGATTAAAACAATGATTCAATTCACAAACACCTTAGAAGACAGAATACAAAATTTCCAATAAAATTCTACAACAGGTTTTCAAACCCTACCTCAAAATAATAGCTAAAATCTGACACAACTATGAATGCATGTGAATCCAAGCTCTTCGAAACTTTCAACAATTCTTTTGCTCCAATTCCAAATTTTGATCCCCAAAACCTGTGTGTGAAATGATGAACAAATAAACTTATAATATAGAGCCATAACTTCTCTTTAGGGTTTCCATCTCTAAAAGCCCTAAAATATAACATCTTTATTTAATTATCTCATTCATGCATATTTACTCACTCTTTGATTTAAAATATTCTTTTTATTTTATTGCTCAATTTATTATTTAATGCACACACGTTAAAAACAGTTATTTATTATTTTAATCAATAAAGATAATTAAAGTGCATTCTTTAAATGCAACTCTAATTAAATCAATATTACTAAATATTTATACTAAGACAACATTTAATATTTACTATTTAATATTTAAATTCTTTTACATTTAATTTCCCAAATTAGGACATTAAATTAAATATTTTAATTTAGCAAAATATTCCAATAAATGAAATATCATCTTATTTTAATTTTTTTTTCTTTTCTGTTTTTAATTAAATAACATTTAATAATCCAAATATCAATGATTAATCCAAAGATCATAAATAAGAATTCTACCAAGCAAAACATAGGGTCGAACCACATGAAATGCATAAGGAAAATCAACCAAAGCGAAAATCAAACCACATGTGCGCAAAAGGACTCCCATGTTTAAAGAGGGTAGCCAATCAATTACAAGTATTTAGGCTATAGTTAGGGATTAGACTTGATCATTATCTTCCCATTCTTGCCATTGAGTTATTGCAATAGGGCACACTCATCTTGGCAATTCAGGGAAGTCGATGCCTGGTAGCTACATCCTGCATAAAAGACGTGCATGTACATGTGCACACACACACACACACACACACACACACGTATAAACTAAACATGCAATGGCAGGGAGTGGTACATCGTGTAGATCTTGAGTAGCGGGTGACTATGACTCCCTCCCTTAACCACATCAGACACGTAAGACATAAAAGTAAAACATATACTCACACGATATACATGCAAGTATGGGGTAAATACCATAATAAATCACAACTCAAATCATCAAATTCTCACATATAACAATGCATCACTATGAATATAAAATAATCATCGTTTGGAAACCTATAATATGACATTATCATGAGAGCAATCACATTTACTAAGAATCATTAAAGAATTATTAATGCGCTAAACATAATCATCAATCAACATGTGAAATATAATAAACTAAGTAACCATCTTTGATATATATGTAATTGAAGTCATGAAATAATGCCATGTAACTATAAATAATTTTTTTCTTCTGAAACATGAAATAGGCCTAAAAGAGTTTGGCAAACTGAACATAAAAGAAACATAAGGGTGGGGATTACATCCACCCCACTAGAATCAGGCTTACTCTTGGAAGCCTATTACTATGACTAGGGAAACTAAAAGTCAAAGCGTACTATCCACAATGTCATACAAAAGGGCCATTTAAGAAACTAATACAAAAAAGTTATACACTTTAAGTCGCTAAGAACAATATGATTATAGTTTAAGAATAAATTGAAAACCATATTGATCCAACATTCATCTCTTTATAAATTACTGAAATAAATAGATCTATACCTAGAAGTCATCTCTCCTACAACACCCAAGCACAAGACTCCATCTCAGAATCCATTAGAAAACATAAGAGTACAACATATAGGCATAAAGCAATAATCTAGAACAAAAGTGTTATGAGTTTTCAAGTTTCATGTTCATAAAATTCTATAGTTTCAAAGTTTCTTGTTCAATTGTTTGGATACAAGTTTTGATTTCAACATATGCTTGTTGTTTAATCATGTTACACATTTACTAATTGTTCAAGTGATGGCGCACAATATAGCTAGGGTTCCCAATGTTGAAACTCGAGCTCTAATAGCAGAAGTAACGCCCCACTCGGGAACCTAAGAGAAATAACCTAACATGATTCAATATTTACTGAACTTTGTTCTTTTAAAGTTTAAACAATACAAGATAGAAATTTAGAAGCAATATTCACATACACATCAAGTACGCACTACTGACCCTATGGCAAGACATATTGTCAATTAATGAAAAACCACTTAAGAATCCAAGAAGGTTGGTTAATACCACAACTAAGCTTTCCATCAGTAAGGATATTTCAGTGTATCTTGAGTGGATGAAGGATATACTATTTTAACCAAGATCACAATATTAAATTGAGTCATTCAGTGTTATTAGTGGAAACCTAGTTCCTAGTGTGAACCAAGTTCATAGTGTTAGCCAATCTCTCTATGCGAACCGAGCTACCAGTTTCAAGTTAGTATGCTCTAGTGTCACCCAAGTTCTAAAGTGTTTCCCGATCATCTAGTGCTAGCCGAGTACCATAGTATTAGCCAAGCTAATTGCATTGCTCGAGTATCAACAATTTACTAAAATGTATAGTGTTTCTCGAGCATCAACATTTGGCTAACTTGAAGGTATATTTTGGAAATTATGAAGATATCTATTGTGTGAGCCGACTTGGTATAAAGTTATTGACTGATGGGTATATAAGGAAGATAAATTCATTTTTCTAAGTGTGTCAAGTAGTAATAAGATGTAATTTGAAGACAAGAAGCAAATATGAAGCAGATCGAGTAAGCATGCTATAAAGCAGTATAGAGGAAAAAGTAGAGACTTATCCATCACAATAAGTTGATCATATTATTCAAAGGATCTACATCAGCAAAAGAAGTTGAAAAGCAGAGATCAACTTACTGATTCATCCTAATAGGTGCATCAGTCAAATCCTCTAACTAGGTGGATCTAACAGTCCTTTGCTAAATTTCTTAACAGAGCACATACATCATTGTATTGTAAAATCCTTTCACAAGGTGGACCTAACAGTCCTTCATACTCCTAATAGAGTAAATCACCAGAAGTGATCAATTGTAAGCCCTAACATGCCAACTTTATTACTATAGTAGTGAAGCATTGTGGGTGTAATCCCACCCCAATTTTACCTTCTCATTGAAGGGTTTTTGGGTTACCACATCTTGTGTCAAAGTGTAATGGTGTGTTGTAATACTTTAGAATAATTGAGGGGGTGGGGGTGGTGAATCAGTTATCCAAGGTCCAAATGTCCAGATAAAACTTTTCAATACTTAAGAAACTTATATCTATATATATCCTTATCATGTATCATGCATGCATCTAACATGCTGCTAATTTTCACTCTTCTAAAGTGATACCCTATGAAAGACCAACCTTGTTAAAGGTTACAATACACAATGTTAAATGTGACATGGTTAAAAGATTTCAATCACATTGTTAGGAGTGAGCCTTGTTAGAGGAATTTAGAACATTCCATTAGAATGTCACCCGATTAAAGGATTTACAAATGATTGTTAGGTCAACCTTAATCCAAAAGATTTATCTTATAATGGTTAGAATTAATATTCAAGACTTGATCTAATAACAAATCACAACTCACTTGCAGATTACAGATCTCTGGTTTAGTCCTCCATTCTGCTTGGCATTCATACTCTTCATCTCCGACAACTTGTTCATCCTTCAAGCATTCATCCCTCTTAAGCCTTCTTTCTTTGTATGCCAACTGTAGACTCTTCTATTCAGCCACCATATGAAGCAACACTCTAGACTTCTTGTCTTCCTTAGGTTCTTGCACGTGCCAACTATTGCTTCTAGCCTTATATCCCCTTATAAAGAGAATTATGATATTTTTCCACTTAATCACAATCGTCCATCTTAGGGTTAGGTTGGATTCATCAAATCCTCCCTCTTTCCATTTTCTTCCCTCTAGAAATTTCTTCTACAATCCTCTTTGAATTCACCTCAAAATGGTTTATCTTGAATTTTGTGCCTCCATCTCATCAAGCTTATCTTCCACACAGTTCACACAATTAAAGAAACCAACTTTGTTATCTTAGATTCAGTGAATCTTTGATCAAACTCTTATTGTTGTCACTCGACAATAGCTAGTTTCTGATGTTTGACACACATTGGGTTGCTCAACATCCATTAAAATTTACTTAGCACATACTATTTTTTTACCGTCACTCGACACATACTAAATTTACTTAGCATACACTATTTCTTCACTTTGCTTGGCACTAAATGATTTTATGCTCAGTTTAAACTAACATCGCTCAGCTCCAACGAATCATTCGGTTAAGCTTAGCAGACACATTTTGTATTCCTTGTTCTTCTAGACTTAGCTAGTGCACCCATCAATTCCAACCTTAAGTAGATAAATAATACATCATATCATCCATGTCTTACTTGGTCTTAGTGTTCCTTTTATACACCATATAAATCAACCTTTCTCTAGGTACTCTTGTTATCCTTCCTTTTCAAATCCTCTTCATCAATCAAACAAATGATAGCATTCAAACCAAAAAAGAAATTGTTTCACTAGCAAGTAGAAAATTTGACATAATTGATAAAATAATGATTGTTCTATGATAGGTTGAATACTTCAAATAATCTATTTTCAACAATCTTTCTCTTTGGCATTGATGGCAAACAGATACCAACAACAATACCAAAAAGAAAATTAATACCTTGTATTAAAATTTCCCCCTCTATCATTATGTGTCCTTCTATGTAGGGTAATGTGAAGTTTGTCAATCTCCTTCAATGTATCTCTCTTATATCTCCCTCTTTCTAAATTCCTTTCATATCCTCAGTGTCTATCTCTCCTCTTTTCAGGTATCTCTCTCTGTAGATTTTCCATGTAGATTTCTCTATCTCTCTAATCTATTTGTCTCTTTAGGTTATCTCTCCCTCTTTCAATGCATATCTCCCTCTTTGTTAATAATGCCAAAGACGTCATCTCAACACACAAATCTTATCAATTCAGTTTATCCCTCTATCACCTTACTTGTGACTGATTTTTTGTTCTAGCTCCTTGATTACTTTAGGTAGCTCCTAAAGTAAGATCCACTATACCAAATTTTAAAATATGACATTCAACTCTGTTTGATGCAGCACACTAATCTTTCTTCTTAAGTAGCTTTGGATAGGGGTATCACCCCTAGCTTACCTCTTCGATACTCATGAGCATCCTTAGGTAAGGCTTTTGTGAATATATCTGTTAGAATTGCTTTAGAATAACTAAGAAGGGGTGGGGGGTGAATCAATTATTCAAGGTCCAAATGTCTTATTCAAACTTTTCACTAAGTGTAGTGAACCCATTCAACCATTCATTCATCCAAACTTTAACTTATCTAATCAACAAGTTACTGTAAATCAACATGCAAGTATAACACATAAGAAATCAACACATGACACAGTGATTTACGTGGAAACCCAATTTTGGAAAAACCACCAGTAACATGCTACTCAATTCTCACCCTTCTGAAGTGATGCCTTGTAAAAGGCCTACCCTGTTAAAGGCTTACAACATATTGTTAAATGTGGCCTTGTTAGAGGATTTAACCACCCTGTTAGAAGTGGGCCTGATTAAAGGACTTTAGAACATTCACTTGAAATGCCACCTTGTTAAAGGATTTACAAATGGCTATTAGGCCAACCTAAGTTCATAGGATTTTCATATCTAATACAATTGCTAGAGAGTATTAGAAAATCTTGACCTAACTACAACATACAACTTATCTTGCAGATCTCAGATCACTTCTTAGCTCATACCCTTGCCTGGCCTTCAATCTCTGCAACTCTTGACAACTTTCCCTCCTTTCAAGCTTTGTCTCCTTGAGTTTCCATACTCAATGTACTAGTGCAATCATCTCTTCATAACCACTCATAGAAGTAGAGCCTCTGTGCTCTTCCTTCTCCTAGATGTCTCCTCCTTGATAGCCTTCTAACTACTTTGCGAATTTGGCTCTTTAGCAGCAACAGTATCAACAACTCTTTTCTTCTTGGTCTATGACTTCTAAAATAGAAGTCTTGGAGTACCATTTTCCACTCGATTATTCCATTTTTCAATTTCAATTCACATGGATTAGGTAGGATTCATTGCATCTAACCGATATTATGTTTCCTCTAGAAAATTCTTAAATAATCCTTTAGAATTCGCCCAAAAATGGTTTGTATAGGATTTTGTTCCACCAAATCATCATTCTTATCCTCCAACTCATTCACAAAATTCAATGTAACCACTACGTCGGCTTAGATTTGGCGAATCTTTATCATTTGAAATAATGCAACAGCTCAGCACTATTGAAATACTGATGTTTGGCACACACTGTGTTACTCGGCATCAATTGTATTTTTCTTGATGCTCGACACCTAAAGATCACTCGGCACCAACTAAATTTTTTTTGATGCTCAACACCTGATCTTTACTCGACACATGAAGATCACTTGACACACACTAGAAATGTCTGTTACTCGACATCTACTGAAAATTCACTCAGCTTCAACTAACTTGCTTGGCACTCACTTATGATTTTAGTTTAAGCTTTGCGATCAACCTTGTTACAACTTCTTCCTCCAATAATTCTAAGTGTGTCCAACCTCTATATCTTTGAGTATGTCATCAATACATTACTTAACCATTGTCTTAACTGATCCTTGCACTTCATTACAACATCATAACTCAACCTTTCCCTTAGGTTCTCTTGTTACATCTTGTTGATCAAATCCTCTTCATCAATCAACTAAGTGATAGTACTTGGATCTTATAAGAAAATATCATCCCTACAAATAGCAGGTTTGACATCAATGACAAAACAATGATTGAAAACATTCTTTTACAATAATCTCCCTCTTTGATCTTCAATAACAATGAGCTTTTCAATCAGATTTCCAACAATCTCCCTCTTTGACATTGATGGCAAACCAAACCGATCAACCATCAGACTAAAATATTCAACCACAACAAGCTTACTAGGTTAGAACAATAAGTCAAATGCCAAAAAGTAAATTGTAACATCACATCTCCTTGTACTATTATGATTGCTTCATTTCAGCTTCTCCCTCTTTGTTGTTGTATCCTTGTTCTTTGTCTTTCTCCCTCTGTATTGCTCATCTTCTGTTGTTCTGATCAACCTTAAACATCTTTTACCTCATACTATTGATCAATTGTCTATTTCTCCCTCTTTGAGAACAATGCCAAAGACATATCATCATCTTAATATGTAGATGTAGCTCTTATAGGTTCATTCAATTTCTCCCTCTGTCACCTTGCTTGTGACTGATTTGGAATTTCAACACGTCTACTACTTTAGGCATGGATCCCAAAGTAAACATCCTCTGCATCAATGTATAAAATCTTCAACATTTAGCTTATTTGATGCAGGGCATACTTGCTTTTTGGTTCAAGTAACCTTAGCTAGGGGTATCACCCCTAACTTACCTCTAAGATACTTAAAAACATCTTTTGGTAGTGCTTTTGTGAAGATATTAGCAATTTGTTCCTTTGAGCTAACATATTCCATCTTCACTTGTTTGTCTTCCACCAACTCTCTTACATAGTGATACTTGATAGCAATATGCTTGGTTTTAGCATGCATTACTAGATTCTTTGATATATTGATAGCACTTGTATTATCACAATAAAGTATCATAGTCTCATTTAATTATTCCTTCATACCTTGCAGCAAATGTTTGATCCATACAATATTGGTGCAGTTTATAGCAGCTGCCACATATTCAGCTTCAGCAATAGACTGTGAGGTACAACTTTGCTTTTTGCTTGTCCATGTAATCACCCTTTTTCCTAAGAAAAGTGCTCCTCCATTGGTTCTTTTTCCATCATCAATGTTACCTCCCCAATCTACATCAGTGTAGGTTTTCAGTTCAAACTTCTCATTCCTCTTGTAGTATAAACCAAAGTCATCAGTTCCTTTCAAGTATCTCAATATTCTCTTCACTGCGATTAAGTGATTTTCTCTAGGATTTGAAAAAAATCTTGCTACTATTCCAACAAATAATACAATGTCTAGTCTACTATGTTCAACATATTGTAGCTTGCCAATCATTGACCTATATAATGTTTGATTTACTTCAGTAGACTCATCATTCTTAGATAGTTTATGGCCTGTTGCCAAAGGTGTGCTGATTGGTTTTGAGTCTTCTAGCCCAAATGTTTTGAGTACTTCCTTGATGTATTTGGATTGGGTCACAAATATGCCATACTTCAATTGATGTACTTGTAATCTAATAAGAATTTGATTTCTCTAAACATTGACATCTCAAATTCATGCTTCATTTGATCAGCAAAATCTTTACATAAAACATCTTTTCCTCCAAATATTATATGATCAACAAAGATTTCTGATATCAAAATGTCTTTTCCTTCCTCAGCTTTGATGTACAAGTTGCTGTTGTCATATGTTCTTTCAAATCCTGTTTTCACAAGATATTTATGCAACCTCTCATACCATGCTCTAGGTGCTTGCTTCAATCCATAAAGTGCTTTGTGTAGCTTGCAGACCATGTCCTTGTTCTTCTCATCAAAAAATTCATTTGGTTGTTCTATGTAGACTTTCTCTTCTAGTATACCATTCAGAAAAGAAAACTTCACATCCATTTGGTAGACTTTAAAACCTTTGTATGCAACATATGCAAGTAATGTTCTTACTCCTTCCATTCTTGCAATAGGGGAAAATGTCTCTCCATAATCCAGTCCTTCTTCTTGTGCATAGCCTTTGCAAACTAATTTGAGTTTGTTTCTTGTTATCTCACCATTCTCATCAAGTTTGTTTCTAAACACCCATTTTGTACCAATCACATTCTTATCAGCTAGTCTAGGAACTAGAGACCATGTTTTGTTCTTCTCAATCTGATCTATCTCTTCTTTCATGGCTTTATAGTAGTCATCATCTTGTAGTGCATCTTTTACTATTTTGGGTTCAACCTTGCTTAGCATACATGATTCATTCCTGAGCCTATTCCTTGTCATTGGCCTTGCATCCTTATCACCAATGATTTGATCTACAGGGTGATGTCTTCTTACATACTTGGCCAATCTGGGTTCAGTCCTTCTTTCCATGTTTGATCCTTCAGCTTTAGAGTCATTTCATTCTTCTTCATATAAAATTTCATCATTCCTTTCTTGCATACTATTTTCATAATCAGAATGTGCATTTTTTACATTCTGTAGCTCGGCTTTTGAATGTAGCTCGACACTCGACAAATACTAAAGTTTGTTGCTGATTCCCAACTTGATTTGTAGCATTGTCTTCAACTGTCATTCCTTTATAGAAGTACACAAAGGATCTATAATTCTCTGTTTTCTTTGACTCATCAACTTGAACTTCTGCATGCTCATCAAAATTTACATTTGCACTCTCCACAACTTTGTTAGTGTTAGTATTCAAACACTTATAAGCCTTACTTCTAGTGGAGTATCCAAGGAATATGCCTTCATCACTTTTTGCATCAAACTTTCCATTTCTAGTATCTTTTAAAATATAACATTTACAACCAAATACTTTGAAATGTTTAACATTAGGTGAATGACCATACCATAATTCAAAAGGTGTTGCATTTGTACCTTTCTTGACTTGAACTCTATTTAGTGTGTAGACTGCAGTACTTACAGCTTCTCTCCAGTACTTTAGTGCAACATTTTTCTCCATCATCAAGGTTCTAGCATAGTCAATCACTGACCTATTCCTCCTTTCAACAATATCATTCTGTGGCGGAGTTCTTGGTGCTGATATTTTCCTTTTGATACCTTTGTCATTGCAGAATATTTCAAACTCTCTTGATGTGAACTCACCTCCTCTGTTTGACCTTAGGCATTTCAGGTTCTTTCTTGTTTCCTTCTCAAATCTAGCCAAATACCACTTTAACATTTGGAATGTATTAGATTTTTTCTTTAAGAACATAGTAGTCATCATCCTGGAATAGTCATCTACAAATAACATTATGTATCTGTCTGCTAAGTAGCTTTGCACTTCTATTGGGCCACATAAGTCTGTATGGACTAACTCTAGTACTTCATTGGAAGTGTATGTTTTACTTTTGAAACTAGACTTAGTCATCTTTCCTAGTTGACATTGTTTGCACATTGTATTTTTAGGTTTCTTCAACTTGGGCAACCCTCTAACTTTCTTTTTCTTGCTGATACTAATCAGATTATCAAAGTTAACATGACACAACCTTTTATGCCACAACCACACATCATCAAGTCTAATAACAAGACATGTTGCATCTTCCATATCTAGGTAAAACATATTACTCCTAGTTTGTTCACCATTTCCTATCATATTTCCATCAGTGTCATAGATCTTGACAGTTTTGTTTCCAAATTCAACTTTGCAACCTACATTGCCTAACTATGATACACTCAACAAGTTGTAGTTCAATCCTTCAACATAGTATGCATCATCACATGAAATTTTCTTTGTAGGTTTGATAGAGCCTTTTCCTTTGATTTGATATGGAGCATCATTACCAAATCTAACACTATTTCCATCATATTGAGTAAAGTAATGAACTTACTATTATCTCCTGTCATGTGATGTGAGCATCCACTGTCTATGATCCACTTGTCATTCTTGTTTACATAGGTAACTAATGTTGTTGCTTCATCTTCATCTCTATCTTATGACCTACTTTATTTCAGTTGAAACATATGATAGGGAGCTTACCTTTGAATTTGCTTTTACCTCTATGGAATTTCCTAGCCAGTATTGCTTCTAATTGTTCCACATCTTCCTCATCTATGCTGCCATCACTGGATTTATGTTTTCCTTTTCTTCTTTTCTTGCTTGATGTGTCCTCCTTATTATCTTTTATTGTCATCTTGGCCTTGAAAGCAAATTCAAAGTTCTCAGGTCTGTAGTTGAAAAAATTGGATAGCTCAAATGCAGTAAGTCTTCCCACTATTCTTTCAAAGGTTAGTGTGTTCCCTTGTACACACCTTAGCTCTTGAATGACTGAAACTCTTATAGCATAGATAGGGAGCAGAGTTCTTAAGTATTTGTTGATAGTTGTTTCTTCTTCCAATTGTCCACCTAGACTTCTTATTGCACTCACCACTTCTTTCATTCTTGCAACATACTGAGCAACATTTTCACCTTCTTCCATCTTCATGTCATCAAACTTTCCTCTTAGACTTTCTATCTTTTCTCTCTAGACATTCTGATCTCCTCCATAGATTTCTAATAAGGTTTTCCACATCTTGAATGTAGTGTCACAATCTTTGATGTCAGCATATTCTGCATAGTTAAGTGTAGAGGCAATCTCCAACATTGCTTGATTGTGCTCCTTATTTTTGTTCAAATCATTTGCAGTAAGAGGTCCTGCTGGAGTTACATGTTCTATTCCAATTGAGGTTTGTGCATAGTCACCTATAGATCCAAGGTGCAATTTCATCAGACTCTACCATGCAAAAAAGTTGTCTTTGTTGAGCTTGAGAACTTCTCTCTTAGACATCTTGATCTTCTTGCTTCTAGTACCTTGAAACTAAATCAATAGATTGCTCTGATACCAATTGTTAGAATTTATTTAGAATAATTGAGAGGGGGGGTGAATCAGTTATTCAAGGTGTACATGTTCTATTCAAAATTTTCACTAAATGTAGTGAACCCATTCAACCATTCATTCATCCAATCTTTAACTTATCTAATCAACAAGTTACTGTAAATCAACATGCAAGTATAACACATAAGAAATCAACACATGACACAATGATTTATGTGGAAACCCAATTTGGGAAAAACCACTAGTAACATGCTACTCAATTCTCACCCTTCTGAAGTGATGCCTTGTGAAAGGCCTGTCCTGTTAAAGGCTTACAACACACTGTTAAATGTGACCTTGTTAGATAATTTAACCACCCTATTAGAAGTGAGCTTGGTTAAAGGAATTTAGAACATTCACTTGGAATGCCACCTTGTTAAAGGATTTACAAAGTGTTGTTAGGCCAACCTAAGTTCATAGGATTTTCAGATCTAATATAATTACTAGAGAGTATTAGAAAATCTTGACCTGACTACAACATACAACTTATCTTGCAGATTTTAGATCACTTCTTAGATCATACCCTTGCCTGGCCTTCAATCTTTGCAACTCTTGACAACTTGCCCTTCTTTTAAGCTTTGTCTCCTTGAGTCTCCATACTCAATGTACCAATGCAATCATCTCTTCATAACCACTCGTAGAAGCAGAGCCTCTGTGCTCTTCCTTCTCCTAGATGTCTCCTCCTTGACACCCTTCTAACTGCTTCACAGATTTGGCTCTTCACCAACAATAGTATCAATAACTCTTTTCTTTCTGGTCTATGACTTCTTAAATAGAAGTCTTGGAGTACCATTTCTCACTCAATTCTTCCATTTTTCATTCAATTTGCATGGATTAGGTAGGATTCATTGCATCTAACCCATATTCTCTTTCCTCTAGAAACTTCTTGAATAATCCTTTAGAATTCGCCCAAAAATGGTTTACATAGGATTTTGTTCCACCAACTCATCATCCTTATACTCCAACTCATTCACAAAATTCAATGTAACCACTATGTTGGCTTAGATTTGGTGAATCTTCATCATTTGAAATAATGCAGCAACTTGACACTATTGAAATACTGATGCTTGGCACACATTGTGTTACTCGGCATCAACTATGTGTTTCCTGATGCTCGACACCTGAAGATCACTCGGCAGCAACTGAATTTTTTTTAATTCTTGGCACTTGATCTTTACTCAGCACATGAAGATCACTCGACACACACTAGAAATGTCTGTTACTTGGCTTCTACTAAAAATTTGCTTGGCTTCAACTATATTGCTTGGCACTCACTTATGATTTTAGTTTAAGTTTTGCGATCAACCTCATTACAACTTCTTCCTCCAATAATTCTAAGTGTGACCAATCTCTGTATCTTTGAGTATGTCATCAATACATTACTTAACCATTGTCTTAACTGATCCTTGCACTTCATTACAACATCATAACTCAACCTTTCCCTTAGGTGCTCTTGTTGCATCTTGCTGATCAAATCCTCTTCATCAATCAACTAAGTGATAGTACTTGGATCTTATAAGCAAATATCATCCCTACAAATAGCAAGTTTGACATCAATGGCAAAACAATGATTGAAAACATTCTTTTACAACAATCTCCCTCTTTGATCTTCAACAACAATGATCTTTTCAATTAGATTTCCAACAATATCAACTATCTGTTCTTTTGTATTCACATATTCCATTTTCACTTCCTTATCTTGAACCAATTCTCTCAAGTAATAATTCTTGATTGTAATATGCTTTGTCTTTGTATGCATCACAGGGTTATTAGATATGTTTATAACACTTGTATTGTCATAGTTGAGTATCACAGGTTCAATAATTTCTTCCTTCATTCCTTTGAGTAACTATTTGATCCATACCACATTATACAATTCACTGTAGCAACCACATATTCAACTTCAATAGTAGATTGTGATATACAATTTTTCTTCTTACTAGTCCATAAGACTAATCTTTTTCCTAAGAAAAATGATCCACCATTTGTACTTTTTCTATCATCAATATTTCTAGCCCAATAAACATCTATATATGCTCTCAATTCAAACATATCATTTTTCTTGTAGTATAGACCATAGTATTTTGTTCCTTCCAGATGGCTCATAATCCTTTTGACTAACATCAAATAATTCTCCTTAGGATTTGTAGAAAATCTAGCAATAATCCTAACAGCTAGTGCAATATTAGGTCTGCTATGAACTACATATTGCAATTTGCCAATCATAGATCTTTACAATGTTTGATTTACTTAAGTAGAATCATCAGTCTTTGATAGTTTATGTCCTCTGACCATAGGAGTACTAACAGGTTTTGAATCTCCATATCAAAAAAATTCAAAAATACCTTCACATACTTGGATTGAGTGATGTAAATATCATACTTCATTTGATATACTTGCAAACCAACAAAGAATTTCATCTCTCCAAACATGGACATCTCAAATTCTTTCATCATCTCATCAACAAATATCTTACAAAATGCATTTTGTCCTCCAAATATGATATCAACAAAAATTTTAGCTAGTAAAATACCTTTACCTCCTTCAGTCTTCAAGTATAGATTATTGTTGTTATCAGTCTTCTCAAAACCAATCTTTACAAGATAATTGTGAAGCCTCTCATACCATGTTCTTGGAGCTTGCTTCAAACCATATAAAGCTTTGTGTAATCTACATACCATGTTCTTGTTGTTTGGATCAACAAATCCTTCAGGCAATTCAATGTAAACTTTCTCTTCTAGTATGCCATTCATAAATGTAGATTTAACATCCATTTGATAAACTTTGAAACCTTTGTATTAGAGTAAGAAAACAAAGTTCTTAATCCTTCCAATCTAGCAATAGGGGCAAATGTTTCTCCATAGTCAATTCCTTCTTCTTGAGCACACCCTTGCAAACTAATCTTTCCTTATTCCTCATGATGACTTCACCATTCTCATCCAGTTTGTTTCTGTATACCCACTTAGTTCTAATTACATTCTTGTTCTCTAGTCTGGGTACAAGTGACCAGGTTTTGTTCTACTCAATTTGATCAATCTCTTCTTTCATAGTTTGAATCTAATCATCATTTTCCAATGCATCCTTCACTAACTTAGGCTGATGCATGCTTAACAAACATGTATCGCTACTCAACTTGTTCCTTGTCATAGGTTTGGCTTCTTTGTCTCCAATAATTTGTTCAACATGGTGATGTCTTCTGACATACTTTGACAATCTTGGTTCTACTCTTCTTTCTACAATGGATCTTTCAACTTCAGAATCATTGTGCACTTCTCTATCAGGTAACTCATCATTCCTTTCATGTACACTAATGTCAGTATCAAAATATACCTGGCTTCTAACTACAACTAGACTCCTAAATGCAACTCGACATTCATTATATGTGACTCGACAATCACTGATACTTGCTACTATTGATTTATAACTTGGTTCACAAATTCATCATCACTCATTGTCTTCATAGAAGTATACAAAAGTTTTGTAGTTTTCAAGTTCCTTTTTAGGTTCAACTTCATGTACCTCTATATATTCATCAAACTTCACATTTTCACTTTCCACAACTTTGTTAGTGTTTGTATTTAAACACTTATAAGCTTTACTTCTTGTGGAATAGCCTAGGAATATACCTTCTTCAATTTTAACATCAACTTTTCCATTTCTATTGTCCTTAAGAATGTAACACTTGCTTCTAAATACCTTAATATACTTTACATTGGGTGAGTATCCATACCATAGTTCAAAAGGTGTGGAATTTGTACCTTTCTTGACTTGTACTATGTTCAAGGTATAGACAGCTATACTAACAACTTCTCTCTAGTATTTCAAAGCAACATTCTTGTCCATCATCACTATTCTAGCACAGTCCATTACAACTCTATTCTTCCTTTTAGCAATCCAATTTTGTGGAGGGGTCCTAAGTGCAAAATTTTGTCTCTTAATTCCATTATCATTATAGAATATCTCAAACTTATTTGATGTAAATTCTCCACCTCTGTTAGATCTCAGACATTTCAAGCTCTTGCTAGTTTCTTTTTCAACTCTTGCTAGATACCATTTAAACTTTTGAAATGCATTTTGTTTCAAAAACATAATTGTCATCATCATAGAATAATCATCAACAAATAGGATGATGTACTTGTCACCTTTGTAGATTTGCACATTAATTGGTCCACATAAATAAGTATGAACTAATTCCATAATTTGTTTTGAAGAGTGAGTCTTACTCTTAAAACTAAATTTTTCCATTTTGCCTAACTAACATTGTTTGCAAATTACATTATCTGGTTTCTTCAGTTTTGGCAAACCTCTGACTCTCTTCATCTTACTAACACTAACCAAATTATCAAAATTTACATGACATTTTATTTTGTTCCATAGTCACACATCATCAAATTGCACAACAAGACAAGTAGCATCATTCATGTCAAGATAAAATATATTACCTCTAGTCTGATTACCATTTCCAATTAGTTCTCCATTAGCATCATAGATCTTATATTTTTTGTTTCCAAATTCAACCTTACATCCATCACTATTCAGTTGTGACACACTTAATAGATTAAAGTTAGGTCCTTTTACATAGTAAGCATTGTCACATATGATATTATCTGTCAATTTTATTGATCATTTTCCTTTTATCAGACATGGTGCATCATTATAGAATTTAACACTATTTCCATCATAATGTACAAGAGAATGGAACTTACTTTTATCTCCAGTCATGTGGTTAGAACAACCACTGTCAATGATCCATCTATCACTCTTGTTCACATGAGACACCAATGCAATTGTCTCATCTTCATCAGAATCGTCCTTCATTGCAACATAGACAACTTCATCATCATGGTTATCAAATTCTTCATTTGATTTCTCTTCAGCAATGTAGTAGACCTTGTATAATCTTTATTGTTCTCATCTCTTTTATCTCTAAATTTTTCTCCACTTCTATTGTTCTTCTTCTTAGGACACCTTGCAACAATATGACCAACCCCATTACAATTGAAACATATAATAGGTAACTTACCTTTGTATTTTTCTTTGCCTCTATGAAATCTCCTAGCAAGCAATGCTTCAAGCTCTTCTATATCATCTTCATCTGTATCACTGTCACTAGAAACATGTTTGAACTTTTTCTTTTTCTTTTCTTTAGGCTCTTTTAGTGACAATTTAGCTTTGAAAGCAGATTCAACATTTTCAGTTTTGAATTTATCAAAATTAGAGAGTTCAAAGGTAGTGTGTCTACCCATTAGTCCTTTAAGGGTCAGATCATTACTAGGTGTACATCTTAGTTCTTGTATGGAAGAGACTCTAATAGCATAGATATGCAACATGGTTCTCAATACTTTGCTGATCATAGTCTCATCTTCAATAATACCAATTTCTCCTTTGATAGCATTAACAAATTCTTTTACGCTGGCATAATACTAAACTATATTCTCACCTTCTTGCATTCTCATTCCATCAAACTTACCTCTGAGACTTTCAAATTTGGCTCTTAGCACATTTTTATCTCCTCCATAGATCTTTTCTATAGAATCCCACATCTTCTTAGTAGAATCACAGTATCTTAGGGAAGATGCAATTTCCAACATTGCTTGATTGTGTTCTTTCTTCTTTTTTAGATCATCAGTAGTAGGGGCTCTAGTAGGATCAACATTTTCAGTGGTAATGGTAGATTGTGCATAGTCTCCAAGTCCTCCTAGATGTAGCTTCATCAAACTCTTCCACATAGAAAATTTTTCCTTGTTAAGCTTGGGTACCTCTCTTTTGGACATCTTGATCTTTAGCTTCTAGTACCTTCAAACTGCTCCTCACAAGCACCAATGCTCTGATACCAATTGTTGGAATATATTAGAATAACTAAGATGGGGGGTGAATCTATTATCCAAGGTCCAAATATCAAGATAAAACTTTTTAGCACTTAACAAACTCATATCCACATATATCCTTATCATTGATCATGCATGCATATAATAATTCCATGACTTAGTAGGTCATCATCCTAGGTTAGAATCACTTTGAAAAAATGTACACATTAAACACCAAAAAATCATTCACACATTTTGACACAAGGATTTTACGTGGAAACTCAATTTGGGAAAAACCACCAGTAACGTGCCACTAATTTTTACTCTTCTGAAGTGATGCGCTGTGAAAGGCTCACCCTATAAAAGGTTACAATACACACTATTAAATATGACCTAGTTAAAAGGATTTCAATCACTCTATTAGGAGTGACCCTTGTTAGAAGACTTTAGAACATTCTATTAGAATGTCACCCGATTAAAGGATTTACAAATGATTGTAAGGTCAACCTTAATCCAAAGGATTTATCCTAAACTGATACAATGATTAGAAAGTAACAATAGGACTTGATCTGATAACAAATCACAACTCACTTACAGATTAGAGATCTCTGGTTCAATCCTCCATTCTGCTTGACATTCATACTCTTCATCTCTGACAACTTGTTCACCCTTCAAGCATTCATCCCTCTTAAGCCTTCTTTCTTTGTATGCCAACTGCAAACTCTTCTATTCGATCACCATATGAAGCAACACCCTAGACTTCTTGTCTTCCTTAGGTTCTCGCACATGCTAACTATTGCTTATGGCCTTGTATCCCCTTATAAAGAGAATTATGATATTTTTCTACTTAATCACAATCATCCATCTTAGGGTTAGGTTAGGTTCATCGAATTCTCCCTCTTTCCATTTTGTTCCCTCTAGAAACTTCTTCTACAATCCTCTTTGAATTCACCTCAAAATGGTTTATCTTGAATTTTGTGCCTCCACCTCATCAAGCTTATCTTCCACATGCTTCACACAATTCAAGAAATCAAGTTTGTCAGCTTAGATTCAATGAATCTTTGGTGAAGTTCTTATTGCTGTCACTCAACAATAACTAGCTTCTGATGCTCGACACACACTGGGTTGCTTGACATCCACTAAAATTTACTCGTCACATACTACCTTTTTACTATCACTCGAAAAATACTAAATTTACTTGGCATACACTATTTCTTCACTTTGCTTGGCACTAACTAATTTTATGCTCGATTTAAACTAACATCACTCGGCTCCAACTGATCACTCGATCAAACTTAACAGACACATTTTGTATTCCTTGTTCTTCTAGACTTAGCTAGTGCACCCATCAATTCTAGCCTGAAGTAGATAAATAACACATCATATCATCCATGTCTTACTTGGTCTTAGTGCTGCTTTTACACACCATATAACTTAACCTTTCTCTAGGTACTCTTGCTATCCTTCCTTTTCAAATCCTCTTCATCATTCAAACAAATGATAGCATTCAGAACAAAAAAGTAATTGTCTCACCGGCAAGTAGTAGGTTTGACATCATTGACAAAATAATGATTGTTCCATAATAGGTTCCTTACTTCAAACAATCTATTTTCAACATGGTTTTATTTCTTTATTGATTTAAATTCATGCATGAAAGTAGATTAGATAATCTAAAGAAGGAAAGCATAACTAATCTAAGTGTGAAAATTTTAAGTGGTTCCTAATTCACCCCTCCTCTTAGCCACTTGATTGTCATTACATTTCCAAAAATTGGTATTAGAGAAAGGTTCTCCTATCATAGGCTTAGAAGCTTGAGAGTAAATATTTGAGGAAATAGAAGTGTACAAGTTAGAGAAAGCTATTGTGAATGACAAACTTGATCTATACATGGCTATGGAGCAAGTTAAGAAACTCATGGAGCAACTCACTCACTCTCTAAAAAGAAGAAAATAATTGGCTATACAAATGAAGGACAATCTGTACATTGAAGAAAGAATAGAAGATTTATGCAAAGAAAAAATTACAGAAGAAGTAGATGCCACCATAGAAGATCTACTGGTAAGGAATGCTATTCTACAAGAAGAAGTGAGAAAATTGAAAAGAGAATAGGAAAGTCACTCGATCAGGCTATGTGAAGTCATGGAGCTAAAGAACACAAAAATTAATGACATAGAATTGGAAGATGAAGACAAAAGACTGCTTACTACAAGATTAGAAGAAAAGACCTATGAAGTTCAACAACTAACTCAACATCAGGTAGATATAACAGATCAACTAGATGATGCAAACCAAGGATTCACCAATCTGACGATAGAACATGATAGACTCCAAAATGAACTAAGAGACTCCAAAATGAATTAAGAGCTAAACATGAACTAAATGAAAGAAGATTGAGATCACAAGAAAGTGTGAATCAATTGTATGAACATAATCTAAATATACCTAAAGGCATTGCTGGCTTAGGGTATACTAATCAATGAGAATCATTACAAGGAGCACATAAGAACAAAAGGCATACATGCAATAATTGTGGAAAGGTAGGTCATATATCAAATGTTTGTTGGAGCAATGCTATGCAGCCAAAGTTCAAAGTTTATTATTATAATTGCAAAACGTATGGTGACAAGGATAATGAATGCAAAAACTAGATTAAAGTTTGAAGGGAATTGTTTCACATGTCACAAGTAAGGTCACAAATCCTTAGAGTGCAGATCAAATCAATATAATCAACACAATGGAACAAGACAAAGAATATTTATTGATTGTGATTACAACACATGAGGAAGATGCCATAATTGTGGAGAATATGGGGACATTGGAGTAAACTGTGTAAAGACTCACTTTAGGAAAAGAAATAATAATGTAAGATGTTATGTATGCAAAAACATAGGTCATTTGACAAGAAATTGTATGAATAGAGCCACAATTTTTTTTGGTGAAGAAAGCAAAGGAAAATCCAAGGTTGAACAAATCAAGACTTAAATGAATTAGAAATGGGTAAGGAAATCAAAGGAAAGCCCAAGACGAGACAATGAAGCTATCATCATCAAATCCAATGAGTTGGGTGAAGCATCCACATCCAACTAAGCATTCAAGGAGATGACTAGAACTAAGAATTCAAGAAGATCCTACACCAGTTCCAGATATGCAAGAAAGATCAATTCAAATTAGCATATTTAGATGCACTAGGTAAAGCATGGGAGCTATGTTCTAACCGAGTTACAACTTAGTTGTAACTGAGCTGTCTATTATCTTTGAGAAAGATATGTTAGAATTCAGTTATAACCAAGATGTCTGATGATTAGTTCATGCTGAGCTTGTGATTCAAAGACATTACCAAGATGCCTCACCTACCACTATACGATGCGTTAAAGAGGCCCTAATATTTTCATAAAAGGAAAAATTGAGGGTTTATTTCTTACCTGGCATTTAGAACATAAAGTGATCTTGAGCCCTCAAATGATTAAGAGTGAAGTGTTGAAGTGAAAATTTGTATGAAGAGTTATCAATTATTGTGAATTGATCTCTCACTAAGCATTATGGCTTCCAACTCTAGTTCAAAGGCAAAGAAGGGTTCCAAGATTTTTTTGAAGAACACAGTCTGCAAGGCATCAATATTCAAGCTTTACCCGATGATTGCAGAGTAGAAAGTTTCATTGGGAGCACACTCAACTATCCCTCTCAAGGTATTGTTGGTCAATGATAACAGATATTTCTATCAATGTACAATTTAAGAATTAGGATCGTTTGAGATGAATGGAGTGTACAATGCACTATGTGAGAATGAAATTCTGAATGATGAGCATAAACATTTGGAGGTCAAGGGTTTAACACATGCCCTATACATGCCATGTAATTTCCAAGTGAAGTGGATAAGGTATGTACCCATCGGAGTTCATGACATGTCTTTTTGGCTAGAGAAACCCATAAAGATCACCAAGAAGATGGTTCACCAAGTTATGGGCTACCCAATGTTAGATATACCCAAAATAACTAAAATCCTAGCTTTTGGTGAACTTACCAAGAATACCCTAGTAGAATGGGACAACATGGGAATGAAATTGAATGCCACTAACATGGAAGTCAAATTCGAGATTCATTTCATTGCACACAAAATCTATAGTTCAAGAAAGTCGAACAATGTTCCCTGTGAAGTAGTTGATTTGGCATATAAAGTGGTGAAGAACAATCTATCCTTTGAGCTTGCCGAGTTGCAACTAAGCCAACTAGGAAAAAAATGAAGAGCATTTAGGTATCAAAGAAGAATGTGTGTAAGTCTGGATCTCTCCTTGTTTGTTTATTTTTCTATGTGCAAAAGTTCTTTCCATCCAAGGGCAGTGTGCTATGGAGTAAGAATAGATCAGCAATATATTAGATTAATGAGTTCATAGATAAATTGGGAGAATTTTTGTGATGGTATCATGGATGCATACTTTGAGAATTTCAAAGAGAAGATGTATAATAGGTATAGGACACCTCAATAATTGGTTGAACAATATGCACAAGACATTTGTTTCCTAGTTGGTTGTGATAATACTCACATTCAAGAAGTCATACATAGGGTTGCATGGGTAAAAACCTTGGGATATGAAGTAAATATATATGATACCAAGGATATAATAGAGGCTCTTCTAAATGATCCCACTGACCCTAAGACAACATATTTTGGAACATATGATGAAGCTAAGACTAGGATATCTCTAGAGATAGAGATTCCTCAAGTTCTAAAAAGAGGGGAGAAGAGGATGGAAAGTTGAACCATAAAGAAGAAATTGGAAAAGAAAGATGACCCTCTCATGCTCACTGAGGGAAAAGGAGAAGATGAGGAAGAAGAGGAAGGGGAAGAATAAGAAGAAGATGAACAGGAAGAAGAACCTCCAAAGAAAAATGGGAAAGTAATCATAACAACACCTAAGAAAGCTACACCCAAGAAAGTAGCTGTCCTAGTGATCACTGTAGTAAGAAAGTCTAAAAGGAAACTGAAACTTCAAGATGAAGAAGAAGAGAAAAACACTCCTATCATTCAACCGAAGAAGCCCCCACTAAACCTTGAGCAACAATTGCACAGATTAAGGGAAGATAGTGGTATGGCAGGATTCAAATACATCAAATATGCATCTAGAGGAAAAAAAAGAACAACAAAAAATATAAGATGCTTTGGTGGAAAAGATGGCTAAGTGGAAATATTATCCAAGTGAGATAAAAAGTCAAGCTCCTAATGTCTTGCTAAAGCCAGTTACACAAAGATGGACCAATGCTGTGAAGATAGAGAGGGACATCTGAGAGCAAACCTTGAAGAGCATCATGCCTACTCTCACAAATCAGGAAGTCAAAGAGGCCACGGAAAAGCATGAGAACAGGCTGACACCAAGATTCAAGGCATTTCAAATTTGTTAAATAATATTGAAGAGGTTGTTCACTCCAAAAAAAAGTTGTGGAAAATTATTATAGAGGAAGAAAGTAAAATAGAAAAAGATGAAGAACAAGATATGCAAACTATAGAAGAGTCTAATACAAAAATGATGGAAGCTACTGTGATTGCATCTCTACCCTCCACTCTGAGCCAATCCATTGCCACATCAAGTGTAGAAAAAATAGAGAAGAAGATACAAAGTCCTCCATCCACCCAAGTAGTAATCGAGATGCAGACTTAGTAACTGAGCAAAAAACAGAAAAGGATGAGGACAAGGTTGACAAAGAACATATAGAAAAATCCAAGAGTCAACAGAGTGGAGAAGAGAAGAAGGATGAAGATAAAGACAAAGCAATCATAGTTTCTACCAGTGCCAAAGGAAAGGAAAAGGAAAAGATCTCTGATGAGATAGACCTTGATACTGAGATTGTGATTCTAAATTGGGATCAATCCAATCTCACTGCTGATCATATGGAGATCCTGAGTGATCTATGGAGGAAAATAGCACAACAAAGAAAGTTGAGAGCAAAAAGAGATAGAGGAAAGGTTCTTGAAGACATCGAGGACATATTTTTGGACGTTATACAAATAGAGGAAAATAACAAGGCCCCCATTATCGAGAAATTAGTTGAAATTGTACATAAATTCAATAAGGATATAGATGGCCAAGAAAAACTTTTGCAAAAGGCAGAAAGAAAATTTGAAAATAAAGTTTTGGAGAATGTAGCAAAGAAGATTGCTATTGATCAAGTGGAACCATCCACTCTTATTGGAACTTTAGGAGTTGTAAATAATGTTGTTTCCTTATTTACAAAATTATGTGATACTTCAATTTTCACTAAGGAAATAAAAGATAAACTGACAAAGATTGATGACTACTTGAAGAGCAGTGTTAGTTAGTTAGCACTTGAACCAAGTTCCAGCTTCAATCATTTTGTAAATATCAGATTTTTGACAGATTTGTAGGAAAATTTATTGAGGGAGGAAGCCAAAATAAGGGCAACTATATCAAACATTCAGAGTTTGATACTTCTTCACAAGGATGTGATGCAGAAACATCTTGCACATTCAAAGACATTAGTACATGACACAAACTTCTTACTTGCAGATCTCATGATAGAGTTATCAGCCAAAATTCAGATTGAACTACACATCTTAAAGGTATTACAAGAAAATCGAGATAAAACTATATCATTAATTTTGAAAGTGCATAATGATTTCCTCATACATTTTGGTATTACCTTGTAAGTATATGATAAGGCATTTGTAACAAAAACAAGGGGAAAAATATGGTAGAAAAAGTAAAAAAAAGAAAATATACTAAGTAATCAAGGAGGAAATAAATAGTAGAACTATATAGAGGAATATGTATATGATGCAAATGATGATCATATGTAAAGTTAAACAAAAACAATTTTGAAAAATCCAAATTCAGATTAGTTGTAATTGAACCATAGAGTTTTTAGTTCAAACCAAGTTACAAAACCAAGCATATGTAAAGGGGGAGTTTGACAAAAACTCCTTGATCAAGAGATTTTTGATTGTTGATAGAAACTACTCAAGGTAAATTTTTTTGTCACTGATGCCAAAGGGGGAGATTGTTGACCCTATGACAAGACATATTGTCAATTAGTGACAAACCACTTAAGTATCTGGGAAGGTCAGTTAATACTGCAACCAAGCTTTCTATTAGTAAGCAAATTTGAGTATAACCCGAGTAGATGAAGGATATATTGTCTTAACTGAGCTCACAGTATGAACTGAGTCATTCAATGTTATCAGTGGAAACCAAAATCCTAGTGTGAACCGAGCTACCAGTTTCAAGTCAGTATGCTCCAGCGTCACCCGAGTTCTAATGTATTGCTCGAGCATCCAGTGCTACCCGAGTGCCATAGTATCACCTGAGCTCACTCCATTTCCTTAGCATCAACAAAATGACAAAATGCACAGTGTTTCCCGAGCATCAACATTTGGTCATCTTGAAGGTATATTTTAAATTTTTTGAAGTTATCTATTGTGTGAGCTGACTTGGTATGAAGCTATTGATTGATGGGTATATAAGGAAGACAAATTCATTTTTCTAAGTGTATCAAGTAGTAATAAGATGTAATTTGAAGGCAAGAAGCGAATATGGAGCAAATTGAGTAAGCAGGCTAAAAAGTAGTATAAAGGAACAAAAAAAGACTTATCTATCATAGTCATGTGATCATATTATTTAAAGGATATACATCAACAAAAAAAGTTGCAAACAAGAGATCAACCTACTGATTTACCCCAAAAGATGCATCAGTCAAATCCTCTAACCAAGTGGACTTAATAGTACTTTTTTGAATCTCTTAATAGAGTACATAGTTCATTGTATTGTAAAATCCTTTCACAAGGTGGAACTAACAGTACTTCATACTCCTAACAAAGTAGATCACCACAAGTGATCAATTGTAAGCCTTAACAGGCCAACTTTATTAGTGCAGTAGTGAAGCATTGTGGGTGTCATTCCCACCCCAGTTTTACCTTCTCCTTGGAGGGTTTCTAGGTTATCAAATCTTGTGTCAAAGTGTAATAGTGTTGATTTCTTTATTGCTTTATGTTCATGCATGAAAGTAGATTAGATAATCTAAATAAGTAAAGAAGAAGTAATTTAAGTGTGAATAGTTTAAGTGGTTCTCGATTCAGCCCCGCTCTCAGTCACTTTCTTGTCATTAAATTTCCAACAAAGTAACCACATATACAATTTTCAATTCCTCAAGGGTTCCTTTACGTTAATTCACGTTAAGAAGTGTATATTAATTAGTTTAAGTTTCAAGTACAATGTTCATGAACATAAAAAAATAACAAATACATCATCTCATAAGAAAATGCATAAGAAACATATACAATGATAATACATCCAATGAATAACATCCACTTCACATGTTGCAGGGTATGCAGGAATAGATACAAGCACATAAGAATACAAGATTCATGCTAGCATATATACATCAGCTACAAAGAAGTCTCCAAGATAGGAATATGAATGATAAAGGTACAACTGTTGCAACAAACATCCAACATCCACAAATATGAGGGGGACCCAAATGGTAAGAAGACACTATTTTCCGACCATGTGGTCACCTAGTCAGGCTTTCACTCCCACCGTGTAGGGAAGATAATGAATGATCCACAAATGACTAATCAATCTTAAAACATTCCTAGGAAAGGAATCCTTATAGTCAAAACTACCTCAAGGGTAACACAAAATACTCAAGAAGAAGAGATAATCAAAATCAAAAGGACACTCATTCCAATACCAACATCACATACCAAGTCAACATCTAGATACCAAATGCAATACCTTATCAAATCAAGATAAATTCAATGAAAGATATCCACCTTAAGTCAAAATTTACATGTCAAAAGTACATCAACCATGAATCACCAATCACCATCAATGAAAGTAAACACCAACAATAAGTACACCACCAACAACTACACCATTAGAGGAAAAATAAAATCTACGAAGGAGACTCAAGCTACATACTAGGGAGTGTCATCACATGGTCAAACTACTTGAGTTACCTTGGACTAATCTCTCATTAGACCTCAGACCCTCAAGTGTTGAGTTACCCTAGACTGGTCACTCTGGACCCCAGACCCTCAACATGACACATGCTGAACTGGAATACCCTCTCATAAAGACAAGGAAAACTAGTCATACCTCTCACTAGGTATCATCCCATTCTCATCCTAGCCTATACAAGCACTCAAGGCATAAGCGAGACAAATATCTCTAACTTATCTTTTTATTATGTTTCCCAAATATTAATTACTAGATTATCACTTATTACATAACTTACAATAGATTACCCTGGTACTGACCACTTTGGACCCCAAAACCCTATTGCAAGCCACTTCCAAAGACATGCACCTAGATAACCTCTCTTAGGAATACAAATGATAGTTGTGTCCTATGCCACCACACCCATAATGACTAGACTCGCTTCCTTAACAGACAACCCAAAAATGAATTGGTTTAAAAAATCCAAATCCTCATAAATACTCATCAAAATAATTCTCATAAATATAATCTCAATTTGAATCATAAAATACATCATGACATCCAGACAAATGATTATCGTATAATAAATCTTGAAAGATGCCTCTGGTACACATCCTAATTTGGCCAACTAAACAACTCAAAACACCTCACAATATAATCATAACAAAATTTTAAATCAACCATGTACATATGTCACTTCATACAACCAGGTATACCAAAGAAAACTTAAAACAATGTTGAATTTCAGTTGATTAAAAATAAGGAATTTACTTTTTGAAGTCCAATTTGACCATAAATATATTTATTAAAAATTTCCTACTAATTCAGTACAAACAAGTAAAGCATTGCTCAAATCTCAAATATAAAATAAATAAATAAATATGTACACTCCTCTTTTAAACATACTTTTCCAATTTAAAATAAATAAATATTTCATAGAAGTGAAAAATTACACATATATATGTATAATTATTATTAAACAAGAGCTCTGTAAAGCTAGAGTCTCGCCTAATTGCTAAAAAAAGAAGATTTAGAAGAGATTAGTTTTGAAGTCTTGGAAAAATGTTCATCTTTGTTTTTGTGCTTAAATTGTGTTTGTTTTAATCTTCATTTCAATGTGAATAGATGAGATTTCAGATTATGTGTAATTTTTCTAATGAACATTTCAATTTGGTGGAGGAGAGCTAACAATATCCTAAACATAGAACTACATGCTTTGGGATTCAACTCTATATGGAAATGAACTAAATGTAATTGAAGATAAAATGATTCGTTGTCTAAAAAATACTATAAATGAGAGTTAAAGAACATATATATGACATAAAATTTATAGATTTAAGCTTTATATTTTAAAACAAAAGAACCTATCATGCTCAAGTTATTTTTTCTATATCTAGTATTGTTCAATACCATTACAAAAACAATGGGCAAATTTTCTTAATACAAATATTTAATTTGGTGTATCATTCTAAACTAATAACCAGATAAATATAAAGAGATAGATAGAGGTGAATAAAGATAAAGAAATAGATAGAGATAAAAAAATCTCTTTAATATACAATTTTAATTGTTAGAACTCTAACTTAATTTTAATTATATTTTACAAAATAAAATATTGACTAAATTAATAACACATATTCTAATTAAATATAATACTAAGTCTATTTTAAAATACATTATAGAGATCAGAGGAAATTTCTTCCAAGGAAGCTTTGATCATGGCAGCAATTGCAATACAATAAGACATAGATTATTGTCCTATAATTTTTATATATTGTTTTGCAATTTTAGAATATGTCTCCATATGAGATAATTGGCCACTGGTTTTCCCAGACCATTTTATATAGAGGTAATGTTCTCCAATTTTTTTCCTCTCAAATATCTACTCAATATTAGGGTTTGGATATTCCCTTTGGTATGTGTGATCTCCATACCTTTTCTTTCTTTTATTCAATCAATTGAATTACCATACTAACATAAAGTTTCAAAGTCACCTACTGCACAATTTTTCAATGTTTAAGTCTTCCTTTTGAAGGGGATTATTAGTAATAGTTATTTAGGTAGATAGGCATTGGTTATAGTTATAATTGCTACTAATCCAACTGAATAATGTTTACCTAAAAGTAACTTAAAAATCTTCCAGTCTTGAAGGGCTTGCGCCTTTGAAGAATTCATCATGTGACTCTCCTCAAGCCAATTTCTAATGCAAAATCTACCAAAATAATATACGTAGGTAGACATGTATGCACATTTTTTCATATAATTTATTGAAATTGGATTATGTGTAAGCCTTTTGTCCCTTCTCAAGCAGTTTTATTGCCTCAAATCCTCACTCCATTTTGTCACCGATATATCACTCCTATTAGAAGGTATATAGTAAAATTCTAAAACCTTTACTAGCATCCTACTTTCTTTTACCTACAAAGTGGAATGGTCTTTTACTATAGGTTCTATCAAATGTTAGAGTTTATTAGTTAAATATGTTCTTGAAGAGAAGGCAGTGAATTTTCTGACAAAAGGTAAGTAGTGTAAGATGAAATGTTTCATACAAAATGTTGACTTAGTCAAGACCCTAGGAGATTTCATGGTGAAATTAATTTTTTTATATCTACCATTGAATTTTAGATTTTAATAATTTAAACTTTTGAATTGTTTTATTTTTGTTTTCATTGTTTTATGGCTGTTGTCAATAGTTTGCATTATGTTTCTTGCACTATGTTAAAATCTTAATTCTAAATCCTGGAAACCATCATTAAAAATTAAACTATTTTGACAATTACAAATGAATGTTATCACTATTTTTTTTCCAAACTCTAAAATAAAAACAAGAAGTCATTCTAAAAAGGAGAAAGGCCAACCATCTCTACTTTTAAAAAAAAAAAAAACATTACTTTATCATTAATAATCAGTTTATAAATCTCATTGTTCTCCCTATCATAGAACAACGTGTCAGTGTCTTCAAGAGCCTCTTAGTCTTGATCATGGCAACCGATCGATTCTTGCAACTTGATTCCATGATTCTCGATTCCACATCTAGTTGATCACTCCTAGTCTTACAACAAAAAAATGTGCATATTACAAAATCTATTTTATCATCCTTACAAACTTTCTTGTAGGAAATTATGGCCTGGAGGAGTCTTCCTTTTGAACTAGAAACATGTAAAATGTGATTTCTGTAAGATGTAACCAACTCTCCTTGCCAATGCATCATAGTAGGAATAAAGAAAACTAAAATTATTACTATTTTGAATTGTGTGCTTTTAGGATTTTCATATTTATCTACTCTCATTTAAAACACTAGTACACAATAAAAATAAATCATCATCAACCCAAAAATGATATAATACTTTAAATGGCCAAGGAATACTCACCACATTAATACTTGAAAATATTAAAAGCTCATCGTTGTCGTAAAGTAGGCCAGTAGCATCCATTGGTAAACTTACAACCCCTAATCATGCCCTTTTAAAGATCCTTATACATCTCTAAAATGATGACATTTTCATATTTCTACTCTTAGATGTCACAGCCAACAAAGCCAACAAATTAACTCTCGGGATTGACCTATCAATGTGAAATTCTTGTTATTTTCCTTGAAGAAGCCCATCTTCTCTACTATACAAATCCAGGAACTAAAATTATGGGTAGCCACAAAATCACCAAAAAGAATGATAAGCCTGTAAGTATGTGTGAAGAATTTTTGGTTATGTTGGTAGGTATGCATACAAACTATGAATGCTAATATTAGTCTTGTATGATGCCTTGCAACATGCCACATTTTTGAGGAAACAAATGGACACATGAACTGAACACAGGCATTGACTAAGGACTCTTAAGAATCATTCCAAGAAAATAAAAAAAATTTAGAAAATTTGACATCACATATTTTCCCTTCATATAAATGGACTCAATAATGTTGTTCGATTATATGCTAACATAGGGAGTAGATAAATTACTGGCTTGTTGTGTTTCCTGACTTGAGCCCACATTATCACCTCTAGAAATTCTTCAAAAGTTCCATAGACACTTGTTAATACTACATTTTTCACTGTTCCAGTTAAAGAATTATGGTCTATAATAGGAAAATTTAATTTTGTGCGTTTCCTTTTTTTTAACTCATGTGGTAAGGCAATGAAAGCATTAGATTGATGGGTCGTCTTGGCCTTTCTTTGATGCATGCCTGGCACAACTTTCACTTTCTCTATTGGTTCCCTCATGTAGAAAGTTCAACAAAAACAAAATGTGAGGTAAATAAATTATTGTATCTTTTTTCGTGGATCCTGTCAATTGAATTTTCTAATATTAAAAAGTTGTAATTTGAAGTGGTGATTTGACCAATTCTATCTAATATGCAGGAAGCTCTTTATTTATCTCTTGAGACATTAACATTTTAAGGATAATTATGAAAATAAATAGAATTGGAATTAGTGGAAGGAGTAGAGTCTGAAAGCTCAGAATGAACAAATTGATAATCTGTAATGGCTAAAATTTCAAATAGAGAATCCAAAGAGTACAATTAATTGTTGAGAAAAATTACCTTGAAATGTGGTGACCCTTTTGTATATGACTTGTGAAACTAGACTCATTAGTCCTACACTGCCTTAGCCATAACAAATGATAATAGATAACAACAACATGACAACAACATGCCATTTATTTGATGGGGTCATAGTCTGAACATGCATGTAGCCACTATATGAGCATGCATGTAGCCACACGTAGATTGCTCATTTTTTTTGAATTTGTTAAATTATATATTAAAAAGACTACTAATAAAATTAGCAATAGCCAATCATAAAATAAATATAAAAATATAAAATTTTGCTTTAATAAAACCATTTCATAAAACCATAGCTTAAAAGCTCTTTGCACAACTAATAATATCTAATACTAAAATATAATAAATGTAACTAATTTAAGCTAAATAAAAATAAAATATGTATTCAATAATTATAACATTCAATTTAAACCATGCATAATATTTTAAAAGGAAATATCTTGTAATGATCTCAAATAAGGAAACTCCCACGTGAATGAAGGAACTGGGATGCTTTTATTTTAAAACAAGTTAATAAATGGAGAGAGAGTTGGGCCCACCTCCCACTCCCCTTTACCCACATGAGAATTGAAGTGTAAGTTTAACTAAAACACATATAAATGGCCTCCTATTTTTTTTTTTAATACAATTTACTCTCCTTAAAGTGGGCATGCTTTTCGGCGCATAGTTAAAGTGGGATTTAGATACAACAAGGGCTCGGTTGGAGCTAGAGTCCCTGCCTCTTGGTTTATTGTAATGATGTTTATTGTATTGATTAATAGTAAATATTTTTTTAAATAGAAGCTTGTTAAGTTTATTATGTTGGAAGAAAAGTCCAATCATGTCTGGTTAGCAATTGATTGTTGTTCATATTTCTTTTGGCGTTCTTACTATTTTAAGAAAGATATTGTTTAAGAGCAATCTTTAGAAAAAGCTAGAGCTTGGAGATTTAATCTCTCAAAATCTTCAACTAAAACATTCCTTTAATTGTTTAGTTGGAAGTCTTTTGGATGTTGGGTCTTTGTTTTAGTAGGATTGTTGGAATTGAATGAGACCTAAGAAGAACTTGAACTTAAACATTTAATGCGTTGATATTATGATGTGACTAATTAATTCATATACGTAGTGGAAAGAGTTGGCTGAATGTGCTTCTTGAAAGATCATGATAAGTGTTTTTATGTGATAAAGAAAGTGTATTGGAGTTGTCTTAGTTGGTTGATAAAGTAGGTCTTATGAAGGAAAAGTACCAATGTGTAATATTTGTTGTATAATAAATTCATGTTTCTTTTCGTCTTAGTGTCTGGAATTCAACGTTTTTTTGTCCATAAAGAGATAAGAACTAATTTTTAAAAAAATCATGGTTATAGTTATTGAATGATGCACATAGGTCGGTATTGAACAATTTATATTCATGTGTTGAAGTAAAGCTTCTTTGTTATGCTTTCTTAAAACCCTACCAACTGCTGCAGTCCAAATACAAAAAGCATAAAACATAACTTAAAAGCACAAAGATAGATTTTTATGGATGAATTTTGGCCATCAATGTTCATGCATGATGGACAGTTATGATCCCTCTTGCAAAGTTAAATGTTGTCAAGGTCATAGAGTGCATTTTAAACAAAGACTTTTTTTCGTTCATAAAATTTGTATGGTGTAACACATTTAACCGAATTCTTTCATGTGGGAAGGAAACAATTTAAATTTTGTGTACATGAGACAATGATGAATTATGATGATTTTCAATCCATAATAGTCTATTAGCTAGTTAAAAATAATTTAAAAATAAAGTTGTTCTCAAATTTAAGAAATCAATAAATTTAATTATTAAAATTAATTAATAAAGAGACAAGTGATATATAGACAGGGACTAATCAGTACTTAAAATATATATAATGTTGAGTAAATAAATGAGTACAAAGACTTATAAATATGTTTGTAAGAAAAATATAATGATAGATATTTGTAAATGATTGTAATTATAAAATATAAGTGAATATACTAAATATAAAAGTTAAGAGGCTTATATGATAGGAGAAGGGTACATTACCAAAGCTTAGCTTTAAATAAATACATAATTGTAGTATTAAATTATATGTTGAAAGAAGCACTCTATTGCAAAAAGCATGAGAAATTACTATAACCAAACATAAGTAATATTACATAGAGATATAATATGTGAACATACAATATTAATATTTTGATATTAAGTTAGACTTGATAATTTTTTATAGAAAAGATTAATATTTATGTATTATAAAATATATTTTATTATAATGATGCAAGAATATTAAGTTAAATTTTATTAGTTTATAGATAGATTAAAATTAAGTCTAGGAAAATTTTGTCAATCATATGATTAACACTTAAATATATTAAATATTGATGTGATGTAAACCTGTGAAAAGTCTATTAATATTAAAAATTTGACTTGTACTATATATAACATTTAAGCTTGTATTAGTATACATTTAAAGCTTGTGTTAGCTTGTATTAGGTTTATATAATCGGTTTACATTTTTATGATTTAAGGAAAATTCTACCTAAAGTTAAGAGCTTAGTTATTTTTATGATTTAAGGAAAATTCTGTGTAAAGTCAAGGTCAAATGAGGGTCAAAGTGTAAATTAGAGAAAAAAATCTTTGAGTTATAGTTGGGGTAAAAGATAATTTTGAAGGTAGATTTTAGTTATGATTAGAGTTTTATTAATTTTGATAAAAATTAAATATAAATGGTTCATTTCTTCTTTTTTTTCAAAATATATACACAAATTTTGTATTCTCATTTTCATTTTTTAATCTAAATATCTAAATATTTGTGTAAGTGTGTTTTTAAGATTTTTAATATTTTTAAATAATATTTTTGTTTCTAATTTTTAAGACTAACTTTTATATTTTTAAGAATTTTAAAATAAATATTTTATGCTAAAAAATATTATTTGAAGCTAAAGGCTAAAAGCCATTGAAAAAACCGATGAGAAAGAACTGTACAATGTAAAATTTTAAATTATCCAAAACAAAGCTAACTAAAATAGCTCTTCCAGACTTTTTGAGTTCTTAACACCTTGTTCAATATAACATTTAATAAAAGCAATAGCTGAAAATCGGCATTCTAATAGATGATTTTCAAGAAGTCATGCGACGGCTCGAGGAAGTCCCAAAAACTATAAACCAACTATGCCAGCAAAGCAATGGAGGAAACTGTATAGGAAAATGGAAATCTCAACTTCAGATGTCACTCTCTATTTCTAAAATGTGCTCCATAGGCCATGAACTGAACATATCATGTATGTTATGCCCTACATTCCTCCTAGTAGAACAAACAAGCATGAAAATGGTAAGGTTTGACCTTAGGAAAGGCACAACAAGATGGCAATTGTATGGAAATCTATAGATAGGTGGTAGCCAACAAAATGAAGATTCTCATTTAATCTACAATTTAAACCCTCTAAACTCCATACATTCTGTTGTGTGGCGCAGGCCTTTTAACTACTTCGACAACGGGTGCAATAAGACTGAAAAACCCACACACTTAAAACGCATGACAACAAGCACCTTGCTCATAATCCAGCGCATTGCAAAGGGTCTGTCCAAATGTAATGCAATATAGCTGCACAAATGTTAAACTTGTAACAACAATTCAAACCGAAAAAACAAATAGAATACCATTTAACCCTCCAAGGCACGAAAAGGATAGAAGTTAAAACCATTTTTTTATAATATAAACCATTTTTTCTAAAGCATTACCTATACTGCACGACTTTTGCACACAATATAAACTTTTTTCCTTCTCTGCCCTCGTAAAACAGTATACTGGAAACATAGAACAAGTCCTTGCTATCTTTTTATAAACCTTTTCCTCACTTTTAGCAACATATTAATGTCCATCAATTTGACGCTTGGAGATGAACCACTAGTCATAAATATTCAGATTTCTAATGCTAAACTTTTGGGAATGGCATTAATGTTCTGGTATCTTTGCAAAAAATAGTAATAGGATTAATTAGTTGTTCAGGTTTTGAATGCTACATTTTTGGAAATGCAACTTTGAATAGATGAGTAAAAAATAATATTAGTTGATTTTTCTTTTAAAATTCTTTAAAACCACTAGAAAAATTTGCAATAATCAATTTAAAAATACTATTCAAATATAAAAAAAAGGTATTTTGAAACTAAAAACCTTAACATTCATTAGTTTTGGTATCTTTCGCAAAAAAAATACTAATATGATAAATTGGGTGAAAACTAGAGTCTCTTGCCTATAAAGCAGGGACTAATAAGCTATAGAATCTTAATTTCTATGCTATTATAGAATTAGAAACTATGTTTAACATATGGACTTTTCTCTTTTTCTATTACTTTTTTTTAAAGAAGCTAGCAATAAAATTTAACTATTTCCATCAAATATAAAAGTATATTATTATTTTTTAATTAAAATTTGTCTAATAAATTTTTGTAATTAAATTAATTGATATATATATATATATATATATATATATATATATATATATATATATATATATATATATATATATATATATAAGTTGTGAATTTTTTTTATTGGAAGAAATTCTTTAGCCAATTAAAAATTCAATCTAATTTTCTTTGAAAATGAATTGCATGGTAATTAATTTTTTTCAAACATTTGAGATGAGGGTTTTTTTTGTTGAAGTTTGCTAATTGAATCTTGTTCAAACCCTAATTGTAATTAAATATATTTTTCCATCTAAATTCTTCTATTTACTAATGATTCCATTGAACCAATAGAAATTCAATTAAAATAACATTTCGGTTCACAAATATCTAAGAAGACACGAAGAAGACAAAATTTTCAATAGAATTCTGTTTTCAAACCCTACCTCAATATAATAGCTAAAATTTGAGACAATTGTGAATGCATGCGAATCTAAATCCTCCAAAACTTTCAACAATTCTTTTGTTCCAATTCCAAATTTTGCTTCCCAAAACCCATGTGTGAAATAATGAATAGAATAACTTCTAATTTAGAGCCCTAACTTCTCTTTAGGGTTTCTATTTCTAAAAGCCCTAAACTATAATTACCTCTATTTAATTATCTCATTCATGCATATTTAGTCACTCTTTGATTTAAAATATTTTTTTAATATTTTATTGCTCACTTTATTATTTAATGCAAACATGTTAAAAATAATTATTTATTATTTTAATCAATAAAGGTAATTAAAGTGCATTCTTTAAATGCAACTCTAATTAAATTAATAGTAATAAATATTTATACTAAAACAATATATAATATATAATATTTAAATTCTTTTAAATTTAATTTCCTAAATTATGACATTAAAATAATCTTTTAATTTAGCAAAATATTCCAATAATTCAAATAAATGAAATATCGTCTTATTTTAATTTTTAAAATTTTAATTAAATAAAATTTAGTAATCCAAATATCAACGATTAATCCAAAAATCATAAATAAGCATTCTACCAAGCAAAACACAGGGTCAAACCACATGACATGCATAAGGAAAATCAACTAAAGCAAAAATCAAACCACATATGTAGAAAAGGATTCACGGGTTTAAAGAGGATAGATAGTCAACTACGAATCCTCCTTGTAGGACAAGTATTTAGGATGTGGTTGGCATTCGACCTGATCAATATCTTCTCATTCTTAACATTGAGTTATTGTGATAGTGCACGCTCATCCTAACAATGCTCAGTACCTACATCTTGAATAAAAGATAAGCATGTGCATGTGCATGTGCGCGCGCGCGCGCACGCGCGCACACACACACACACACACACACACACACACACACACACACACACACACACACACACACACACACACACACAAACTAAACATGCAATGACATGGAGTGGTGCATCATGTAGATCATGACTAGCAGGTGAGTATGACTCCCTCCTTTAACCACATCAGATAGAAAAGTAAAACATACACACACCATACACATGCAAGTATGGGGTAAGTACCATAATAAATCACAAGTAAAATCATCAAATTCTCACATATAACAACACATCACTATGAATATAAAATAACATCATTTGAAGACCTATCATATGACATTATCATGAGAGCAATCACATTTACTAAGAATTGTTAAAGCATTACTAATGTGCTAATCATAATCATCAATCAACATGTGAAATATAATCAACTGAGCAAACATCTTTGGGATATATGTAATCCAAGTTATGAACTAATGTCATATAATTGTAGATCAAATATCTCTGAAACATGAAATAGGCCTAAAAGAGTTTGGCAAACCAAACAGAAAAGCAACATACGGGTGGGCATTACAATGACATTCATTGATAGATAATAAAATTGGAATAAAAAAACACAACAAAGATAATTACTATAATGTATATAGAAATGAGAAATAGAACAACAATTTACTCAAATACATGTAAATATGTAAAAAGGGAAAGTAGAGAGACTCCCCAAATATAGTGGAAAGCATGAAAACAAGGCTTGAAGCCCTCAATTGGAACCATCTAAATTAGCCTTTGTGTAGGCTAACTATACTGTGCCTAGCTACTTCAACTACAAGTTCTTGATTCTTAGGTGTACACATCCTTATCCCTAAGGCTTGCAGATTCTTTGCTTCCATTTAAGAACCCTAATAAGGAATGCCAACATCAGCGATAAAGTATAGAAGAAAACAATAATATCAACAAGGCTTTAAATCTAAAATAATTATAATAGAAAATAATATTCATCTGAACAATGACTTTACCCCTAATGATGTTTGTCAAGAGCTGGGGATTTGTACATGAAGGAATTCCATATATCTTTTTGAAGGAACACATGGCACTAGTAGAACCACCATCCCTTACAAAATCCTCAAATGCTGGTTGGAATGTATCCATTAGATCCTGATGAGTCACCTATATATCCCAACACACATTCATAATGAGAAAGTTAACATGAGATTCAAAATTATCTCAAAGTATAAGTTAGGATTCAAGTTTCAACACACATTCACAATCCCACATTTAATATTAATTGTAATCATATTTTGAGTTGAGAAGTAGTTTGATACACTACAACAAAAATATGTACAATTTAACAATCAACCAATATTACCTCAACATTAAAGTGGAAATGGTCAATAACTTCCCAAGCACCAAGATCATAAGTAGTATAATGCTTGCAACATGTAGCAAACTTAAGCAAGTTGGAGGAGTTATCACTGGCATCATGCAAACCTCTAAGATAGTTGATAGTGTATATGCTAACCATAAGGGATCCTCTCCTAGAGTTTCCTCAAATCGACCCCATTGAGGCAAAGGAAAACTATAGTATTATCTTAATTAATAACTAGGCCTAGGCCTATTCATGCCCATCATATGATCATGTAATAGGCAATCCAAATAATCTTTTATTGGTCTTAGCATTTCTTACACATACTCTTCCAACACCAAGCAAGCTTGTCTATATATGATGATGCTTATCTTACACATTGAATATGTTATGTAATGATAGTTTACAGTAAAAAGGTAGGTATCATCTACAAAAATTAGGATTTTGTGTTCAATGTATTTGTAATGGACCTTTTGTTGAACCTGTATCTTCCTACATAGAAGACAAGTGCCTTACAAAGTGGTGGCTTGAAATGATATGATGATATGTGAAAATTGTGATATGACTACTAAATGTAGATAGTGATTATCACAATTACAAAAGGTTACTATCAACAAGTTTTTTTGCCCCCTAAAGCATATGACTATATATCTATTATTGTATTAACATGAAATAAAGATTACTTAATAACCTTGTGGGTTCATTGTGGGGTTGTGATCATGAATATATTTACTGAGACTAATGAGTTTATTGGTAATAATAGATTGAAGGGCTTATTTGTCAAATAAGTTTTTTAATGTCTAAAGTTTGTGAACACAATATTAAGGAACATTTCTATCTTGTAATGAGTTGATTCAAAGTGGACCATAGTTGAAGGATTGGAAGTTTCTCGTCTTTGATGGTGATAATAATTCATAACCAATGTGTTTTTATATGAATAAAAGAGTTTATTATTTATTGTTGTGAGGAAGACTCCTCTGATAGATCTTAACCATATCTAGACACCATTTCACTAATTATTTGTACCATAATTTCACCCCCTAGTCCTGAATTTGCAACTTATGATGGAAATATCATTGATCTTGAATAAAGTAGCTTCCAAGAAACAAATGTGATATTATAGTTACAATAATTATTGTTGAAACCATCTTTGGAGAATATCATGAACGGTGGTCTATGAGAGAAATCCTTTGTATTTCAAGTTGGCTAAGAAATTGACAAAGCTTCTACTATATTGGCTTCCATAATGTCTAGAAGGTTGGTGTGAATAACATAAGCTTCCTCTTAAATTGGGTAGGGCTGCCTTAGCCTATATAGTGTAGGACAATTTAAACAATCCATTTGATTTCTAAGTTGTAGCACAAATGCAATCCATTGGCCCAACTGTACAACATGACCATTCCCATGGCATTCATATATTCATTTAGTATATCCATTAACCCTGAGCTACACACCAATAAAAATGTACATGCACAATGTATATATACCAAAAAACATATATACATGCCCTAGCCTATAGCCCTTTTTTGTACAAAGATTTGATGTGGTGTTCTCACCATGTGCTCTTTTCTCTCTCTCCTCTTTATATACACACACAAAACAATGATAACTTGAGAAACCAAGGCACTGCATAATGGAAGATTTTTTTGAGTTGGGGTAATGGAAGGGATACTAAAAGTCATTAAATTTTGATTTACTGTGTTATAACTTATGCCCCACCTAGTTTTTCCATTCATTCATTCATTTAGGATTCAAGAGTGAATATTCATTTTGTCTCTTGTTGTGCCCTTGTGATCTGTCTCTACAGTGATATTTTTTAGTGGAGAAGGAAGAAATAGAAAAGGAAAAGGAAGGGTCTTGTATAAATAGTTTAGTACAAGTGGTTTGCATACAACCACATTAGTGGCCAATAGGAGCATCAGGAGGCTAGGTCAGTTAGAAGTAGTGGTAGCAATAGTAACAGTACTAACTATACTATGATCATAAATAATAAATATGCCTAGGCCTATTGATGCCTATTACATGATCATAATCATGGTTCTCTTTACCCCATCCAACCACATCATATTTCTTGGTGCAGGCCTCAACCTCAACGTGCTCATCATGAACGACAACTTGTATGTCATCATAAACAATGACCTGCATGTCCTCTGTAGCTTCAATACAAAATGTTACATTAGTCTAAACACCAAAAAATGATTAAATTTGTATTAGCACACCAATTTCAATTTAATATGTTTTCTTGTATTAATAATTATAAAAAAAATCAAATAGCAAAAGTATACCTCGGGTGGTCTACCAAGATTGGTAGGCTGCATTCCAATGTCATGTGCATTGTTATCATTGTTCTCTTACTTAAAACAAATATACTCACTTTATGTTGAAGCTTAACATCAAATACACTAATTGTTAAAGTATTCAATTTCAAATAAAAATAGTTTGACTTATTTACCACAACGGATCCATTAATAGAACCTTTCCCACTTATTTCTCATAACCTTTTAGCCACGACTCGATAGCCATGATTGAAGACTACTTTCTTGTCCTCATCTGTGAGTTTTATTTTGAAGTCCACACCCTACATTTTTGTTTGGTATCTTGAATTTTTGTTGCATTTTTTCATCAAAACCAAATTGATTGCAATTTATAAATATTTTCATGCGATTTTTTCATTTACTAATACTTACAACTTGTACAACAAGTTTTGAGTAACTACCAGAGCTGAGCTTGTGTTTTTTGTGCTTTTGTTTTCTTGCCTCTATTTCCTTTGATGTGTCAGGAAATCTATGAAAAGTTTAAAATGTGTTAAATCATATAAATACAAAGAGTAATTAGTATATATATAATTACATTCTTAACAATATCATGTACCTTCTTTCGTCGGTTGGTGGTTCATGTCCTCTATGTCTTTCACTTCTCTCCACCCCATCCAACTTAAGATTGTGTCACTCTAAATCAGGAATGTAGGGGGGGTGCCGTAGTTAGGGTTGTTTTCTAATATAGCCCTATAGTAGTCTCTAATATACCTCAAGTATAGCCATGCTTTCTCAACGAGCCTAAGTTTCTGAAACACAAGAGGTCAAAAATAGTTTGTCATACTTTCAATGATAGCCTCCTTTAAGCTTGGACATTAGAGATTCCACTTTTTAAGAAGTTTTTTTTGTTAGATTCATAAATGGATAAAAGGAAAACTATTTGAGCAATGATATGAAATCAACATAGTGGATTGGAGTTTTGGATCGGATATAATGTTCTAGCATGAATGTGTCATGGACCTAAATATTTGCAAACACTTGTAATTAAATTTGTCATTAAAAACATCGTTCCCTACAAAATAATCATGGGATCATTAGTTATTGCAAGGGACTCCATAGGGGTTATTGCATTAGATTATGGGTATAAGATTATATAGTAAAAGAAAGGATCAACCTTTAAAGTACTTGGAAGCTTGGGTACTTTCAAGGGAAGCACATCTTCATTGCTCACAATCAAGACACAATATGACATTGTTCCCATATAATGAATATAGGTGCATCCAGGAAATTCCTCATCAACATGTGTTGCATCTCCTGCTGCATAAAATGAATCCAATATTACAATATTCCCCCAAGAAAGAATAATTCAAGGGAAATAAACACATAAAAAATGGGATAGAAGAAGAGGGATCTACGTACTAATAAGTGGTGCAATAATGTCAATGGTTAGGCTTTGTGTCTCTGACATTGTAGTCGACAATACATCTGAGGTTCTATTCCTCATCACATGCAACATCACCATAGGATCATTAATAGGCACTGAAGAATAAGATTGTTAGAGCACAAAAAGTCATAGACTAGTATGGACATGATTGTTAGAGCGTAAAAAAATTGTTCAAGAAAACACAAGCGGAGGATAGAGCATGTGATCTACTTAAATCACCTGAAACACCCTCATCAGGGCCATTGGGTAGATAACTAGCTAGAAAACCCTATAAAAACATGTTTGTATATTAGTTAATGACATAAAATATTAAAATATGAAAAGAATTATTGAACTTTTGTTATAATTAAAAATTACATTAATATTTACTATATAATTATTAGCTAGGTGAATCAATTCAATCCCTCTCCTCTGCGACTCAGGAGTCAAAGGGTGTATATAGGCTAATCGATTCATTTCTTTTGAAATGTTATGGAGAATGTTTTGAATTGCAACCATAGGATTAGGGGTTGATGCAAAATCAATAGAGAATGGGTCCTCATAGGACTCCTCCTTAGGGATTGCATGTTCCTTTCCCTTTCTTTGATCAAAACTCATTTGTGAAAACAATATTATTAGAACTATATTTAAAATTACTCCAAAATAATAGTGAAAAAAAACCATTAAAAAATACTATTAAATTTTTTTCTTGTATCGAATTTGTATAATAACAATGAGTTTTACTTGTCAGGAAGAAGTGTTATGAGGACCATCATCATCACATCTATGTGGTTGTTGATCCAATAACATAGCCTTGTATTTCAACAAAGATTCATTAAGATGTGTTAAAATACATGTGTTGCTATTCTAAGTTATGTTGAATAATAAAAATTATTAGAGAGCTTCAATTTACTATTTAATACCAAAATGTGAGTCTATAAACACATCCATTTATTTATGAAAAAACAAGTGCTAATTACACTCAACTATTTTGAATAGTACTTATAGTTTACAACTACGAAGAGAGTGGCATATATTAGTCAACTATTTCCTAATGCTTTTAGCCTTCTGTTAATGTATATAATTATATTTTACTTTGTTCATTGTCTTTCTATTGTATATAATTTTTCGAGAGTGTATTCCTACACATACTTTTTTATATCTAACAATTTGCATCCAATTAATGTAACTATAACAAGGTTTGACATACTCCGTCAATTCAACAACTTTTTTTTAAGAGACCTATATGCTATCCATGAAAAATAGGACCAAACCACGTAATGATTATGGTGCTATGTGATATATCCTCTCTCCAACACACAAATCAATGTTTATTGGAGGAAGTTCCTTGGGGACCCATTGTTCCTATAGATGTTGGTACCTAAAGGGCACCTCGGAGTTGCATTTTCTCTCATCGTCATAAGAACATGAACCCCCTTGATCAAAGAAATATTTTGTGCATTTATTAAATTTCTTTATGATCTTTTGACCTCTAGTTGATCTTCTTAATGTAGACATACTAAATATCTCACTTGCTTCTTCCATTCTTATATTTCCCTCACTCGAGGAAGACACATATGATAAAAACCTATTTGTTGGTAACTGTTGTGGTCTCACAACACACACCCCATTTTGAGTCTAAAGTGGAAACCCCTTATTTTCAAGTGTGAGATCCTTTTCAAAAGCACCTAATCAGGCACCTTGATGGATCAAGATCTCCCTCTAAGTCTAGGTCAGTCCATGATACCTGGTTAGGCGAGTTTGAGTAATATTAGAAGGTCAGGAAGACACAATTTTTCTTCAAAGTGCTAAAAAAGTGCAATTGTGCACCATGTGCACATGCGCATGTACGTGAAGTGTGTAGCATGAACACTCATTGCCAACTTAGGATGCACACATATGCATGTGTGCACCCTCAGAGGTGCACACCTCCCAGAGCATCCCACCTATAAGTAGACCCCTCTCCCTCTTCATCTTCACTTGTTCATTTCTCAAAGCCCCAAGCTCCATAGCTTTGCACATCCTTGAGATCTACATCTTTGAAAAAGCACACCATTGGCCTCCACACCTTTTCTAAGGTAAAACCCAAAAGAGAAGGTGCACACATGCACATGTGCTCACCATCCTATCATACACATTATGCACAAAGACCCTAAAAAGCCTCCCACATGTACAAGTAAAGTGCACATGTTGTGCACATGCGCTAAGTGTGCAACATGTGCACTTTATATTCATTGAATTTTGTAACCCTCTTAAGGTGTGCATATGCACATTTAAGGCATAATTAGGGGTTTTTTTCAATCTCTTTTGTCTTGGTTAGGCTTTTATCAGCCTAAATCATGTTTCTAAGGCCATCTTAAGTTTCCATCATTAATAATATTGATATTTCTCTTTTGTGCAGATAAAGTGATGTCATCTTCATCCTCTATGGCCACGAAGATTGCACTGAAACCAGTTGCCTTCAGATATCAAGGGGTGCCTAAGAAATCCCAATTTGGAGACAAGCACTCAAAAATCAAAGACATAGAGCTTGGACATATCAATTGGAACACTTTCCTTCTACTATGCAACAAACCCAAGGAGAGGTTAGCTATGGTATCAACCTTGATCAAAAGTGGACTAGTAAATGCAACTTCTCATCTGGTATTAGTCCAATCATTACAGTTGATTATGAATTTAGCACATCACTATGTACGAGAAGAGAAAGTGGTCAAAAGTATGATTGGGAAAATTGTGTTGGACATTAAACCTCAAAACATTGAGAAGGTCTTCATCTACCATAGGTTAATCAGTACTTACATATCACCTATGACTTGGCAGATAGATGGTACAGAGAAAATGAGTCAAAAGAAAAGGAGCTAGTACAAGGAAAGTACCTCATTGGCAGGACACAATTAAACCAGAGCAGTGGAAAGGTCGATATGACTTGAGGTTACATGATAGATGACATTGGATACTCTATAGTCCTTTTGAGTAGAGCCATGGGCCTTCATGCAACTGGTCACTTAGAAACATGGATGGTGCACTTCATAGAAACTATCAAAATGAGAAAGATGCCTATTGATTGAGCTACAATTCTTAGTGACAATTTGGATGAATAGTTGATTTCAATAAAGAATGACCCTTGCTTCTATATGAATTCTTATATAGTATATCTTCTAGCGACAAGACCCTCAGATTACCTAGGGTTGGTTAGGAAAGGAAGCATGCAAGATGCAAATGCTTGGTTGTACATAGTTTATCCCCAACTTGTAAATAAGAAGCTCCCCTTAAAGAGTCCTGAATATAGGTTGGTTAGTGATGGGTTCAAATTTTCCATCATTCAATTTATAGAAGGAGATTATGCCAAGAGAATGTCGATAGAAGTAGCAACATGAATAACACAAATTGGGGCTTATTTTATCCAATTTAACATATTTTCTTATATAAGGGTAGCTCATACTCTCATGTGCCTGAAGAAGTTCACGCGATACCCATCAGATAGACTATTGCTATTAGAGATAGCAAGACAATTGGCCTCTGCATGTGATAGGGTGAGAAAGCAACATACGAAGACATGAGTCTAGCCAATCACCATTGAGGCTTTTTTGAGGTCAAATAGAAGCAAGAAATTGCTACTTTTGACTCGGAATGGGACTAGTATCCTCTGGAGGATTATCAATCGCCTCATCCATATTTTGACAACACTGGAATGTTATAACATTTGATAGGGAAGAAGTTCGTATTCAAGATTACACTTGAAGATCATTGGATGAATTATGTAGATGACTATTGTGTCCAAGTTAGGGACTATTATAGGATGAGTCTACAACTTGTGAAAAAGGTTCTTAACTTATAAATACCCCTCAAAGCATGGAACAAGGACACCCCTGAGGTGATGGATCCCTTATACAATAGGGATAAGATATACGAGAAACTCATTATGAATGTAGAAATTAGGCGAGAAGAGAATGATGATATTATTCATAGGGCTCGACATGTTATTGAGTTAACAAGGGAATGGGTTAGGAAACCTTTTTGTTTAGACCCAATTCCTCAAGCCCAACCCTACAGGCCACAACTCAAACCAAGAAGGGGAAAAGAACAAAAGTCATGGTTCCTACCTACCTTGAGAAGTCACTAGCAAGGCCATAAATGGTGCATCAACATGAACATGAGGTAAAGTACTTTAAAACAGAAAGGGTAAAGAGCAAGAAGAGATAGAGGGTTACTCGAGTGAGGGACCAACAAGAGCAAGCCCAAGAAGAGCAAATTACACAAGAAGAGGTTCATGTAGAGCAAGAAGAGGCTCAAATTGAAAAAAAAGGGGTATAGGCACAAGAAGACCATGCAACCTCGATAGAAGCCTCCTTGCTAGTTCTAAAAAGAGCTCAAACTGAGATGACAATGGTAGGTGAGAATAAAATGAAGTTGAAGAAAATAAACTCCATCACCTCAGGTTCTAGAAATCATCCTCGAGGTACAAGATGAGGAAGAGGGGGAATAAATAGAATATGTCCCACTTAACAAGAGGACTCGCTCAACGAGGGCTACAGATGAAGAAAGAAGGAGGAGCTTGACTCAAACACCACCTTCTATTTCCCGAGAGCATGTCCATGTAGAGGCTTCAAAGTAAGAATAAGAGGGATGGACCACATAGATGGGAGATGAAGAAGTTGATGTCTTTGACATTTAAGACTTTGATTTCATGCCAATGGGAACCAAAATGGTAGGAGAGAAGACATAGGATAGCCCTCAGAATGAGACATTGAAAGAAGATTGGGAACAACTACCTCCTTTACCAAAAGGGCCTCTTGGTATACCTCCTCCACCATCACAAGATCTTTCATCCATGCCTCTTTAGTTGGAGCAAGAATTAGTTGCCTTACCTTCTCCAATAGTAGAGCCAGAAAGTCAAACCTTAGAGGAAGGGGAGTATGTCCAATTACATTCTGACGAAGTATCAGAAGAAAGACAAATTGCCAAGGAAGGGGAACAAGTTTGTCTAAGAATTGAGACTAGGTCTTCCACCCAAACTAAAATGGAAGCTCAATCAGTAGTCCTCCCTCAACAAGAAAAGACCCCAAAACAAGGCGATGAAGGGAAAAGACCAGCTTTGGAACCTATGTCTTCTGTGTACTATATGTCACCTATGGGAACGACTTCAACATGGTTAAAAAGGGAGATTTTGATAAGACAAAAAAGACTTAAGGAGTTCACTAAAGAAGAAGGAATGACAAAGTTGATAAAAGGAGTTAAGATGCTAAAATTGCTCAAGGGTGATGCTAAAACATTGGCTTTTATCATGAAGAACCAAAATGAGGATCTTTTAGCACATATTTCCATTCCCCCTCCCCATGCTAACACAAAAGAAGTAACTACAAAGTATCACCAAATGAAGGAGATAGTGTTGGGTAAGCCCACAGTGGATACAACTAAGGTTTTAATCACCATAGGACTTAAACAAATATTCTCACACATAGATAAAGGTGAGTTAGAGATCTTGGTTTTAGGAAAGCAAAATGAGCTATTAAGGGGATATGAGCTGTTAAGGGGATACCTGAAAAAAGTAGTAGATCTGATAGACCCTGATCACCTAGAGATTTCTCTAGGGGTCACTTTGGAGAGAAAAGAGACTGGATAGGTCTTAGAAGAAACTAATTCATTTTTGGATGCTTGCAAAAGGTGGCATCACAGTTTTGAAGATAGAGAAGTACAGATTATAGAAAGTATTTTGAACCTTTTGCACAACATACATAATAATGCCAAAAAATTGGTTATAATTATAAACCAAGATTTTGGGTTAATGGATGAAGTGTGTACATGGGTTAATGATCTACAAACGTTAAAGGCTATCAAAGGAAAGAGGTACCAAATGTTGATGGAAATATATACGGCTGAAGAGTTGGATAAGGTAGATGATTGGATAAAGAAGATGTCAGTGGGAAAGAGAGTTATGGAAGGATTATATGAAGATATCCAAGAAATAAAGAATAAAGCTCGAGAGTAGTTATTGGAAGTAGACAAGTATTATAATGCCACCAACCTAGAGATTTTTGAAGACAAGTCAAGGACTCAACTTTCTATAGTGCAAACAATAGTGCAACAATTCAAAATATTATTTAAGGTCACTTTGTCTGAAAATGATGTCTGACGGACCTTCAAAATAAAAGAAGCATTACTGGAGTTAGATTCCAATTTGGAAGATTTTGCAGATACCAAGATAGATTTAAGTAATTATCACTAGATGGTGCATGATAAGTATGAATCATTGGATTTACCAAATGCTAGGGAAATCACAACAATAATTGAAAAGTTCAAGAACAAACAACCAGACATCATTTTGGTCTAAAGGGGAGAAAACCCAGATGTTGGAAATTGAGTTTTGACACTTAGCATAATTTTGGTATTTTTTGATCCTGTCACAAGGTGCACTTTGCACAAGTTGCACCAAATCAAGAGTTGCACCAAATGTTTCAAAGATGAAGCAGTATGCCGACAGTTAACTGCCAATTGCTATTTTTGAGCATTCCATGCATTGGAAACACATTTTGATGATAGTTCAAGTCTCATAAACACCTAGAGAAGGCCAAGATTCCATTTTTAGAAGTCTCAATGACTCTTAGTTCATCTCTCGACTTATCTCCTCTTATCTTCTTCTTTTATTGTTTTAAGTCATGCAAAAGCTCACGCACCCATTAATTGATATAAACAAGGGTGGAGACCTACTTAGCACCATTTAGAGAGTCATTGTATGTAATTGGCTTTATTTTATTGGTTTATTTTATTGGTTTGTATGTAACACAAAAGGAGGAAATTATTTCTTTTAAATACATGGATGTAAAATGTACTCCAAGCTGATATTTTGATGCAATAGTAAATGTTATTGGTGCTCTCATTCTATCGGAGTGTGCTATTTTTTGTGAATTCTTTTTTGTGAATGATAATGAAGCTAATGGATTTATTGAGTTGTTATAATTTCGTGATCTTTTAATTCTGGTGTTTTCCTTATGTTAACAAATTTCATTGTTGTGATGAATTAGAGAAAGGATCACTATTGTTCTTACATAGCATTTTCTCTCGTATGAGCACACTTTCCGTGGTCGCATGATCTGATGAATTGTGAAACATATTTCAATTTTCATTAAACTTCTCATCGACGATTGCATCAGTGGAGTTGAGGAAACACTACTCCTAATCTCATTGGTTTCCTGCCATATCTTTTTGATAATTTAATTCGCAAACATGTTGTTACTTTGGCTTATGACCATTAGGAATTTCCTTTTTAGTAATTTCCTTCAAATCTCTTGTTACACTTTCTTTTTTATTTTCTTTTCAAATATTTGGTTAAAATAATAATTCATATAGTTGCATTAATAGGAAATTGCATCCATCATAAAATAGAAAATAGAAAAATATATTATTTTTGTGGTTACATTTTAGCAAAGTTGTGCAGAATTGGTAAGTACCAGCCAAGGCCTCCCTTTGAACATTCACATTTATCATTGATTGTGCTACCCAATAGGTTGAAAAACAACCATCTAGAGCCTTGAAGATGGTCATTGATCAACTTTTCAAGAGAGAGATTTGAGAGAACTTTTGTTCTTAGCATTGTGCAAAATGACCGCTTAATAGTAATTGCACTCAATGAAATGAGAGAGAGAGAGAGAGATTTTGCACATGATAAAATAAAATAATCTCTATAGGGTGTATTGAGTTATATTTGATGATCCATAAGATTGTGTTGGGATGCTCATGAAAGTGGTTCAGGTTCCTACGTATTTAATTCAATTATCTTATGTTACCTAAAAAATTTATGATACTTATAATCAAAATTACATAGTAGACAACATGAACAATATGTGGTCATCATAATCATTATATATATTTTTGTATTCTTTACCTTTAATTTATGTTGTTTGTAAAGGACTCTCAATAGAAGCTGGGATGACGATGTCTGTATAATACAGTCAGAGATTTAAAAAATTGCTATAACATAAGAAAGTTCTTACATGTGCTCAAGGGGAATGAAATGGTCATAGCAACAAAAAAAGAACATCTTGTTTAATATAGCAGAGATCACAGTGGTTATTACCCTAACATACAAATACATTAATTCTATTAAGAACACCCTTAATTATTTAGATAAAAAATATTAGTTATATTTGGTGGTGGTTATTTTATTGGTCTTCATCAAGAAATTTAGGAAATTATCCCTCTTTCTAAAAGTCAATCCGACTAGGGGACATCACACATGGTGTCACCAAACATATGTTATTCCCTCTAAATTCATGATTGAAAATTTGATTCTATCTACATCCTTCATAGGTTTGAGATTATAGGGCATCAATTTTTTCAATCCAAAGCCTTAGACTTGACCTTCCACTTATATTAAATGGGGGAAGAGTTATTTTGTTAGTATCTTTCTCGAAGTCTTTTTTTCTCTCATTTTCCTCCTTGCTTTTCATGTTATTATACTTTCCTTGGATTGTCTCATATATTGGGTGAAGTTAACATGTACTTGAACATGTTGTGGTAGAGTACATGCATTATGCATCATCATTACTATTGACGTTAAGGTCAATTTGTCTATCAGTGACTTAACAGTTATTCAATTGGTTACATTGCTACCGAGCTCTACTGAGCTTATCATTCATTTAGTAGTGTTAACCAAATGATTTAGTTGTTCCCAAGCCAAATCGTCAAAATATAGTGTCTACCAAGCACTTGAGTCAGTTTGCAATGTTTGCCAAGCTACATAGTGTTTACCAAGCTTCATAAATAATATACAATACAAACTGAGCATAGTAAAGGCTACCGAGCTATTTAGTGAAAGTGAAGAAGATCATAGTGTTAACCAAGCTATATTGTATCTACCGAGCTCACTGCATTAACAATATAAATCTATTGTTGACTGAATCATGCAGTGTCAACCGAGTGATTTAGTTGCTACCAAGTTTCTCAGTGTTCAATGAGTCACAAAGTGATGACTGAGTTCAAGCTACTTGGAAGTGATTAGTATGGACCGAGCTTCAAGTTCAACCAAGTGCTAAAGATTGTCGAGCATTGACAGTGTTTTTCGTGTATCAAAACATCACCGAGTTTGTCTTCAGAACCCGAGTTATAGTAGTTGGGCCGACTTTGTGAATTATGATGAAATTGGTATTGTAGCTGACTCCAGTAAGTTATGGTTTGGATTGGTATATATGTAATGCATTGTATCATATCAAAGTATGAGTTTGAAGAGTATATAATGAGCATAAGTCAAAATTAAAGAAGGCTACAAGCAATATAAGGGACAACATAGATTTATCTATCACAATCAGGTGATCATTACAATACAAGGAATCTCAACTAGTAAATCAGAGTTGCAGATCAAAGATAAGCCATTGGTTCATCCTAATAGGTGCATCCATCAAATCATTTAGCAGGGTAGACATAACAATTTTTGCTAAATCTCTTAATCAAGTGCATACTTCATTGTATGTTTCTAAATCCTTTAACAATGTGGACCTCATAGTCCTTATTGCTCCTAATAGAAAAGATCACTAGAAGTGGTCATTTGTAAGCCTTAATAGGTTAACTTTATACTATAATACTAAAGTTTGTGGGTATCATCCCCACCCTAGTTTTACTTTCCATTTGGAAGGTTTCTGGGTTACCATATCTTGTGTCAAAGTTTTATGAATGTTTATTTGCTTTCATTCTTTCATGCATGGAATTAGATCATAATATTATATGAAAGATTAATTGGTGAAGTAAGATAAAGTTGTATTGGTTCCTGATTCACTCCTCCCCTCTTAGTAACCTTGCCTACCTTATATTACCAACAATTGGTATTAGAGCATCAAGGTTCTTACATCAAAAGTTTAACAACTTGAGATGAGATCAAAGGCAATGGAGGTATACAAGCTAGATAAGGTTATTGAAAATGAAAAGTTGGATCTTGAATTGGCCACTGGACAACTAAAGAAAGAAAAGGAGCAACTCTCTCAATCATTAAAAAGAAGGAAAGATCTTGTTGTACAAATGAATGAAAATCTCTAAACTGAAGAAACAATTGAAGACATATGTCTAGAAAGAAATTTAGATGAAGATGATGAAGCAATTGAAGACATGTTAGAAAATGATTCCAATCTTCAAGAAGAAGTCAAAAAGTTGAAAAAGAGAACAAGAAATCCAATCAATCAGATTATGTGAAGTCATGGAAGAAAAAGACAAAGTTAAAGAAGAGATAGAAGAAAAGAAAAATGAAATCTAGCAACTATCCCTTCAACAAGTAGACTTCATTGATCAACTCACTAATGCAAATGAAGAGCTTATGAATCTAAGATCAGAGAATGAAAGACTATAGAATGATCTCAACATTGAAAAGCAAACCGATGAAATAATCATGAAATCACAGGGAAACATGAATCAATTGAATGAACAAAGTCAGTATAGACACAAAGGAAAAGATGGAATAAGATACACAAGAGAAGGTGAATCATCTCAGCAAGGAGCTCAAAAGAATAAAAGGTCTACTTGAAATCATTATTGTAAGATAGGTCATACATTAAACAAATGCTTGAGTAATGGTAAAAAAAAAATTCAATGGAAAGTGTTATAGTTGCAATAAGCATGGTCATAGAGAAAGTGAATGCAAAGAGACACCTAAGTTTGAAGGTAAATGTCACAATTGCAAGCAACAAGGACACAATTGTTTAGAGTGCAAAACCAAGTAGTGGAACCCAATAGAACAAATTGTGAAAGCAATATTTGGATAGGATTACAATACATGGTGTAGATGTCACTACTGTGTTGAATTTGGGCACATTGGAGCAAACTGTGTGAAACATCATATGAGGAAAAGAGATACTATAAAAAGATGTTTTATTTGTATAGAACTTGGACATCTTGCCAAGAACTGTATGAACACAGGTAGGATTGAAGATGAAAAGAAAGCCAAAGATGACAATATTAGAAAAAAAATGAGGTAGCAATGGGTACCAAAATCTCCAAAGAATACTAACCAAGATCATGAAGTGAATGACACCCAAGTCAATGAGTTACAAGACCTTAACAAGCAAGGTCGGGTTACAAGACCTTACCGAACAAGGTCAGGTTGCATATTGTTGCAGTCACAAAGTTGGTAGTTCCTACCAAGTGATGATCACTCTACCAAGCTGTAAATGTCTCTCGAGCATTAAAGAATAAGCTGAGTGGAGGAAAACCTATCACTGAGCGAGTATCAAGTACAAAGCATTAGTGGAGATCAAATAGAGGAAATTCATTAAAAGGAAGAAATCAAAGGCATTTTTTCACGGTGAATTTTTGGAGCTATTTGTGAAGAGAAAATTCAGAGCCCCCAAGCAATTTGAGCATTTGTTGTTGAAGAAATTTTTAAGTTTTTAGAAACCCTATCGAGCATGGTATCTTCTAGTAGCAAAGTGAAGAAGGGTTTTGAAATCTTGCTTTGTGGAGTCAACTACAAGGCACCTAATTTTAAGTTGAGTCTAGCAATTGTAAAGGCGCTTGACCCAGCTGGCACACAGTCTCAAAGTCAGCCTAAGGTATTACTTCTGCATGACATCCTACCACTATTCTATTCAAGAATTTGGAACCCTAGAGATGAATGAGGCATTCAAGGAATTGTGTGTGAATGGTGCATTCAAACCTAAACATCAATATTTGGAAACCAAGGGCTTGACACATATCTCTCATATGCCAAGAGACTTTGACATCAAATGGATTAGATATATTCTAAGTTGTGTACACAATGGACAGTTATGGTAGGACCAATCCATTCAAATTACGAAGAAAATGATTCACAAAATCACTAGGCTTCCAATGCTAAACAAAGCTAAGACAATCAAAACCCTAGGTCAGGCAGAACTAACCAAGAAGACTCTTGTCAAGTGGCATAGAAGAGGTATGAAGCTTAATGGAGTAACATACATGGAGATAAAGTTCAACATACATGTAATTTCACACAAGATATACAACTCTAGTCGATTAAACATCATGTTATGTGAAGCTGTCAAGCTTGCATGCAAGGTTGTGAAGAATAACCTATTCTTCGACCTTGCCAAGTTGTTGTTGAACCAATTCAAAAAAAATATGGAGAGCATCAGAGGATCAAAGAATAACTCATGTAAGTTCATATCCTTTTGACATGTGTTTATTCTTCTTTGTTCAAAAAATTTTCCCTTCCAAAGGTATAGTAGTATGGAGGAAGGATGTTCCTATTTTATATCAGATCAATGAATATATAGTAGAGATGTGTGAAAATTTTGATAGCATCATGGATAACTATTTTGAATCAGTCAAAGAGAAGGTGCATAATAGATTTAGGATCCCTAAGAAAATTGTAGAAGATTACAAGGATGATATCTATTTCATGGTGGACTGTGACAAAGTATAGATTTAGGTAGTCAAACCTAGAGTGGCATGGGTTAAGCCTCTAGAGTATGAGGTTAATATTGATGACACTAAGGATATCATAGAGGATTTGTTGAATGAGCCTGTGGATCCTAAAGCCAAATATTTTAGAACATATGATGAGGTAAAGACAAGAATTGAACTTGAGATCAAGCTACCTCATGCAGTGAACAAAGGAAAGAAAAGAGTAGAGAAACTACTAAAAAACACTAAGAAAGCAACTTCTCCTCTAATGCTTACTAAGGGAAAAGGTGATGATGTAGAAGATGATGATAAAGAAGATGAAGAAGAAGAAGCCAAATATGAGGACGAAGAGTCTCTAAGAAAGAAAAGTAAGGTTGTTATAACCAAACCTACTAAGTCATCTCCCACTGTATTCACAAGAACGACAGCCAAGTCTAGGAAGAAATTAGGTGAAGATGAAGCCAAGCAGGTTATTTTCAACTGCACCTACACTTCAAGAAAGATTGAAGAAGATGGAAGAAGGAACTGCATGACATTTTTTAAATTTCTCAAGTATGAGACAAGGAATGTAGGAGAGAAAAGACAGATTGAGGATACTATTATGATCAAATTGGGCAAGTGGAAGTATTCACTAGATGAGCTTGCACAACAAATGCCCAATGAAATTATGTAGGCAATAAAGCCTAGATGGGAAAATGAAAAAAACACTATCAAGGACATCTTTGAAAAGACCTTGAAGCAACTCATGCCAAATCTCAGTAAGGAGGTAAAGGAAACCTTGAAGAAAAATGAGAAGAAGTTCACTCTCAAATTAAATACCTGTATGATATTGCTTAAAGACATTGAATATTTGGTGAAGGCAGCTACAACTACAACTACATGGAAGAAAATCTATAAGTTGCATCAACCTAGTGACTTTGTTGTACATGTTGATGACAAGGATGATGAAGGTGAGGAAGATGTAGAAATAAAAGATGATGAGATAGATGATGTCAATCTAGATGATGAGGAGGAAGAACATGAAGCTACTGGAGGAAGCCTTCCAAAGATTCAAAGCATTACAGAAACTGATGTAGAGAAAATTGCAGCAACAATCATGGCCTCATTTCCTCAATCTTTGAGCATAACCTTAGCATGATCTGGCTTAGAGATAGCTTCTACCAAGTTGGTTGTGGATACCATTGCTATACCAAGCACCCAACCAAGTTCTGAATCTATTTAGCTAAATGTTACATTAACTAAAGTACCCAACACTTGATTTGATGAGCAGCAAGGGAGGCATCATCAGGCTTGACTGAGCAGCAACAACATATTCTTGTTGTTACTATCATTTCAATATTTGTTGCTAGTCCATCAATTTCTACGATTGTTTCTATTCAAGTATATCCATAGCTAGTACAATGAGTGAGTATTGAAGTCCTAGACAAGGAAATCAATTTGTTTCTACCATTTTGAAAGAAAAGGGCAAAGAAGCAAAAACTATTGATCTAGATGAGGATATAGTTATTCCAAATTGGGATATCTCTACCCTCATCCCTAATCAAATGGATACCATGGGTGAACTATTAAAGAAGAGAGCTAAGCAGCAGAAGCTTAGAGAAGAAAAGAAGAAAGAAAATCTAGTTCTTGAAGACATAAAAAGCATATTTATTAATGCTCTGAGTATTGAGGTTGATAACAAACAACCCATTTTAAACTAGCTAGCAAAAATTATCCAAAAATATAATGAAGACTTGAATGGACATGATAAATTTCTACAAAGAGTTGAAAGAAAGTTTGAGAACAGAGTGTTGGAACAAGTTGCACAGAGAATTTCAATAGGTCAAGTAGAGCTAGCTACTATTCTTGGTTCACTAGAAACCTATGTTAATAATGTTTTTTCACTATTTGTCAAGTGACATATCTATCTTTACAAAGGAGATCAAGGAGAAATTATCCAAGATAGATGAAGACATGAAGGCAAGTGCACACCAGCTGTCACTTAACCCAAGTCATAGTTCTTCACATTATTTAAAGATCATATATTTGACAAATCTATAGGTAGAATTATTGAAGGAAGAAGCTAGAATCTAGGCCATACTAAAAGAAATCTAGGGAATGATTCTTCCAAACATGGATGCATTGTAAAAACACATTGCACATGCAAAGAAACTCATCCATGATAACAAATTCTCCATAGCTGATCACATGATGAAATTATTAGTAGAATTTTAGATTGCATTGCATGCAAGCAAGATATTACAAGAGAATTGGGACAAGAAAATGATACTTATTCTAAAGGTTACATTCTAAATTCTTGTCACATTTTAGTATTAACATATAGATATTACCCACCTTTGGCATTTATGTCAAAAAGGGAAAGTAGTAATATGTAAAGAGGGAAAAGATATTGTAAAGGAGAAGAAATATAGTATACTCCATTTGTATATATATAGGAGAGATATGTTAGGATTAAACCACAGACATAAATAATAATTACATGCAAATATAACCAATATTAAAAAATAACAGATCACATAGAAAAGAACACAAGACACCAAGATTTAACGTAGTTCAACCAAACCCTGGGCTATGTCCACCAAATAGCAAGTCCAATATTTTTACGATCCAGTGATTACAACTTGATTACAATCTGTAATCCCTTACAGCTCAATATTGTTACAAGAACCAATTTTTGCATAACCTTATGAAACAATCCCTAACCCTAAGCCCTTTTATACAAGTATTTTTACTGCTTTAGGTTTGTAATTAATAATTACATGTCAGCCCAAAATTTCAATAAAATAGGGCCCAATTTTTTTTCTGAAGTATGTATACTACTTTCCTGATCAGTCACCACAAACTAACAATCTCCCACTTGGGGACTGATTAGGCTCCACACTAAACAAAAATCTCCCACTTGGAGACTGATTTTGTAGCTATGCCACTACTCCATGAGGCTCCCATTGGATCAAACCACCCCAGACTCTGTTGTTTTAATAATCATGTCTAGTCTAGAAGACCGACCAAAGCTGAAGAGGAGTTCAGCTTCTCCCTTATTACTACCTTTGTCAACATATTTGTTGGATCGTCAGCTATATGTATCTTATCCAACTTTAACTGTCCATCCTCCAAAACTGACTGAATAAAATGGTATTGCAACTGTATGTGTTTAGTCTTTGAATGCAGAGATGAATTCTTGGCAAGATGAATGACACTCTAACTATCTGTTAACAAATAATTATCCTTATAAGGATGTCCCAATTCTTCTAAGAAGAATTGAAGCCATATCATCTCCTTGGCTGCCTCTAGAGCAGCAACATACTTTGCCTCTATAGTGGATAGAGCATTAATCTTCTGTAACCTAGAAACCCAACTCACGGCTACCCCACTAACAGTAAAGACATAACTTGTAGTACTCTGCCTAATATCAATATCCCTTGCCAAATATGAGTCAACATAGCCCTGTAAATCAGTAGTAGAGCCCCCAAAGTGTAAACACTTATTGGATGTTCCTTTGAAATATTTGAGAATCCATTTGACTGCATTCCAATGCTCAGTTCTTGGATGACTCATATACCTATTAACAACTCCCATTGAATGTGCAATATTTGGCCTGGTACATACCTTGGCATACATCAAGCATCCTACAGCTGAAGCATAGGCTACCTTGGACATCTTATCCTCCTCTTCTTATGTCTTAGGATGCATCTCCTTAGTCAACTTCAAATGACCAGGTAAAGGTGTGCCGACAACTTTAGCATTCTCCATAGAGAAATGTTGCAACATCATCTCCACATAATCAGCCTAAGATAGCATCGATGTTTTGTTCTTCCTATCTTTGAAAATTTTCATACCAAGGATTTTTTTTTCTACCCCCAAATCCTTCATAGCAAATGCATGTGCTAACTGGTGTTTCAACCCCTTAATGTGATCCACGTTAGACCCAGCTACAAGCATATCATCAACATATAAACACAAAATAATGTAGTTATCATCATCCAACCTCTTAAAGTAAACACAATGATCTAAAAGGCACCTATTATTTCTATGCTCATGCATAAACCTGTCAAATTTCAGATACCATTTCCGAGGTGCTTGCTTCAAACCATATAAACTTTTCTTCAATTTGCACACTAAGCTCTCCTTACCTTTGACCTCAAATCCTAGTGGTTGAGCCATATATATGTCTTCATTCAAATCACCATGGAGAAAGGTTGTTTTAACATCAAATTGCTCTAAATGCAGATCTTCAGTAGCCACAATACTTAAAATAGTACAGATAGAAATCATCTTAACAGGAGAAAATATCTCATCAAAATCGATTCCTTTTTTCTGTGCAAATCCTTTTACAACTAATTTGGCTTTAAATCTTTTCTTACCTCCTTCCTCTTCTTTCAACTTGTAAACCCACTTATTCTGTAAAGCCTTTTTACCTGTAGGCAACTTGCATAAATCCCAAGTCTTATTCTTCAGCACAGAGTCCATTTCGTCTTTCATTGCAGACTCCCACTGAATCTTAGTATCCACCTGCACAGCTTCATCATAACATTCAGGTTCACCAACATCAGTAAGTAAAATTGAATACAAAAAGGGAGAAAATCTTTGTGGATGTCTAATTTGCCTTGTTGACCATCTAACATTCATTGATGTGTGTGGTATTTGTTGTTGTGGTTGTTGCACATCATGAGGAATGGCTAGACCATCATCTTTTGGAGTATCATCTAGCACTATATAATCATCTTCTTTCTTCTCATGTTGCTGCAATAGATCTTTGTACAACACTTTCTCATTGAATATGACATCCTTGCTTCTTAAAATTTTATGATTTTCAAAATTCCAAAGCCTATAACCAAATTCATTAATGCCATATCCAACAAATACACATTTTTTTGACTTAGCTTCTAGCTTGGTTTTGCTTTCAGAATCTACTTAGCTTCTAGCTTGGTTCTGCTTTTAGAATCTATGTGAACAAAAGCTTCACAACCGAAAGTTTTGAGAAAAGAATAATTCACCTTCTTACCAGTCCATGCTTCCTCTAGAATACCACAACTCAAAGGAGTAGAGGGACCTCTATTAATCAAATATACATCAATATTGACAACCTCTACCCACATGTGTAAGGGCAACCCAACATGCAACCTCATGCTTCTAACACACTCCATTATAGTCCTATTCATGCGTTCAGCCACTCCATTTTCCTATGGAGTCCTTGGAACAATTTTTTGTCTACGAATACCATTAGTGGAGCAATAATCTTCAAATTCATGACTGCAATACTCACCACCATTATCAGATTTGAGACATTTTAATTGCTTACTAGTCTCATTTTCAACCAAGCATTTCCATTTCTTAAAAGTTTGAAATACATCAGATTTTTGTCTAAGGAAATAGACCCATACTTTTCTAGTTATGTCATCAATGAATGTAACATAATAATGAGAGCCACCAAGGGAAGATACCTGTGCCAGCCCCCATACATTTGTATGTACAAGCTCTAATTTCTCCTTTTTATTTTTCTTCCCAGTCTTCACAAAACTCACTCTCTTTTGTTTTCCATACACACAACTTTCACAAAAATCCATATTAACACATTTTAGACCTAGTAAAATTTTCTTTGAATGAAGTAATTTCATACCTTTCTCACTCATGTGCCTAAGTCTGTTGTGCCACAACACTATATCAGAATTTACAAAAGCTATTTTTCTCCCTGTTCAACTGCAACAACTATTCTTGAACATTCATTTTTCTCTAAAACAATTAAAGTAGAAGGAACAATATGACCTATACAAAGATATAAGGTGCCTACTTTCACACCTTTCGCTACTATAAGGGAACCTTTTGAAGCCTTCCAATTTTTATCATTAAAAGTAACTACACAACCCTCATCACCGAGTTGCCTTGTTGAAATTAAATTCCTACTCAGCCTTGAAACATGTCTTACCTCATGTAGTAGCCAATGATTCCCATTCTGCAACTTAATCTTAACTTTTCTCTTTCCAACAATCTGACAGGGTTCATTATCTCCCAAATAAACAAGTCCAAAATCCCTTTGGACATAATCAATGAAATAATCTCTATAAGGTGTAGCATAAAATGAAGCACCAGAATCTAAAACCCATGAATCATCAACACTTTCTAAAGGTAGAAGCAAAGTATCCTCTTTGGATTTTTTACTTACCACATTTGCCTCTTTGTCTCCATCTAGTTTATCTCTTTCATTTTTCTTTCGATTTCAACAATCTTTCTTTTTGTGCCCTTGTTTCCCACAGTACTAGTAGTTGTTCAGTCCTCTCGATTGAGACCTCCTCCCCTTTGACTTTCTTCTTGATTTTCCACAATTTTAAGAGTTACTTCCTCTCTCAATCGTTCTGCCCCTACTTTGTGCAGTCAAAGAACTTTGTGATGTAGATCCACCTGAGGTTTTCCTACGAGTTTCCTCACTCAAAACAACACCGATCACATCATCATATTTTAGGGTACTAGATCCAAGAACAAAATTACTCACAACCATTACCAAGCCATTTCGACTTTCAGGCAAAGAACACAAAATCAAGAGAGCCCTAATTTCTACATCAAAATTGATACCCATAGAAGATAACTGACTAGTAATAGTATTAAACTCATGTAAATGATCTGTAATAGATCTACCTTCTACCATTTTCATATTAAATAAATGCTTCATGATAAATACCTTGTTTGAAGCGAAGGACTTTTCATATAGTTTCACTAGGGTTTGCATCAATTCTTTTGTCATGTTCACTTTTGTAATATTAAATGCCACTAATAATGCTAAGCATAATCAAATGCTTCCAAGTACCTTTCTATCTAAAAGATCTCATTTGTCATTTGACATAGATCCTTGATTCTTGGCTTTGTCTTCCAACGACTTTCATAAATCCTTCTGATAAAGATAGTCTTCCATTTGCATCTTCCATAACTGGAAGTTTTTCCCATTAAACTTGTCAACCCTTAGCTTACCCTTGTCTACCATTGCTCCCACTCAATCGTGAGACTTTCTTGCAGAGGATAACTGAGAAACAACCTCGCTCTGATACCACTTGTTAGGATTAAACCACAGATAGAAATAACAATTACATGCAAATATAACCAATATCAGAAAATAGCAGATCACACTGAAAAGAACACAAGACACCAAGATTTAATGTGGTTCACCCAAATCCTAGGCTACATCCACCAAATAGCAAGTCCAATATTTTTACGATCCAGTGATTACAACCCGATTACAATCCATAATCCCTTAGAGCTCAATACCACGGCAAGAACCAATTTTCACATCACCTTATGAAACAATCCCTAACCCTAAGCCCTTTTATACAAGTATTTTTACTGCTTTAGGGTTATAATTAATAATTACATGTTGGCCCAAAATTTTGATAAAATAGGGCCTAAAATTTTTTCCGGGGTGATGCCCTGAGCACCAAAGAATTTATGAAGTATATATAGTACTTTCCTGATCAGTCACCACAAACTAACAATCTCTCACTTGGGGACTGATTAGGCTCTACACTAAAGAACAATATATATGTATGGGGGAGTAGTATAGTAGTATGGTTAAGCAAAAAATACCTTTACAAAAGCAATTTCAAAAAATGAGAAAAAAAAAGTACATTACTAAGCCACAATAAATGGAAGTCAAAATTGAGTTGAAGACACTAATTAATGGCAAAGGAAGTTTTGACTTGTAGTTTTGAATGATCAAATTCTTGTTTTGATTAGTGTTTTTGTCACTAATGCCAAAGGGGGAGATTGTTGACATTAAGATCAATTTGTCTATCAATGAATCAGCACTTAGTCAATTGTTTACATTGCTACCGAGCTCTACAATTGCTACTGAGCTTATTATTTAGTTTGCAATGTTAACCAAGTGATTCAGTTGTTTTCGAGCCATATAGTTAGAATACAATGTCTATCGAACACCTGAGTTAGTTTGCAGTGTTTGCCAAGCTACACATAAACAATGTACAGTGCAAACCAAGCATAGCAAAGGCTATCGAGCTATTCAGTGGAAGTGAAGAAGATCGTAGTGTTAATCGAAATATGGTATGTTAATCAAACTATGTTGTATCTACCAAGCTCATTGTGTTAATAATATGAATCTAGTGTTGACCAAGTCATGCAGTGTCAACCGAGTGATTCAGTTGCTATTGAGTTTCTCAGTGTTCATCGAGTCACACAATGTTGGTTGAGTTCAAGCTACTTAGAAGTGATTAGTATGGACCAAGCTTCAAGTTCAATTGAGTGCCAAATATTTCTAAGTGTTGACAATTTTTTTCATGTATTATAACATCACCAAGTTTGTCTTCAGAACCTGAGTTACAATAGTTGGTCTGATTTTGTGAATTATGATGAAATTGGTATTATAGCATACTCCAATAAGTTATGGTTTAGATTGGTATATATGTAATGCATTGTATCATATCCAAGTATGAGTGTTAAGAGTATATAATGAGTAGAAGTGAAAATTAAAGAAGGCTACAAGCAGTATAAGTGACATCAGAGATTTATCTATTAGAGTCAGGTGATCATTACAATACAAGGAATCTCAACTAGCAAATCAGAGTTATAGATAAGAGATCAGCCATTGGTTCATCCTAACAAGTGCATCAGTCAAATCCTCTAACAAGGTAGACTTAACAATCTTTGCTAAATCTCTTAACAGAGTACATACTTCATTATATGTTTCTAAATTGTTTAACAAGGTGGACCTCACAATCCTTATTTCTCATAAAAGGGAAGATCACCAGAAGTGGTCAATTGTAAGTCTTAACAGGTTAACTTTATATTGTAGTACTAAAGCTTGTGGGTATCATCCCTACCCCTATTTTACTTTCTATTTGAAAGGTTTCTAGGTTACCATATATTGTGTCAAAGTGTTGTGAATGTTTATTTGCTTTCATTCTTTCATGCATGCAATTATATTAGAATATTATATGAAGGATTAATTGGTGAAGTAGGATAAAGTTTTATTGGTTCTTGATTCACCCTCCCTTCTTAGTAATCTTGCCTACCATATATTTCCAATAATTACATTATCTAGGAATGTTATGTCTCCATCAATATTATCCACCTCTTCATTTCAAGTTATAAAAGTTATCATTAAAAGTTTATTTTTAGTGCATGTTGGATCCTTATCTCTATGTGGTGAGATAACCCTAATTTTATCATCTACTTGACTATGATGTTTCCTCCTTGGTCTAATAGTACTATTGATGAAAACTATGAGTTGTTGTAAGACATTGGCTATCTTTTATTGTCTTACTTCAATGCCTCACATAATGCAACTAGCTTCCATGTTATCATCTTGTGATGGGATTCCTTTAATCAATAACCTAAAGGATGTTGTGATCCAAGCTTTGCTACAAATATAATTGCCACTAGTAAATTTACAATATTTTTTCTTAATTATAAATGATTGACATTTAATTAATAACTTAGCATATAACCCTTTATTATATATTTTTTGATGACTACATACATTTCAGATGGTATGTTTATGGTTGAATTAGATAGAAATGTATTAAAAATAAGAAACAATAATTTTGTCACACATGGATTAGACAATTTCAAGGAAATTGCATTACATCAAGCATAAATTAGAACATGATGCATTATATATTATTTTGTTACAAATGAAATATGACTATCATCATGTAGGAAATACATTTCATAGTCAATTACAAGTTTGAACCAATCACTCACATGACCATTTTCTTGATTGCATCTATGTAGCCAAAGTGATACCAAATGTAACCCAATGTATAAGGTCAATCTGCAACTTTGTGATGGAAATCTAAGATATTTCTAATCCAAACTAGTAGTAATGGAAACCTCTTTGAACTCCACTTCACCAATGAATGATCTTACCCAATGTAGCTACACAATGGATCAATTACAAAAATGAAACCCTTATTGATATAATTTGACATAAATGTGATTGCCAAAATTTTATTTCTAGTCATCAATTGTTTTACATGGGTGTTATTTGTTTTAGTTGGTTCAGATTTTTAGGTGGCATAGTTTTTGCACAAAATATCACACTTATATTACAATCAATTGTGTTTTAGAATTGTTCTTAGTGGAAGTTATCTAAAGTGGTGTTTCAATTTAGGTTTTGAACTATTCATATTGTTCCTATCAACTTTAGCACATCCCTATTTATCATGTTCAAGATCATGTCTATTTATTTCTTATGCATCTAATTTATATGGGCAGTGTATGTTCTATCGTTAGATCTTTGGATATCCAAATAGTTGCCAATGATATAACTTTTAATGGTCTTAGGTTTTGAGCTATTTATATTGTTGGTAATGAAGTAATTTCAGAAAGAGAGCTCCACTTTTCAATAGTATTTTATTGATTCCAATCACAATTCAAACATCCAAACTAATTGAGCATGAGAATCCTTCCCTATATGTTGAGAATAATAGTTTGAAAATGTCAAAATCAATAGAGCAATCATCAATAATTGACTAAAGAAGTCTTACTTGAAACTAACTCAATCTAGTTATGAAAGGTATGAAACTAGAAAGACATTAAGTACACATGAAGGTATAAAATGGATGATTTTGGAGCACTCAGCACATACAATTACCGTTCAATATGCACAATAGTAGATTACAAGGGAATGAAAAGAGACAAAAATGTATATATTCACTCCTAAATCCAAAATGAATGAATGAATTAAAAATAAATAGATGGGAGGTATGAAAGTAGAAAGACATTGTGTATAGATGAAGGTATGAAATGGATGATTTTAGAGTACTCAATACAAACACTCACCGTTCAGTATGCAGGTACCCACAAAATGACCTGCGCAAAGTCGTTCACAACTAGGGCATTAAGGAGAAACAAATACTGACCAATGTATAGTCATAGATCACAAGGGCATGGAAAGAGACAACATATATATTCACTCCTAAATCCAAAATGAATGAATGCATTTAAAAAAATAGGTGGTAGTATAAGTTATAACACAATCAATCAGAATTTAATGACTTTTAGTTTCCCTTTCATTCCCCTAATCAAATAAAAGCATAAAATTTTCAAAAAAAAAAAAAAAAAACTCACCTATGATTCACCAGTTGCAGCCTAGTCAAGATTGCCTAGGAAATTTAAATCATCAATTTTTCATTCCTTTAGTCACTTTGTGATTTGCGGCTTCTCAATTCTTCACTCACTCTTTTCTTTGCAGGTTCGGCAAGGAATGCATTTTGCATGGTTGAATGAAATGGGAATGATTGATGTCATTTTTATTTTTTTCCCTTATATTCTTGACATCATCAAACTATCAATGGCATAGTTGCAATATAACCAGTGTTGGGGATACTTAAAAAAAAGCCAAAATTCACATTAAAAGTCTTTGTCATCACAAATTGGCATATGAAAATGACCCCAAATGTTCTAGTGATAATATTTGATGAGTCATCATCAACCATCGAGAAATCACCAATAACATCTCCCACACCTTCCAATAAGGAATCCATAGGAACTAAAGTTGAAGTCATATTCATTAGATACAAAATTTAGCTTTTAAAACATAAATGTTACAAAGTACACATTTAAGAGGCCCTTGCCCAGAGATCTCTTATTTTCTTAGCATCTAAACAATAGAAAACTATCATGTACCTTCAAAACTTGTTTTTCACTTAGTAAAAACTATTATGTACATCTCACTAAGTAGGGTTATATACAAAATATAATGTATGTGAATAGTAGGTCAACTATAAATCCAAAGTAGACAAGTTTTGTAGAATAATAGAGTCTCATAATCAACCCTCTTGATAATAGAAATGCCACTACCTTAAAAGAAAAAGAACAAGGGAAAAATATAGTTTGAGATCCCATAAAACCAAGTGCTAAATGTGGTACAACCATCAAATAAGAAACACCTATCATCATATATGGGCTAGACACATCTACCTCCAAAATGGAAAAAAAAATCATATCATTATTTTCATCATTGTCATTATTGAAGTAGGGCATAAATGTTATTTTCTCTACTCCTACCATCTCCATACCAAAATTATTTTCTTGATGACAATTGTGGACTATTATGCATTATGGACTATTTATTATATTATAAGATTAGTCTTTAAAAACATAGATGTTACAAAATACACATCCATGAGGCCCTCACTCGCAGTTCCCTTATTTTCTTAATGACCAAATAATATAAATATATTATGTATATTCTACCAAGAAGAGTTGTATAAAAATATTATGTATGTGAATAAAATGTAAAGTGTAAATCCAAAGTAGACAAGTTGTGTAGAATAATAAAGTCCCCTAATTAACCCTCTCAGTAATAGAAATAACATTGCCTTGAAAGAATAAAAATAAGCAAAAAATAAAAATTGAGATCCCACAAAACCAAGTGCTAAATCAAAACCATCAAATAAAAAACAACTATAATCACATATGGACTTGGCACATCTACCTCCAAAATGGAGAAAAAATGATATCATTAATTTCACCATATTCACATCCTAAGTAGTGCACAAATGTTGTCTTTGTTGTTCCTACCATCTCCATACCAAAGTTATGTGGACTATTTTAGATTAGCTTCTCAAACTATTAGTGTGGCTAACACTTCTAATTCTATGTTGAATCATTTTTCTATTACAATTTACTATACAACCCTTTGTTGGATATGAAATTATGTATTATATGTCTTCTCCTTGTTTTTGAAGGTAAGTTATTTGGTCATCTAAAGAAATAAAAATAGACATTATTTCTTTTTATGGTTCACACGCTTAAAATCTATGACATGCCTGACAAATTTAGTAATTCACAATACAACCATGTTTAGAAATTATATTTGTTGTTAGTCTCTTATTAGTAATGAATTCTTATTGTGAAAGTTGAGATTACATGGGTATTGGAGAAAATATATAGTTTTACCCTATAAAATGTATTTAAAAAGAATATTGATGGGTAATTCTAACTTGTTTCTCTAGTTTTGACCAAAAAATTCTTTGATTGGCCTTCCACAACTCTTTGGTGTACTTATTGCACACTAATGTGCAATGTTGGTTTAATTTTTTTTCAATAAATTACATACATGAAATAATGAATAAATATTTTATTGATTTAGTCGATAGACTATTTGTGGGAGCTATGCTTTCAGAAAAAAAAAAATTTTTGCTAAAAAATTCTCATCCTCTCCAACTGACTTTTTTCCCCCCAATCCTTACAATTAAATGTAATATCTCTTATTGTAACAAGGTAGTTGATGTAGACACCTAAAAATTCTTTAGAAAATAAAGTATTTTTATTTTCTGAAAAAGTCATGATGACATCATCATTTATTAATTAATTAATTAATTTTTATGCCATTAAATCCCTTTATCTTAATTAAAAATATTTAATTAAGGAATCCCTCCCAAAAATGTTTAAATCTTATTTAAACATTATTTCCTTATTTATTAATTATTTACTTAATAAATTGACCAAAAAATCCAAAATAAATAAAAAATTTATTTTTTGCCCAAAACTTGGCCAATTTCCTTAAGACCACTAACCTCTTCCAAAATCTTCTAATCCTTCTTTAATTTTACTTAAAGGCTAATCCCATCATTTCCTACCCCTAATCCCAACTCAAAATATTTAATTAAGATTAAATATTAATCCTCATGTTTATTAAAAAAGTTTTAATAAATATCTCCTCAACCCAAACCCTTGAAATAAATAAAACTTTATTTATTTCCTAAAAATCCAATTTATCCTCATCCTAAGAAGTTCTAGACTCTTCTAGAAAGTCTTCATCCTCATCCTAGGAAATTCTAGACTATTCTAGAAAGTCTTTATCCTCATCCAAAGTCTAGACTCTTCTAGAAGATGTCTTTAAACCTAATCCTAATCCCCTCCTAACCTTGTCACATTCTCTAAACATGGGTTAAAACTTACTAACCCAAGCCAAAGTTAACAAATATCTCCTCCTTCACCCAACCTCATTAAATGCCATCCACTTGCCTATCCCTAAGCTAATCCTAAACCATCATAATCCATCCTCTAATCATTTGCACAAGCCTAAGCAAGCTTAAAACCCTCCTAATCAAGCCCAAGTCGAAATTGCTCTCATCTCCCTCAAAATATCTCAACCATAAAATTTTATGAAGCCCACTAGGCCATAAATGACTCTTCCAAGCCCTTTTATTGCTCTTACAAGTCATTATGAGGGTCTTTATGAAGATTTTATCCCTTGAGCCTCCTTTGTTGACTCATCTTTCCCCTTTCCTCCATCCTCTCACCATGTGACATGTGTCACTCCTTGATTGGCTATAAGGAAGCACAATCCATGTGCTCTCCTCTCATGCAATCTGAGCCCTCCATAAGCTTTTTCTCATCCTTGCATCTTAGCCCTCAATCCCTCAAGCCTCTTGCCTATAAATTGGATCCTTCCCCTTTGCAAAATAACACAATCCATGAAGTAAAGTTATAATGCTATTTTGAGAGCCAAATCCATACTAAAGCCATCTATCCACACCAAAAATCCACAATCATCCATTGAAGCCTTTGGAAGCTTATTGAGCATACATCTTATCCATTTAGATAAAGCTACTCAACAAGAGAGCTTCTTATTGAGAGAGTCCATTAATGGCTCATATTCTCAATTGAGAGCTCATCTTAGTCTATCTTGAAGTTTGTGAATTTTGTTTAGTTTGTAGAAGCTTTATTTAAATTTGGTTTCTATTAGCATACTAACATTGCTCATATACATTTTGGCACGCCCGGTGGGACCCCGCATGGGTCATCTTCATTAGCTTTTTTAGTCAAATTTTGTATGTCATTTGCTGATTTTGGCTAATTTTTCTTGTTTTTGTGATTGGTAGGATTGTATATATTGGTTTTGTAGGTCCACATGAGCATGAAGAAGACAAAGGAACTCATAGTCTATCTCATAGTATTTGCAGATTTTTCAAGCTTATAGGTGGACAAAGCACTTGGAATTCTTCTTCCTCTTCTTGTCTATATTCTTCTTATTCCATCTACTTCTTCTTCTTCTTGTGGGAGATCTTGGCCATTTTTTTTTTTTTAAGGAAGCAAAATCATACACACTTCTTTTTAGTGCTTAAAATGAACCCCCAAATCATACTTAAATCCATTAAAAAATTAAAAATTTGCAAAAAAGAAAAAATCTTTTAACAAGTGAAACTAAACCAATCTAATCATTTGCATCCTTGCAACATCAAGGTTTTAGATGCATTCATGCAAAGTTAGGAACACCTCATTTTTGGGAATTTAAAAAGAACTTCAAGTTTCCATTTCAAAAGGTTCAAAATCAACACTAAGTGCACACTAAAATCTAAATCAAACTCAAAGCATCAATCAAGGATAAAATGAACCTCATTTGCAAATATGTTAAAGTTCTTTTAAAAATCTCATGAAAACTAAGAGTCCTAAATGGTTGCCAAAATTGTCCTAAAAAGCTTTGTTATTTGTTCCAAACAAATGTCTTGTTGCAAAATCTTGAATGTTTCTTAAGTTTTTTATGCATCAAAACAATCTAGGAATATCATTTTTGGGCTTAAAACATGCAAACTAGAACACAAAATCTTGAATGAAAAGCAAAGTCCAAAGAGTCATTTTCACTTTTGAGTCCAAAAACAATCTTGAATGATCTAAGGTTAAAACAAAGCACTTCAAAGCTCTTAAAACAACACACAAAATCTCAATCTTGAATGCTCAAAGGAAAAAACTTGAATGTTTAATCACTTGTCTTTGAATGCATGTTGCTAAAATCACTCTTGAGTGCCATGGATTAAAATCAAAGTTTGTTTTTTTATGCATGCATGATTAAAACAACAAATCCAATCTTGAATGCCATAGATCAAATAATCATCTTTTGGAGCATAAAAAGAATCTACATTTTTGTAATCTTTTAAGTTATAAAAATAAATAAATATGCTTTGAGTGAGTTTGTCGTTGGACTCACCCTCTTTAATCACCCATCAATTTAACCATTGGTTGCAATCTCAGCGTCATCTATGGGGATGGGTCTACCTAAGAGGGTGTTAAGTGCTCCACGTAAATCAAACTCCACTCACTTGGGTTTTTAGTGGTTTTTCTAAGTTAGAAAATTCTTTGAATGCGCATTAATCTCGCTCACACTTCACTTGGGCATAAAAATTGGACAAATCTTGACGTGGAGGGCCTCCGGGTGCGCGCTTGAAATCGAATCTCACACACCTTTTTTTTGGGCTTAAAATAAACTCACACTCAATCTTGAATGCCTTAAAGAAAAATCAATTGATACTTAACGTGGAGGGCCTCCGGGCGCACGGGTTTACCTTCTTGTTGACCCTAACTCTTCTTCTTGTTTGCATTCTTCAATCGATTTACTTTTGTTGGCGCTTCAAGTTGGAATTGAACATTGTCTCTTAAACATGAGTGCTTGCAAAGTCTAGATTAGCACACATAAGAGTTAGTTGGTAAAAGAACAAGCGTGTTTTTTAGCCCAAGGTCATCCAAGTTTTCTCTCCCCTTGTCGTCTTTCGAGGCCATCTTGGGTGCATAAGATTAGGATCCAAAACCTTGTTTCTTTTTAGGAGGCCTGCTTGGGGATTTCATCACCCCTAGGACGACCTCAACTCCAGCATTCTGGTGGAGTATAAGAATCGGGAGGTGAATCGAAAGACACCTCTCTTGGGATCAAGATTTTGTCACTCGGGCTAAGCCTCAAGGAAGTTTATACCCTTGAGAAGTGAAAGAGGAGAAGTGGGTTACCGCTCCTCTCGGCTGTGTGACATCTTTTTGGTTTCATCTACAGATTTGGGCGTCACGTACCTTGTGTATATCGAGGACTCCCTAGCTAAACCAAATTTCATCCTTGTAGAAAGCTTCCTAAGATGTTGGTGTGTTTGACGTGCTTGCTCAAAACTTTTGTCTGCTTGTTTGTTCATAGCTTTTGAATGAATGTTTGCCAATTTTGGTCAAAATTCTAGAAAAGCAAAAATCTCCCAACTCAAGGCATACTTAGCATAGTCACTGCCTTATCAGAAAATCATCCAAGCTCCCCCGATGCAACCGAATCTATCTAGTTCTTTGCCTTAGAAAAATCCCAAATCCAAAGTCCATCCAAATCATCCCCCCAACCAGCTAGCAACCCAATCCAAAATCATCCAAGCCTTTAAAGAGTTGTTGTCACTTTGCTAGATTTTGCTATCCAATCAATCCTACCAATCAACCAATCTCACCAAGGTTATCCCTTTGACAGAGCATTGTCTAGGGTAATCCAGCTTTGTCACTTGTATCCCTCATCACCTTGAGCTAAAGGTTAGGATCCACAAGTGGTCAATCTCGTGTCATGCCATAGGATCACTAGTCTATCCTTAAGTTGACACAATCACCATGAATCCTGCACATAGGAAAGCAAAACTCTCACTTTTTGATAGCATACCCTTGAAGTCTTCCACCCACAAGAAAGCCAAAAATATCTAGCCAATCCTCCTTAGGTCTGTCATACAGCTTTGACTCTCCCTAGGAAATCTTTCATCAGCCAATCCAAAATCTGTGCTTAACCCAAATCCAACCATGAGCTTCCGTGTTCATCCATACGCAAGACCCCATCCCCATCAAACTCATCATCAAAGCATGAAGTACCAATCCTATCATGATGTGTTTGGTCGCATTGTCCTTGCTCCCACCACCTCCTATTCCAATGATGATGAAAATCTTGTTGACTATGACGGGTATATTGAAAGCCTTAGAAACATTCCCCCAAGCATCCCCCAAAATCCAAGAGTTATTCCAAACTATCTAGTCATGCCATCTGATATTCCAGCTTCCCCTCCATCACCCCATCAACCAAGCTTCCAATCTTCCACCCCCATCACACTAGCTATTCTTGTCAATCCACCTCCACCTTCAACACATGAGTCTCCAAGGAATCTCCTAGAGGAAATACAAGAAAATTTGCCTCCAACAGTCGATAAGCCATGTTATCTAATCCAACCATGTGAAGTAGTCAGTGATGAAGCTTCCCCATCTATAATATCACCTTCATCTCCCATAGCTATCATCCCCATACCATCCATCAAATTGCTTAAAATCCTTCCACTTCCCGCAAGCATCAAAATCCCACCACCTATCAAATCCCTCCAAATCCTATCCACATCGCCTCCAAGCATTTCCCAAATCTCTCGTAATGACCCTTATGCATCCATCTTCTACTCACCCATCTCCACTACTGAATCTCCCATCTATCCATCCGATGCCTTTGAAGAATCCATCCCTTCACCTCCTATCGCACCATCCACTCCAAACCAATCCTATCAAGATCCTGCCCAAAAGCATGTTGACATCCCCCAAATCATAAATGAAGATATCATCGTACCATGTCTTCCATCCATAGTGCAGTCACCATCTCCTCCATCTCCAAAATCTCAAGCCATATCTCCTCCACTACAAGATATCTTGTCATCCCACCAGCTACATCAAGATCCTATCCTTCCATCTCCCCCACTCCATGCTTCCATCTTACCACCTATCCAAGCTATTCCACCATCTATAATCTACCCTCTTGGTTCACTTACATTCATCCATGGTGGCCCTCTCTCAGCAGAAGAATTAAGAGCAGTATCTCCCCATTGCAATACACCTAATAAATCACTTCTACCATTTTCTGCAAGCAAAAAGTTTCCTCAGCTTGTTCAAATGCTCAATCGATGGCATTATCAAGGTCAAGGTTTAGGACCACAAGAGCAAGGAATCAGAGAGCCTATTATTGCACAAAAAAATCTAGGATTTCATGGTCTTGGATATGTATCCAAAGGCTCACCATCTAAAGGTGTTGGTACACCACACCCCCAAACCAAGCCTATCTCCAAGCCCACCATGCCAGCCTCCCATCACTCCTTCAAGAAATCTTATGTCATCCCCCCTCCACCATCTTTGCAACCCAAAACAACCTACCATATCCCCCTTTCATCCGCTAAATCCATTTTGGGTCCCTATGTCCCAAAATCTACCATCCTCCATCCTCCTATCAGCCATCATAAAAATCCTATTCCATCCATTTCTATGCAAGATCAACAAAGGCACATATCGGGGCACATCATCCATCATCATCCCCCTACATGTTCTTTCATATCCTCTCCATCTCACAAAGCTTCTGCTAACCATCTTCCCAAAGCTTACCACAACAATGTGAATGCCAACTTCAAAATGCATAAAGCTAAAAATCCACATCCTAGGCAATCATATGTATATTCGAAAAGACATACTCCAAAAAGGCAAAATCCAATCAAAGAATGCAAAACAATGCAAAAGCCTATGAAAAGAAAATCCAAAACCATGTGGATCCCCAAGAAAAAAGTTAAAACCCAATGCATAATGGCATCCACCATTTCTAATCCCCCATCTAGTGACTCATGTTCCCCATCTTCTAACTCCATCTTGGGTGCCTATATCCCCAAGCACACTTCCACAAATCCTCCATCACGCCCACATCTACCATCTATCCCCCATATGCTCTTTTTACATCCGTTCCAACATGTGCCAATGTTGCTCTTGCAAGCATCCCCATCTCATGCTCCTTTCCAGCATTTTCATCCCTCCATCTCCTACCATCAATCCCATCTAATCCGATCTATTGCATAAATCACACATCCGGTGTACCAACAGCTAGCAACAAAATTGAACATTCCAACAGCCAGTGAAAAATCCCAAATAAGCCAAAATAGCTGAAGAAAGCCAAAATCATTCCAGCTAAGTCCAAAGTCAAAAATTTAAAAAAGAAAAGAAAAATAAAGTGTCCACTGGTGAAAACTTGGCAATTCAAGCACCTTGGACAAGTACCATGATGAAAACTTGGCAAACAAGCGTCATGTGTAATCCCGCCATCCCCAGCTTAGCCTATCACCCTCATGCTTTTGGTCATCTCTTGACATCCAACTCCATCTTCCAATCTATCCACCTATCCTCCATCCTCCAGCTTCCATCTCACACCATCCACTAATCTTATGCAGCTTCAGCCAATCATCTCAGCTATCATCCATCTCCCTAGCCCCTTCAGCTTTTTCCATCCTAGCTTCAATCCTATCACATCCCTCATAAGACCTCCTTCCGCATGTTATCTTCTGATTGGGGGCACTATATTCCTTGGAGATCTTGTCTTGTCCATCCTCCCTTGTCATTGGTATCTAGCTCTAGGCTATCCTCATGCAAACCCAATGTCATCTCTTTATATCCATCATAATCCTAGCTATCTACCATCCTATCTAGCCATCTCATCCTGCTCCTCTAGCTATCCTTGGTCACAAAATCTCTCATCATCATTGGATGCATCCTGCCAAATCCATATCTTTCACTATCACCCCACCCTTAGCTTTCGCATCTTGCACAACATCGAACCATCCTGCTATCCTATCATCCTGAGCTTTTGCCAGCTTGTCACTATCTTGGTCAGCTTTAGCTTGTAAATATCTTGGTCCGTCAGCTTGTACATCCTCTTTAGCTTAGTACCATTGTATCTATCCAGCTTTTGTGTCAGTTCCTCCTTGATTAGCATCTTGCACACATCCCACAACCCTTGGTTAGCTATTCCAATGCATCCTTTAACTAGATCTCCTGTCACCAAAGTGTTATCCTTCTTAGTTCAGCTTGCCAGACGCATCACCCATCCAGATCCATCAGCTTAGGTGCTCTCCGATAGATCCTTGTAGGATATAGCTTTCCTCATGTCTGATCTTGGTCCGTTAGTACCTCGTCCTACCCATCTCGTTGGCAAACGGTTCTCTTTTGGATTTTCGCTTTCTTTTGATTTGGAATCTTCCCTTTTGGGTCTTGAAGTATCTTTTCCAAAACAATCTTTTTGTTCCCTCCTCAAGGTTGCCACGATCTTCCATATCATGGTATACTACGAATGGGGCAATCAGAGAGTAAGGTCTTGATCATATCTTTTGCTTGTTTTCTTTTTTTCTTGTGGGTTACCCAGTGTCATTTTCACACTGCTTCCTCTGGGATTCATGTGTGATACTGGGGCAATCCTTGCGTGTTTGTTTTGAGTCAGTTCGTCAGTCCTCTGGACAGTTGGTGAAAAGGCCTTGATGTTCTTGGTAACCTTGGCAATTAACCAACAGTCCTATAGAAAATCTAGTGCTCAACTACATGGTGGTACTTCTCTTTGAAGTATCCCCCCCGCTCAAAAAGCTTCAATGGCTTTCCTTCATCTCCATTATCCCCCATCCATATCCAGCATCTATCTCTCCTACCCCAGCTTATGCATCAGTATCTCTTTGAATCAATCCTCACCTTTAGCTTTAGGGATCCACAATCCTAGTCTTAGGGATCCACCAATCCAAATCAATCCACCAAGCCTCATCTTTCAAAATCCACAATCCTAGTCCTAGGGATCTTCGAAACCCATCTTCCGCCAATCTGACTCTTTGAAATCCTGTTGCATCAGCTTTTTTAATCCCCTCATCCATCTCCCCATCCTGGATTCCTTTTATAGCGCTCCGCTCCTTCATTCTCTACAATCCCTCAGATCTTAAGCTTGCTTCCTCTTGTGCCTCTGATTCTCCCTTTATCATTCTCCCGTAGTGAGAGTTTGAGCTAACTAAACCTCTTCTCTTAATCCAATCTGAGTCTCCTTGCTTATCCCAGATTCTTGTATTTTTCAAGAAGCCATCGAGCCTCGCTTTCTCTCCCCGCTGCCTTCTTGAGGGGGCATCTCACAGTCCATCCTCTCCTCTTCTGCTCTAGCCTTGGGCATCTTATTTTCTTATCTTTGATGCCATGCCACTTGCGGCATCACATCAAAGAGGGGCAAAATGTAGACACCTAAAAATTCTTTAGAAAATAAAGTATTTTTATTTTCTGAAAAAGTCATGATGACATCATCATTTATTAATTAATTATTTAATTAATTAATTAATTAATTTTTATGCCATTAAATCCCTTTATCTTAATTAAAAATATTTAATTAAAGAATCCCTCCCAAAAATGTTTAAATCTTATTTAAACATTATTTCCTTATTTATTAATTATTTAATTAATAAATTGACCAAAAAACCCAAAATAAATAAAAAATTTATTTTTTGCCCAAAACTTGGCCAATTTCCTTAAGACCACTAACCTCTTCCAAAATCTTCTAATCCTTCTTTAATTTTAATTAAAGGCTAATCCCATCATTTCCTACCCCTAATCCCAACTCAAAATATTTAATTAAGATTAAATATTAATCCTCATGTTTATTAAAAAAGTTTTAATAAATATCTCCTCAACCCAAACCCTTGAAATAAATAAAACTTTATTTATTTCCTAAAAATTCAATTTATCCTCATCCTAAGAAGTTCTAGACTCTTCTAGAAAGTCTTCATCCTCATCCTAGGAAATTCTAGACTATTCTAGAAAGTCTTTATCCTCATCCAAAGTCTAGACTCTTCTAGAAGATGTCTTTAAACCTAATCCTAATCCCCTCCTAACCTTGTCACATTCTTGAAACAAGGGTTAAAACTTACTAACCCAAGCCAAAGTTAACAAATATCTCCTCCTTCACCCAACCTCATTAAATGCCATCCACTTGCCTATCCCTAAGCTAATCCTAAACCATCCTAATCCATCCTCTAATCATTTGCACAAGCCTAAGCAAGCTTAAAACCCTCCTAATCAAGCTCAAGTCGAAATTGCTCTCATCTCTCTCAAAATATCTCAACCATAAAACTTTATGAAGCCCACTAGGCCATAAATGACTCTTTCAAGCCCTTTTATTGCTCTTACAAGTCATTATGAGGGTCTTTATGAAGATTTTATCCCTTGAGCCTCCTTTGTTGACTCATCTTTCCCCTTTCTTCCATCCTCTCACCATGTGACATGTGTCACTCCTTGATTGGCTATAAGGAAGCACAATCCATGTGCTCTCCTCTCATGCAATCTGAGTCCTCCATAAGCTTTTTCCCATCCTTGCATCTTAGCCCTCAATCCCTCAAGCCTCTTGCCTATAAATTGGATCCTTCCCCTTTGCAAAATAACACAATCCATGAAGTAAAGTTATAATGCTATTTTGAGAGCCAAATCCATACTAAAGCCATCTATCCACACCAAAAATCCACAATCATCCATTGAAGCCTTTGGAAGCATATTGAGCATACATCCTATCCATTTAGATAAAGCTACTCAACAAGAGAGCTTCTTATTGAGAGAGTCCATTAATGGCTCATATTCTCAATTGAGAGCTCATCTTAGTCTATCTTGAAGTTTGTGAATTTTGTTTAGTTTGTAGAAGCTTTATTTAAATTTGGTTTCTATTAGCATACTAACATTGCTCATATACAGTTGATATGGTAATTTATACATTCTTCTTCTTGATTTGTTTCCTCTCTTGCACATGATGTTTTATTGTGGGGGAGGGGATTTTATATGAGTTTTTGGGAAGAAATTTAGGAGAATCGATCAATATATCTTGTTCTTGTGTGACATTTTATATGACATTGCTTTATTTATTTATTATAAGAGTTATGTTGATCTAGCATATTTGTATGTAAGGAAAATGTCTTCTATTCTTTATGTTAAATTCAAAGTGATCTTGCTAGTAAAGTTTTGTGAGAATTGATTCTACCATAGCAAAATGCATGTGGAAGCATAAATCTTTTTACTAATGCATAAAATGTAAGATAAAAACAACCATAAACACATGGAAAAGGAAGATGCAACAATGATGAGGTGTTCTTGAAATATATTTCTTGACAAGCAATGTATGTGAATTATATTTCCTTCAATAAAAACATGATGGACACTAATTTTTGTGATATTACAAGATAAAATAATATCTTCTCATTTCACTAAAATCCTAGGTATGAAGTGATTTCATTACTTAGCATGACCATACTTGTAATAGAAATTTTGTTTCATCTTCTCAATCTAGAGTTTTTGTGGGTTTTTTCTAATAAAAATTATGAATTAGAAAATTCATTTAATGTTTATTTTAGTGTTGCAAGCTCATCTCGTAAAAGTTTTTTTGGGACTCTAAGTTAGATGATTAGGGAATTTTGTGTTTGAAGGCAATTGTAGTATATTATTTTCTCTCATTGAATCCTTTTTATTTTCTATCATTGAATCATCTTTATTATTTGCCTTTTTTAATCAATTGGCCAAAGATGCAAATACAAGTTGCTTTCTCCATTTCCATTCTTGAGATTTAAATTGGCATTCCAATGCAAGAAGAGATTCCCAATTGTTAAAATTAGGTACCGACTAACATTTTGGTTGTGCTATTTTAGTTTTTTAGAGGAAACATTTATTTATGAGAGAAGGTTGCAGAATCAATGTAGAATAGTGTGTACTGTTACTTTAGCTCTTGCATTTTCTCTTCTCATCATGTGCCTTAGTTATCCACCCTTACCATTCACATTATTAATATTAATTTTGTTGAGAGGAAACTAGTGACATGGAGTTATATTGTTACAATTTTTCCAAAAGGTTAAGAGGTAGTGCTATTTTCTTGACATTGATGCATGTTACTTTGTCATTTTCTTCTTTTATTCAATGTCTAATGGTTGTGATTCCATCATAATTTGAATGTTATGCTTACTTTTCATGCATAGATCCCTAGCATTGGAAATCACTCGTTCATATGTAGAGATATGAATCAAATACATAATATGTCAATCACTTTACTAAATGACTTAATATTTCTTGATGCATTTAATTTGTTTTGATTAAGTAAAAACAAGTTTTAAAGGACCCAAGACCTTTTACAAAGTAACCAAAAGTCTTGAGAGAAAAGCATAAAAGCTAACATCTAAGTCTAAAAGCATAGTTCACCATATAACAGGCCTCCAGAAAGAGTAGAGAAAAATAGAAAAATTGGAGGCCAACTATAAACAGAGCTGAAAAGACAACAAAAAACTAGCACCCAAGCAATTACATAGTCTTCAGCAGGTCAATAGCTTGGTCTGCTAAGATGTGCATATTCTTTGCAGTGGCCTTCACCTCTTCCATCTTGTTTGTCTCCTCATTCTTCTTAGAATGAGCCTGAGTGCATTTACTAGGTCCCTGGTTCTCAATCACAGTAGGGGAATCATGTCCTTTATCTTGCTCATGCTTTTTTAGGAGAGTGTTCACATTAATAGTCTTTAATGAATTACTATTATTATCAATCATTTTCTTGATAATATTTTCAACATTATTCACCTTGGCCTGCAGGCTTGTCACCTTCTTTAGATTATCACTATTAGCCTTCTCCAGCACCTTGATTTTGGCTTCAATCTGTGGAATCTTTTTCATAAGGTTTTTAACCTCTTTAACGTTTCCAATAACCTTTGAAAACCGATCAATCTGTTGACCTAAAGTGCGCTCACCTTTGGCCAGTTTTCTTAACTACTCAACTTCCTTAACAATAAACTGCATTTGGTGTTTCAAATTTCCAACTTCCTTCAGAATGTTCCTAGGGCTTTTTAAAGGTCCTTTAGTAATGCCAACCTCACCCTCGTCCTTGTCAAAATTTGGAATTTTCTCCTAATCCCCATATTCCTCTCTTTCCAGTGCCACATTCTTCATATAATTCTCAACCCCCTCCTCTTGAGACCTCATCGATTTTCTCTTCCTCTCTATTCTGTGAGCAAGTAGTTCATCATCTGATGGGGTTGAAACCCTAACATCATTGTGACCCTTAATATCCAGTCCCTTTCCACCACTCCCCTTCTTCTGGGAACCTCTCATCTTTTTCCTCAACAAAGTCACTGCCATGGTCAAACTCCCTCACCTTGGCTTTCTTCTTCTTCTTCTGAGAGCTACACCCAATACCCCCTTTCAAACTCCTATTTCTCCCCTCTAGTTCATCCTCAGTGTCATTGTCATAGCTTGTCTCTGAGAGGCTTCCCTTTGTATCATACTCCACCGCCTTTAGACTACCCCTAGGTTTTTCAACCTTTTTGGATTTCAAAACATTCATAATAAGAACCATAAGTCCCTCATGAAACACATGTTCCCCATTCAGATCTTTTTGAATTTCCTAAATAGAGTAACCCAACGACTGCCTCAAGTAAAAGGGAAAATTGATCCTTATACCATGCCTAAAGTGGTTAGCTAACATACAGTGATAACCATAAAGCTTTGTAAACTGGCCATCTAGAGTAAGGTATTCCATAATAACAAACAAAATGAATCTCCAAGGTCAAGAAATAGAGGTAGGGTTGGAATAAGAGTTACCAATTTTCACTAGTCGATTTTGCTCTTTTGCTGAATCTGCAAATTCATCAATAGCCCTATCTGACAGCTTCTTATCCCGATAGAAGTTGATGCCTTCCATATCCAGCCCCATAGCCTCTACAATCACCTCATCAGTCACATCCATTCTCTGATTTCTGACAAGGATAGAGCTTTCCCTCTAGGTTTTGATAAATTGCTATGTTATGACAGGATTATTTCCTTTGAGCCTTTCCATGTAGCTAGTAAAATTCCCACTCCTCAAGATGTCCTGGTGCAGGAGCACCTAGGTAGGCTAGTTTGTACCTAGTGCTTCTTTCTTGTCATTTTGGCTTGTAGTGATGCTAGCCACATCACTAGTGGTTTAATAAAACCTAATAGGTCCTTAGGTAAGGTTTCATTAGTTGCTAAGTGGGTTTTGCTCCTAAGTTGTTGTTATGCCAAAAAGTTGCTCAACAGGGGTTAGGTTGACCAAAGTGGTAAGAAAGTTGACCAAGAGTCAAAAACCATCTTTGAATGTCTAAATCAACCTAATATGAACCCTTACCAAGTTTGGTGAACTCATTTGTTAAGAATTTTAAGTTATGGCAAAAATTGCTCAAAATTGCAATTTTGCAACTTTTTGCAACTTTTCTTGCAAAGTTGAAAATGAGTGCAAAGAGTTAGTTAGGGGTTTGAGAATGACCAAAATAGGTTGGAAACACCTATATAAGTCCATTCTTAATCAATTTCAGGGGTTGGCAAGTTTATGGCCATACATGTACGGATTTTGTGTGCATTTTTTCATGGCAGCCACTTGGTAAATGAGCATTTTGGTGTTGAATATGGTTGGAAGTCTAGTTTTTCTTGTTTGGAACAGTTATATGCATTAGTTTTAATCTTTTTCACATGCTCAAGTTGATAGTACAAGCTTTGTTAATACTGTACATAAGTTTTTTTGAAGTTTTTGCCAGTTTTCTAGTTTATAGCAGCAGTTTGAATTAAATGGACTCTTTCTCCATTTTCCACCATTGAAACCTCATGATGCTGTGGGATTTTGAGGAAGATACAATGTACATTATGTTACAAAAAGAAGGGATCTTAAATATGAAGGAAAACAATTGTTTGTTGATGCCCTAGGCAAGAAAAGTGTCTTGGCTAGTGGAAATATCGCTGTAACCAGCAACATATCACGTGTTGGGTGATTGAAAATGTGAAACCAAGTATGGGAAGTGGTAGGAAATGTTCCTACAATACTCTTGGTGCAATTGGAGGTGATGGTGTGCTCTAGAAAGAAAGTTATGCAAGATTTTGCAAAACCGGGTTCAAAAACTACTTCTAGCTTTAGTTTTTAGCATTTTTGTGTTTTGGGTGTTTGGCATATGGTGGAGGCCTAAACGTTGTGGAATAATCTCTGTTTTTGAAAAGGGTATTCATATCCCTAATTTTTTTTAGGATTTTTATGTAGGTTTTGTGAGCAGCACACAATTTTAAGTGTTGAAACCCTCTTTTCTTGGTTGTATGACAGCAGCATTTGTAAAAGTCTTTGTGTGAACTTGTAAGATCTTCTATTGAAAGTTGTTTCTTGGCTTGATAATGTCAATATGAACATGTTAAGGCAGTAGAAAGGTCTTCAAGGATGAAGGAAGTTGGAAAAACACAAGGTCTATGTTCTAGCCCTGTTTTGGCAACATTATAGCAGCACTTTGCCAACTTGTTTGTAAAGTTGGAAAATCTTTCTAAAGTGTTTTATTTTGGTTTGAACATGATTAAAAAAAAAGCTTGATGAAGCATGGGAAGACCACCAAGAACCTCAAGAAAGGCTGGAGAGCATATTGTGGCCAGTTACCTAGGAAGCACCTAGCAAGCCATGTGGTGAATGAAAATTTCAGTCACCTATGAAGTTGTACTTTGTTTCAATTGGTGTCACAAGGTGAATGGAGTGGATCTTGGATTGATCCAAGGTTGGTGAGTGGGTAATCACCATCAAGGTCAAACAAATGACCTATAAGCCCTAGGAAAGGACTAGGTAGCAAGAGCAAACCTTGTGGTTACATCATGTCCCATACCTCCTCTTTCTTCTACGCATTTAATTTGTTGAGTTGAAATGTATGTTTGATTAAATCAACATATCTAATGATTATACAACTTTTTAAGGGAGTTTTTTTAATTATTCAATTTGAAGTTGATATTGCATATTTTTCTTTAAGGCGTAACTACTACTTACATTGTTAAAATAAGTTAAAAAATCATTATTTTATTTTGGATCTATTTTTTATAACTTGTGTGTGAAATAAACAAGATAAACTTATAAGAAGTAAAAACAATAGTAAGGCCATAGAGGCCACCGAACATCAAAAGAGACAAAATGACATCGACGAACATTGATTTTTCTTCCTATTTGCAAGCTTGGAAAACATCATCCTCACCCAACCTCTAGTGATGCACTTAAATAGTTCTTTGTAATCGTCCTACTTGCGAAGCTTTCACTAGAGAGCCTCCTCCCACATTAGACAAAGGGTAGTTGTAGAGCTATGCATGACTTTCAATTAAAAATAAGCAACTATGTGAATTCTCTTATCTAACACAACATCATAGACACTATAATGTAGTTTCACACCCAACACAACAATGGTTTTCTCAAAAGCATCCAACTTGCTATCAACCTTGCCCTTCATACTACATTCTTCTTCCACAAAGCTATTGTCTAGACCCAATGTAGGAGATGGGGAACTAACATGAGATGGGGGAGCAGGACCAAGATTGACAAAGGTTTTAAGACTTTCATAAATTCTTTTGTATGACTAATTTTTAAATAAATGATTGCATAGTATTTTTTTTAAATTATAATAGAAATATATATTTTTAATTTAAAAACAAACCTTTTTAAAGATAGAAAATATGATAAAGAATAAAACTTGTAATTCTCAAGGATTTAAAATATTAACGTGTTTCTATAATTTTTCAAATTTTCTTTATTTTCTAGTTTTATATCTATAGATAATTTTTTGATCATTCTTTATGGTATACCAAATTTATAAGTAAAAATAGTTTCTACAATTCATTTTAATTTTCAATTTAATATAATTATATGTGCAATTCTTAGTTATATATGCTCGATTATTTTGTTATTCTTATTTATTTAGAAATGTTGTAATTGAAACACTAAACAATAATATGTTATATCTTTCTTCAAGTGCCTATTTTTAATCAATTCTTCACCTCCAGATATATATATATATATATAGATGCTAAGATTAATAATTTAAAATAAATTATTAAGAAAACATGTTCTTTAGAATAAAAATTATCATACTAAAATGAATATTTTATTACTTTTTTATCTTATAACAAATAAAAAATTAATTCACTATCATACTATGAATTTAGGCTTCATTTATGGAGAATTGCAAAAATAACAATATTGTGTTTATTGATATATTTTAGTTTAAGATTGATGTAGAGTTAATAATATATATTAACCTAAAATTAATTAATTTTAAAAACACTTATTTTAGAGTCAAAATTATAATACTAAAAGGAACATTTATTTTTCTTTTTCATAGTAAAACACAAAAAAATAATTCATCAAGATTCTATAATATTAGGAGGTTCATTTGTATGTTTTTTTTTTTTTATTGGTAAATGGCTGAAGCCTAGATTAAATATTGTTATTTATTGTAATTAATTATTTTTATGTGTTAAGCGAATTCAAACCCAAAACCTCCCACATGAGAGGCTCACAAGTTACCGTTGTGTTGTAGGCTCTTGCTTCATTTGTATGAAAATCTTATAATTGACAAAATGATCATATTATAGTTGTGTTTGTTCAAATTAATTCATAATGATGTAGAGAGAACAAATTTTGTAGAAAATGTGATTTCTTTCCATTAAAATAATTTGTCATGTGATACACATTTTGTCTTTCTCACTTAATACGTCATCATTTGAAAGATTCGTATTTCATTTTTTTTCTATTTTCTGAATATCAACATATTTGGTTGGACAAGACTCATAGAGGGTTTACAGTGTCTTCTTTGTTTTGAGCGTTAGATGTGAAGTTTAGCCATCTTGGACTTTCATGTTCTTTGTTTTTCTCTCTTCTTCTTTTTTGAAACATTTTTAGTTTAAATAGATATTGTACCTAGCTTATAGACTATTTGTGTGAGGTTTGCTCACTGCAAAATCATTTTTATACAAAAAAATTGTTAGCCTCTCACCATGCATTTTTAGAAAGAATGTACATGTTTAGCTTACTTTTCATTTTGTTTTAGTGAGGGACCGCCCTTTTGTTCACCATCTTAGTAAACATATCCTAATTGGTAGTTACCTTGAATAATTTGAGAGAATTGACTTATCATCTTTTCTTGTTTTCTCAAAGTGTTTCCAACCATCACTTGTAAAGGATCTAATTCCAAATCATTGTCCATCTTAGTTTTTGTGTGCCTCAAAGAGAGATGAAATAATAGATTTTATTTTTCAAATCCTAACCTTCAATAGCCTGATTATGTGCAATTCAACAGACAAGCATGTATCTACTTTGATACAACAAATCTAAATTCAAATGATGATTTTAGGTTACAACAATTGCTATGAGAACTTGTGATAATGCAGTTGAGAAAATTAGTAAAATTTATGAAATTGAATTCCAATTCTTTAAAACTCATTTTTATTTGATTTTCAACAAAATATAAATATTTACAAGAATTTGAGTTGTCATCACATCCTTTGAATTATAAAATAAATAAATAAAAAAAACAATATTTGATTTAAAAAATAAATCAAAATTTGATTTTTTTTTTTTTTGTATTTGACTACCCCCAACTTCACAAGGTTATAAATTTTAGCTCATTGGATGAAATTTGGATTTGTTTATATCCTAAAAAAAATCTGTAATGAATCTAGTTTCAATCTTTCGACTGAAGGGATCAAAAACAATTTTGAAGCTAAATTCCATTTTGAAGGCCTCTTCAAACAATTTATGAACCTAGAAAATATAAAAAAAGGTTGAGTTTTTGGTATTTTCCATCTCCACTTTTACGAAAATTTCCATAGTGCTTTAGATGAAATGATTCATTTAAATTTACCTAAAACACTACAAAGTTATTCATCTTTACTCTAGCATTTGAATTTGATGAAATTGATTTCTAAGAATACCTTGAGGATATTTTTTTGTTAGAAAGTAAAGTCCAGCAAGATAACAAGGGATGTGGGGGAGGGTGAATTAGTTACATGCTTAAAAAAATCTCATTAACTATATCAATTCTAAAACATGTAATCAAAAGATGCAACGACCATAAAAAGATAACAATACACAATAACACCAAATATGTTAACTAGGGCAACCCTTGATCAAAGGGAAAACCCTGGCAGGAATGATGCCCACAAGATGATGTACTAATATAATTTAAGTTCCTTGTGAAAGGATGCGACCTTGTTAGGAGTAAAATGAAATATAGTCAATACATATGAATCCCTATTAGGAGAGTTTGAATCCTTGTTAGGAGATTCTATTAGGAGTTGTGTCAACCCTTTTAGGAGTTTAAAGGAGAACAATTGAGCCCACTATGAAATACAATCAGTACATATCAATCCCTATTAGGAGACTTTGAATCCCAATTAGGAGATTCCAACTCTATTAGGAGTCGTGTCAACCCTTTTAGGAGTTGAAAGGAGGACAATTGAACTCACTGTTTAGACAGCCTTAGATTGTCTTCACTAAACAATCTTCAGGATAACATATCCAATTTCTTGAATTGATTAGTTAAACAACAACTTCGTTGCTAATAGAGTTCCCTTGAAGTTGACAATACATCCTCGACATCAATCTATGTGCCAATCATACATAATTCACATCCAAAACTCACATAACATAATATGCGATCTCACTGATCTAATTGCCACACATATATCCAAGGAAACATCTTTCCTAAGTCCTAATAACTAACTGAGTTAGCCTTGAGGCTTTCCCAATCTATAATGAATAATATAGGTCCACATTAAGATATTAAATTACATGTTACATTACAAATAACACTTCCCATAATGAATCTATCAACAAAAGTCAACTTCCTAGCACTTGATGGTGTGCGACGAGGGAGTAGGAGTAGGAGCGGGAATAGGAGAGATCGGAAATATGAATTTTGCTTCAGGCAGTTCTATCCAGGATGGAGTAGAGAAGGGTTCAGGTGCCTGCTAGGAGGAGGATGACTAGGAGAATAATGTTCCCTTTGGGAATGAGGGCCCACGAGAATCAAAGAAGGTCCTAGGGAAGGAGGCTTTGAAATTTGGTCAGACAATGTTGGGCCTACGATCTGCTCAGAATGTTCTAGATGCAGGTTTGAAAGGACGATGGTCTTCTCTCTTTGGTATCAAGCCCATAGGTAAGTCTTCCTTTCTAGAGATAAAGGAAATCTCAGAAAAAGAAAAGGGGAAGTACGCTATTGAAATCCTTGATGAGCTTGTAGATCATAACATTACTTCTATGACATCCTCTCTAGTTGGGAAGTTCATAAGACCAAGGCCGAATATTTTGTGAGGTCCTATGTAAGAAACAAATGAGACCTACAAGGGCATGTGGAGATTGTGGATATGGCTAAGGGTTTCCTCTCCTTTGAGTTCTCTTGCCTTGAGGATCTCACTAGGATTATGTATGCTAGGTCTTGGTCCTTTGAATGTTTGACTCTTGCCTTGCAGAAATGGACGTCAAAGTTGGATCTCAATGACTCTTTCTTTGTTCAAGCTCTTGTTTGGGTTCGTCTACCTGAACTTCCAATGGATTTTTGGTATGAGGATGCTTTTGATGGCATATATAAATCATTTGGGGAGCTCTTATCCATAGAACCTATCACAGTGTTGAGGAGCCAGTTAACATATGCTAGGATATGCATTGGGATCAATGAGGGTAGAGATATGCCGAAGGTTGTGTATCTCCACTCTAAGTTGGGTACCCATATCTAGAAGTTGGATTTTGAAAGTGTCCCCTTTGCTTGCTTTCATTGCAAGAAGGCATGCCATGTTGCCAAGCTTTGCCCTAGGCTCCACGAGGAAAAAACTAGGAAACATATTTAGAATAAAAGTAAGGCCAAGGGAATAACAAAGGAAAAAATGATATCTCCAAAGAGAGAGAAAGTATGGAGACAAAAGGAAAAATCTAACCATGAAGTTGCTTCGGAGCAGCAGTAGGAGGAAATGGCAGTTGCTCTACCATTGGTTGTTGATGGGGTCCTAGGGGTAGAGTTCGTTGGCACCGAAACTAGAGTTGATGAATCACAAAAGCTTTTGGCTAAGAAGCAACGATTAGATTCTAAACTAAAAGATTTAGATAATAAGTTGAAATCATGTTCTATAGGGAAAATCTTCCAAGGGGATGTTTCAGGGATGGCAAGTAAAGACCCATAAACAGAAAGGGAAATATCAAATGTCCCTAATCCCTAGGATCTGGTAGTGAGTGCACAGGCAGCTCAATCATGTAGGCCTAACCCCATAGATGTTGGTAGTCTCAACTAGGGGATTGCCTCTCTTGGGAAGATCTCAAGAGTGTTGGAATTAATGAGATCCTCTTCATCGGGTCAACTAACTCGAATGGAGGCTCTGTTTGTGAGTTGTATTGATGAAAGACAGGGGCAATGGACAACTATTAGAAAGAAAAAGAAGACCTGAGACCCTTCTTTGGTCTCCATAGCTACAACTAGAAGTAGAATGAAAGATGATGTTGGAGCAAAACCTAAGACTCTTGGGAGAAACAGTCACATTCATAACATGAAAGAGGAGACAGGAAGGAATCTAGCAAATGGGAGCCAAAAGACCATCCAAGAGGCCTGCCTTGCAAAGAAGAAATGAAGGTCATATCCTAGAACATGTGTGGGCTAAATGGAGCCCACAAACAATAGGTAATAAGAAATATGCTAAGGGACCATAGACCAGATTTCATCCTTATTCAAGAAACCAAAATGAGAAAGGACTTAGTGGAGAGAATCTCTTTTAGTAGAAGTTTGGAGGGCTTCGCAACAAATTTGGATGGGGTTTTGGGAGGTTTTCTACTCTAATATTTTCAAGTCACATGTTTTATACAGTGAAGGTAATATTCTCCTCATTCAAGTTGAAAATATAAAAAATAAAGAATTCTAGTATCTTTTGAATGTGTATACTCTTGACACTAAAAATGGAAGGAGGAACTATTGGGTTAAAGAATAAAATGTTTTATCTAGATTCCATTTGGGAACTTGTATAATCATGGGGGACTTCAACACCCCTTTAAGGGATGATGAAAAATAGGGGAGCCTAGCTCTAGATTTGGATATTAGGTAGGACCTTTTTGACTTTATCAACAAATTGACTTTACTGGATGTTGATTTTTAGGGAGGTCCCTTCACTTGGTCCAATAGGAGAGTGGGAAGGGATTGCATTCAAGTTCGATTGGACAGGGCTCTTATTTCTTTAGACTGGATGAATTCAAACTATTGTAACTCTTCTTTAATGGCCCAGACAGGATCGTATACTCTCCAATTTCTCTCACTTTGGACCCCATTGCTATCAAACATAAATCCCCCTTCAGATTTGAGAGAATGCGGACTTCCCACCCAAATATTTCTCTTTGTATCTCAGAGTGGTAGAACATCCACATAGAGGGTTCTACCATGCTCAAGGTGGCTAAGAAGCTGAAAAATATAAAGCTAAATATTAGAAAGTGGAAGAAGTCTAATTTTGGTAACATAGATCTTAGAGGACCTCAACATTATCCAAGATGTCATTCACAAGGAGGGGTATAATGAAAAGAGGCTAGACGAAGAAAAATCTATTCTAATAGAGCTTCACAATATAAGTAGTCAAGAGGAGGCCTTCTGGAAATAGAGATTGAGGGTTTTCTGGTTAAAAGAGGGGGAGCAAAATACTAGGTTCTTCCATACCTTTGCTTTGAAACACAGTTTATAACAGAATTAGTGAGATCAAGTAGGGGGAATTTGTTTTGGAAGAGGAAAATGATATAGCTACTGAGGCTATATCTCTCTTCTCTAATCTTCATTTGAGAGATCCTAATCTTGTGGTTCAAGATCAACTAGAAATCATTTTGAATATCCCAGCTCTGATCCAACCCGAGGAGAGCACTATGATTGAGGCTATCCCTTCCCCTCTGGAAGTTGAGTAGGCTATCTTTTCCCTTGTTGTTGACAAGTCCTTGGGCCCTTATGGTTTCCCATCTTTTTTCTTTCAAATGTTCTAGAATGTGGTCCACCTAGATGTCACCAAAGTGGTTCAAGAGTTCTTTGGAGCCAAGAGTTTGCTGAAGGAGGTAAATGCCACTTTCCTTGTGCTTATTCCAAAAGTGGCTGGGGCAGATTTTATGGACCAATTTAGACCTATCAGCCTTTGCAACTCATATTACAAGATAATTTCACAAGTGTTGGTTTCAAGGATTATCAAGGTCCTCCCTTCCATTATAGCGCCTCAGCAATCTAGCTTTGTCCTGGGGCGAAAAATCCTGGACTCAATTATGATTGTCTATGAACTTATCCACTCTTTGGAGAAAGGTAAGAGATAAGGCTTCCTCTTCAAGCTAGACATGTCTAAGGCTTATGATTGGGTGGACTGGTCCTTTCTTTTCAAAGTTCTTAGAGCCTTTGGGTTTAATTCTAAGGTCATCAAATTGATTAACCAGTTGGCGAAAACTACCTCTTTGGTTGTTTTGGTCAATGACTCCCCCTCAACTTTCTTCAAACCTTCAAGAGGGCTCAGGCAAGGAGATCCAATCTCACCCATTCTTTTCATTATTTTGGTTGAATGTCTTGGACGGATGATTTTTGCCAACAAAAATTCTGGTGCTTTGTCTGGAATCAAACCTTGTTTTGGTCCCCTAGTTTTCTCTCATCAACAATTTGTTGATAACACTATTGTGGGAGGGAAAGCCATGGTCGGTGAAGCCAAGGTGGTGAAAGAGATCTTGAGCTCTTACTATAGGGACTTGGGATAGCTAATCAACTAGAACAAGAGCTCTGCTTTCTTCATTAACACTTTGGTTGAGAGACAGAGGAAGATTGCTGCTATTCGAGGTTGTGAATTGAGAAGTGTCCCTTCTATATATTTGGGTCTCCCCATGGGCCTTAAACTCCTTGATTCTTTCTGACATAGCCTAATTGATAGGTTTAATAAGAAATTGGCTGGTTGGAAAGAAGTCACTCTTATCTAAGCTGACAATATTCAGTTGGTCAAATCAACTCTTCAGAATCTCCCAACTTATGCTCTGAGTCTCTATGGGATTCCCAGCAAGTATGCTAATCATTTGGAGAAGATTTAGAGGAATTTTCTTTGGTCAGGATCAAAAGACAACAAGAGATTCCCCTTTTCCCCTTGGTGGCATAGGACAATGTGTGCCTCCCAAAAAAAAATGGGGGGTTGGATATAAGAAAGCTGAGACTTTTCAATAAAGCTCTCCAAGAAAAATAGATTTGGAGAATCTTTTCCAGCAAGGGGGATTGGAGGGACATCATGGAAGAAAAATATCTTCATAGACCTTCAATTAGACAATTGCTCTATGTAAGGTCAATTCCCAATGGATCAAATTTATGGAATGACTTTCTAAGAGCTAGAGAGATGACCAATAGTAAGGTGAAATGGAGTGTCGGTAATGGGAAGGACACCCTATTATGGTAGGACAACTAGTTGATCTAGGGGCCTCTTCTCAACATTCCTGAATAGGAAAGATGGGCTTGTCTTTGTATCCAGAGGTATGACAGATTTGTTACTGATTATAGACAAGGCTAGGGTTAACAAAACCTTTCTTCTCTATTCAGGGACCTTAAACCTCTAATGATTAGTCTCCACTCTGTGGTTTTGAATGAGGATTAGGACCAACTTGTTTGGGAGAACACTTCTAATGGCATTTATTTGGTGGCTTCAGGGTACCAAGCTATTATGAGGCAGGATTCGAGACTGGACTGGGCTAAGGCCTAGTTCCCTAGCCATATCCCTAAAATCAATATTTTCTTATGGCTTTTACTCTAGAATAGGATCTTGACTGTAGATAATTTTAGTAAAAGGGGTCTTCAAATTCCTAATAGATGTGTCCTTTGCAAAAGCTAGATTGATTATGTGGATCACCTATTTATACATTGTCCCTTCACTAGAGAGGTGTGGTCTATTTTCAGTCAAGCTTTTGGGTTGAGTTGGTGTACTCTTATCTCGATCATTGAATTCTTTAGGCAATGGGATGACTCTTGGAAGGATTAGGGCACCAAGCAATAAGTAAATGGGCTCTACGTCATTTTGGATGGGGAATTTGGAAGGAACGCAATAACCATATCTTCAAGGATGCCAACCTTCCTACCAATACTATGTCTGGTAAAATTCAAAATGCCCTTTTGGAAAATTATATGTTTAATAAAGGATCTAACGTATTTGTAGGTGAAATTGGAAGTAGTAATGATTCTCCGAAAAGAAGAAAGGAATGTCACTGGTCATTACCCTCAGAGGGTTGGCACAAAGCCAACTTTGATGGTGTGGCTAAAGGTAACCTAGGAGTTGCAGGCAGTGGAGGGGTGATTAGAAATTGTCATGGGTATGATATAGCGGCGGTTACTTTCCCTCTGGGACACCAAACTAATCACTATGTTGAGGCTTGTGTATCTCTTCGAACAACCAAGCTGACAAAAGAGGTAGGGGTAAAAAGCCTATGGCTTGAGGAGGATTCAAATAATATTATTAAATGCCTAAGGGTTGAACACCTCCATCCTGGAGTATAAAGAATATGATGGAGGAAACAAAAAAAATATTACTTACCTTTGAGAGGGCCTATGTGTCACATGTTTACCGTGAGCCTAATGTGGTTGCTACTGGATGGCCAATGAGGCAGTTAGAAGGGACATGTCACACAGATGGCCAAGTGTGAGGGGATTCTGACGATCACTAAAAGTTTGATTGAGATTGAGAGAATCCAGGGGAGCACAGGAAACATAAAGTGTAATAATGGAAGTTAATGATGTCAATCATATTTTTAAAGTAATGAAAGCTTGGCATAGGCCAAAATAGAGCTATCATAATTGGGGGGTTTTGTGGCACATTTTCTAGGCATTTGGTAATTGTAATTACAATTTCTTTACAAAAGATAGAGACAAGTACAATTTTTTAAAGAAAAACTAGTGTTCAGCTCTTTGCATTTGGAGAACATAGAGTAGTTGTTCTAATTTCCGCAACAAAATGGTGTGGGAAAGGCATCGTAGAGAGCCGGAGGGTGAAGCAGAGAAGTGGAAGAGGAGATCAAAAGTGTGGGAGAAGCTAAGGGAAGCGACATCACGAGCTTCATAGAAAGACTTCATGAATGGGATCCTAAGATAACAAACCTTATGGTAAAGTCATGGAAAGATGGGAAGGTGAAGATAGATGGTATTGATTTCCAGGTCAATGAAGGGGTCATAGCGGAGGTTATAGATTCTCCTAATCAGGGCATAAAATTCTATAGGGATAAGAAAATATCTTTGAATGCTATGAAAGACTTTGCTAAGGATGCCAAGGAGATGAAGGAATTAGTGAAGACTGGTGCCTACTATGAACTTGCATCAATAAAGAAACTTTGGAGGTTTATCCTAAGGGTGATTATCTCTTACGTAACGCTTGACAGCAAGTATGATAGAATCCATACCCACCATTTTGTTATCCTAAACCACTTTATGTATGGAACAAAAATCTCCATCCCCTTCTACCTTTTCTTCTTTGCAAATAAGAATATGATAGGTTTAAGAAGAAAGCGTATGCTAACCCTACCTTCCATGAGGGTCTATTGTTACTTATATATGAGCACTTTAAGGCTCAAACCCATGGAAGAGTTGTAGCCCATAAGGCAGAGTCCTCAAAGGATACAGAAAGCTCTTACCTTCCTTTTGATACAGAGGATAGTGCAGGTTTGCATTCAGATGACAAAGAGGAGGTGGCCAAAATTATGAAGGACATGGGTAGGAAGAAGAAGAAGAAGTTTGGGAAAGGAACAGAGGGAAGGATAAAGCATGAGGTCAACTTTGTGAAGGATTATAATGAAGAGGAAGAGGGGATGTAAACAAATGAGGAGGGTAATGTGAAAGAGGCAGGCACCAGTAAGGCATAGGAGAGCAAAAAGGATCACAACTCGACCAAAAGGAGGAGGGGTGGAGATAAGGAAGCAGAGAAGGCTCATGGTAAGGGAAAGGAGACCAATCTCAAAGCTTAGGAAGAGAGTAAAAAGGAATATGGTTAGGGAAAAACCACTTGTACTCTTGACGCAAAGGGTAGGAAAACTGCATGGAGGAACTTTCAAACAAGCACATCGAAAATGGATCTGGTGAGAGAGCATATCCATCTAGAGGTTTTGGAGGGAAGGGATGGCAGAACTTAGTTGGAGGAATGCATCGACCCAAATTTGGTGATTCTAAGTGATAACATGAGGGAAATGGGGATGAACCTCCTAAACAACACCCACAATAGTATGGTGGACAATTTTCAATCCATTAAGTGGATTTTCCATGAAATAGAAGAGACAAAGATCAAGATGCAAAGGTAGGAAAGGATGGAAGGGGGGACGAGACTATTAGAATAAGCAAGCTGGATGCAAGGGTTACTGAGATTGAAAAAAGAGTGGACAAGATGGAGAGCTCTCTCCATAGCTCAACTAACTAGAGCCTCAACATAATCAAAGGATTAAATGACGACATAATTCAACTACACTCGATGATAGAGGAACGCAATGGGGGAAGGAGGTAAAGGACAAAGAGGAAATCAAGGTTGCAGCTGAAGATGACTTCTTGCAAGATGAGATCCTACGCAAAAGGAGATCAGATAAGAGGAAGAGGGAAGAGGAGGTGTCTCTAGATGATAGTCATTTGATGACTATTGCTGCAGAGACCATGGGAGAGCTAGAGCTCAAGACTATAGAGCTAGTCAAAGATAAAGTGCCCTGATTGGTGCTCTTGGTTTTTTGTTTGTCCCCTAGCTTTTGGTGGTTTTTGTTTGCCTGTTCCTCTTTGTGGCTATTTTTATTTTGTTTAGTTCTGGTGGCTTGATTTGGCCTGTTGTTTAATGTTGCTATGTTGCTAGCTGTAGACTTTAAGTAGTATTTTATTGTTAACTAGTGGGGTTCAGGAACCCTTGTAAAAAACCTATTTTACTTAATCCAAAAAACAAAAGTCAACTTCCTAGGAACAATACACTAAATAGACTTCACAACTCATCACAAAATGAACATTTGATTCTACCATGTTTACCAAAGCATCTTGAACATGTCTTCTACCATAATCCAAGCATGTTGAATGATACTCAACCTTATTGAAACGATACAATGCAATTATTAGAAATTGTCAACAAAAATTCATTCTAAGAACAGTCTCCACAAAACTTTTTGTAACTCACCCAAATCTTCGTATCTATTTTCGCAAACACAAACATAAAATCACAACACATTCTTGAATATGCCTCTAATTGCACATAACATAACTCTATGACCATGAACCTTGCCAAACAAATCTTCCGCTGCAACTCTGGCTGAACTGTTTAGAAAACTGATATATTGACATCAAAGACAAACATTGTCATGAATTGATGAAGGGTTCTCCCCTTAATATAATGAACACATAACAAAAACAAAGAAATAACATCAATTTGCGAAAAAAAAATATGGGCTTCTTATTAACACCGCAAATGCAAAATTACAAAATTTTGAAATACAATATGCAAATCCACATGGGTGCCTTCCTTACAATAATTTACAACATAGAGCTACGAAATATAACTCATAAATGTCCTAGACAATCTACAGGCCTTGCTTATATAAGCAATTTAATGCTGCCCAGGAAGTTTCTAGATATCAAACCATAACCCTTGAGACCGACTTACCCTAAAAATACATATAGAGTCGGTCCAATACACTTTTGATATTTATTTTAGAAATTTTGGTCGGCCAAACTTTGGAAGACCATAACTTTCAAACCATTTCTCCAATAGGCTATTATAACCCCTTTTCATAATCCATAGCTTCTAAATTATAAGGCTCAATTGGTGCCAACTCTAGTCGACCCCATTTCAAAGCCCATCCAAGGCCTTCAAAACTATGCCTGAAGTTTCTATACCAAAATTGCACACCTAAAATCCACAATAACTTCACAAATACTCATGATATGACACTGAGGCTCAACTGGTAGACTGATATATCCAAGATGAACACCCAACTCCAAAATTAGGACATTATGAGCTTGTATGATTGACTTACTAAGAAGCAAGCCTCTGAAAACAACAACTATGCACTACGACAACCCTTATTCAAGAAACAAAAAGGAAATATTTTTGGGTGATGCAAGATTTCTCTTACACCCAGGATGCTCCTACATCATTAGTGCAACACATAAGTACTCAATCATCTCTCTGACTTACTAACAAACTCCCCCATACAACTACATCAAGCACTCATGCTTAACATTTTAGACTCAACAAGGAAAATGTTCTCTTGGGTAAACCTTGTTTGCGCTTTGGATTAACAATGATGCGGAACATCACAACATTCACAAACATGTGCATGGCCTATATGCATATGAAATTATTTTATCCTATAGAAAATAAAAAAGATTCAGCTAGTTATTCTTTTTAATCCCCAAATATATCATGAGTATTAATTACATGTTGAACATAGCTAAATACCATGGCATAGTAACATATTCATTAAATATCATGACATAGTGACATATTGCACAATAATGTAAAGCCATATTATAACAACTAATATAGAGAGGGATTGGAATGCTAACATTTGATTTTGAGTTCTTAATTTATGAAATTTGAATGTGAATATTTAAATTGTGGACTTGTTCCAAAATACAATCAATTTTGAGTAGAGTGGAAATAAATAAGGATACAGAAGTGAATATCTCAAGACTAGGAATGTATGTATTGAGGTAATTGTGAATGTGGGCATGACAATAAAAGAATAAATCACAAATTTATGTGAATACAAATGAACACAAATAAATAGAGATTGATGAGGACTATGACATGAACCAAACCTAACAAACTTTTAAATATCACTTGTCAATATATCGTCCACTAAAATAAGGCTCAAATTAAACACGGATACAAATATCAAAATTATTAAAGATTATAAGATAAATCAATAATATCTTCATAAAAATAGTTTCAATCTTAAGTTGATCTAGTAGTAGAAAATTTGTGATGATGGAAAATTTAAGCTCTTGAAAGAGAGGTCATCACAAATTCAAATCCTACATAATATAAGGTATGTATGCCTTTAGTATGCATATTACTGTAACAGTTACATAATCATATGTACACTCTAAAAACAATTCCATATTACTGTAAATGTTACATAATCATATGTAGACTCTAAAACTCCTTTTCCTTTCTCCATGTCAAACATCAAGGTGTCTCATTATCATTTTAAGAACCCTTTTACAACAAATCCACCGTCCACCTGCCTTCCACCTAAACTCTATCTTTCTCCTTTAATAAATATTTTAACGAAACGCAGGCTGGGTCATAGATCAAAGACTTGTTGATTAATGAGCAACACAGTAGATTAGATGGACCTCACCGACCCAGTTCGTATGGTTAATGATGGTCGAGATCTGCTCTCATGAAACACTAAATTATATGTGGTCATTCACGTATTCTAGTTTCTTCATGATAATAACTGTTATACCTTGCCATTTAATGCAAGGCACTGCAATCTTAAAAAATGGCTGATCATGCGAAATGTATAGCTTTCCAGGCAACTAATTTTTTTTGACAACTGTCGGTGGAAACTAAAATCCAAAGTCAGAAAAGAAGTTTGATGGGGACTTTCACACAACTTTTCATAAGTGCCATACGTTACCAGTAGATGTAGAACAATTGGAGTTAAACTGGTGACGTTAACTGTCAATTGTTAAAGTTGATGCCCATTTAACAAAATGGATTCTTCTATCTAATAATTCTCACCCAGAGACCCACTTTTGATCCTGATACGTACTAGAATCTCATTCTTCGCCATTAAAAGCTTCAAACTATTAGACGTGTGTGATGTGGATTCAAACTAGCAGAAGTGGTGTTACCATCTCGTACAAGAGTTTAACAGGAAATTTGGGCCACTTTCGGCACTTGATAAGAAGTGCAGTGTACATGTACATCCATGAATAATTTACAGCCTTGAAATTTTAAACGCACCGACTTTCTTAGCTAATCATTTATTCGGGAATGTCGCGCCACCATAGAATCAAACTTCAGCCATGAAAGCTTGATAATTAATAATTAATGTCCTCACGCGTTTTTCCCATTAACAGAACCCCGTGAACCTACTGTGTTAAAAGCTTAGCCTCTTTGACTTGACTTTTAGGCATTTACAGCGCAAATTAGAACTAAACCACTCGAAATGTAGTCGTTTACTATGATTAAGATGCATTAACAGCACAAATTAGAAAGGATCTACTCAAAACTTATGATCTTTTACCATGATTATGATGAATTTACGGCACAGATTACAAAAATAATTTCGTTGAACTTACCTCGCTGAGCATGACGAGACAAGCCATCGCCACATCACGGGCAGGGGCCTTTCACTTCCATTGGGTCTTGCTTTATTCGAATTTGAGAAACCTAGATTCATTTCCTGGCCGCAGATTACAAGATCTCAAAAAAAACAATCATATTTGCAATCCACAGGAAAATAGCACGTACGATATATACTGCTACGCGTCAATGGAGTTCACGAGTGCCCAGACAAAAACTCTACCTTATAAAAGTTGTCCTTGGGTATTCTCTGGCCCAAAGGTCACGAGTTCGAGCTCGAATATTGGCATGGCGGGGTTCAGGTTTTGCGGAATTCTTGTTATTTTGCTGTGCGTTTTCAGCGGCCGCGCGTCGTCGGTTCGACTCGCGGCGAAGTCACGATGGATTGTGGATGAGCAAAGCGGCGCGAGAGTAAAGCTGGCGTGCGTGAATTTGATCTCGCATCTTGAGCACATGGTCACGGAGGGGCTGAATCGGCAGCCGCTGAGCTACATTGCAAGCGATGTTCACATTATTGGAGGGAGAGATGAATATGGCTTATAAAATATAGGTGAGAGAGATGGAAGGGGGAGGAAGAGGGAGATATCAAACATTAACTATTTCTAATGAAGTAAGGAGTACTATTATTTTTTCTTAATAGAGATTTGGTTTAAGACATGTTTGGATCTTTTAAGTGGCTTTATAGTTGATTAGAAGCTATCACATAGTATATAATTAATGTATACATAAATAAATCAAATTTATTTTTCTTTTATCTTCAAAATACCTTCACAATACTCATTGCACATTAAAGTATAATTGCTAGTAACTAATGTGATATCACATGATTGACAAAGAATCATAAATTTCATTCAACTAATTTAAATTTTTATAAATAATTGATTTTGAGCTTGTTCCCCAAGCAACTCAAAAGTCAAAGTCTAATTCCTTTATAGGCTCATATACATTAAAATATGAGTCAAAGGTCATCTAAAAACACTCTTGTCCATGTGCATTGATACGTGGCATAAGAGGGATTCATTACCTTGGATGATAAGGCATACTTGTTACGGAGATGAGATTTTTGAACAAAATGTCCACGGAGTTGGAGTTTGACTCTTGAGAACGAAGCTCAAACCCAAATGGAAGGGAAAATCTATACTGATAATCCTTTGACTATTTAAGAAAACAACATAGAAATCGACAAGAAAAATTGCTAGGTGTGATATCGTTTTCATGTTAGAGAAAGTTGACTTTGTTAAGAAAACAACATAGAAATCGGCAAGAAAAATTGCCAGGTGTGATATCGTTTTCAACAACTAACTCAACATCAGGAAGACATGGTATATCAGCTAGATGATGCAAATCAAGGATTCACCAATCTGAGGATAGAATATGATAGACTCCATAATGAACTAAGAGCTGAAAAGGAACTAAATGTAAGAAGATTGAGATCACAAGAAAGTGTGAATCAATTGTATGGATATAATTTAAATATACCTAATGGCACTACTGGCTTAGGGTATACTAATCCAGGAGAATCATTACAACAAGGAGCACATAAGAACAAAAGACATACATGCAACAATTGTGGAAAGGTACGTCATAAATCAAATGTTTGTTGGAGCAATGCTATGCTACCCAAGTTCAAAGGTCATTATTATAATTGAAACACGTATGGTCACAAGGATAAAGAATGCAGGACCAAATTAAGTTTGAAGGGAATTGTTTAACATGTCACAAGTATGATCACAAATCTTTAGAGTGCAAATCAAATCAATATAATCAGCACGATGAAACAAGGCAAAGAGAATTTATTGGTTAGGATTACAACACATGGGGACAATCTCATTATTGTGGAGAATATGGGCACATTGGAGTAAACTGTGTAAAGACTCACTTTAGGAAAATAAATACTAATGTAAGATGTTATGTATGCAAAAAGATAGGTCATCTGGCAAGAAATTTGTATGAATAGAGCCACACATTTTTTGGGTGAAGAAAGCAAAGGAAAATCCAAGGTTGAACAGATCAAGACTCAAATGAATAAAAAATGGGTAAGGAAATCAGAGGAAAGCCAAAGCCAAGAAAATGAAGCTATCATCATCAAATCCAATGTGTTGGGTGAAGCATCCACATCCAACTAAGCATTCAAGGAGATGACTAGAATTGAGAATTCAAGAAAATCCTACATCAGTTCTAGATATGCAAGAAAGATCAATTCAAATAAGCATATTTAGATGCACTATGTTAAGCAGGGGAGCTAGATGTTCTAACCAAGTTACAAATTAGTTGTAACCTAGCTATTTATTATCTCTAAGAAAGATAAGTTAGAATTTAGTTCTAATCAAGTTGTCAAATGATTAGTTCACGTTGAGCTTGTGATTCAAAGACATTATCGAGATGCCTCACCTACCACTATATGATGCATTAAAGAGGCCCCAATTATTTCATAACAGGCAAAATCGAGGGTTTATTTCTTACCTTGCATTTAGAATACAAAACAATTTTGAGCCCCCGAGCGATTAAGAGCGGAGTGTTGAAGTGCAAAGTTGCAGGAAGAGTTATCAGTTGTTGCGAATTGATCTATCACTAAGCATTATGCCATCCAACTCCAGTTCAAAGGCAAAGAAAGGTTTTGAGATTTTGTTAAAGAACATAGGCTACAAGGCACCAACATTCAAGCTTTACCCAAGGATTGCAAAGTAGAAAGTTTCGTTGCGAGCACACTTAGCTATTCCTCCCAAGGTACTGTTAATCAACGATATTAGATCTTGCTATTAATGTAAAATTTAGGAATTAGGATCATTTCAGATGAATGAAGCGTGCAATGCACTATGCGATAATAAAATTTTGAAGGATGAGCATAAACATATGGAGGTCAAGGGTTTAACACATGCCCTATACATTTCACATAATTTCCAAGTGAAGTGGATAAGGTATGTCCCAAGCAGAGTTCATGACATGTCCTTCTAGCTTGAGCAACCCGTGAAGATCACCAAGAAGATGGTTCACCGAGTTACAAGCTACCCGATGTTGGATAGACCCAAAATAACTAAAACCCTAGCTTGTCGTGAACTTACCAAGAAGACCCTAGCAAAATGGGACGACAGAGAAATGAAATTGATCAACAACACTAACATGGAAATCAAATTTGGGATTCATGTCATTGCACACAAGATCTATAGTTCGAGTAGGGCGAAAAATGTTCCCTGTGAAGGAATTGATTTGGCATATAAAATGGTGAAGAAAAATCTATCCTTCGAGCCTGCAGAGTTGTAGCTAAGCCAACTAGGCGAAAACATGGAGAGGATTCGGGCATCAAAGAAGAATGTGTGTAAGTTTGGATCTCTCCTCATTTGTTTATTTTTCTATGTGCAAAAGTTATCTTCATCCAAGGGCAATGTGTTCTGGATTAAGAATAGACTAATAATCTATTAGATTAATGAGTTCATAGATAAATTGGGAGATTTTTTTGATGGTATCATGGATGCATACTTTGAAAATTTCAAAGAAAAGATGCAGAATAGGTATAAAATACCTCAACAATTGGTTGAACAATATGAAAAAGATATTTGTTTCCTAGTTGATTGTGACAATACTCACATTCAAGCAGTCATACCTATGGTTGCATGGGTAAAATTCTTGGGATATGAAGTGAATATATGTGACACCAAGGATATCATAGAGGATCTTTTGAATGAGCTCACTGACCCTAAGACACCATATTTTGGAACATATGATGAAGCTAAGAATAGGATATCTCTAGAGATAGAGATTCCTCAAGTTTTGAAAAGAGGGAAGAAGAGGATGGAAAGTGAAAGCATAAAGAAGAAATTGGAAATGAAAGATGACCCTCTCATGCTCAGTGAGAGAAAAGGAGAAGAGGAGGAAGAAGAGGAAGAGGAAGAACAAGAACAAGAAGAAGAGAAAGAAGAACCTCCAAAGAAAAAGGGGAAAGTAATCATAAAAATACCTAAGAAAGCTACACCCAAGAAAGTAGCTACCCTAGTTATCACTATAGCAAGAAAGTCCAAAAGGAAATTGAAACTTCAGGATGATGAAGAAGAGGAAAACACTCCTATCATTCAACCGAAGAAGCCCCCACTAAACTTTGAGCAACATTTGCATAGATTAAGGGAAGGTACTAGTATGACAGGATTCAAATACATCAAATATGAATCTAGAGGCAAAGAAGAAGAAGAACAAATATAAAATGCTCTAGTGGAAAAGATGGCTAAGTGGAAATATTATCTCCTGATGTATTACTAAAAGAAGTTACACAAAGATGGACCAATGCTATGAAGACAGAGAGGGACATCAGAGAGGAAACCTTTAAGAGCATCATGCCTACTTTCACAAATTAGGAAGTCAAAGTGGCCATGGCAAAGCATGCAAATAGACTGGCTCCAAGATTCAAGGCTTTTCAAATTTTGCCAAACAATATTGAAGAGGTTTTTCACTCCAAAACAAAGTTGTGGAGAACTATTCTTGAGGAAGAAGGTAAAATAGAAAAAGATGAAGAACAAGATGTACAGAATATAGAAGAGTCTGATACATAAATGATGGTAACTACTGGGATTGCATCTCTACCTCCACTCTGAGCAAAGCCATTGCTACATCAAGTGTATAAAAACCAGAGAAGAACATACAAAATCCTCCATGCAACGAAGTAGTAACCGAGCAACAGACTTAGTAACTGAGCATAAAATAGAAAAGGATGAGGACAAGGTTGACAAAGAACGTATAGAAGAATCCAAGAGTTAACTAAGTGGAGAAGAGAAGAAGGATGAAGATAAAGACAAAGCAATCATAGTTTCTACCAGTGCCAAAGGAAAGGAAAATGAAAAGATCTCTGATGAGATCTAGAACTTGATACTGAGATTGTGATTCCAAATTGGGATCAATTCAATCTCATAGTTTATCAAATGGAAAGTGTGAGTGATCTATGGAGGAAAAGTGTTGATATGACATTGCTTTGAAGTGAAGAACTTATAATGGAACAATCATTGCTTTGTCATTGAGGTCAAACCTGCTACTTGCTAGTAAGAAAACTACTTAGTTGATTTGAGTATTATCATTTATTTGATTGATGAAGAGGATTTGATCAAATGAGATAAAAAGAGAACCTAGACGAAAGGTTGAGTCATGGTATGAAAAAGGAGGACAAAGAGTAGTAAAGACAATGATGATATGGTGTATTGATTATTTACTTAATCCTGCAAAGGTTGGATACAATGATTAAGTCTAGAAGAATAACTAAGAAGAATTGTGTCTTCCAAGCTTGACCAAGTGCATAGTAGGTGCCAAGAAAATTTATTGCAAGTCAAGCAAAAAATCAATTGAACTGAGCAAAGTGAAGATTCAGTGTATACCAAGTGAACACAGTGTAAGCCAAGTAAAGTTTAGTTGATGTCGAGCATCAATAAACTTTAGTGTTCATCGAGTAAACTTGTGGAAGATGAGTGGAATAATAGTATGGAAGCCAAGTAATAACATATTGATGTTGAGTGCCAGTATTCATGTTAAATCATAGATTTGACGAATTCGAGATGACTATTTTGTTTTATTGAACTATGTGAAGCATGCGAAAGATAACTATGATGATATGGTGGCACAAAATTCAAGGTGAATCATTTTGTGGTGAGTTAAAAGAAGATTGAAGAAGAAGTTTCTAGAGAAACCAAATGGAAAAATGGGTAGATTCATTGTATCATACCTAATCCTACCTAACCCTAAAATGGACAATTGTGGTTAAATGACAAAAGATCTTAAATCTCTATTTATAGAGAGAGCTGGTCAGAAGCAAAGGTTGTCATGTGCGAGAACCTAAGGAAAACAAGGAGTCTAGTGTATTGCTTGATTTAGTGGCCCAACAGAAGAAACTGCAAATGACATGCAAAGAAAAAAGGCTTAAGAGTACGAATGCTTAAAGGGTGAACAAGCTACTAGAGTTGAGGTGTGTGAAAGCCAAGTAGAATGGAGGAATGAAACAAAGATTTGTAATCTACAAGTGAATTGTAATCTATTTTTAGATCAAGCATTACTGTTACTTTCTAATCATCGTATTAGTCTAGGGTAAATCCTTTGGATTAAGGTTGACCTAACAGTCATTTGTAAATCCTTTAACCGGGTGACATTCCAAGTGAATGATCTAAAGTCCTCTAACAAGGCTCACTCCTAACAGGGTGATTGAAATCCTCTAACTAGGTCACATTTAACAGTGCGTATTGTAACCTTTAATAGGGTTGGCCTTTCATAGGGCATCACTTTAGAAGAGTGAAAATTAGTAGCATGTTACTGGTGGTTTTTCCCAAATTGGGTTCCCACGTTAAATCTTTGTGTCAAACGTGTTATTGAATCTGTTATGTTTCATGTTTACATTTTTGCAAAGTTGTTTTGACCTAGGATAGTAACCTACAAAGTTTAAGTGTTGTATGATCTAATGGCTACATGCATAATAAATTTTTATGGATATGGGCCTACTAAGCATTGAAAAGTTTTATTTGTGCATCTTGACCTTGGATAATTGATTCACTCCCCCCTTTCAGTTATTCTAAAGAATTCTAATAGAAAAGAGCACAATAGAGAAAATGTTTTTGGGTGTTATACAAATAGAGGTAAATAATAAGGCCCCCATTATTAAGTAATTAATTGAAATTGTACATAAATTCAATAAGGATATAGATGGCCAAGAAAAAACTTCTACAAAGAGTAGAAAGAAAATTTGAAAATAAAGTTTTGGAGAACATAGCAAAGAAGATTGCTATTGATCAAGTGGAACCATCCACTCTTATTGGAACTTTAGAAGGAGTTGTAAATATTGTTATTTCCTTATTTACAAAATTATGTGATACTTCAATTTTCACTAAGGCAATAAAAGATAAACTGACAAAGATTGATGAGGACGTGAAAAACAGTGTTAGTCAGTTAGCAGTTGACTTGAGTTCCAGCTCTAATCATTTTGTAAAGGTCAGATTTTGATAGATTTGCAGGCAAAGTTATTGAGGAAGGAAGCCCGAATAAGGGCAACTATATCAGACATTTAGAGTTTGATACTTCCTCCCATGGATATGATGCAAAAACATCTTGCACATGCAAAGACATTAGTACATGATACAAACTTCTTAGTTGCAGATCTCATGATGGAGTTATCAACCAAAATTCAAATTGAACTGCACATCTTATAAGTATTACAAGAAAATCAGGATAAAACTATGTTTTTAATTTTGAAAGTGCATAATGATTTCCTCACACTATTACCTTGCAAGTATATGATAAGGCATTTGTTAAAAAAAGAAGGGGAAAAATATGGTAGAAAATGTACAAAAGAGAAAATATACTAAGTAATCGAGGAGGAAATATATAGTAGAAATGTATAGAGGAATATGTATATGATGCAAATGATGATCATATGTAGAAATAATAATTTTTTTTTTGAAAAATCCAAATTTAGATCTATTGTAACCGAACCACAGAGTTTTCATTTCAAACCGAGTTACAGAACCAAGCATATGGAAAGGGGGAGTTTGATAGAAACTTCTTAATCAAGAGATTTTTGATTGTTGATAGAAACTACTCAAGATAAGTGTTTTTGTCACTAATGCCAAAGGGGGAGACTGTTGACCCTATGGAAAGACATATTGTCAATTAGCGACAAACATATTGTCAATTAGTAACAAACATATTGTCAATTAGTGACAAATCACTTAAGTATCCAAGAAGGTCAATTAATACTGCAACCGAGCTTTCCATCAGTAAGAAGATTTCAGTGTAGCCTGAGTAGATGAAGGATATACTATATTCAAACTCATAGTATAAATTGAGTCATTCAATGTTATCAGTGGAAATCAAAATACTGGTGTGAACCGAGTTCATAATGTTAGACGAGCTCTCTATGTGAATTGAGCTACTAGTTTCAAGTTAGTATACTCTAGTGTCACCTGAGTTCTAAAGTGTTGCCCAAACATCTAGTGATACCTGAGTGCCATAGTATCACCTGAGCTCACTCCATTTCCTGAGCATCAACAGAACACCAAAATGCACAATGTTGCCCGAGCACTAGCATTTGGTTGACTTAAAGGTATATTTTAGAAATTATGAAGATATCTATTATGTGAGACGAATTGGTATGAAGTTATTGATAGATGAGTATATAAGGAAGACAAATTCATTTTTCTAAGTGTGTCAAGTAGTAATAAGATGTAATTTGAAGACAAGAAGCGAATATGAAGCAGATTGAGTAAGCAGGCTACAAAGTAGTATAAAGGGAAAAGTAGAGACTTGTCTATCATAGTCATGTGATCATATTATTCAAAGGATCTACATCAGCAAACATAGTTGCGAGGTAGAGATCAACCTACTGATTCACCTTAAAAGGTACATCAGTCAAATCCTAACAGTACTTTGTTGAATCTCTTAATAGAGTACATACTTCATTGTATTGTAAAATCCTTTCACAAGGTGGACCTAACAATCCTTCATACTCTTAATAGAAAAGATCACCACAAGTGATCAATTGTAAGCCCTAATGGGTCAACTTTATTATTGCAGTAGTGAAGCATTGTGGGTGTCATTCCCACCTTAGTTTTACCTTCTCCTTGGAGGGTCTTTAGGTCAGCAAATCTTGTCTCAAAGTGTAATGGTGTTGATTTCTTTATTGCTTTATGTTCATGCATGAAATTAGATTAGATAATCTAAAGAAGTAAAGAAGAAGTAATCTAAGTGTGAACAGTTTAAGTGGTTCCTGATTCACCCCCCCTCTTAGTCACTTTCTTGTCATTACATTTCCAAAAAAAGTAAACTACATATACAATTTCCAATTCCTCAAGGGTTCCTTTACATTGAGTCACGTTAGGAAGTGTATATTAATTAGTTTAAGTATACACTAAAATGTAGAAAATAGAGAAGAAAGAACAACTTTTGTAGAAAATGTGATTTCTTTCCATTAAATAATCTATGTCATGTGACATGCATTTTGTCTTTCTCATTTAATAACATCATCATTTGAAAGATTCATTATCATTTTTTTCTATTTTCCATTAATTGCTATATTTGGTTGGACAAGACATATCACATAGAGGGTTTACAATGTCTCTTTTGTTTTGAGTGTTGGATGTGAAGTTCAACCATCTTGGACTTTCAGGTTCTCTCTCTTTCTCTCTCTCTCTCTCAATGTTTTTAGTTTAAATAGATATTGTACCTAATTGATAGACTATTTGTTCGAGGTTTGGTCACTGAAAAAATAAATTATGCAAAATAATTGTTAGCCTCCCACCTTGTATTTTTAGAAAGAATGTACATGTTTAGCTTACTTTTCATTTTGTTTTAGTGAGGGATCACCTTTTTGTTCACCATCTTTGTAAACATACCCTAATGGCTAGTTATCTTGAATAATTTGAGAGAATTGACTTATCATCTTTTCTTGTTTTTCAAAGCTTTTCCAACCGTCATGTGTAAAGGATCTAATCCAAATCATTATACATATTTGTTCTTGTGTGCCTCAAAGAGAGATGAAATAATGGATTCTGTTTTTCAAATCCTAACCTTTAATAGCTCGATTGTGTGCAATTCGACATACAAGCATGTATCTATTTTGATACAACTGATTTAAATTCAAATGATGATTTTGGGTTACAACACATGCTATGAGGACATGTCATAATGCAATTGAGAAAATTAGTAAACTTTATGATATTGAATTTCAATTCTTTAAAACTCATTTTTATTTGACTTTCAACAAAATATAAATATTTACAAGAATTTGAGTTGTGATCACATCCTTTGAATTTGAAATAAATAAATTAAAAAAATGATATTTGATTTAAAAAATAAATCAAAATTTGATTAAAAAAATAAGTGTGTATTTGACTACCCCCGACTTCAGAAGGTCATAAATTTTAGCTCAGTGAATCAAATTTGGTTTGTTTACATCCTCAAAAAGATCTCTAATGAATCTATTTTCAATCATTCGACTGAAGGGATCAACAACAATTTTGAAGGCCTCTTCATACAATTTATGAACCTAGAAAATATAAAACGGTTGAGTTTTTGGTATTTACCATCTCCACGTTTACGAAAATTTCCATAGTGCTTTAGATGAAATGATTTATTCAAATTTACCTAAAACCCTACAAACTTATTTATCTTTACTCTAGCATTTGAATTTGATGAAATTGATTTCTAGGAATACCTTGAGGATATTTTTTTGTTAGAAAGTAAAGTCCACCAAGATAAAAAGGGGTGTGGGGGAGGGTGGATCAGTTATGCACTTAAAAATAATCTCATTAGCTCTAAAACATGTAATCAAAAGATTCAACGACCATAGAAAGATAACCATAAACAATAACACTAGATATGTTAACTAGGGCAACCCTTGATTAGAGGAAAAACTCTGGTGGGAATAATGCCCACAATATGATGTACTAATATAATTTAAGTTCCTTGTGAAAGGATGTGACCTTGTTAGGAGTCAACTGAAATAAAATCAATACACATGAGTTCCTATTAGGAGACTTTGAATCCCTATTAGGAGATTCAAACTCTATTAGGAGTCGTCTCAACCCTTTTAGGAGTTGAAAGGACAATTGAACTCACTATTTAGATAGCCTTAGACTGTCTTCACTAAGAAATCTTTAGGATAACACATCTAATTTCTTGAATTGACTAATTAAACAACAACTCCACTAGTAATAGAGTTCCCTTGAAGCTAGCAATACATCCTCAACATCAATCTACGAGCCGATCATACATAATTCACATCCAAAACTCACATAACATAATATGCGATCTCATTGATCTAATTGCCACACAAATATCCAACGAAACATCTTTCCCTTTATACCAAGTCTTAATAACCAATTGAGTTAATGTTGATGCTTTTACAATTTATAAGAATAATATATGTCCACATTAAGATATTAAATTACATGTTACATTACAAATAACACTTCCCATAATGATATTAACAAAAGTCAACTCCTTGGGAACAATGAGCCAAATAGACTTCACAACTCATCACAAAATGAACATTTGATTCCACCATGTTAACCAAAGCATCTAAAACATGTCTTCTACCATAATCCAAGCATGTTGAATGATACTCAACCTCACTGAAAAGACACAATGCAATTCTCAGAAAATGTCAACCAAAAATTCATTCTGAGAACAATCTCCACAAAACTTTTTGTAACTCACACAAATCTTCATATCTATTTTTGCGAACATAGACATAAAATCACAACACATTCTTGAATATGCCTCTAAGTGCACATAACATAACTCTATGACCACGAACCTCACCAATGGAATCTTCCATTGCAACTCTGATTGAACTATTTAGAAAACTGATATGTTGACATCAATAACAAACATTGTCATGAATTGATGAAGGGTTTTCCCCTTAATACCATGAACCCATAACAACAACAAAGAACTAACATCAATTTGCGAAAACAAAATATGGGCTTCTTATTAACACCACAAATGTGAAATTACAAAATTTTGAAATACAATATGCAAATCCACATGGGTGCCTTCCTTACAATAATTTACAACATAGAGCTACAAGCTATCACTCAGAGATGTCCTAGACAATCTATATGCCTTGCTTATATCGACAATTTAATGTTGCTCAAGAAGTTTCCAGATATCAAAGTCTAGCCCTTTAGACTGAATTACCCTAAAAATACATATAGAGTCGACCCAATACACTTTTGACATTTATTTTAGAGATTTTGGCCAAACCAACTTCAGAAGACTATAACTTTCAAACAGTTTCTCCAATTAGCTATTATAACCCCTTTTTCACAATCCTCAGCTTCTAAACTATAAGGCTCAATTTGCGTCAACTCTAGTCAACCTCATTTCAGAGCCCATCCAAGGCCTCTAAGGCCTTCAAAATTATGCCTAAAGTTTTTGTACCAAAATTTCACACAAAAAAACCCACAATAACTTCACAAGTACTCATGATATGACACTGAGCCTCAATTGACAGATTGATATATCCAAGACGAAAACCCAGCTCCAAAATTAGGACATTCTGAACACGTATGACCGACTTAGTAAGAAGAAAGCCTTCAAAAATAACAACTATGTACTATGACAACCCTTATTCAAGAAACAAAAAGGAAATATTTTTGGATGATGCAAGATTTCTCTTACACCAGGATGCTCTTGCATCATGAGCGCAACACATAAGTACTCAATCATCATTCTAACATATTGACAAACTCCCCCACACAATTACATCAAGCATTCATGATTAACATTTTAGACTCTATAAGGAAAATGTTCTCTTGGGTAAACCTTGTTTGCACTTTGGATTAACAATGATGGGGAACATCACAACATTCACAAACATGTATATGGCCTATATGCATATGAAATTATTTTATCCTATAGAAAATTAAAAAGATTCAACTAGTTATTCTTTTTAATCCCCAAATATATCATGAGTATTAATTACATGTTGAACATAGCTAAATACCATGGCATAGTAACATATTCGTTAAATGTCATGACATAGTGACATATTGCACAATAATGTAAAGCCATCTTACAACAACTAATATAGAAAGGGATTGAAATGCTAACATTTGATTTTGAATTTTGAATTTATGAAATTTGAATGTTTGAAATGCTAACATTTGATTTTGAATTTTGAATTTATGAAATTTGAATGTGAATATATAAATTGTGGACTTGTTCCGAAATACAATCAATGAATAAGGATAGAGAAGTGAGTATCTCAACACTAGGAATGCATGTATTGAGGTAATTGTGAATGTGGGCATGACAATAAAAGAATAATCACAAATTTATTTCAATACAAATGAGCAAAAATAAATAGAGATTAATAAGGACTGTGGGCATGACAATAAAAGAATAATCACAAATTTATTTCAATACGAATGAGCAAAAATAAATAGAGATTAATAAGGACTGACATCAGCCAAACCTAACAAACTTTTAAATGTCACTTGTTAATATATCACTACATTAGAAACATTCCACTAAAATAAAGCTCAAATTAAATAAGAATACAAATTTCAAAATTATTAAAAATTATAAGATAAATCAATAATATCTTCATAAAAATAGTTTTAATCTTAAGTAGATTTAGTAGTAGAAAACTTGTGATGATAGAAAATTTAAGCTCTTGAAGGAAAGGTCATCACAAGTTCAAATGCTACATAATATAAGGTATGTATGCCTTTAGTATGCATATTACTGTAACCGTTACATAACCATATGTACACTAAAAACAATTCTATATCATAACCAAATGTAGACTCTAAAAACAACCGATACAATATAGAAAAACTCCTTTTCCTTTCTCCTTTCCCATGTCAAACATCAAGGTGTCTCATTGTCATTTTAAGAACCCTTTTACAACAAATTGACCATCCATCGACCTTCCACTCAAATTCTATCTTCCACCCAGTTCGTATGGTTAATGATGGTTGAGATCTGCACTCATGAAACCTAAATTATATGTGGTCATTCATGTATTCTAGTTTCTTAATGATAACAAGAGCCCTGTCCAAGCTAGAGTCCCTGCCTTTTGGGAAAGAGAGGAGTGAAGCACTTGTTTTTCCAAAAATGAAATCAAATGTGCTAGTTTACTCTGCAAATTCAAATGGATTCAATTTTAAAATATGTGGATTGTGTTTTTGTTGGTTTCCATGTAAGTGTAAAGTTAGATTTTTGTTAGATTTTTTAAATTATAATATAATACACTCTTCAAATTTTAAAGTGTGTGTGTGTGTATATATATATATATATATATATGTTATGATATTTTATTTTATGGAAGTTAAATAATATAATTACAAAAAGTTTAATTTCATATGATTATTATATATCAAAATATTACGTTCATTAAAATTGTGAAAATTAAAAACTTGTATCCCCCAACCCCCTTTTTTTGTGGATATGTATCTTTCCTCATTTAGTTTGATAGATCATGGACAATCATTAAATTTTTTTCATAATTTTCTATACAAGTAGTTGTAATAAAGCTAATAGAGTGCATTCACACACAACTAGATAATCATGTACCCAAGAAAATAGTTACTAATTTATTATTGGTTCAAAGAACTAATGATTGATTAATGGAAAAAAAACCTGATATTTTTTATTTGTCTTCAAAATAATTAATCTTATATTTTGATTACAAACAAAGATTTATGAAGAAAAGTAGTTAGAAATAAGTTGCACATATTTATCAATATCATTATAGGTCTATGTCTATTGAGATGCATGTATATTATAAAGTCAAATTCACACATATACTAGCATCCTAGTTCTCTTTTAAAAAAATGGAACTTTAAAATGCCTCAAAGTCCTTTGGAACACAATGGATACAGGTTAGGAATTTGTTAGAAAGAGTTTAGGAGGCATCAAGCAAAGGTAGTCAATAGATGTAAAAGTCGAATAATGTAATCTTTGCTAAATTTCAACTAACCGATGACAAAATTAAAATTTGTGAAACAATATTTTTAAAATAAAAATGTGAAAATTTATATTATTTATCTTTATGAATCAAAAAGCAAAAATTAGAATTTATATAAAATTTAAAGTGAAACTTCTTCAAATATAGTTCAATAATAGTTTATAGAATTAAATAAGAAAAACTTTATTGTATCTTATATAAAATAGGAGAGAAATGATTTTTTTAAAGTTATCATTCTCCTATTATAATATATTTTGTCTATGATTTCTCTAATTTGTTTGAATGTCAATATTGTCAAGTTGAATTTCCATGATTAAAACCATTTGTAACTATTGATATTATTATTGAATAAGAATTTTTACAATTTTATTGCATAAAATTAATATATTTTTTTGTTGATTATATATATAGTTTTTAGCATTGTAAAGTGAAAATATATTTTGTATCTCATCTAATTTATTATTATTATGATCAGTTTCTAAATAATTTCTTATATCAATATTTAATTAAAATTGAACTATATATATATATATATATAAAAGCAAATTGAGAAACAATTATTATATATTATTAAATTGTAAATATAATATAATAATAATAGTTCAAACAAACAAACATAAACAATAGCAAATATCTCACACCTCCCTCCGCAAAGTTGTCATATCATATAGTTTTTTTTGAAACGTGCAAAAGCAGTCATAAATAAAAGTATTGGTAGTACATTTTGGAGTATTTAATTTATAGCTATCTTTTCATCACTTTCAAGCAAATTACATTTAATTGCCTCTGTCCTCATTAAGTAACAGAGCATCCATGTGTCTTCTTATACAGTTTTTTTCTTATTTTGTTTTCATAAAAAATCTAAAAACCCCAGCGAAATTCTCATCAACCAATTGAAAAATACGAAAAACAGCTAAAAAATAATTTTTAAATAATCACACGTTAAAAAATAATTTTTAAATAATCACCGTAAGCTTGGAATTTTATGTGATACCAAAATAAATGGAATTGTGCATCCGGGAACATTAGTTCTGCAGGAACTAATAACTTGATTTCCCTGTTATACCTTATCATTTAATGCAAGGCATTGCAATCTTTAAAAATGACTGATTATGCGAAATCTATAGCTTTCAAAGCAACTAAATTTTTTTTTGGACAACTGTCGGTGAAAAGTGTTGGAAACTAAAATCCAAAGTCACTAAACGCTAGAAAAGAAGTTTGATGGGGGACTTTCAAACAACTTTTCATAAGTGCCATACGTTAACAATTGCACTTAAATTGGTGACGATGACCGTATGTTATATATAGAACAATTGTTAAAGTTGATAATCATTTAACAAAATGGATTTTTCTATCTAAAAATTCTCACCCAGAGACCCACTTTTGATCCTGATGCGTACTGGAATCTCATTCTTCGCCATTAAAAACTCAAAATATTAGACGTGTGTGGTGTGGATTCAAACTACCAGAAGTGGTGTTACTATCTCGTACAAAGAGTTTAACAGTAAATTTGGGCCACTTTCGGCACTTGATAATAAGTGCAGTGTACATGTACTTCCATGAATGATTTAGAGCTTGAAATTTTAAATGCACCGACTTTCTTAGCTAATCATTTATTCGGGAATGTCACGCCACCATAGAATCAAACTTCAGCCATGAAAGCTTGATAATTAATGTCCTCACGCTTTTTTCCCATTAACAGAACCCCGTGAACCTACTGTGCTAAAAGCTTAGCCTCTTTGGCTTGATTTTTAGGCATTTACAGCACAAATTAGACTAAACCGCTCGAAATGTAGAGTCCTTTACTATGATTAAGATGCACTAACAGCACAAATTACAAAGGAACTACTCAAAATTTATGGTCTTTTACCATGATAATGATGCATTTACGGCACAGATTATAAAAATAAATTGGTTGAACTCTCCTCACTGAGCATGACGAGACAAGCCATCGCCACATCACGGGCAGGGGCTTTTCACTTCCATTGGGTCTTGCTTTATTCGAATTTGAGAAACTTCGATTCATTTCCTGGCCACAGATTACAAGGTCTCAAAACGAACATCATATTTGCAATCCACGGGAAAAGAGCACGTACGGCATATACTGCTACGCGTCAATGAAGTTCACGAGTGCCCAGACAAAAACTCTACCTTATAAAAGTTGTCCTTGGGTATTCTCTGGCCCAAAGGTCACGAGTTCGAGCTCGAATATTGGCATGGCGGGGTTCAGGATTTGTGGAATTCTTGTTATTTTGCTGTGCGTTTTCAGCGGCCGCGCGTCGTCGGTTCGACTCGCGGCGAAGTCACGATGGATTGTGGATGAGCAAAGCGGCGCGAGAGTAAAGCTGGCGTGCGTGAATTTGATCTCGCATCTTGAGCACATGGTCACGGAAGGGCTGAATCGGCAGCCGCTGAGCTACATTGCAAGCAAGGTGGCTTCGCAGGGGTTTAACTGCGTCCGGCTTACCTATGCAACGTTCATGGTGACTAGGCCAGAATACCAAACCCTGACGGTGAAATCCTCTCTGAATGCACTGAATCTCAGCGATGCAGTAGCTCAGATAAGAGTGAGCAACCCTGAGATGCTGGATCTTAGCCTTTTGGAAGCTTTGAAGAGAGTTGCGCAGGGGCTTGGGGAAGCAGGGCTAATGGTGATTTTGGACAACCATGTGAGTAAACCCCAGTGGTGCTGCGGTCTCAACGACGGCAACGGCTTCTTCGGCGATCAGTACTTTGACGCAAATGAGTGGATTCAGGGCTGGAAGATCATGGCGGCCGCGTTTAAAGATGTCGATACCGTGGTCGGAATGAGCCTGCGCAACGAGCTGCGCGGCCCGAGGTCGAATCCCAGCGACTGGTACAAATACATGCAGGCTGCCGCCGCGGCCATCCATGTTGCCAACCCTCACGTCCTAGTCATTCTTTCCGGCCTCAATTACGACGCCGATTTGAAATTTCTGGCGTCAAAGCCCGTCAGTTTAGGGTTTCGCGAGAAGATTGTGTACGAAATGCACTGGTATGCCTTCACCGACGGAAATGCTTGGATGGAAAGCAACACGAATCAGCTCTGCGGGTCCATAACGGCGCGGATCAACGATCATCTCGCTTTCGTTGCGAAAAACGGCACCAACGCTCCATTGTTTATCAGCGAGTTTGGAATTGACGAAAGAGGAACGAATGTGAAAGATAACAGATTTATCAACTGCTTTCTGGCATTTGCCGCTGCAGGGGACTATGAATGGGCGCTGTGGACGCTCCAGGGGAGCTACTATGTGCGCAATGGCCGCCAAGACGTTGAAGAAACCTACGGCATCTTTAATGTCCGCTGGGACGGTCTCCGAAACCCCGCCTTTCTCTCCAGACTGAAGTCCATTCAACAGCCATTCCAAGGTACCTGACTACTTTTACTTAAATTCAAAATTTGTGTTTGGTTTTTAGATTCAACTGTGTAAAATCTTTTGCATCCATGTTCCGGAAGAATCATTTTACATTCTGACAATGAAATTTTAAAATATAAACAGAAATTTTGATGTACAAAAAAATTTCACTTGAATTCTGAAATAACTCCTAAAATTCAACATAGATTATTAATAATAACTTCAAAGGACAACTATTTTCACACTTGAATTCAGAAACAACACGTGAAATTCAGCATAGACTGTAGAAACAACTTCGGAAACACAAATATTGATTTAAATATATTTTCACTTGAATTCGGAAACAGCACTGTAAAATTCAGCATAGATTGTAGAAATAAATTGAAAAACAGAACATAAATTTAACATAGACTGGAAATTTAATGTGTAGACTCAATTGCGCGTCTATTTTCCCGTCACTTGACAGAATGTTTGCTTTGCTGAAAAAAATATGATCCAGATCCATTTTCATCGGAAGAAAGCCTGTACCAGATCATTTACCATCCTGCAAGCGGCAACTGCCTCGCTGTGGAAGAAGGGGAAGTAAAGCTCGAGTCTTGCGACAGCCCTGCCTTATTTACGATCAAGACTTCCGAGGGAGCCCTGGGACTTTCAGATGAAGAATCATGCATTACAGCCGAAGCAGACGGTCAGCCTGCTGCACTTTCCACACAGTGCACAGATCCGAACTCTGCATGGCGGACTGTTTCGAGTTCAAAGCTCCAAATTGCCGTCAATGGCAGCAGTGAATTGTTGTGTTTGGACGGGAGTTCGAGTCCCCAGGTGTTAACTAAGAAATGCAAAGATGAGGACCCGGAGATGCAGTGGTTCAAGGTGATTCAAACTAATCGAAAGCAGAGATGAAATAGAAGAAATTCGTACATTTCAGTAGGCAAATCCGTCATTTTGTTCGAATCAAAATCAGGATGTATGTTTTTTTCTGAATTCTAAATTATGTGTATTGGCCTCTCGGTTGCAGTTCTAACGATCAATGATCGTTAGAATATATGAATAACGGCCTTGGATTTGAAACCTCTATACATATTATTGTTTATATAGAGGTCTGATTGCGGATCGGGTAAGTCCGGTTGGCTGTGTGTTCTAGATTTTCAACAAATACGCTTTAATGTCGGGTAAAGAGAAGCAAACGTCTTTTTTTAAAATTATTAAGATATAAGAGGAGATTTATATGTTTTTGTGGGGCGGGAGAAAGTATTAGATGCAAGGGAAGAATCAAATTGTTTTTTAGGGTTAAGTATTAAATGTAAGGGGACGAATCAAATGGTTTTTAAGTATTAAATGTAAGGGGAAGAATCAAATGTCTATTTCTTTGGACGTTGCACAAAAGTTCAAACTTCTACCACGCAGAAATAAACTAGTTTGCGCCATGTGTACAAGATATTTTAATTTTTTTTTGTTGAAGCATGTTACAAATATTTTATGTAAGATTGTCAAATCATTAGGATTTAATTTCCTTAGCTCAACCTTTTAAATGAATCAATTTTATGGCTTTGAGGAAATAATCATAATCCTGAAATATCTTGTTCTTGGAATTTCACAATTTAAATGTTCCTCAAATTTATTTTTCGGTTGTGGAAAGGGGTAAGAAAGTTCAAATAAAATTTAACTATTTCATTTAATTGTTCTTGGAATTTTGCAATTTAAATGTTCCTTCAAATTTTGGTTTCTTGTTCTTTCAAACTTTCATATTCATTATATAAGTGGAAAGGGGAAAGGGGTAAGAAGGTTCAAATAATTTTTTAACTATTTCATTTAATCTAATATTGAGTAGTGTAAAAGTAAAATAGGAAGGTAAATGCTGAAAAAAAAGGAAGGTAAATGATTAGAACATAGTAGTTCAAAATAATTTAATTGTTAATTGATGAATGATTAATAAATGATGAATAGGGTAATAAAGTTCAAACGAAATTTAACAATTTAATGGGTAATAAAGTTCAAATAAAATTTAACTATTCTATGTAATCTTGAGTAGTGTAAAATAGGAAGTAGGAAGGTAAATGATTAGAAAAAATTAGCTCAAAATGATTTAATTAGTGATGGATGAATGATTAATAAATGATGAATATGTGAATGTTTGTAAAGTAGGACGTAGGCAAGTGATTAGATATAAGTAGTTCAAAATGTATGAATTTCTGTGTTTATTTATGAATGGTTGAATGATTAATAAATAGTACTAATGTATATATCATGTCATGATATGTCATTGCAATCTTTTGTTTAGTTATCATGCATTGAAAACTAAATTAGAATTGATACATATATGTAACTTTTACCATCATATCTTACTTTAACTTTTACCATCATATCTTACTTTAAGGTCCATGCAATTCTAATATGATTATCTTCATTTCAAATTACATGATCATTCTCAATCATGAAAAAAATAAAAATTGGTCGTTCCCAAGTAGTTGTCCACTCTTCAATTCTTCTTGTGCCCTCCTTAGTTGAGTACTTTATAAGGACATGAAAAATGGTTAAAATAAATGTAGTGAGTAGATTTTGTTTAGAAAAACACTAATAATAAGTTTTAACTGTATATGAAAAAAAAAAAAGTAGAGATAGAAAGGGGAATGGTTAAAAGTTTTGCATGGAAATAGATATGTAAATCTTCACTTATATTGTACAACAATGTGAAAAATTGATATGGCAATAATATGGTTCAACTCAATGTAGAAAATGTGATTTACTTGATCGCAACGATGCAATAAAGATTGTATTAGTTATGATAACATCTTCACTTATATTGTATAGCAATTTGAAAAATTGATATGGCAATAATATGGTTCAACTCAATGTAGAAAATGTGATCTACTTGATTGCAACGATGCAATCAAGATTGTATTAGTTATGATAACATCTTCACTTATATTTTATAGCGATGTGAAAAATTGATATGACAATAATATGGTTCAACTCTATAGAAAATGTGATTTACTTGATCGCAACGATGCAATCAAGATTGTATCAATGATGATAACAAGCCTTGTGTAACATGTGACCCTACCTAAATTCTCAATTTTAGGAACATTAGTGATAGTATGTGCTTCCCTGCAATTGATTGCATGAAAGACATAGGAATTGGAAGAAAGGAGAAATCAATTCATGATAAAACCATGTAGTGAATACAAAATAAGTGTAATTGAGTGAGAAGAAAATAAAGAATATCAAATATTTATTTATTTTTGATCGGTAAACAATCGAAGCCTTATATATGATATTAATAAAGATAAGTTACAAATGTCTCCATTCAAACAAGCATTGGTAAGAAAGAACAGAGAAGAAAACCTACAGTCTTTCCTAGGACCTTAGTCCTTTACAATGTACATATATAAAAGAGGCATTCCCCAATTTTAGAATTTGATTATCAAATTACATTGTTCTCTGCTAACTTGCTCCTTTGTCTATTTTATAATGACTAATTCTCTAATATATGATGATTTGGAGGCAACATCTTCCTTTTCATTTTTATGAAGCACTTCTAAGAAGGTCGTCCTCTGGTCTCAACCAATATCATCCTCTTTGATCATATTTATTATTTGAGCTATGTTGATGGTGTATGTATACTGCTACTCTGCAATCACAAAACCACTTCAAACTTATTTTTTAATGTTAGTGCTATATGTCAGTAAAAATTAATATAAGACTTTTAAGAAATTTGGTTAAATAACTTTAGACTCTGATTTGTTTCTTAATTTCCTAAAACATCAAGAGGTTGAGTTGACACGCCTTAATAATTTATCCTTTAATTAGTTCTTCACTTCTTGCTAAATTATAATATATGCTAACTGGCTTAACTCCTACTACGAAATTCAGAGCGTAAGTTTTTAAAAGTTTCCATGTTGAGATTAGTGACTTAATTTTTAGATCTACCTATTGATTTTATTATAAATCATGTTTGTTTTAACTTTTGAAAAATATATTATGATTCACATTTCTTTAATTATAGTTTTCCTTAATAGTATAATTTTATGGTCTCCCACTCTGTTTATCTATTAATTGCTAGCAATCTTGATAACATGTTTTTCTACTGATGATTGCAAATAGGATATCCTAATAAATAAAAAGTTCATATGTTATTGTCCTTATACTTCCATAATGACGAATACCCCTATTTTGGATTCAACAATCTGTCTCCCCTAATTTCGATTGCGCATTTTTCAGATTCTTGAAGATATTGTTGGCTACAATTGATCTATATTGATTACCATTTATCATTTATTAGATTAAATATGCTACATGTGAAATCTATATATTTAGATTTACTCAAGCCTTGTGCTAGTTTATTTTTATGTTGATAACTATCATCTGTATATATTAGTTTATTATGCCTGAGTTGAAGAGGGTAAAAGTGCAGACATCATTGTTTATATCTATGAAGATAACATGTCCAAAAATGGAACAATGATAAGCAATCACAAAAAAGTGGATATCATAGCCCTTATTCCAGAAAAATCAAGGGAAATACACCTTTAAGATTGACCAAGTGTAAAGCCCAGAAATAATACTATTGAGCACATTAATTCTTAAATAGATGTTTTGTTTTCTGCAACTTTATAATTATTCCATACACTAGATGATAACAAATACTAACTTTGGAGAATGCTATGAAGAGCAAGGGCCCCGATGAAGAACTAAAAACAGATACATGAGACAGTAGAAAAGAGTAATTGCAAAACTATAATATATATTAATTAATTGAGAACAAAATTATACCAATGCCAGATTATATGGGCCAAGCCCTTGGGCACCAAAACCAAAACCAATACCTTGGCACTGATAATAGGAAGTACTACCAAAGTATGAAACTTACAAATCAAAAAATTCACCAATCTACACAGGGAACCAAAATTACAATTGCCCAACTGCATCGATATTGGGTAATATTTTCTTCCGATAGGAGTTGACCTAGAAAATAACAAGCTTAGAAAAACCTACAGAAAATTTTGATAGGAGAACATAGAAGAAAAAACTAGGGAACTAGAGAAGAACAAATGACTAGTGCACAAAACCATAAGAAGATGACAAAAATGTCCAAGATAGTAGCCTTGGTGCGCAGAACCGAAAGCCCATACTAGATACCCCCAAAAATGCCATTTCAAGAGAGCTCCTAAATTAGTTTCCTCCTTCCCTCTTCTAATGTACCATTATGATTTTCACAACTTCCTTCAAGTCTTTAGCCTTGGAGCCTGGAGAGAACTCATATGTATTCCTTTCCTTGTTAGACTTATCTAAATTTGGGAGGCAAAACTCCAAGGATTCAAGGTCTTTGAATTCAACCCCTAGTTGAATGTATGCATTGAAGATTTGAAGGTAATGCAAGAGCCAGTCCTTGTTGGGGTTGACCATGATTCCTCTCTAGCGAAGTAGGAAGTGTATATTGGCCTCCATTTTCGGCCATTTTTGGTAAAACAGGATGTTTTCTCGAATGACCAGAGATGGACGCCTAGGCATAACCACAAGATCAAAACTCTTGGGAGGATGAGACATATAGAATTCTGGCAGGGGGATCCTAAGCTTTTCGTCTATGTTAAAGACCACCTGTTCTAAGCCCTCCAACTAGACTAAGTCAAATAAATTGTAGCAAAGCCGGATGATCACCCATTTTCCAATTTTAGCCATAGCTAAACACCCAACAAACACTCCTATAATATTTCTCTTAGTTCTCCAAGTGTAGTCATAATTAAAAACCCTTTCACCTAGCACCCTGCTAATGGCTACCCTAGTCATGTCATCTATAAGATGGAGTAACCTATTCCATCTTTTTGGCTTAACATTTCCTCTAAAAGCCATGGTGCGGACCTCCAAGGCATGCAATGGATAAATGTTTGTATCCATCCTCACACCCAAGCTAGACAATACCTAAACTGTCAGAAGAAAAAGAGAAAGTAGGAGACACAGAGCCGAGTAATAAATACTCTTTTCGAGGCTCTAGAAAGATCTGAAAAAATACAAGAGATATTGTCATCTGATAATCGTTATAGGTAGTGAGAAAATCTATACCTATGTTATATGATTACAAGGTATTGCTTAAATACTTAATACTGTAAGAACTATTTGAGATGTGTGTAAAAAAGTTATTAATTTTATCATGAACTCATGACATCTCTACAAAAAAGGGGGGGATTTGTTGAAGAGTCGAATCAATTTAGCATGTTTCAATATTAACTATTTCAGATGCAAATTGAATCATATTTTCTCCATCTATTCCTTTTTTAGCTAATTGATCTGCTTCTGAGTTGCCTTCTTTGTAAATGTGGTTAATTCTTACTTCTTCAAACTTATCCATAAGGTTGAGGATTTTCTCAAGTTTAGTGTTCAAGATCCAATAAGGAGTTTTCCTTTTTCTAAGTGCATTTAATATGATTGGAGAATCTCCTTCTATTATGACTTTATTGATTTTTATCTAAGACTTAGTTTTAATCCTTTATGGAGGGCTTCTAATTCTACGATGTTGTTAGTAGCTATCCCCAAAGGTTTAACTCTTTTCATAATCCAATTTCCAGAATCTTCCCTAATTATACAACCAATCTTGCTTTCCTCGGGTTTCTTCTTGAGGCTCCATCAAAATTAAGTTCCAGCCATCTCATAGGTGGAGGTTCTCACATGCATTCACTTCTAGCTTTACTGTTCTTATTTTTGTATGTGGGAGGGCGGGGGGTTGATTAAGTATTGCGAATTATTTTTAATTTTTGCATCCCATTCTGAGAACGAGTCTTCTTCTTTTGCTATCTTAGGTCACTATTCATTACTTCTATAATACTTGCTTCTATTTTGTTGAAGAGAGAGGAAGTACTAAGTTCTAAATTATTAAAAAAAAATCTATTTATTTCTTTCCAGATCTCCCATACTAGAATAGTGGGGGTCATCTTCCAAAGTTTTCCATACACTTTGTAGTTGGATTCTTTGGGCCACCCAACTAAGTGGTCTTGCCAATCTCCTGGAAGGGGAGCAATCCAGTTGAGTTGCTTTTTAAGCCAATCCCAACACTCCTTGGCATACTTGCATTGGTAAAATAGATGCTTCACTAATTCAAAGTTTTCTTTACATAGTATACATCTTGAGGGGCCTTCAAATCCCATTTTCCTAAATCTATCTACTGTTAGGATTTGATTTGTAAGGCTTCCCATAGGAATATGCTTACCTTTGGAAGTCCCACTAGGTCCTAGAAGAGATTCAATGGCATATTTATAGTTTCCCATCTTTGTGAATTGATTATTAGATTGTATCATTCCTTTACCTTGTATATTCCATCATTAGATGCTACCCAGATAAGTTTATCTTCCCTATCATAGTGGTGGATTGGGTGATCTCTTAGAATAGCCTCAAGTTTCTCCCATTCTTCCGATTGAAGTCCTAGATTGTCTAGGGGTTTCCATCTCCATGTTATTTCTTCATTGGATGAATTATTTTGGATATAATCAGCTACCTTAGTTCCCCATACTGGAGTTAGTAGATTTTTAGTATAGATTGATAAATTTGATTGATCTAGAGGGGAATGTCTACCCCAAGAGTCTTCCCAAAATAAGGCGTTATCACCTCTTCCTATATCCTAAGTTCCATAATTAAAGATCAATGGGTGACATTTTAGCATAAAATTCTATGCTTTTGATCCTTTGGGAGGGTTCCTAGTTCTCAGGAGAGATGAACTATCTGCTACATTCAAGTATTTGTTATATAGTATTCTAGCCCATTTGCTATATCTTTCTTGATACATCCGCCAGACTTGTTTAGATCCTAGCATTTCATTTTGCCAATCAAGGTTTTTAATTCCTAACCCCCCTACTTCTTTTGGCCTACAGATCTTTTCCCATCAGATTAGGGCTACTTTCTTTTTATCTTCTGTTCTTTTCTATAAAAAGTCCCTTAGTTTTGCTTCTATTTTTTGTTGGTATTCTTTGATAATTGAAGATATGATAATTGGTAAGTAGGTATTTTTGAAATAAAAAATTTGATTTTAGTTGAACTCTTCTCACTTTGGTTAGCCATTTTCCTTTCCATGCTTTTGTATGATTGTCTATTCTTTCTAATATTTTTTCCAACCTTGGTTCTTCTTTGCTTCTTTATCTAGATATATTCCTACATACTTACATGTGAAGGTTTCTTTCTTATACCCTAATTCATTATAGATATAATCTTCCCTTTCTAGTGGAGTGTTGAGGAAGAAGATTTTTGATTTTTTGTCCTGAGGCTTTAGTGTAGTTATTTATAATTTAAAAGAAATCTCTACCTCTTTTTTAGAGTTTATCCCTACTAGGATTGTGTCATCTGCAAATTGTTGGTGGGTGGTGTTTGAGATATTCTCTGTGACCATTATTCTTTTAATATTTCCATCAGTTTGAGCTACTTCGATGGTTCTCTCAAAGGTTTTCGCCATCATAATGAAAAGGAAGGGTGAGATAGGGTCTCCTTGTCGAATTCCCCTAGATATGCTAAAGAAGACTTCCAGTGAACCATTGATTAGCATACATATTTTTGGAGTTGAGATACATTGATAGATGATGTTGATCCATTGATGTGAGAATCTAAATGCTTATAGAGTTTTACATAGGAATCTACAATCCACCTTATCGTATGCTTTTTATATATCTAATTTCAATAACATACTTGCCTCCTTATTCTTTGATGCTAAATGAATAGTTTCTTGGATAATTGATATACCATCTAAAATGGATCTACCTAGCATGAACCCTGTTTGCTCTTTCGAGATAAGTTTGGGAAGATAAACTTTTAGATAATTTGCTAAAGCTTTAGATAAAATCATAAAAATAGTATTACAGAGAGCTATTGGTCTGAAGTCTCGTGGTTCCTCAGCTTTACTTTTTTTAGTTATTAAGGTTAGGAATGTATGATTAATTTATGTTAATAGTGATCCTCTATTTCTTGTGGCTTCGATTAATTTCTATAGATCTTCCCCTATGATTTCCCAGCATTTTTGGAAAAATAATGCATGGAATCCATCCTATCTAGGTGATTTATCAGGATTAATATTATAAAGAGTTGTTTTAATTTCGCTTAGTGAGAAAGGTTTGTTGAGAGACTTATTATCTTCTTTTGAGATAATTTTTGGGATTACCTTCAACATCTCCTCTTGAGCTACTCGATTTGAGGATTCAAAGTTATTTAGGATATTTTAAAAATAACCTACCAATATCTTCAAGATTTTGGCCAGGTTATCTTCTATATTTCCCTCTTTATTTTTTATGTTCATAATTTTGTTTACTGCTATATTATGTATTATGCTACCATGGAAGTATTTTGTATTTTGATCGCCTTCTGTCAACCATTTCTTCCTTGATTTGTGTTTCTAGAATATTTCCTCCTTTACTAAAATGTCCTCCTATTTTGATAGTGTTGAGCTATCATTTTTGCACAATGCTTAATGACAAAAATTCATTTGAATTTCTCTCTTGAAAAGCTAATCTAGGATCAACTCTGAGGTTTTGGGTGATCTTGCGACCTACCGAAATCCACTCAGTTGAAGATAAATGTGTTTGTTCACAGGGAGGCCTTTGCTGGTTCTGATCAATTTTGGATAAGATGTTCAATCTCCTTGTTGTCTCAAAAAGTAATCACAAAAGAGATATATTTTTGGTATTTTTTGTTTTATGATGAATGCAATTTAACAATGCAACTAAATGAATTTCTAGTTTAACCAAGTGTTAGAAAAGAAAATAACACAGACATGGTAATGAGAGATTAAAGAAAATGACTTGAAAGGGAAATTCCTAATGGACATAAACCATGGTAATAACACATTTGTGAGTTAAATCATCAAAAAGATTAGGTAGGGAATCAATGAAAATAGGAGCAATGCTTCCTCAAATCCACTGATGCAATTGTCAATGGGAACTTAGTAAAAATTGAAAGATGTTTCACTTCTCATTGAATCACAAGGCCACAGAAAGTGTGCTCATGCAAGACAAGAAGTTATTTAGCAACAATAGGGTGATCTCTTCTCCAACTCGATACATCAAAAATTTTTGTCAATACATGGAAAACACTAGAACTAAAAGATCTTAGAACCAAATCAACACAACAAAACCATTTGCTCCATTATTATCATGAACATGCACTCAAAAAAATAACACACTTCGTCAAGAATAGCTACACTCAAAATGAAAGCACCAATAACATATATTATTGCATCAAAATGATGGCCGGAAGTACATATTACATCCCTATATTTATAAGAAATCATCTCCTCAATTTGTGTTGAGAGTTAGAGATCTCTTAATGCAAACATATGCTTATAAACTAATAAAACAAATCTAATAATATACAAACTGACTCTCTAAATGGTGCTAAGTAGGACTCCACCCTTGTTTATATCAATTAATGGGTGCATGAGCCTTTACATGTCTTAAAAAAAAGAAAGAAGAAGTAGATAAGAAGAAGGAAGCTACACAAAGATCCAATAGCTACTTGAGGCTCTAAAATAGAAGCTTGACCTTCTCTAAGCGTTTCTAGGAGTTGAATTGCCGTCATAATGTGTTTTTAGTGCATGGAAAGCTCTAAATTAGCAATTGGAAGTTAGTTATCAGTGTACTATTACTTCTTCAGAATTATTGGTGCACCTCTGTGAAAATAACACCTTGAGCACCTTGGTGGTACGTTCAAAAAATCCAAAATTTTCCCAAGTGTCAAAACTGCATTTTTAGCTTCTGGGTTTTCATCCCCTTTATACCAGAGCGATGCCTAGATGTTTGCTTTTGAATTTCTCTACAATCTCCATCACTTGGGTAACATCTAGAAAATCTAAAGTTTTATACTTATCTTTTACCATTTGCCAGTAATTGCTAACCTCCATACGAATATCCACGAAATCCTTAAGATTAGTGCCTCTTCAGTCCTGAATGCTTGTCTGATATCTTTTGTTGGAAAATGAAGATGGTGTAACTGAGAGGGGAGGGGTGAATCAGTTACCACAAAAACATTTTCAAAAGTCCCAAAGATGCCTTAAACTTAGTTGCTGCTGCTACAAAAATCACTGCTTAAAACTTGATAGGTGTTTAGTTAATTTATGAAGCATTTACTGAAATAAGCAACTATGCAAAAGAAAGTAATCATTAACACAGTAGACACCAGATTTACGTGGAAACCCAATATGAGAAAAACCACCAGCAACTAGTCACCAATTTTCACTCTTCTGAAGTGAGCCCTGTTAGGAGCCAACCCTGTTAAAGGTTACAAAACACACTGTTAGGTGTGACCCTGTTAGAGGATTTAATCACCTTGTTAGGAGTGGCCTTGTAAGAGGTCTTTTTGAACAATTCAACTGAATTGCCACCTTGTTAAAGGATTTATGAAATGGCTGTTAAACCAACTCTGTTAGGAGATTTTGGAATCACTGTTACAATGGTTAGAAAGCAACAATGAATGATCTGAAAATACATGCAACTTATCTTGCTGAATACAGATCTCAGTTTAGCTCCACAAGATCCTTACTGATCAAATATATCTCTGCAGCTCCAAGATTTCCCTCTGCTCAATTCTGCTTAGGCACACGCAAGTCTCTTCCTTGCACTTCCTTGCACTTTTCATATATTCATTCTCTCCTCTTCTTTTTTTCATCTTGAGCACCTCTTTATATATTATTCATAATACCAGGTCGGCCCAACCAACTTGTTAAAACAATTCCAAAGTCGGCTTGCCCAACCAACTTGACTAAACATATTCTAAAGTCGGCTTGAACAAAAAAAAAAACTTTCACTGGCCGACGCTGCTCGGTCAATACAGAACAAAAACTTCCTTCCTGTGTTAACCGACAAAACTCGGTAAGAACTACAATTACCGAGAAATTCGGTAATCCTGCCACTTCCTTTGGAAATCGACTGGACTCGGTAAAAGCTGTCTTCGACTACTGAGTAAGCTCGGTGAAAACTCAATTTTCTTTAGCTTACCGTGCGAACTCAGTTAACACTTAACCGTTCGTTACAAAATCCTTTGATACCCTAGTGATCTCGGTAAGAACTAAACTTTCCTTAGCTTACCGAGTTAACTCGGTTAACACTAACTCACCGTGTGACATACCGGAATGCTCGGTATACACTGCAAAAGGCTTTTACTGACCAACTGAGCTCGGTAGACTCTGTAAACTGTTTTCCTGGTTGATAGAACTTGGTAGACTCTGTTTGATAACTGATATGACATTTGTGTAACATCAAAGACAATATACAATTACTTAATTGTATCCAACAATCTCCCTCTTTGGCATTGATGGCAACACAACATGTCATAGCAGAAATGAAATTTGAAAGAAAGTCTACTTGTAACACAACACAATTAACAATTCTCCCTCTAAGATAGAGAACTCTCCCTCTTACAGTAATCTCCCTCTGTGAAGAAATTACTTAATCAAATTTTGGATTTCGGAAAAGATATGACAGTAAAACTCTCCCTCTTTGACAACACATGCCAAAGACCATCTAATTTCAAATGAATTTCATTGTACCTTTAGTACTGATTCATATGCAATATTTCCTTGATTTGCTGCATCAACTGATGATTGTTCAATTTTGTAAGAGCTGATGCATCACTAAAACTTATTTTAGTGAACTTCAAATAGGGGAATAACCCCTAACTTACCTCTGAGATACAAAAATGCATCCTTAGGTAAAGGCTTTGTGAATATGTCAGCAATCTGTTCCTTTGTATGTACATATTCCAATCTGATTTCCTTGTCCTGCACCAATTCTCTGACAAAGTGATACTTGATTGCAATGTGCTTAGTCTTAGAATGCATTACTGGATTTTTAGATATATTGATTGCACTTGTGTTATCACAAAACATGACGACTGGTTCCTTGATTTCCATCTTCATGCCTTGTAGCAATTGCTTGAACCAAACAATATTAGAACAGTTTACTTTTGCAACAACATACTCTGCCTCTGCTGTTGATTGAGCTGTACAGTTTTGCTTTTTGCTTATCCAAGAAACCAACCTCTTTCCAAGAAAGAATGCACCTCCACTTGTGCTTTTTCTGTCGTCAAGGTTTCCTGCCCAATCAGCATCAGTAAACACTTTTAAGTCTAGGTTTCCTCCAAGTTTATACCATAATCCATAATCTTCAGTTCCTTTCAGATATCTCATTATTCTCTTGATTGCCATCATGTGATTTTTTCTTGGTTTGGCTGAAAATCTTGCCACAATTCCAACTGCAAGAGCAATATCTGGCCTAGTATGAACTACATATTGCAACTTTCCAATTATAGATCTGTACAATGTCTGATCTATTTCCTTTGAATCATCTTCTTTGGTAAGTTTTAATCCAGTACACATGGGAGTTCCAACTGGTTTACAGTCTTCCATACCAAACTTTTTCAATATCTCTTTGATATATATTGCTTGAGTGATGTAGATGCCATTCTTGTTCTGCTGAATTTGTAGTCCCACAAAGAATTTGATTTCACTGAACATTGACATTTCAAATTCCTTGCTCATTTGTTCTGAAAATTCTTTGCAAAGATCATCATTCCCTGTAAAAATAGTATCATCTACAAATATTTCTGCCAGGACAATCTTATTTTCTGGTCCTTCCTTGATATACAAACTACTGTTATCATTATTTCTTTGAAATCCAATTTGAATAAGATAGCTATGCAATCTTTCATACCATGCTCTAGGGGCTTGTTTCAGACTATACAATGCCTTGTGCAATTTGCAAACCATGTTCTTTTTATCTGGATCAATAAAACCTTCAGGTTGTTCAATGTAGACCTCTTCATCCAGTATACCATTTAGAAATGCTGACTTGACATCCATCTGATAAACTTTAAATCCTTTGTAGGCAGCATATGCTAGTAAGGTTCTAACACCTTCCAATCTAGCAACGGGAGTGAAAGTTTCTCCATAATCTATGCCTTCTTCTTGAGAATATCCTTTGCACACTAATCTAGCTTTGTTTCTTGATACTTTACCATTTTCATCCAACTTATTTCTGAAAACCCACTTTGTACCGATTACATTTTTGTCTTTAGGCCTGGGTATAAGAGTCTATGTTTTGTTTTTCTCTATCTGCTCTATTTCTTCATTCATTGCTTCAATCCAATTATCATTTTCTAATGCATCTTTGATAGTTCTAGGTTCAAAATCAACAAGTAAACAAGTACCCTTCAACTTACTTCTTGTGATGGTTCCATTAGATTTATTTCCAATGATCTGATCTGCTGAATGATGTCTCCTGACATATTTGGCTAGAACAGATTCTTTTTTTTTTGGATGATTTTTGTCGTTATCTTCTTGCATTTCTCCTCTTTGCTTGGTTTGGTCTGGCTCGGTATCAACTGGCACGGTATGTACCTGCTCGGTTACCTCAGGCTCGGTAATCTCTAACTCGGTATTTTTTGACTCGGTAGACGTTGGCTCGGTAGATGTTGGCTCGGTAGATGTTTCCTGCAACTCGATTAGTGATGACTCGGTAGAAGAAGATTTCTGATTCTCAGATGCAGTTGATATTATATCTGAATCACTGAAGACGAATCTTTTGTAATCTTCTGGTTCTTTTCTGCTTTCTTCTTCAGTCTTTTCTGCAAATTCATCAACTTTCACATGTATACTTTCTATGACTTTGTGAGTAGATAAGTTTAAGCATCTATATGCTTTACTCTTACATGAGTATCCAAGAAATATACCTTCATCACCTTTTACATCAAATTTTCCTTTTCTAGATTCTTTCAAGATATAACATTTGCTTCCAAATACTTTCAGATAACTTACATTGGGTTTATAGCCATACCATATTTCGTAGGGAGTTTTGAATGAGTCCTTTTTTAACTGTACTCGATTTAAGGTATGAACTGCTGTACTGATAGCCTCCTTCCAGTATTTGATAGCAACATTCTTTTCTATCATCAAGGTTCTTGCACAATCCATGATGGATCTGTTCCTTCTTTCAGCTATGCCATTTTGTTCAGGTGTACCTGGTGCTGAAACCTGTCTTTTGATTCCTCTTTCAATACAAAAGTTATTAAATTCATGTGAAATAAATTCACCACCTCTGTCTGACCTTAGGCATTTCAATCTTTTCCTTGTTTCTTTTTCTACTCTTGCCAAATACCATTTGAATTTTTCAAATGCTTCTGATTTGTTCCTTAGGTACATGATGGTCATCATTCTTGAATAATCATCAACAAAAAGAATGAAATATTTTTCACCAGTATAGCTTTCAGTTTCAATAGGTCCACATAAGTCAGTATGCACAATTTCTAATAAATCTTCAGACTGATAATTTTTGCTTTTGAAACTAGACTTACCCATCTTTCCAATTTGACAATTCTTGCATAAACCGACCTCTGGTTTCTTTAAATCAGGAATGCCTCTCACTTTCTTGAATTTGCTTATTTTTACCAGATTGTCAAAATTCACATGACATAATCTTTTATGCCATAACCAACTCTCTTCTATTTGAACAATAAAACATGAATGTTCATCAAGTTCAAGATAGAACAAGTTACCTTTAGTTTGAATACCAGATCCAATCAGCTTTCCTTTACCGTTCAACAGTCTTGCTTTGCCTTGGATGAATTCTACTTTGAGTCCATTGTTGAGTAATTGTGCCACACTCAATAAATTGTGCTTTAGTCCTTCTACCCAATAAGCATTATCACATACAAGTTCCTGGGTTAGAGTGATTCTTCCTTTTCCTTTGATGCAACAAGGTTCATTGTTTCCAAATCTTACACTGCCACCATCATACTCTTCAAATTGATCAAACTTTGTTTTATCCCCAGTCATATGATGTGAGCAGCCACTATCAATGATCCATGTATCATTCTTACTTATGTGAGAGATGAGTGCCATTTCTTCATTGTTAGATTCATCTTTTACAGCAATGTAAACAATCTCATCCTCTTCTTCATCATTAGAATCATTAGAATCTTTAGCCATAAAACATGATTTCTTACTTTTATCTTTAAATGATTTGAAATCCTTCTTACTGTTCCATTTATTATCTTTCTTTTCATCTTTATCTTTCTTGTTTGGACACCTTGCAGCAATATGACCGACTTCTTCACATGAAAAGCAGATTAGGGGTACTTTACCTCTGTATTTACCTCTTCCTCTTGAATATTTCTTTGCAAGTAGGGCTTCAATTACTTCAAGGTCGCTGTCAGAGCTCTGATCTGATTGACCTTCACTTTCTGACTGAGATTCCTTCTTCTTTTTGCCTTTGTCCTTGAGTGAGAGCTTGGCTTCAAATGCAGACTCAATGTTCTTTGCAGCTGGAACATAATTATCAAAATTATCTAATTCAAATGCTGTCAATCTTCCAACTATGGCCTCTAGGTTTATCTTGTGATTGGCCTCACACCTTCTTTCTTGAATGGCTGATACCCTGATGGCATAAACTTGAAGTAGAGTTCTAAGAACTTTACTTATGACTGTCTCTTCACTGATACTTCCTCCAGAAGCTTTGATAGCACTGACACATGCTTTAATTCTTTCAACATATTTGGCAATATTTTCATCTTCTTTCATTTTCATCTGATCGAACTGTCCTCTCAGACTTTCAGCTTTGGCTCTTCTGACATTGTCATCTCCACCATAGATCTCTTTCAGTCTTTCCCACATTTCATAGGCAGTAGTGCAGTCCTTGACATCATCAAACTCTTCATAACTCAAGGCAGATGCAATATCAATCATCATAATGTTATGAGTCTTCTTTATAGCAATGTCATTGACTGATAATGTACCTGATGGTTCTACATATTTCTCATCAAGATATTTCAGACCAGTGTCACCAATGGAAGCTAGATGAAGTCTCATTAATCCCTGCCATGCTGAGAAGTTGTTTCGGTTAAGCCTTGGGATTTCCCTCTTATAAGACATCTTGATCTTTGGCTTAGATCTTTGAAATCTTCTCTTGCAAGCACCAAAAGCTCTGATACCAATTGTTGGAAAATGAAGATGGTGTAACTGAGAGGGGAGGGGTGAATCAGTTACCACAAAAACATTTTCAAAAGTCCCAAAGATGCCTTAAACTTAGTTGCTGCTGCTACAAAAATCACTGCTTAAAACTTGATAGGTGTTTAGTTAATTTATGAAGCATTTACTGAAATAAGCAACTATGCAAAAGAAAGTAATCATTAACACAGTAGACACCAGATTTACGTGGAAACCCAATATGGGAAAAATCACCAGCAACTAGTCACCAATTTTCACTCTTCTGAAGTGAGCCCTGTTAGGAGCCAACCCTGTTAAAGGTTACAAAACACACTGTTAGGTGTGACCCTGTTAGAGGATTTAATCACCTTGTTAGGAGTGGCCTTGTAAGAGGTCTTTTTGAACAATTCAACTGAATTGCCACCCTGTTAAAGGATTTATGAAATGACTGTTAAACCAACTCTGTTAGGAGATTTTGGAATCACTGTTACAATGGTTAGAAAGCAACAATGAATGATCTGAAAATACATGCAACTTATCTTGCTGAATACAGATCTCAGTTTAGCTCCACGAGATCCTTACTGATCAAATATATCTCTGCAGCTCCAAGATTTCCCTCTGCTCAATTCTGCTTAAGCACACGCAAGTCTCTTCCTTGCACTTCCTTGCACTTTTCATATATTCATTCTCTCCTCTTCTTTTTTTCATCTTGAGCACCTCTTTATATATTATTCATAATACCAGGTCGGCCCAACCAACTTGTTAAAACAATTCCAAAGTCGGCTTGCCCAACCAACTTGACTAAACATATTCTAAAGTCGGCTTGAACTAAAAAAAAAACTTTCACTGGCCGAAGCTGCTCGGTCAATACAGAACAAAAAATTCCTTCCTGTGTTAACCGACAGAACTTGGTAAGAACTACAATTATCGGGAAATTCGATAATCCTGCCACTTCCTTTGGAAACCGACTGGACTTGGTAAAAGCTGTCTTCAACTATCGAGTAAGCTTGGTGAAAACTCAGTTTTCCTTAGCTTACCGTGCGAACTCGGTTAACACTTAACCATTCGTTACAAAATCCTTTGATACCCGAGTGATCTCGGTAAGAACTAAACTTTCCTTAGCTTACCGAGTTAACTCGATTAACACTAACTCACCGTGTGACATACCGGAATGCTCGGTATACACTGCAAAAGGCTTTTACTGACCAACTGAGCTCGGTAGACTCTGTAAACTATTTTTCTGGTTGATAGAACTCGGTAGACTCTGTCTGATAACTGATATGAAATTTGTGTAACATCAAAGACAATACACAATTACTTAATTGTATCCAACAATCTTCTTCTAACGAAGTATCTTCAAAGGTTTTTCAAAATTATTGGACAATTGATTGCTCTGGAATGAGTTTAGTCTCTGACTCATCTTCAAAAATATCAAGTTATGCATTGCTGTAATACTTCTCAGCTTCCAAAATTTGCTCTTATGTTTGATCTCTTAGCTTTTGTATACCTTCATGTAATGTCTCCATTACTCTATTACTAGTAGCTATCTTCTCAATCTAATCCTCTAATTAATCCAGTTCCTTAGCCAAGTACACCTCCATAAGTGTACGATATCTTTGACCCTTTATTACTTGAAGTGCTTTGAGGTCCTTTCCCCAGGTATGTACCCCATCTAATAGCCCATATTCCTGGTTCAATATAGACACCAACTTTTCCTTACTAGACTGAACATGGTGTAATAGGTTCAAATTATCTTGTATAATTTGTACACCTTTATCCTCAAAATGTTCATGTCATTTCTAACATGCACCCAAAAATGAATTTATTTGTACACTCCCCTTATGTCTCCTTTCTAATGTAGCAGTGAGATTAATTTTTGGATTATCAAGGTCAATGGGGTCTACTACTCCATGTAAATAGCCTCTCATAAGATCGTTTTGTCTCCTCAACATTATCAACTCAGAATCATCTTTGTCCATATGTTTGAACACTTACTTTATACCCATAGTGATTAATACCTTGGTTGTATCTACCATGGGTTTCCCTAGTAGGACCTCCCTAATTTGATAGTCTTTAGGGGACAAGTCCTCAGTTTCAGCATGTGGAAGAGGGATGACAATATGTGCCAGCAAGTCCTAATCTTGGTTCTTCATTATGAAGACCAATGTTCGCGCATCACCTGTAGTTGGCTTAGGCTTCCTAATGGCTTTCACTAGTTCATCCATTTCCTCCTTTGCACTCTAATTTAGCCGCCTATTTTTCTAGACCATAACCTCCCTCTTTAGCTAGGCTGGTGTAGTGCCCATGGGAGAAATGTATTTGGCTGAAGAGGAGGTTTTCCCTACTGACCCTTTTCCCTTATCACTCCTTTATGGAGTCTTCTCCTTCTTAGAGAGATCTATGTTGGGAGTTCTTTTATCTATTGTAGCCAAAGTCCTTGGCTCCATCTCTTGAGAAGTCTGCCAAGATTCTTTAGGTATTTGTCCCTCCTCTGATACTTCATTGACTGGTGTCTATTCGAGCTCTTCTACATCTACTGCTTGTTCTTCTTCATTATCGATAGGAGGGAGAGGAGTGACTGAGCCTTTATCCAAGAATGAGAGATCCTAAGATGGTGGTGGTAGTATACCCAGAGACCCTTGTGGTAGAGGTGGCATTTGGTTCCAATCCTCTCCCATAGGTTGGTTTGTAGGTGTATCTCTTATCTTATCACCCAACATTTCATTGCCCATAGGCATAAAATTGAAATTAGAAATTTTAAAGATATCCATTTCTTGCCCTTCTTGTTCTTCGATCCATTGTTATTGCTCATCTTCTGAAGTTGTAACCTGAATTGGTTGCCTAGGAATAGATGGTAGTGTCATAATGGAGCTTCTTCTTTTCTCTTCTTCTGTAGCCCTGGCCAAATGAATTCTTTGACTCAAAGGGAGATTATCCTCTTTGTCTTCATCTTCTTCTACATTTGCCTTAGGGATGGTTTTTGGAATTGGAGGGATGGGAATGACTTTCTTCTGTAACTTCCCTCTTCTTGTCCTTTTCACTATAGGCTCAATCCTATTATTCTTCGAAACTAACGGGGAGGCTTCTTCCTCGGGTTCAGGTAGTGGCACTTCCTGTGCTTCTTCTTCTAGCTCTTATTCTTGTTCTTGTCCAGGTGGGGGTGCTTGTTTAGTATCTTGGGCTTGAGCCGCCTCTTCATCTTAAGGCTCTTCAGTCTTGGACTTAGCTCTATTTGGGGACTCTCTTTTTCTTTTATTCTTCCCTTTATCTTCCCTAAAGTACTCAACATCACTCTCATGTTGATTCACCATTTCCAGCCTAACTGGAGATTGAGTAGGGAAAGTTGGTACTGTAACTTTTGCACCTTTACCCTTAATTGGGTATGTTGTGGCTTGAAGGGTAATAACCAATGGAACCAGGTCAAGGTTAAAAGGCTTCTTGATCCCATTCCCTCATTAACTGAATTATGCACCTTTCCCTATTATTGACATCTGCATTCTCATCTCTATCTATCTCTGCATTCATGATCGACCTATCATAGATTTTGTCACGGTTGTATAATGGATGTAAGACATCTTGAGTGTCTTTTTGAACTGCCTTGAGTGGGATCTTTATTTTTAAGGACTTTTTAGCCTTATATAGAGTCATCCTACAATAATCCCTTATCCATATATCATAGTCACCTATTTTGTTCATCCAATGGTCTTCTATGACATCTTCTTGCAAAAATTGCTTCCCTACCAAATGCTGAACTCTACCAATATTATCAAAATAAGGGCGAGGGGAGTTGTAATCTTCCAAGGGATATTGATCCCACTCTAAATCAAAGGTCATAATATCTTGTTTCTGCTTGACCTCAAATGCGCCTATAGTAATAGGGCATACCCATCTCTTCTTATGCTATTTCTCACTTTGTCATATGAAAATGTGAGTTGTTTGGCAATCTCCAATAAGATGAGCTTATCTGATGGATATCTCAGGAGTTTCTTTAGATTCACCACAATACCAACTACCCTTAGGTAAGTGAATGTTTTGAACTAGATGTAGTAGGCACTGATCTCTGTAATCCTTACTGTTGCCTCTACTGACATCTATTTAACCTAATCACACTTTATAAATTAGATGATTGCAAATATAAAAGCATCATTCACTATTCGGTACTCCTTGCTTTGATCTAAGAGCTTCTTCTTTACCAACTGAGGATATATCGCAAAGGGCTAGGCGTTGGCATCTTGCATGCTTCCCTTCTTATATAGTCCTAGATAATTAGTTGTCCTTGCTGTTAATAAGTACACCAAATATGATGTCATATAAAACTTGGGGTTGGCTCTAGCTCCTACCAGTTGTTTATCTATGTTTTCACTTAGTACTATGGCCCAATCAATTGGCATTTTGTTTGTTTAGATGGTATCTATGAAATGGAACATCTAGATATGAAGATGCCTAGCTTCCAATATACCCATGACTCTGCTTAAAAGTGCAATGGCATATCTAATGTCATCCTTCATATATCCCCTAGTCATGTCTACCCTTCTGGCTCTACATCCTATTAGTGTTCTATCAATAAAAAATGATGATTGTATGATCTTTGTGGCCTTCTTGTCATTCTCCCTATACAATCTTTCTGCTCGATCATAAGTTATCTTCACATACTAATCAACTCTATGGAGATGGAATACTTTTTCAATATTTCTAGGTCTAAGGTCAAGAACTATCTCCCTTGTGACACTTTTAACAACTCTTTCTTTAGACATATTTTTTTGCCAATGCCATGATAAGTTTTGAGGATTGCACTCATGTAGGATGAGATGTTGCATTGACAACCAAGATCAGATAAGTGCAGATTCCATCGTAGACCTCTCTCTAGGCTTATTGCAGAGTACAAGGAATGCATTCTAGTCTATGTGTCCCAATTCAATATATCTGATCTCCAAATGTCCATCCTGAAAAAATGAATTCTTTGGTGCACCTTGAAACTTGAAAATAACAGGTTTTGGAGCAATCTTCTCTGCAAGTGAGGATGATGAGGAAGCTATTTTATCTACACAAAATAGAAAATCATTAGTCTAGAAAGTTGACAAATAAACCCTATACATACCCTAATTGCTAAAAAATCAAACCCAGAACATCAAAACCCTAAAAAACTAGCTCAGGCCCCCCTAATAACCTTGAAAAGTAAAATAACACACCTTGCACACCTTCACAGGTGCACTAGGTGCAAAAAAAGGGCATTCCAAGAGTCTTTAGGGCATAGTTACGCACGCGCACATGTGTGCACCTTGGTGAGGTGTGTACATGCACATGTACACAACTACACACATGCGCTAGTGCAAGTGCATATGTGGGAGGGGAACTTTGTGTTAAAAAATGGTGTGTAGATGCACACCTTGACAAGGTGCGCATCGACACGCCATTATCTTATGTTTCTTTGTCTTACTATAAAAGGTGCACACCTTGGGGAGGTGCTCACATGCACACCTTTACCTTGGTGATTTTTAGTTTTATGTTGCTTAATTAGGATGTAAATAAAGGTGCGCATGTGCACACCTTTGGTATATTAACACTTTGTTTATTTTTTGTGTTTGCAGGTTGAATTTTGGCACATCTTGAAGGGTGCAAGGGTGCAGTCTTCTGGGGAGCGTGAAACATAATGGAGAAGGGGGAGGAGATCTTGGGCTTATGTAGACCCGGGCAGGATGCACACCCTTTGGAGGTGTGCACCTTAGCATTTGTGCAGGTGCACATCTCCAAAGGGAGATAGAAGTGCACTTGTGCATCTAGCACACTTGTACACCTATTGTAGGTGCACATGTGCGCTAGTGTGCACTTTAACAAAAACCTCACTCTTTTCTCCTTTTTCTCCTATTTTGACACCTGGGTTTTCTCTATTAGGGGACAAAGGCTGGAACCAAACTCTAGGTGAAGTTCCAAAATGATCCAAGCCCTAGACTAGGGGTCTGGGAGACAAATTTTTTTCACTAGGGGGTTCCCATTTCTAGGAGAAATGGGGCGTGGGTTGTGAAACCACAACATATATCATTTCTTTTTTTTTGTAAATATTTCTTATTGTTCATTCCATGTTTAATTACTTCTTGATTCAACTTGTTTAGTTCTTCTTCTGTGTTAAGTTTTTCTTTAAATATGTTGTTAAACTACAATTTATTCCATTTTAGGATTTTCTCTTTGACCATTTTTAATTTGGAAATGAAGCAGAATATTTTTGACCCTTTAACTTGTCCTTCTTACCACCAATTTTTAATGTTTTCCATGAAATTCTTATTTGGGAACCACATTTTTTCTCATTTAAAAGGGTTTCTCATAGGTTTAGGAGGTTCAATTATGTCTAATTTTACTAGAAAGTGATCCAAGCCTGCAAGTGGCAAAATATCTTCTTTTATGTCCATATCTATATTGCTTAGATCTCCTTTAAAGAAGAATCTATCCAATCTCTCTGCTATGTAGTTGAAGTCTTTCCTTCTGTTATTCCATGTGAATATTCCATTTTTCATTGGAATATCTATTAATGTGTTTTTTTCTGCCCATTCTCTAAAGTCTACTATTGCTCGTGAAGTTGTTTGTAGACCCCCATATCTTTCTCTTCTTTTTAGCGTTGCATTAAAATCTCCTCCAATGATAATGTTTTCATCCTGACGAATCTTTATGAAGGAACTAATCTCATTCCATGCTATAACTTTGTCTTCTATTTGGGTAGGACCATAAACATTTATCAATATGATCTAGAGGTTGTTTCTAAGACTTGAGACTTTGCACCCCATTGAATTAGTATTAATAGATATTATATTTACATCTATCTTTCATAGATTCCAAATTATTCCCAATCCTCTTGAAGCTCCATTTGATTCTTTAAGTACTATTTTCAATGACCTAGCTTCAGTCCTAACTTATTCCCTTCTTTTGTATTTAGTTTGGCTTCTTGAATTAGTATTACTTTTGATTCAAATACTATGAGGTTACACTTTGAGAAGCATTTCTTGCTAGGGGCATTTAGATTCCTAGCATTCTAGGTTGTTATTCTCATTGATCCTTGGGAAGGATCTTCCCCTTCCTTGCATGTAGGATTTAACTTATCTTTTTTTGCTCCCTTACTTGTCTTGCAACCTCCCTTAATTCTTATAGTGTTTTCCTTCCCCTTTTTAGTTTTTGTTTTCCACAGTTCGACATTTTGAAACCTTCCTGATTGATGGATATGCCCAGATTATCCAAAGATGTCTGCTCTTTGGTTTTAACTGATGCACCTATCTCCTTAGCCTTATGTTCTTTCACTATTAGTAATTCTATGATCATTTGGTTTTCTAATGACGTTTCTTCTTTCTCTAGATATTTACCTTCTTCATAGTTACCTAAGTTCTCTTCTTTATTTTTTTGGATCATCTCCTCCATAATTCCAAACTCTTCCCATATTTGGCTACTCCCTTGCTGAATTCCCTGATCTTCTCTTTGGATACATATTAGACTATCTTTCAAATCTGATTCTTTTATTAGAGTTTCTATGTCTACTGGTATCAGAAGTTCCTTTATGAGAGATTTTTCCATCCTATTTTCTTCTTCCTTATCAAAATCAAATAGATCATTTCCATTAGTTGGTGTCTTCCAAGATTTTTAGCTCTTTTTCTTTAATTTTTTCCTAATAGTCACATTGCTTCAACGTTCTGAATTTGTTGTCAGTATGGTTATGAACTATGTTTGACTATCTATGTTTTCTATTTCTGAATTTGATTGACTTTTCCCCTCTAGCTTATGGCTATCTGATTCCTAATTGTTGTTCTTGTCTACTTCTAGATCTAGGTTTCTCTTTAGTATCCCCTATTCCTTAATAATTATTTCTTCTGCCACTTTTACTTCTTCTTCTCTTACTTCTTTTGAGATCTTTTCTATTTCTAGGTTCTTGAGTTTTTTCCTTTGTGGTCTGTATGATTTTGGTCTTTTGTTGTTATTTGATCCTCTAAATCATTTTGTAGGAGTATTACCTCGTGAGTTAGTTTATTCAACTTTTTCCTATTTAGTTTTGTCTCTTCTAGACTTTCCTTCTCTGCAGTCTTCACATAGTTTATTTTGGTTTTTGTAGAAATTTCATTAGTTCATTTTTTGGTTCTTCAATTTTCTTTGTGTTTACCCTGTGAGCTTCTTGATCTACTACTTTAGTCCCGTTTATTTGAATTTTTGGGTTTTCTTTGTTAGTTCATTTTCCTCCCCTCTGTCTGTCTTCTACCTTTTTCTCCTAGTTGTTGATGTTTCTTATGTTTTCTTTTAGATAATTCTTGGTATTTTTCATTTTGAAGTTTTTTCTCACTATTCCATTGGTTTCACCTTCATACTGATTGAAGATTAATTTTTAGATTTATCTATTAGTTATGTTTTTTTAGATTTAAATGAAGTTTGACCTAACTCAATTTTTGACTAAGAATTTGATCTTACTTGAGGTTTTAAAAATTTCTTCAATTCCTATTAGTTTTCCTAGAGATTACCCTATTCTTTTTAGGAAGTAAAAATCATTTAATTTAGGAGGAGATTTTTTGCATTCTATCCATTTAGCTAATGGAAATTTTTGATTGCTATTATCATTAAAATTTGGTAGCCATGCTGTAAATTTAACTAGATATCCTTTATAAAAATAGTTAGATGTTCCTTCCAATTCATTCACGATTCTAAAATTTTGACATTGGATATACAAAGAGAGCTTATCATAAGTGATGATAGTACTTACCTGGGCATCACAGATCTTTGTTAAATACCTTACCAGTTTTGCTTTGTGATTTTTTGACCCATTCTAGAGTGCATATACTCCTAGAGTGGAGCATTCCTACCTTTTTTTCTCGCTAGATTCGTTGCTAATGATAATAATATCTCTGCTATCATCAGGGTTAATTTTGTTGGGATGGAAGATCTAGGTGTCTACCTACTTGCATAGGTTTAACTGCCTTTTCCTATGTGATGGAATATAGATTGGGGGTTTGGCAAAGCTAGAAGGTAGTTTATTTAGCACTTTAATTAGATCTTTAATCTGGGGGGGGGGGGGGGGAGTTAGATTTCAGGTTGCCTAATGGGACACTATTTATCGCCGAAACCTTTGCAGGTCATGGAATATTGCAAGAGATCATAAATGACATATGGGTGTTTCTTAGTGTAGCAATTTTTAACTGGTTTCCTCCATTTTTGGTATACTTGGTCTAGCTGAATTTTCTTTTGGTTCTAAAGGAACTCTAGTTTTTTTTTCCTCTGATTGTTCTTGACTTCGATGTGATTAGGGTAGAGCTTGGTCTCTTGATTTTTCAATTTGTTACTTGTTGCTAATCACCTTCATTTTGATCTTCAATGTTCTTTCGATTTGATGAATTACCTTCCTTCTTGTTCTGAAGATAGTACTCCAAAATTGTTTCTAGTGTTGAATAAACCAGATATCTCTTTTTTTAGTGTTTGTGATTTCAAGACCAGCCTAGGATAATTATGATGATCAATATTTTTCATTTTGGGATGGTGTTTAACTTTTTTCTTGATTCCTTCTTTTTTTGAAAAATACTACTTTTTTTTTGCTTGATTCATCATTTTTGCTAATATTATTTATTTGACAAGACTTTGTGTCTAGGAATATCAAATATTAAAAGTATAAAAAACATGTAATATTCCTAATAAGCATGCATGAATGCATGATGGTTATTAGGTCCTAATATCTCTTGTGATGATCTTCAAATACTTTTGTTGGAGGACGTGTTCACGATCTTCTTAAAAAAGATGATTTAGTTATTTCTAATAGTATATTTTAATTTTATCTCTAGATTTTGTAATTGAAATGCTATTAAAATATGAATTAGAAGATGTTTGATTTTATCACATACTTTGTCTATTACTACAAGTAGGACGCATATATGTAATATTTGTCTTGAGTGTGAAAGAATAATTGAAATCCTAACAATGGTCAATTGAAGGTTACAAGAAGAGTGACTTTAATCATGGATGAAACTCTACAGTTAAGCATATTCGACCTGGAGTAGTAATGGGATGGGTGATCTCCCAGGAAGTCCCACTTCACTTCTATGAGCATCACCTAAATACAATAAGTGTTAATTATTCCACTCATTCTCATGAGAGATGGATTCATGTGAGCTACTAGTCATGAAACATGGGTCAGAAAGTTTGACTTAAAAAACTACACAGTTGAATCCTAATAGTAATATCATATTGAAGGTTGTCACTTTTTTTTTTGACATATCAAAAACCTACATCACTCTTATGAATTAATAAGACATATATTGTATCAAAACTAATGAAATTTAAATCCAAAATTATTAAAATAATATCCCCTTATGTGTCAAACATGTGGATTACAGTTTCTCTTGGATAGTTTTAGTTATTATGTTATGCTTGATATGTGTAGAAAATATTACTTAGATACTTCAATAATGAATTAGGATTCCCATGCGAACTTTCAATTTTCTTATGTACGACTCTCTATCAGAGCTCTCCTTCTTTTGTTTCCACTTGTCATACCACATTTACTATAGGAACTTTTAGGCTAGGTTATAATGGCCCCATCTAGTGGTGACCTAGTTGTTATTGGTGTTCACGTTGCTACTTCAGATAGCCATGATGCCTCCTTAGAATAAACACCCTTGCAAATTCATCCTGAAGGTTTTTCATGAGGTAATCCTGATATTATCCTTCCTTTACAAGGATTTGATGCTATATGTGATTGGTTAGAACAACGTAGCTTAATAGGGTATTTTGTGGGTAGGACTTGTCCTGAACCTATGCTCTGAGAATGGGTTAACAAGAGCTAGACTCCTCATGGAGTCTGCCTTGACGCTGTGCAAAACCTTACCAAGGGTCTTTTTTAATTTCGCTTCGCTAACCTGTCGCAAGCAGACACAATTTTAACAACGGCCCCTGGTTTGTGCATTTGTCTCTGCTTGTTTTTCAAAAATTATCATGAGACTTCACAGTCTCTAACAATAAAAAGCTTAGGGTTCCTGTGTGGGTCAAGTTCCTAGGTTTACCCTTGCCATGTTGGCCTTTTATTGAATCCATTGCCACTACCCTTGGCAAAGTTATCACAAAGGAGCATGAGAGATTTTTCAATGCTCGCCCACAGAGATGTGTTTGCATTGAGGTTGATGTTTTTGTCGATGCCTAAAATTGTCCTTAAAAACTATATTAATTTATTAATATTACCTGTGACATTGTAATTTATTATTAATTAATTAGTTATATTGCTCACATTCTTCTACTTATTTAATTAAATTATTTTAATTAAATGAGTTCATTCTCCTAAGTATTTAAATTTAATTTAAATACTCCTAGCCTTAATGTGTTAAATTAACTTAACACATGATCCCCTATCATCCCCTTTTTAAATAAATTTTGTTTATTTAATCCTGACATCCTATTAATTCCTCTAAACCCAGGATTAAATTAAATTTTATTTAATTTAATCTTAAGCCTAACCTAGAGCCTAGCCTATAACCATTATTTTCATCTTTTTAAGTCTACTTCTTCTCTAATCCCACTTAATCATCCTAATCTCCTTCCTAATCCCCCTCATTAGCCTAAGAGTGTGCTCACACATGTGTGAGAAGGCATGCCTACACACTCCCCTTTGCACTCTTGTCTCCCATTCTTTTTCTCAAATTTTCTCACACATGTGTGAGCAAACTTTGAATTCTTGACCATTTGCATGGCTTACATGTCACCTTATGTGGCATCTACATGGATGCCACCTCACCAAGCCCTCCCTCAAGCCTATAAATAAAGGCCTTGTCTCAAGCATTTGCATCTCTCATTATTGCATTGTTACCATGTTGGTTTGAGATTTGAGCTTGCATTCATAGTTTGAGCTTTCATTGTAGTTGAGTTTACATGTTAGTTTAAGCTTTCATAGTAGCTTTCATGGTAGTTTTCATGGTGATTTTTAGGTGCATACTAACCTTTTAGTAGCTGGTTTAGCTTTGCATTGGCATTGTTCATCTAGTTTCTTTATGCATGCACATTTTCATTGCATTTACATTTTAGTGTAGTTTGCATACTAGTTAGCTTGCTTGGTTACATTTCATATCATCTTCATTGAATACCTTCAAGTATGGCTTTCTCCATAGCCATTTCTTGAGGTGTTTCCCATCTCATATAGCTTATGTTCATGATTTTCACAATCATTCACATTTGCACACTCACATTCAAGAGATTCACCACATTGTTGTGTTTGGGAGAGCACACCAAACATACCCCCTATCTTAACACACCAACAAGGGCTCTCATGGGTGACCTTGTTGAAGCTGTAGAGGTGGTTGGAGGGTTTGGTTTGTTGGCTGCTTAGAGTTGCAAAACTCAAGCAAACATTAGTTAATGTTCCTTCATTTTGTTGAGTCTTTGATGTACATTTGAGATTTTTAACTAATGTTTATTTATTGATTCATGCTCTCAACAGGTCACATTTTTTAGCACACATTTTGGCACACCTGGTGGGACTCACATCTCTGATTTCATTCCAAAAATCTGCAAGCAAACCTCATTTAGTCGTAGAAAATCTCATAGTGTCGTTTCTACGGGCCGTAGTGTCGTCTGCATTTATCATCTCTGCAGAACAACGTTTGTGTAGACAAGCGTCTCTGCTCTTTAACATCTCCGCAGTAGTTCAAAACCTACTTACTTCCATTTCCATTTTAGCATCTACATTTTTATTCTGTCATCTGTGAAGATTATTTTTTCATTTGCGAAGTTTGTTTTGTCATTTGTGTTGTGTGCGCGACCTAGTTTGTGTAAGGAAACTTGGCAACAAAGAATATAACCATTTCCACATAACCCATAATAGATCTAAAATAAACACGGAATTAAAATCCACATGCAAGAGAATAGACAACATACCCACAAAATGTGACACAAGATATACCCTGGGAAACCCTCATTGAGGGAAAAACCCAGCCTCCAAAAGCATCCATCACCATGTATTATTCAGCAAAGATACCATTGCCATACAACCATGGAAGCCTTCATGGCCATAGCCACAACCGAGCAAACTATGTGAACAAGCATGAATCCACACATCCCATGCCATGCTTCCAACCTTCACAAATGCTCCCTTGGCTAACCTGTCAAGCCTTGTCCCGCTCGACTCTTGCCTTTTGTTTTCTCCTTGTCACTCTTTTTCTTCTCTACAACAACTACCCTTGTGGCTGCTTATACAGTAGCAAGTCCCACAAAACCACTAAGTGGTATTACATAAACCATGTGCTACCTAACCCACTAACCCCACATTTAATATTGGGCATTTAATTCTTTTCTCCAATATTAAATAATTACATGAAATATTATCACAATGTTACAATACAAATCATCAAGAATATTCCATGGAAATCTTTACATGTTGCACGTCCATCTAGGCACAACATTACATAATAAAATAAAATAATAAAATAACAATATTATGCAATGTGTGCAACACCCATTATCTCAACAGTTTGTCATCTTCAAATTTTAGCGTCTCTGCATTTTAGATTTTCGTTTGCATATGACAAGCCATTTAGTCTCTTGAAAATTGTGCCTTCTATCGTTTGTGTTGTTTGGCATCTGCACTTTTAGCATTTTCATAATTCATCGTCCGCGCAGATTGGCGTCCCCGCCTATATTTTGGCATCTCTGTTTTGTGATAGAATTGTGCAATTTCGAACAATAATTTTTGCTAACATATTGATTTGCAAATTTTTACTGACAATTTTAATGTAGATAATTAACCTTAAAAATCTAAAAAACAAAACCAATAGTGATTTTTATCACTAAAGGAGATTTGTAGTGATTTTTATCACTTAAACTTAAGGGTTAATACACTTGTATTGATTACACACTTTCATTTGAATGCATGAATGTTTAGGTTAGCCAACATTTGGACTTGGTGCTTAAAATTGACATGAATTTTTAGGTTAGCCAACATTTGGACTTGGTGCTTAAAATTGACATGGATGTTTAGGCTAGCAAACATTTGGACTTGGTGCATAAAATTGACATGAATGTTTAGGATAGAAACAACATTTGGTTTTGGTGTTTAAAAAGAATTCACACCATTTTGAATGCATTAAGGGACAATGGACATGTATGCCTAAGCTAGGTTACATTTGGAATTGGTGCTTAAAATGGACATGTATGCCTAAGCTAGATCACATTTGGATTTGGTGCTTAAAATGAAGTCATACACTCTTGAATGCCCTAAGGTAAATTGACTTTATTTTTCGCATTTTTATTTTCAACATTTTATTTTTATGCACTTTTTTTACTTTCTTGTTGACGAATCCGCGTTTTTATTTATATTGGTGCTATTTTAAGTTGGAAAGAACCTTGCATGTTTTAATCACAAGTGTCTTCAAGTGGATAGAAAACTTAAAGCTTCATTGGGAAAGAACAAGTCTCTTTCAAACCCCAAGATCACTTACGTATTCTCTCCCCTCGCGCCTGCGGGTGATCTTGGGTGCACAAGAAATAAGTAATTTTGTTTTTCTTTTTTTTGGAGGCCTACTTGGGGATTTTATCACCCATTGGGATGACCTCAAATCTAGTGTTCTGGTTGAGTATAAATAGCGGGAGGTGAATCGAAAGACACCTCTCTTGGAAGCATAATATTGTCACTCTTGGCTAAGCCCCAAAGAACTTTATACCTTTGAGAAGTGAAGGAGGAGATTTGGGTTACCGTCTCCCCTCAGTTGTGTGGCAGTATTTTTTCTCATCTACAGATTTGGGCCTCATGTACCTTGTGTATATCAAGGACACCCCTTAGATAAGCCTTGTTCATCCTAGTGGCAGCCTTGTTAGGATTGTTGGCATGTTCAGCGTGCTTGTTCAAACATTCAAAACCTAAGACAAACATCAAACAAGTTCTAAGATGAGTGAAATTGTGAGGTAACCTTTCACTAAGTGAAACAGTGGTAAGTGAGGTCCTCTTGACTCATGGTTATTTTCAGCAGGTCTTACATTGATAGTGGTTGAGTTTAGTTAAGTCTTGTTGCAAAGTTTTTGGGTGCTTGAAATTTGGGTCTTGTTTTATTCATGCCATGACCGATAAAGTCAATCAAGTCAAGCACAAGAAAGTGAAATTGTCCAAACCACCCATCTACAAGGAAAGGAAGAACTTAGCACATGGTGAAAAACAATTTCGATACGCTATCAAAGAGATTCAAAAGGAAGAAGCTAGACAAGACCGTTATGATAGAATTGAATACAATAGAAAACTTTGAAATTGGTCTACCTTCCTAGGATTAAACCCAAGGTTTTTATTTCCAGTGAACAAGGATTGAGTTAATTGCATAAGTGACCATAATATCTTCCATTTTCTATATCTGCCTCCATTTTCCAAACTCCTAGTCTTCCACTTTCAAATATTCTTCTAAGGAGCTTGAACCTTTAAAAAATCTTTTGAAATTGTGACACTGTAATGCCCCGCCAAGGGATCCAAAGAATTAACCTAAAATTTCACTAAGTTTGGTAACATTTTTTTATAAAAATAACATGAAAGTAAATACCACATATAACTTGTACTTAATAACGGAAGCAATAGCAATGTCCATCTGAAAGTAAACATAACATACATAGCCGATTACATTCTTTAAAGATCCCTTAACGTTGGATTACATACATGAATCCATCTAATACAACATCCACATGAAATAATAATGATAAGTCCAATGTTTAAATATTACATTTCAAATGCTCATTCATCCTCTGTACATGTCACAGGGTATGACAAGCTCAAAGAATATACATATGTAGAATAAGGTACATCATCCTATTCTAATCCATGATACATCAAAGTAAAGATAATCACACGATACACATGATACATCATCATAGAAGACATATACATCCATCATAAGATCAAACATAATTAACTAAGTGCACAGTTCCTCCCAACCGTTAATAGCATCATTAGACTATCGTGGGCCCTAGCCATCCCTCCGTGCGTAACATCCCAAATTACTGAAGAGATCATCGGTATTAACATAGTAGGAATGCAACTCCTAACATAAACAACATCATATGTAGAAAGTAATCTAACATGCAAATATAAGCATAAGATAACATCATCTAACATATGCTAATCATCAATGAAAGGATACATACCCACCATCATGAAGGACGCATGAACCACGATGTCTCAATGAATCTCAAATGATAAGAGTGGAAAATACACTACCACCCGACCGCGTGGTACCTAAGTGGTCCACTCCCACCATGCTGAGGAGATAATCTCAAGTCCCGAACAGGTTATCAAAATCACATAGCATAAATCCCTATAATCCAGGAATCCTAAAAGTATACTAACTCAAAGGTTCCAATCACAAAATTGACATCTAATCCCAGAGGCACACAATGACATGTAGGAACCTACTATGCAAGCGAGAAAGTGTCATCGCATTTATCTCATACAAGTTACCCTGGCAGTTAGCTAAACTCCACGGGTCCATATAGATCTCATGCAGCCACTAGTATCCTCTCATACTGATAAGGCATACTATGGAATGCAAGGTCGCAACCATGCGTTCTCACTACTCCCATCCTAGCCTATACAAGCACTCAAGGCATGGGCGAGAACCAAAACTCTTATCTTTTTAGGTTCATTCAGTTAGTATTAGGTGTGAATGTTATCACTTATTAATCCAACTTACAATGAGTTACCCTGGCAGCCTCTTAGGGCCCCGACCCCCATTGCAAGCCACTTCCTGACACTACATGCAGATATCCTACCCTAATGCTCATGGAATCATAAAATATCCAAAATCACAAAGACAATCCATAATAAAATCATCAAATATGCATGAAAGCATCAAATCTCCATGAGCAAACATCCATAGAAAATCATGACCACAACAGCTCTCTATTGGCAACTGAAGCATCGCTGATAATCAAAAGTATCCAATGGTTCTCAATTACCAACAATATATCTCAAACACACTGATCGAAGACTCCAAAAATGGTTGAGTCAAACATGTCACAACATGACATCATCAAGAATAAATCCACATTTCAGTCCCATCATGGCGACTAGAAAATAACCAAGGCTAACTGATTGATGACCAAAAATAATGGTTAAGTCAAGTGTCTCATACATAAGAATCTCAACTATAACAATTAGTAATTACATCCAATACATAGAGCATTCCATCACATAACCATGGTTGGGTTTATAAAGATCGAGATTAAAACATCATCATGACATCACAATCACATAACCCCCAAGCCTCTGGTAGATGTCCTATACTGGTCAACACTAGTCAACCCAAAACCGAAAACAATAGCATAAGGAATACACAATGTAAACACATGTTTTGGTTTTGCTAAGTTTATGACTTGAATTTAAATGCAAAAGTCACGGTTTATGTTTCCAAGTTTAGAGAAAGAATTTGAAGGAACATTTTGTACGTTTTTCCATGTATTGTTTTTGGATGGATAAAAGTTTTCCTCTATAAGTCTAAAATCCAATTTCCAATTATAATATTCTGTTGAAATCGTTCCCTACCAACTTTTAATTAAATTTCATATACTTTATATTTTTTTATAATTTAAAACTATTAATTAAATCTTAATAGTTAAATTATAAAATTATTCATCATTATAAAAGATGAATTCCTAAATCTTTTATCAAATAATAATAATTCAAATTTATTAATTACATATTTACATATTACATACACACACACACACACACACACACACACACACACACACACACACACACACACACACACACACACACACACACACACACACACACATATACATACATATGTATATATATAAATAATAATTATTATCGCATTTTAAAAAAAATTAAATATAAAAATCGAATTATACAAATTCGATGGATGACATATAATATAAGTTAAGCGCTTCACATATTACAACCGGCGGTGACCATACTCAATGGTTAATACACTGTTGCCACACATAAGCCATGTGGCCTGCAGCGCCTACACTCTGCCAAGTGCAGGTGCCGTGCGCACGGGTTTGCATACGATGGACAGACGGGTTGGTACGTCCGCCCGACCCATGGTCAATACATATAATGTTTAGTTTTATAGCATTTTTCAAAAATGCAAATACAAATCGCAATGCGATTTTGTATATATATATATATTTTTACTGTGATTATTAAATTTGATTCCTCAATTAAATATATATATACATATATATATACATATATATATATACATATGTATATATATATATATACACACACATATATATATACATATATATATATATACACACACATATATAAATATATATATATATATATACACACATATATATAAATATATATATATATATACATATACATACATACATACATACATACATACATACATACATACATATATATATATATATATACACACACACACACACACACATACATACATACATACATACATACATACATATATGTATGTATGTATGTATATACGAATTTTGTGTCACAGTATATTTTTGTGTCACAGTATATAAATAATGCATATATATATATATATATGTATGCAGATATAAACATACATATACACAATATATATAAATTCTAATTCTCAAAATTTTCTTATAAACTTTTAATCTCAAATTTTTTTCCAATAAATAATCTAATGGGTTTGGCTATGAATTTAAACCCTAGCCCCGTTAAATTTTTTTTTTTTTTTTTTCAGATCTATGCATATAAAGATTTCCACATAAATTCAATTGCCCATATTGAGAATGCATAAAAATATGAAATTCCTCAGAAGACATATGGAAGACACGAAGAAGACAGGAATGCATGATGCAAAAATAGCATAAGAAAAATCACAAGAATCTACCTGGATTCTGATGCTAATTCGCTTTTTCTTAGAAAACCCACAGAGCAAGCTCCCTTCTTCAAAGTTCTTGAGTCCTCCAATGCTCCAATTTCTCTCCAAGCTCTCTCTAAGCTTCTATGAATGCCTGAATATAAAGAGCTCTCAAGAAACCTTTGGAATGCTTCTTGAAACCGCTGAAAGGTGTCACTAACTAAGCATGGGTGTTTTCCAACCTTTTTGATAAGTCATAGAGTTGTAGACACCTTGTGCTTAATTGATGCATTAACCCCCGTGTTGTTGACACATGTTAATTCCCATGCAAGCTTATAACTCCAATTTACTTTTTAAAATAATTTCAATTTAAATTTTATAACTTTCATTTTAATTTTTATAACTTTTATTATTATTATTTTATTTATTACTTTATTATTATTTTATAATTATTATTAATTTTAATTTCTAGTTTTCTTTTATTTAATTCCTTTTCCCCAATAATTCACATTTAATTAATTACAATCAAAATATCAAAGATCATGATATTTTATTAATTTTCTCAAATAAATAATTTATTAATTAAATCTATTTGTTAAGACTTAATTAATGGAAAATTCACCATAGACTTCCAAGATAAAATATGAAAACCCATCATAAAACAAATCATACAAAATAAATCTAAAGGGTTAAAAATCACGAAATATGTCATCCGACACATTCGATGGGTATTCAACTCTGATACTTGTCCTAACTCACTAGGACAAATGGTTTTTAGGTTTGGGATTTGGACTTGAGAATTTATCTCCCTTCTCTTATCATTGAGATAGTATAATAGGGTACACTCATCCTGGCAATTCAGGAAAGTCGATACCCGATACTTGCAACCTGCAGAAAAATCATGCATGTACATACAATATATAATGCTAAGCTAAAAAGACAATGGCAGGAAGTGGTGCATCGTGTAGATCCCGACTAAGTAGGTGACTATGACTCCCTTCCTTTACCACATCAGATACGCCATACAATAAGAAAACACGCACACCATACACATGCAAGTATGGGGTAAGTAACCATAATAAAACACATGAGATAATAAACCATCTAACTAATCATCATTAATAACTGAAAATAATGTAATGATCATCATACATACATGAAATGTAAAGTCTAAATGATCTCATCATATATCAACTGAATCCATATCATAATATCTGATAGTGTCAAAATAACACCACTAAACCATCAACATAAAACTAGTCTACATAGTCTGATAACAATAAGTCTAGAAAGGATGTGAATGAGGGTAGGCACTACAGACACTAGACCTTTTATTTTTCAACAAACATTTATTCTAATTACACTTACTTATTTGGGATCACAAGTCCATCTCCAAATAATGAGTAATCAATTTGGTGTCATATCTTGCCTAAAGATCACTTGACTATCTTTGGTGGGAGAAAGATACTATTATCCTCTAATCAAACTTTGTTTGCTAAACCAAGGTCTTTTGTTCACACTTGGGTAGTTGACCCTTTAATCATGTAAGGTTAATAGCTCTCATCCTCATTTTCCTTTTTCTTCCATAATCTTCCACCCATCGGTTGGTCACTATTGCATGGTACACACACGATCAGGAAGGTTCACATTTAATCCCATGTCACATTTGTGGGAATCATTAAGACAATCAAAGATGGAGAATCCATTTCCTCCACTCACAACTTCATTAGGGAGAACAATTCTCTCTAGTTTGAACCTTGGTATGCCTAACTCAACATTTGCGCAAGAACCATAAGATCATTTTCGTAACACAACTTTGGGGGGTAATGACGAAGAAGTATACCAAGATGATCATATTGACCCCAACGATGTATGTAGTAATGTTAGGAAATTCCTTGCGGATCCCTACAATGTGGAAATGATGGAAAAATCCATTAGGGCAAACACAACTAAGATATTCCTAAATTTGGTCAAGGATGGTGTTAATGTTCCCCCAAGATTTGATGAGAGCAATTTGTTTAGACAAATTACAAAAGGTGGTGCTCCCATATTTCCCACTTCAAACACAGCTCTGACTTCTAGCAAAGGGAAAGAAACCATGGTGACAACTAGTGCTATGCCTACATCTAGCACTTCCATAGAACCCACATTCCAATTGAGTGCATAACATATTCAACAAATCATTAATGCCATGCCCAATGTTACCACATATGCTAGTATTCCACAATCTACCTTGACAACTTCAACTGTGGGATGCTTAGGCATTGGGCAAGTGCCTACTCAGCCAATGGCAATTCTGACACAACCAATGCACTCCTCTTATTTACAAGTGCCAACTAGTATGGTAAAGACATCCGTTCCAATTCCAACAACTGCATATCAATACATTGGCCAAAGTGGAATACTTTCACCCCCTCACTCTACATTTGGGACTCCCTACAATTTAGGAGGTGGATTTGTGAACTCCCAAAAATCACAAGTGCAACCTAATCAAGATTTGGCTCAACAATTCTGAGAATTGCAAAATTTGGTCCTTAACATGAACAACAAAGGGGTGAAGGATGTCTCTTTTGAGGAAATTTGTCCTTTTTTGTTTGATAAATCCATCAATATGGTACCATTTCCACCCGGTTTTGAAATTCCTAAATTTGACAAGTACATGGGAGAGACATGCCCCATCACACATCTCAAGGAATTTTCCATTTTGTGCCAAGAAGTAGCTTACAATGATGATTATCTTAAGAGACTCTTTGCACGAAGTCTTGGAGGCCCCACACTAGAATGGTTAATGAATTTACCTAAGGGCTCCTTTACTTCCTTCAATGATTTAACAGGTAAGTTTATAGCACAATATTCTTACAACATTGAGCATCATGCCTCATTGAGTGATTTGTGCAACACAAAGCAACGAAATGGTGAAACATTTGCTAACTTCCTACAAAGGTGGAGACATCTTGCTAATTGTATGCCCTATAAAATTGAGGATTCCCACCTTGTGGATATATTCATCAAGAATTTGATACTCAAAATGTCCTTCCACATGAAGATGGCTAGCCTTGAAGACTTTGCCACTTTAGTAAAAAAGGGGAAGAATATTGAAAATGGACTTTTGGAAAAAGGTACCATCAAACATTATAATCCATCATCCTCACACAATGAGGCAAACAACAATAGAAAACCCAAATTCTGGTCCAAGAATAAGGGTGTTACACATGATGGTGTCACTGATGTAAAAAATCTTCAAGGAGGTAACAACAACTATCGTAACTGAAACAACAACAATTCTAACAATGACAATCAACAATCTCGCAATCAAACACAAATTTTCCCTCGCAACAACAACAATTACAATCACGAGTATGATCAAAATAGGAAGTTCACTAACTTTCGTGAACCTTTGGAAGCCATCTTTCAAAAATTAGTGGATCACAACTTGATGGTATTTACTAACACACATCCTTTTGATGAAAATCAACCAAAGTCAAAGTGGTACAGAAAAAATGAATATTGTAAATACCACCGCATCAAAGGACACGACACTAACAAATGTATCAAGCTAAAATTTTTTATCCAAAATCTTGTTGATGATGGAGAAATTGAAGTAGAAGGAGGTCCAACTTCTAAAAATGGTAAATTGAAGATATTCCAAAAGCCATTTCCTGATCACAACAATGATAACAACAATACCAACAATGCGAATAAAGCTTCCACATCAAATGCATTACCTTATGATTATTCTACTAACCACATTTTAAGATTTGACTCCTTGTGTGGTAATATAGAAACCAGCGATATATGTGGATTTGACTCCTTGTGTGGTCACATTGAAGAAATAGACACTCAAGTGAATACCCTTGTCTTACAAATAGCTGATTGTGATGCAACCACTGATCAGGGAAGACTGACTTTGCAAGCCGCCACTCCCAACAACACTAATCCATCAATTCCACATGCGCTTGCTGCGCTATCCACTTCACAAAGGCCGGCTTCTTGCTATGATGTATTATCCTAGGTAGGTAAAACTCCTACACAAATATCCATTCTTGAGCTTCTTACCACATCACCCATCCATAAAGAGATCTTGGAGAAGGCTCTTTTATAGTCTCGTGTTCCTGAAAACATTAATGCTTCCCAATTCACTGCCATGATTGGAAATCTTGCCGCCCAACAACACCTTGTCTTCATAGACAAATACTTCCAAGGTCCTAATCCACACCATAATATGTCGCTCCACATTGAAGTCCTAATACAACGACATAAAATAAAAAGAGTCCTTATAGACAATGGATTCGGTTTGAACCTTTGTACATTGAAAATGATTCACTTCTTGGGACTTCTAGAGGATCTTCTAGATGTTAATAAAAGGATCACAATAAAAGCATATGATGAGAGGGAAAGAGAATCAAAAGGGGTTATCATGTTGCCTCTAAAAGTTGGACCAGCCATCATAAATACTGAATGCCATGTCCTAGACTTGGATTTTCCCTATAACATTTTGCTTGTTTGACCCTGGATACATACACTAAAGGAAGTCCCAAGTACCTATCATCAATGCTTGAAATTCCCCCACCAAGGAAGAGAGGTCACAATACCAGGGGATCCCACTCCTTTTGCATTTTGTAAAAGATTGAAAGGTGCACCATTAAATTTTTGTCCAATCAACAAGTTTTCCAAAGTTATACCCAAGTCTCTCACCATAACAGAATCACCTTCTAGAACAATGCAAAAATTAGCCAATGATGATTCCAATTGCCTCAAAGGAAAAGAGAAGGTGGAAGATACTAAGGTCAATACTATAGGGAAGAAGGTTACTTTTACTGACTTAGGAAGGGAGAGTATAAGTTTGAAAATGTCGTGTGTGTTGGACAACTACCACTCTCGCCTCGTTCTCTTTGGAAAACCTTCACAATTCCCACCTCCTGCCAACAAAGAGATTGTGCATATTAACTAGACAACATTTGAACATTGGGGTTCACTTAGTGATGAGTATATGGAATCTAATATCTTAGATTGGGTATATTATGACGAAAAAGATGAACCTGTGGAGTTCCCCAAAGATAAGTATGTTAAGGCCCCTCCCATTATCAAAAGCATGGGATATCACATGGTACCGACCTTGGACCTAAAGAAGATGGAATGAGACAACCCTTAGAAGCTAATAGCTATCCTAAAGGACATGGATTGGATTTCATTAAACCTAAGGTATCCTTTGCTGACAACTATTATACGGTTGAACTTGATTCTAAGACTAAAGAGGAGGAATTCTTTGAAGTGCCTTTCCAATGCATTGAGGATGACCTAGATAACTATGTCCATGTCATTACCATAGATGACCTTTCATCCATTGACCTACCTCTCACTAACCTCAACATGATAGATTGGGACCTTCAAGATACACCACCAACTCTTGATATTTGTAAGTCTGATGAAGTAGTGATGGCACTCTTTGGCCTTAAGAATCTCTGAGATTACGAACATGAAATCCAATACAATGAGGAAGCCTATTTTGGTAGCCAAGTCAACTTTCTTAGTCGCAAAAGTGAATAAGAAAATTAAAATGAAAAAATCAAAGAAACATCCTCTAGTGAAAACCCTTCTAGGGCACTTTTGGATGAAGAAAAAGATAAAATAAATGATGCATCCTTTGGTGAAAACCTCTTAGAGGCACTAGAAAAGGGAGAGATCGACTTGCCATTCAGATCTTTACCACCAAAAAAGTCATCTATTTTGAATGAAGAGACAATTCCAGTCAACTTGGGTACAGAGGATAATCCACAAATCACCTACATTGCCACTACCCTAAATCTTGAAGAGCAAAAGGCAATGATTGAATTCTTGAAAAAAGGAAAAATCAATTTTGCATGAACAAAGACATGCCTGGTTTAGACACTAATTTTGTTGTGCATCATTTGATAGTAGACCCCAAGATTAAACCAGTGAAGCAAAAATTGTGCAAGATGCATCCTAAGGTAGCACTTTTAGTCAAAGCAGAATTGCAAAATATGTTAGAGGCAAAGTTCATCTATCCTATTGATTATCTTGAGTGGGTCTATAACATTGTTCCTATAGGGAAAGCATCTGGGGGCATCCGTGTTTGTTCAAATTTTTGAGATTTAAATCTCACATGTCCTAAGGATGATTTTCCACTCCTAAATATTGACATCATAGTGGATTTGACTGCTGGACATGAGATGTTATCTTTGATGGATGAATTTTCTGGTTATAACCAAATTAGAATTGTAGAAGAGGATCAACATAAAACAACATTTACCACCCCATGGGGAACTTTTTGTTATCAAGTCATGCGTTTTGGCTTGAAAAATGCTGGCACCACTTATCAACGCGCAATGACCCCATATTTCATGATGTTCTACATGTCATAATGGAAGACTATATTGATGACATCCTAGGAAAATCAAAGACACGTGAGTCACACATTGATGTTCTCACCAACATTTTTGAAAGGTTGGAGAAATATAAAGTGTGCCTTAATTAAAAGAAATGTGTATTTGGGGTCAAATCAGGAAAATTGTTAGGCTACATTGTGTCAAGAAGAGGTATTGAGGTAGATCTTGCAAAAGTGAAAGCCATCATGGATATGCCTCCACCTACAACATTGAAACAACTCTACAGTTTTCAAGGAAAGTTACAATCCATTAGGAGATTTGTGTCACAATTGGCAGATAAGGTCCATCCACTTCAGCATTTTCTTCGCAAGGGAAACAAGTTTCAATGGGATTGTCTATGCCAAAAAGTGTTTGAACAAATTAAGACATATTTTGCTAATCTTCTAGTTCTAGTCCCTCCAGTTGTAGGACGACCATTGATTCTATACATTTTAGCTACTTCAGTTGCCCTAGGAGCACTTTTGGCACAATTAGATGAAAATGGGAATGAGCAAGCTATATATTACCTCAGTCGAACACTAGTTGGTTATGAGTTGAACTACACTGCTATTAGCATGTTTGGTTGTAGTCTTTTGCACATAGAATTTATGCCATTATATGCTTAATCATACTACATACCTCATTGCCAAGATAGATCCACTCAAATATTTTCTATCAAAAGCCACCCTCATAGGTCATGCAGCAAAATGGGTCTTGATTTTAAGTGAGTTCGACATTGTTTATAAGGATCATAAAGCCATTAAGGGACAAGTAATTGTAGATCAGCTTGCTAAAGCTCCCCTTCAAGGTAACCACCCCATTGTAGCAGATTTTCTAGATGAAAACATCATGACAGTAGCCCCTAGTACACCATGGAAACTCTTTTTTGATGGATACTTTACACAAAAGGGATCGAGGGTAGGAATTTTGTTTGTAACACCACAAGGGGATCTCATTCCTAAGTCATATAAAATCTCATTCCCCTGCACAAATAATATAGCTGAGTATGAAGGCTTAGTCATAGGATTGCATCAAGCTATTAGATGGAACATTAAAAGCCTTCTTGTTTTTGGAGACTCACAATTGGTTATCAAACAAGTCACAGATGACTATCATAGCAAGGATGAGAAATTGTTGCCCTACCACCGAATAGTTGAAGATCTTAAGCAGCACTTTACAGAAATTGTTTTTCAATAGATTCTGAGGGCTAATAATAAAGCAGTAGATGCCATGGCTACTATTGCCTCCATGATTTCCATGCCAGAATATAGTCCTAAATGTGAGTTTCTTGTTGAGAATCTTTTCACTCCTGCTTATGAGCAAACTGATTTAGATTTGGTGTGTGAGAATTTTAGTCCTAAGTCTCCATGGTACACCGAAATCTTTGCCTATTTACATCACAAAACCATTCCCATAACCCTCACCCCAAATCAAAGTAAAACTTTCATCCACCGAACCCCTTGATATACCATCCTAGGTGACACACTTTTCTGGAAACACTTTGATGGAACCCTCCTCCAATGTCTCAATTCAAATGAAGCTATAACGACATTAGAAGAGGTTCACCAAGGGATTTGTGGTGCCCACTCTAGTGGCCTTATGTTAGCGAAAAAGCTTTTTAGGACAGGTTACTATTGGCCCACTATGGAAGCAGATGCATATCATTTTGTGAAGAGATGTGTTCCTTGTCAACAACATCACCCCATGGCCCCTTTCCTGCTGGAGATTCGATCTTGTCGGTCAAGTATACCCAAATTCCTCAAATGGCCATATGTACATTATTGCTGCCACTGAGTATTTTACAAAGTGGGTCGAGGCTATTCCATTAACTTACATAACTGAAAAATAGATCTCGAAGTTCATCTTGAACTACATTATTTATCATTTTGGTATACCTCAAGATATTATGACTGATAGTGGAAGCCCCTTTAAAAATCAAGAGGGACCCACATTGTGTAGGAAATTTAGAATCACCCAACATTTTTCCACCAAATACTACCCCCAAGGCAATGGCCAAGCTGAAGCTACCAATAAAACCATTTTGAAAATCCTAAAGAAAATTGTTGATGCAGCTGGCCGTGATTGGCACATCCAAATTGCTCCCACCCTTTGGGCTCATCGCACCTCCATCCATACCCCCAGAGGAGCCACTCCATTTTCCCTTGTTTATGGTTTCGAAGCCATTTTTCCCATCAAAATTAATCTCCCTTCCCTCAAAATCTCTCTCAAGAATCTGATATCTGAAGAAGAATATCAAGTTACTCACTTGCAAGAGCTGGCACTCCTCGATGAGACACAACTCAATGCCCTAAACCACCTCCGTGTGTATCAAAATCACCTTCAGCTGTAGTATCACAAGAAAGTCAAGCCATGGGAGTTTGAAGTGGGTGACTTAGTTTTGTAGCATAATATGAGGAATCTCTAGAATTGTGAAAAGAAAGGAAAATTTGAGGTAAATTGGCTAGGTCCATTTATTATTACAGCCAAGTATGGTTCTGGGGCATATCAGATTGCTACTCCAGAGGGAGATCCGCTCCTTGAGCCTGTAAATATCTAGCATCTCAAGCAATTCTATGCTTGAGCCTTTGTAGTTCTTGTACAGTGTTTATATTTCCACAAAAATCCAAAAAAAATCATAAAATGTTCCTGAAAAAACCCTAAAAAGAAAAACAAGTTCCAAAAAGAAAAAAGAAAAAAGGAAAAAAGAATGGTGGGTTCATTATCTATAAGGCTCGTTCTACCTCACTTCATTCCACTCTTCCATTTCCATTTGTGCAAAGTCTTATCTAGCCTTTTCCTTTTCATGCATCCCATAAAGACCTCTTGTCTATGAGGCTTCACTTCACTTCCATCTTTTGAAAGACCTCTAGTCCGTGAGGCATTTTTTCGTTAAGTAATTGTCAATCCCATCGTACTGAGCTTTTTTTCACAATAGTGAGCACACTTGGACTTACACAAAATCACCATCTGAGACTTAATGATTCAAGAAACTTGTTTGCTTCACAACCCTTGCCAGAAACACATGATTTTATGATCATTGACATCTGACTTGACAATTAGTATAGGATTGACCCTTCTTATAGGCAACATTGCGATATTCACTTCTAGACCTAAGGTTCTTGGCAAGAACTGTGGACTAAATGACTACTTGGTCATGAGGTCTCTTATTGGTTGATTTTATTTTTGTGTGTTAATGGAAGCCTTTTTAGGATGCATCTTGATCTTCCATATTTTGGTCATACTTGAATGGCTCTCATTGACTACATGTGTTTTTTGTGGTATGATCTATTTTTTGAGGCTTTATTTCATATGTGTTAGTTCCAGGTTATGTTCATGTGTTGCATAATTGGGGCAACAGGTTAGCACACTTTCTACCAAAGATCCCTAAAAAGACTTTAGGTGTTCCCAGACCTCTCCAGGGCGTTGATCCATCATGACTATGCAAACTACACCTATCGTCCTAAAGTCTCTATGATTTTGTATGTCTAGTCCACGCAAAAGAGTCATGTCATTTATGCTTCTATGGCATATAATGCATAAACTCATTTGCAAAATAAACTTAAAGTGTGCTCTCCATATGAACACAATGGAATCTCTTGATCTCATGTAGTTAGGATGGATGTAGTATAGGGTTTCATTTGAGTCATGCTTGAGACAAGTTTCTATTTATTTCCCCCCTCCTATGCTACACTAATGGATTTTCTATGAGTGACAGTTTTGATAGATATTCATTCATTAGTTCATTTCCATTAGGTTGCATTAACTTCTCATTATTGCATTCATTTATTTTCCATTACATTAGTGTTCATTTAATTTATCTCATTTAGTGTTCCTTAGGTGTTTTTAGTTCATTTTAGTTCATTGCATTAGTTCATTCCATTAGTTGCATACATTCATTTTAGTCATCACATCTAGGGGAATATACATCATCTCACATATATATAGTGCATCCATACATGTAAAGTAAAGCAACACATACATAATTGCCAGCAAAACCTGCATCATCGACATGTTAATCATCATGTAGATATGCATACATCATAGGAAACATCACATAGCATCACATCTTGCATCACAAACATCAGTATCCGAATGATAAATATCATATGCATCACATAATTCCATACAAATATAGAACCATCAAATCATGTCTTGTATATATCTCAAAAAATAGTGTTTTTATAGTCCATATAAAAATCATGCAGAATCATATAGTACAAATGCATCATCAAAAAACTTGCTGCATCTGCACATATCTGTCAAAAAATTGATCACTATACAAAATCAAGCCACTGGCTATGAGGGCCCAGCCCCCCCTATATTCCCCCCTTGAGGAGGTCTCTGCTATCCTATGGACTACTCTGATCTAGCTTTTTTGCCTGAGATCCATGAGCTGGCTCCCCTCTCAAAATTTGGCTGTCGCCGATCAGCAAGCACAACCTCAATATAAAGTGACCTATAATAGATTGCCTCTTGTATGGCCTGTGCCTCTGCTTGGCTAGCTATGATGGCCTCCTACATCATTGAGATGGCTACCCTAGGTTGTAGCATCTATCTAGCTATGTCTCTCGACTTGTGGTATCCATCCAGCTACACCTGGTGAGTGGCCTGCTCGGCTTGTAATGTGGCTACCTCCCCTCAGAGTCTCTCTAGCTCTGCCTGCTCCTCTACCTCTGAATGGATGCCTGTCCCTACAAACTCTATGACATCCATCCATGCCTGTAGGGCTACTAAGGCCTCTTGTGCACTGTCTCCCTTGGCCCTCTGCACTTGTAAATCTACCTGTATGGCCCCCATGGCCTGCTCTAAGCTATCTCCTCGTGCCTGCTGCACCTATGCGATCCCTTGTAGCTGGGCTACCTCTACACGGAGGCTATCTCGCTCTGCCCTTACCATATTTGGGTCCCCTGTTGGCCCCTGTCTCTGTCCCCCTATTGGCACCTATACCTGTACTTGTGGCTACTATGTTGCCTGTGGTGGTGCTTGCGGTGGTGCCTATACCTTTGCTTGGGGCCCTATCTATGGTGGTCCCTATACTAGTGCTAGCCCTTGACCCCTCCTCACATTAGCTCTGAGCTCGCAAGGTCCCTACTATGCACCCTGTGCCAGAGGTGGCATCATAGCTGCCTGTCCCTCATCCCCTGTGTCGTCTCCATCACTTTGTGCCTGCTTTTCTGGTGTAGGTGCCCCTGGTACTTTGAGTCTGACTTGTTGGTGGGCTTCCCACCATTGTGCATATGCTGATGTGACACCTGGATCTCCCCTGTCCTATCTATGGACCCATGGTACTGCTGGCATCGATACCCATGATATACAAGCCATCCGAAGAGTGGTCCCATGCCCCCACAACCGACCATACTCTTGCAACACCATAGGATATAAGAATCTATCTAGCATTGTATCCTGTGTCCTACCAAATTGTCATCGCACTTGAGATGACATGTACTACATGATCACATGCATAGATCGACCAATAATCTAGTAGTCAGTCTATGTGTATGAGAGGTATATTTGATCCTCCATGTCATCCTTGCCACCAACTCCAAATGTCTGCCCCCACTGCTCTACCCCATGATATGGAGTCCACTCGAATATGATAATCTCATCTATGCACTGGCCCTAGAACCCCACAGACTCTATTGATGTATACTAGATGGGAGTCTGATATCTGCAGGCGAATGGCTTCCTAGGCTGCTTGGTCTCCAATTGAGGGATAGGCCGTGTGACCCCAATGTGCTCCCTTGACCAAACCATCAGTAGCGTCAGTCCTGGTCCTATAGTATGCTAGGTAAGATATGCACACATGTGCAAATCGTGATATAACTTGGCCATGATCGTCTATCCCCAGCAATAGACCTCTCCCTCCTCCTGTAGCAGGGTGCTCAACATCCACGCCCAATTGATCGACCACTTGTGTCCTGCATGATCTGGTAGCATCTGCCATATCAGTGAGGCTAGGTACACTACTAGCCTTGGTAGCCTCTGCTCTAGAGCTCCTCTCTATGATAATCATGATCACTGGACTAGTAATCATTGTCATCGTCCGTCGAAGCACTCCCTTAGGAACAGATTAGAAACCTCTAGTACATAATCTAGGTATGCGCCTTTGATTGACACTCGCAAGATCTGCCACACATCTAGAGTGTGACTGTAGCCTCCCTCGTCAGTAGATGGAAGTGCCCTATTGGTGTGTGCCATCGATCTATGAGCATTGATACCTGTGTTGAGTGGGTCCTTACGTCTGACCAGTCGTGAGCATGCTCTAAGTCGCATAGTCGCATGTGTCCCCAATTCGCGTTTGTGAGTCTCTCCTGGATCACCATGGTTAGAGGGTAGTGCTCCCTCGACCTAAACACCACCATGTCCTCCTACAACATAGACATGTAGAGAGTTAGTCTTTCTAGCTTATGACATCCTTAGAATGGGGCATCTTCCCTTTCCTCCTACTGATTTGTCCCAATCGGTAGAGCTAGTAATTGGCACAGATGTTGATATGCACAGACGTTGATTAGCAAAAATGTTGATCTGCACAGATGCTGATCGACACAGATGTCGATTAGCATATACGACAAACTTTTTGTCATCTACGGAGATGACAAATTGTGCTCTGTCATCTCTGCTAGCCCTAACCTAATTTTCCCATTCACGAAGATGACTGGATGAATCTTGTTGTCTCCGTGACATCTTTCACTCTTTTGGTATCTTCGCAGATGATATGATGGATCCTGTCGTGTCTGTGGACACTGAGTTTGCCACTTTTTGGTCTGCATAGATGATAGGGTGGAGACTATCGTCTCCGCTCAAACCTCATTTTTGGTGCATTTATGAAATCTTAAATGTGCCTAATCTAGCCTAGTCTACCAAAACACAAAGAGGATCAGATGACTTACAGATGGGCCCATCTTCGCTGCTTGTTGGTACTCTCGAATGCACTCACGAAGCTGCAATCGATCAATGGGGTCCATGTTTGCTCTGGATGCTCTGCTTGTGGTGTGACAATGACCTTCTTTGGGTCCCTCAGAGGCTTATATAGGCCCCCCGCTGACCCTATTTGAGCCCATGTCTTCCCTAAGCCATGTTCGTTCCTTGTTTACCCACAAGTCATGCAAATGTTGTCATTTATTCCCGTTTTTATCCTTTTTCTTCTTTTTAAGACCTTTTCACAAAAATTGCCCAAAATTTATTTTTTGCGCAATTTTTGCGAGGGGGCACCCTTCTCCTTTGTCATCGCCATAGGACTCCCACTTTCTTTGGGGCAACCTATATTTTCTTTTCTTTGATATGATGCTGTTCTGACATCACATCAAAGAGGGGCAAAATGTAGATGCTTAAAATCATCCCTAAAAACTATATTAATTTATTAATATTGCCCGTGACATTGTAATTAATTATTAATTAATTAATTATATTGTTCACATTCTTCTACTTATTTAATTAAATTATTTTAATTAAATGAGTTCATTCTCCAAAGTATTTAAATTTATTTTAAGAGTTCATTCTCCTAAGTATTTAAATTTAATTTAAATACTCCTAGCCTTAATGTGTTAAATTAATTTAACACATGATCCCCCATCATCCCCCTTTTAAAATAAATTTTGTTTATTTAATCCTCACATCCTATTAATTCCTCTAAACCCAGGATTAAATTAAATGGATCTTCTATTCAATGGCATAAAATGCTCTACTACTGACATTCATTCTTGCCAGCTCCACCTTGGCTTAGCCAATTTGAATGGAAATGGGTCACTCATGAGGAGATTTTTTGCTTTCTTGACATTCCTTTCACTTTTCAGGCTTCACCTTTTGAACTATGGAATGTTGTGCTTTCCAAGATCACCAAGAAGCTTGATTATTGGCTTACAAAACCACTCTCTTGCGGGCAAATTCTAGATTTAATCAAAAGTTCTTGTGGCCACTCATGTCTATTATTCTTCTTGTTGGGCTTCCTCTAAAGCCTCCTACCAGAAATTGGAAAGACTTCTGCCAGATTTTCTTTGGGCTTCTAGTTTCGATCATCATGGCTTTCACAAAGTTTCTTGGGATTTTTGTTGTCTCCCAAAAGAATCTGGTGGCCTTGGCCTACTTTCCACATAGAAAAAAGGCCTTGCTCTTTGTGCCAAATGGATTATTCATGCCATCATTAGAGATGAAGCTTGGATGATTTTGGTTTGGCATTGCATGTCTTCCGACTTTCTCGTCAATAGGTCTGCTTGGAAAGGGATTGGTTTCTACACCCTTCTCATCATACGCAAGCTAGTGATCATATAGGGCTCTTTTGTTATCAAGAACATACAGAAGGCTTGGGAAGAAATCAAGCCTTGGCTTTGCTGGTTTGGTGTTGAGTTCTGCAATGGCCTCTCCTTGAATCAGTAGAAAATTTGGTGGTTTCCCCTATTTGTCATTCAAGGTACTCTCCTTGCCAAGACTCAATGTGCTAGTGCTCTGCATTTTTTCAAATGAGACATCAAAACTCCCAAAGATCTTTTCTCTAGAGTTTCCATGAGTTTTAGATCCTGGGAAGATATGCAAGTCTAGTACCATCTTATTTGTTCAAATCAGCCGACTTTTGACTTATTGCTCTCTTCAATTCTAGTTCACTTTATTCATAAAGTGGGTATTCAGTTTGTTAGGCCTTAGTGGCATGATTGGAAGTGGTATTCTGCCACTCCTTTTTCAAATTACAAGCCAAGTCTGGGTTATAGATGGCTTTCTCACCATTTGCTGATGGTGGATATGCTCAATCAGAGATGGCATTTGCAATCTTCTCTTTCTCAATGGAGAAAATTCTTGTACACTATTTGGTGTGCTATCATAGAGCCCAAGATTGCCCATTTTGCTTGGGGTCTAGCCTTTCAAGGTCTTCCCCTTGGGCCTCGACTTAAGCATATTGGGGTTCTAGATCCTAGATGCCCTTTTTGTGGACAACCAAATTATTTCATGCATATTTTCTAGTTTTTTAGGCATGCTCAAAATAATTGGCAATGGATTCATGACTTCTTCAAGTCGTTCAGGCCTAAATCCTTTTCTTGGCACATGGTTATATTGGGTGATTCCCCCAGAATTCCTCAAAAATTCACCTAGATTTGGAATACCTTTAGGATGGAGATTTTGTTCACTTTGTGGAAAAATAGGAATTTTTTTCTTTTCACTCACAGTTATCTTGATATTAATATTGCTATGTACACTAAGGCACAAATTTGTAATAATGTAACTATGCAGATTCAAATTCAAGCTAACAAAGTGGCCTTGGACATGGCTCACTTGCAAGAGCTGCTGAACCAATTGGGCAATGCCAAAGTTTATCCAAATGCTTTGGTTGATACCTCGACGCGTTGAGGCCGTCATCCGCAACATTATTCCTTAGGTCATCACTCACACACCCCTTGCTCCAAGGCTTCCCACCACTACTGTCTCAGTGGTGGCAATGGTGGATGGAGGCACCGCTTAGCTTCCCCACCTTGTGGTGGCTCTGGCTAGTCCTTGGCTCCTCCTCTTGGTGCTTGGTAGGCACTTTCTTAGAAATGGCCTCGCCTGGATTTGGAAATTTCTCCTCCGCATCTAGAGATAAAAGATGTAGAGGATACCATTGATCCTTCTACTGCTATTGCTGATGATGACTAGATTGTCCCCAACATGCCCCCCAATCCCAAAGATGATTAGGGTTTTCATGATTGTGATAAACCACCACCCTTAGTAGGCACTACTTTGGCCACCTGAGGTTGCTATTTATGTCTTTTTTTTATGAATAATATTTGATTCTGGCTACGGTTGTGTGGACTTTTGCAGGGTGATCTTGTATCCTCCGACCCTTTTTTGTGAATTGTAATCTTAGTATATTATTTATTAATAGAAAAGGACTATTCATAAAAATTAAAAAAAGGTTTCCAAATTATGTTAAAAGGGAAGGGTTTGTCAAAAATATGACATCTCAAGGTATATGATATATCTTTAAAAGAACCACATTGAATGGTAGAAGGAAACGCATGTCTTTAATTCTTAGTGCTTTCTCACATAGTAAACACGATTTTCATTTTAGTGTATTATTTTAGTAACTAACTTGTAGTTGGATGAAATTGGAGAAAGATAAGGCAAATTCTTGAGGGGAGTAGAAGTGAGAAGATATAGAAATGACAACAAAATTTGGAAAACATAACTTTTGAACTATTGAAGATGATTAGTTTCTAGCGGACTAAAGATTTGTATCTTTTGTATTTGGAATCACTCTTTGGAGGTATTGTTATTGTTGGTTAATTTAAAAACTACTATGAAATAATTGATACCTTGTAAGAAAGCATTTTGAAAAATGGGTTTCATTGAACTTTGAGTTATATTTCAATCTCATTATATTTTGTGTATTTTAGTTTATTTAATCCAAATTTGATAAAGTACTTCAAATTAATGCCTATCCACTTGCCAAGATTTATTGAAAATTATGTAATTGTATGTTTGATATGTTGGGTGGATTTGGAAGAAAATGGTACAACTAGAATATCAATGAGATTTTTTTCACTCTTTTTCTAAAAATATAAATTTATTCCTAATGTAAAGGTATCTTATAAAATTTGTGTATCTTGAAAAGTGTGATCCTCTTAGAGATTAGTTAAAAATGAAGGTTTATACATTTAGGACCTTCGACATTAAAGACTTTCAAGGAAGATTATATTGATTCCTTCTTGAATTTGAAACTCTTGTTATCATTATTTTGTGAAAATGTGGTTTTTCCATAAAATGTAGTCTTCTTGGACCGTGCTTTCATGTTTACACTAGTACATTATAGGTCAATTTTCAACCTTTTATTTTGACCAAGCCCTAATGGGCTTGTTGAATACTTTTTTTTTGATTTTATGCCCGAGTTGGTCAAAATTTTGACCAAATTAGGGTTTCCAATTTGGTCAAAATTTTAATGAAATTAGGTTCATAAAAAAGAAAAGAAAAACATGTTTGTCATTTGTTATTTGGTGGAGTGTGTTTGGCAGCAGTTTGCAGTGTGAGAGCCATTTCAGGTTAGTGCATTTACAAGATAATTTATAGCCCCATTTGTTTTCCTCTTTAGTGGTTTGGATTTTCCATTTGATAATTGTATGTGCTTGATTATCTCATGCAAGCTGCTTTAAGGTTGATTACATTTTCCCAAAATGTTTTTCAACTTTCTCATTTTCTCACCAAGATTATTGTATGCTTCTTTGAATTTTATGTTTTGGCTAAATTTGTTTCTTTTTAAATTTTTTGTCATTAGAAGGATTATTGTATGCTTAGGTCTTTGTTTACCAGTGGTGCTTACTAAATTATTACATATATTTAAGGAGATGATATTGGATCTTAGAACTTCATCAGTGTTAGCCCAACAATGTGAAGAGTAACAAGTTCTCAATAAATGTGTGTTTGAAAATAATGAGTTGCATCTGAAGAATAAACCAAGGCTACCATACATATTGAAATGCTCATTTGAATATGAAGATTAGACCAACCCTACCATAACTTATTGCTAGCATCTAGTTGAACCTGATTACCAAATGAGAATAGAAATTGGTGTAATTTTATGATAATGGGATATAGCTAAACCCAAATTAAAAGCTTTAGAAATTTGGCGTCGCAAGGCCCATTGAGCCTCCCATCATTTGCTGTGAGGACTTCCACATTGTCGAGACCACCAATGTTGACGATTGGATTGAGATCCACTAAGACATGCCTTGGAAAATATATGATAAAAATAAACTAAGCCCTATATATATAGAGAGAGGATAACCACATAAATATACATGAGATTTGCCTAAAACTGTGAGAGTTAATTGATAAATGATACCATTATTGTGATCAGGCACATCATACACATCTATGGCATTTTTCTAAAATAAAAATATTCTGCAAGAGAATGTAGCCTATGGTACTCAACCTTAGTTGTAGCAAGTGTAAAGTAGAGTCTACCATCCCTTTCACCCTTTACTTTCTTAGTAATTCAACCAAATTAATAGATTTAAGGAAAAATATGAGTGTTCAATGATGCAAGTGATGGTTCCTTTGTTCCATATTTATATCATTACATTGCATTACTTCAATGGTATATGTCTAAGATGCTACATAGATGGTGGAAAGTTTGACAACTTTATTTGGTTATTGTCGCCTATTCCTATTTTTCTTGAGTTGATGTGTATCAAAATGGACGAGGATATATTCTTATTTAATGGAAATTTATATTTGACTAGAAGTTCAAAGAAGAGTAGCAATTAGACACAATTTTAATTAAAGATAAAAGTCATAGGAAATGAAACAAAAATATCTATCAAGTTCTGGAGAAACATACTTCTATGCTTAGGCATGAACATAAGCCAAAATCCGTGAGACCAAGCATTGGATAAATTAAAAGGAAAATACCAAATCAGTTTCTAGACTATATAATAACTTATTCCCAATCCCAACATCCTGCCAATGATCTCATTTCTTGTTCATGTATTGCCTCCAATCACATACTAAGATCTGGTTTAAAATAATAAAAGAATGACAACAGGAAAGGTTCTATTTTTTTCTACCATACTCAATCTTCATTATGCAAGTGTCAAAATAAGTATGAGGTTTATATTAGATTGCTTCATTTTGAAATAGGCTATTGCTCTTTTTATAAGTTTAATACTAGCGAATTTCAATCTTTGGAGTATTTAGTCACTCTTTGTGTTGGGTATCAAACTTGTAGTAAGTCCCATGGTAAAATTTCCCATGCTAAGATTTTTATGCATTATACTTTGTGGCTGCTCTTGCATCATGGTATCGAATTGGTGAAAAAGTTCATGTCTTAGTCTTTTTCATTTTAATTGGGGTATCATTCCAAGTATTAGATTTTAAAGAGTCTATTATCTATTTTATGGTTATCAAACATGGTTGAGTTTAGTATCAAGGTTATATTAGATTAATTTAATTAATTCTTCTTATTAATTTTTTTAGTTCTCATAAGAGGTAGTAAATGTATGGATATTTGATTTTTGTGCCACAAAAGTCTTGCTCTAATTATTTTATAAGGTGACTATAGGTCTATACATTGAACTCTTGTGTTCATTGTTCCATATAACTATTAAGAACAAGAATACGATGTTGAGAAGTAATCCTATGTCCAAAATGTATGCCCTAAGTTTTCCTATATCAAAATGAGTGCGATGATCTACTCATAATTTTTGCTAATTAGAAAACAACAACCTCCTACTCACTACTAGGGTTAGCAATGTTTTCTTAAGTGAGCACTACATTCACCATTAGGGTAATTGTAGGAATTCTTTAGTTAAAGCCTTGAAAATTATCTCAATCTTTTATTCTTAATTTGGCTTTCTCCATGTTGAATAGATTGTTTTCATTTTGATTGGACTCATATTTTCATTTTCACATTTAATACATTGTTCTGTGCTATAGAATTTAAGAATTGAGACTAATTTCTTTGCATTCAACATTAGGAACATCTTATGGAATCAAGATGTAGAAATTCCCCATAATCACATATCATTAAGTGGATATGTTGGAAAAAGTAAATGAATATCAATTTTTGACCTTTTATTTCGACCATAAACAATTTGTGCTACACTATTGAAGAAATCAAGTCTTGAGTGAATTTGATGGAATAAAAACCTTGGGGAAAGAATAAAGAAAAAAATCATAACACATGGTGGTATGATTTATTTGATGTTAATAATATCTATACTGCACACAAAAACCAACTTATATAAACTCAAGGAATATGACTTGACTGTAGAAAAACTAAACTATTTTAGTCAAAAATTCTTGTCATCCAACAAAAACAGATTTCTAGTGACATTTCATGCATTCAAAGGAGAAAGAAAACTCATATTTTTTTCCTCATAAAACTCTCTCTACATATGACACATTGTATTCATATTTGATCCTTTTGTTAAGTAGTTGATTATAAGATAAAAAAATTGTTACATCTCTTATATTCATATTTTATCTTAGTATACCATCATCTCCTATAATTTTAGTGTGACAATTAATTATAAATGTGACTCTTTCTAAATACAATTTCAGAATGTGCCCAGAGAATACAAATAATATATTCAACATTACTCAACATGTAATGTACTATTGATTCAGTTGGAAAATATATAGAGATGCAAATCTAAAATCTTTTTTAATTATAAAAATAAACATATCAAATATAAATTTACATTATTTTAGAAAACTTACTTCTTTTGAAAAAAAGTCACCAATTCAAATCTTATAGGTGTTTTAGTGATGAAGTTTTGAAACTAATGAAATAAAAAATATTTAAGAATTTACATCTTCAAGAAGAATTAAGAATGAAGTGACACAAAGGAGGATACTAACAAAGAGAATTGTAAGCAAACAACTTTTCATTGATTATAATATGGGTGAATTTGAGTGATGTGACCAATTTCTTTTCAAAACCATATGTGCAGATATAAACATTAAATACAACATGTCCAATATTTTTGTAGATACACACATTAATTAGACCAATTTTTTCTTTCAAAACCATATATGTAGATATAAACATTAAGTAAAACATATCCAATATTTTTGTAGATATACACATTAATTACACCAAATTTTTCTTTCAAAACCATATGTGTAGATATAAACATTAGGTACAACATGTCCAATAATTTTGTAGATATATTTTCCTGTGAAGAAAGATTACACCTGGCAATATGAACCCATAACAAAATAACGAGAAAATTGCTAAATTGTGGTCTAATTTTTGAAAAAAAATTGATAAATGTAATTGTCCTTGCAAAATGTATAATGGCTTAAAGAATTAAAGAATTCTAATCACGACAACTCAAAGTCATTGTCTAGGCAAAATGTTCATGTTGAAGGGGGTCACAATTTTTTTTTGATTGGTGAATGTGGATTTCTAATTGGAGGAATATGGAGGTATGAATATCCAAGATGAGGATAATGCTCCCATGGAAGAAGATGATAATGTGCCAAAGGACATTATTGAAGATGGTATTGGCGTAACTGATTAAGATAATAACGATGATGATACTAGCGCATCTGATAATGATGATGATGATGGTCTTGATATACCTATACTTGAGAAGGCACATGAGCCCCAATACCAAGGCTCTCAAATAACTCTTCTCTCTGCTATAGTGTTGTTGGTGAACTTGAAGGTTATGAATGATTTATCCAATGTAACAATGTCATGTATGCTAAGGTATGCCATTTTTGTCATCTTCAATGTTAGCATATCATTACTATTCATTATATTAATAATTCATATTTGTTGTTATAGGTTGATAAGTGATTTTTTGTTACCACCATCAAACATTCTGCCTTGTTCATATAGAGAATTATCTATCATTATGAATCAAATTGGAATGAAGCATTTGACAATACATGCATGTACCAATGATCAAATTCTATATCATAAACAACATGAATTTGCAACAGAATGCGCTGATTGTCATATTAGTAGATATCGGTCAAATCAAATAATAAAAAAGGTGCCTCACAAGGTTCTTCAGTACACTCTCATTATTCCATGTCTTGAATGATTATTCAGGTGCACTAGCTTGACACAATTTATGGATTACCATGCATGCAATAGAAGTCAAAATGACATTATGCGAATGCCTGCAAATGGTTCTGTATTTAAAGAGATAGAAAAAACATGGCCACACTTTAAAGAACCTCATAATCTCAAGCTTTCATTAACAATGGATGATGTCAATCCATTTGGAGATATTTGATTTGTTTACTCAGTGTGGCCTATTTTTGTTATTAACAATAACATTCTTCTTTGGAAGTCCATAAAGAGGGAGCACATAATGTTATTAATGATTGTACTAGGTTTTTTTTTCTCATTTATTAGTTATCTAAATTAATTTATAAATAGTGAATCAAAATGGTCATAATAATTATGTAATGTTTATATTCATTCAATTACTAGGTAAGTACCAAGTTAAAGATATGAACATGTATATTGAACCCCTTTTTGACAAGTTGTTGAAGTTATGGAATGGGTATGACATCTCTAGATCAATAAGACAAAGACAACTTCAATTCCATGCAATGCTTGTATGGAAAATACATGATGCCCCTAGGCTAACTCATTTTTGCAATATGTTATATTGTTAAGCTCACATATTTTTATTTTGTTATAGTGCTTACATATTATTATTTTAAGTTGCGCATGATGATGGTACATGATCCAATTGTACATGATCTTTTAGGTCTTCAGACAAAGAGAAATTTCACATGTCTAGTTTGTGGTCTGATGATGAAATTTCATCATTCAAGAAGTTTAGGAAATTAGTTGTTCGATGAGTTTAGGCACTTTCTCCAAAATAATCATAAGTATTGAATTACTAAAAAACATCTTTTTAATGGGGAAAGAAGAGACAACATCAATGCCAAGAAGAATGACTCATCATCTACGGAAGTTGGAATACAATCGACTAAATCCTCAAGGTAATGTCCAATTTATGGTTTGAAATTCAAAATTTATATTTTGATATTGTCTTTTATTTGGTAATGATGTAATTGATTCTTATGAAGGTCATCAAGGCATCAATGACCAACTTTCTAGAGGAATAAAAAATTATCCTACTCAATTTAGTAGGTTACCATACTACAAGGATCTTCCAATCGTGCATTTGTTTAATGTTATATATATTGGAAAGAATGTAACCTAGACACTATGAAAAATATTGGATGGAAGGCATGAGAGAGAAAAAATTGCTAAAATTTGTAATAACATTCATGAATCTAATCATGCATTGAAATTTTTTATTGAATCAAATAGCAATGGAGACCACATAAATACGAGTGCCCTGCCTTGGTTATTAACGGAGCAACAAAGTGATGCATTAAAAGAAGTCATTTAAAAAAAAACTCATAGATTTTTTTGCAAATATAAGTAGTCTTCTGTCAAAGAAAAGTGATTTTGGGCCAGGGTTGAAAACACCTGGTAAGTCATGTTCTTTATTTACAATATATTTGTAAAATTGCATGTAGTGCCTATTGTCTTATTTCATAATATATTGAAAAGATAAATTTTTAATGATTTTATCATATCCTACTTCTATCCCTCCCACACCAATTTGACAACAGTATTAAACAAGTTACATATGATCTTGAAAAATATATGAGGTTAGAAGTGTTATTTTTTAGATTTGTTATACATATATTTGTTGAAATTTTTTAGAATAACTGGAGGGGGGAGAATTAGTTATCTAAGGTCTAGATGTACAAATAAAACTTTTCACAACTTAATGAACCCATATCCATAAAACCTTATTATGCATGCATCCGTTAGATCATACAATGCTTAAACTTTGTAGGTTACTGTCTTAGGTTAAAACAACTTTGTTGTAATGTAAATATGAAACATAATAGATTCAATAACACATTTGACACATGAATTTTATGTGGAAACCCAATTTGAGAAAAACCACCATTAACATGCTACTAATTATCACTCTTTTGAAGTGATGCCTTGTGAAAGGCCAACCCTATTAAAGGTTACAATACACAATGTTAAATGTGATTTGGTTAAATAATTTTAATTACCCTATTAGGAGTGAGCCTTGTTAGAGGACTTTAGACCATTCACCTAGAATATCACCTAGTTAAAGGATTTATAAATGACTGTTAGGCCAGCCTTAATCTAAAGAATTTACCCTATACTGATACAATGATTAGAAAGTAATAGTAAGGCTTGACTTGATAACAAATTACAACTCACTTGTAGATTAAAGATTTTTTTGAGTCCTCCATCCTACTTGGTTTTCATACATTTCAGCTCTAATGGCTTGTTCACCCTTCAAGCATTCATACTCTTAAGCCTTCTTTCTTTTCTTTTCAATAGAAATCTCTTTTGTTTGGCCACTGAATGCAACAATACCCTAGACTCCTTGTCTTCCTCAAGTTCTCGCACATGATAACCTTTGCTTCTGACCAACTCTCTCTATAAATAGAGATTTTAGATTTTTTTCTATTTAACATCAATTTTCCATTCTAGGTTTAGGTAAGATTAGATAGGATACAATGAATCTACCAACTTTTTGACTTGGTTCCTTTAGAAACTTCTCCCTCAATCCTCTTTGAATTTTCCTTAAAATAATTTACCTTGAATTATGTGCCACCAACTTATGATATAGTTATCTTCCACATGATTCACACATTTCAAGAAAACAAAATCGTCATTTCAAATTTGTCAAACCTACAATTTAACATGAATATTGGCACCCAACATCAATATGCTATCACTTAGCTTCCATAATATTCTTCCACTTGTCTTCAACTAGTTAGCTCAGAAAACACTAAAGTTTACTGATGGTTAGCATCAACTAAACTTTATTCAACTTACACTAAGTTCACTCAGCATACATTGAATCTTCACTTTACTCAACTCCAACTGATTTTTTGCTTGACTTGCACTAACTTTTCTCGACACCTACTATCTACTCAATCAAGCTTGGTAGACTCATTTTTTCTTACTTGTTCTTCTAGACTTAGTCAATGTATCCAACCTTTGTAGCCTTAAGTAGGAAATCAATACACTATATCATCACTGTCTTAACTAATCTTTGTACTCTTTTTTCATATCATAACTCAAGCTTTCCTCTAGGTTCTCTTGTTATCTTATTTGATCAAATCCTCTTCATCAATCAAATAAATGATAGTACTCAAATCAAATAAGAAATTGTCTTACCAACAAGTAGCAGGTTTGACATGAATGACAAAATAATGATTGAAACATACTTTCATACTTGTATCAATCTTTTCTCAACAATCTCCCTCTTTGGCATTGATGGCAAACCAATACCAACAACAATACCAAAAAAAAAAAAAGTTCCCTGTATTGCAATCTCTCCCTCTATCATCAGCTTTCATCTTTTGCATAGGCTACAAAATTTTGTTTTGATAAAAAAAATCAACTCTTTCGTATAACTCTATCTTGATTACTCTCTCTTCCTGATATTCAGATATCTTTGCACTAATCTTATATCTCCCTTAACACTACCCCCCTCTTACTAAGTAGACATATTCTATTATTCTCCCTCTTTGATAACAATGCCAATGACTTGTCATCTCAACATATAGATGTTAGAAATTTCAATTTCTCGCTTTATCACCTTACTTGTGACTGATCTACTGTTCCATCTCTTTGATTACTTTAGGCAACTCCTAATGTAATATCTACTACATCAAGTTGTAAGATACAAAATTTAGCTCCAGTTGATGTAGGGCACTACTCATGCCTCTTAAGTAGCTTTGGATAGGGGTATCACCCTTAGTTTACCTCTTAGATACTCATGAGCATCGTTAGGTAATGCTTTAGTGAAGATATTAACTATTTGCTCTTTTGTATTCACATATTCCATCTTCACCTCTTTTTCTTGAACTAACTCTCTCAAGTAATGATAATTGATTGCAATGTGCTTAGTCTTTGTGTGCATCATAGGTTTCTTTGATATATTTATAGTAGCTGTACTATCACAATAAAGTATCACATGTTTAGTGATTTCTTCCTTCACACCTTTGAGTAGTTGTTTGGTCCATACAATGTTTGTACAATCAACTACAACAACAACATATTTAACTTCGGTAGTAGATTGAGGTATACAATTTTGTTTCTTGCTAGTCTAGGTGACCAATCTGTTTCCTAAGAAAAATGCTCCTTAGGGATAACTTTAACAAACCCCTCGTGAGAAAAATATGTAAAATGCTGGCGAATTCAACATTAAATATGCAAGAAAAATTTCTAATCGAGGGCAATTTTTTCATTTGAGGAAAGGGAGACAATTATTTCCTAATGGCAAAACTTTCCTTTTCGTATAAAAATTTAATAATAACTGTGGCAAATTAAAATTATTATTTTTGTTATGCAAAAAAATGTAGGCGATTTATTTTGTCGATCATAAACATTTTTTTAATGTAAGAGGCAAATTAATTATTTTATATAACACAAAATATTAATATATTTTGATAATATGTCAATTTCTAAAGAGAAATTATGTAAAATTTTGGTGAATTTATAGAGTCGCAAGTGGTCCATGGCCCACATGCCAAGTGTACACTATACAATATACTTCTAGTATGCCAATCTATTAAGATTTAATTAATAATGTGCCCTTTTTTATCGCCAACTTGGTTGTCATCACGTTTAATGTTATCATTTTTATGGTGAAAGGAATTAATTTGTACTGTTGATGTAATATAGATAAATGGTTTCAACTCTATTTCGGGTCTAATTTCAAACAACATACCATAAAGTCTGAATCTTCCCAAAATTAGGACATGTGTCCTAAAGACCAAAACATAAAGTACTTGGCTAAACAAGGATAGTTGGAGACACATGTCAGTAAAGTCATAGGCGATGCTCAACCCGAGGGAAAATATTGAAAAATAACATTGTCCAATAAGAAAACATTAGGGAAACACTGGCAAATTTTTTAAAATAATTGTGTTCTAAATGTAGATTACATTGGCGATTGGACCAGGATTTGGAGCAATTATGTGTAAACTAATAAGAGATTAGCATTAGATTTTAACCCAAATTATTTAATTTTTTGGCAACATGGTTGACCCCATATGTAGTTTTTATTAGCCAAATTGTGATTTCTCAAAGAGATGGAATAGCCAATTTGCAAAGATTCACCACCAAAAAAAATCACTGATGCTCCTCCACTAGTGCTCTTTTTGTCATCAATGTTTCTAGCCCAACCAACATTAGCATAGGCTCCCAATTCAAACTTCTCATTTTCCTTGTAGTATAGACCATAGTCTTTTGTTCCTTTTAGATATCTCACTATTCTCATAATAACCATCAAGTGATTCTCCTTAGGATTAGCAAAGAATCTTGTAAATATCCGAACAGATAATGCAATGTCAGGTCTTCTATGTACTACATATTGTAATTTTTCAATTTTAGACTTGCGCAATGTTTGATTCACATAAGTTGAATCATCATTCTTTGAAAACTTGTGTCCTACCACCATATGTGTGCTAACTGGTTTTGAATCTTCTAATCCAAAAGCTTTTAATATTTCCTTCACATACTTAGATTGAGGGATGTATATACACATTTTATCTGGTATACTTGCAATCCAACAAAGAATTTGATCTCTCCAAACATAGACATCTCAAATTATTTCTTCATTTCATTTTTACATGCCTTACATAATCCATCTTGAACTCCAAATATGATATCATCAACACAAATTTCAGCTAGTAAAATACCTTTACCTCCTTCTATCTTCAAGTATAGATTACTGTTATCATCTATCCTCTCAAATTCAATCTTCACAAGATAGTTGTGAAGTCTTTCATAACATGCTCTTGGGGCTTTCTTTAAACCATATAAAGCTTTGCGTAGTTTATATACCATGCTATTGTTGTTAGGATCAAAAAATTCTTTTGGTTGTTCTATATAGACCTCTTCTTCTAATATGCCATTCAGAAATGTAGATTTCACATCTATTTGATAAACTTTGAAACCTTTGTAAGCATAGTAAGCAAACAAAGTTCTTAATCCTTCCAATCTTACAACAGGGGAAAAAGTTTCTCCATAGTCTATCCCTTCTTCTTGTGCATAGCCTTTGCAAACTAATATTGTCTCATTCCTTTTGACTTCACCATTTTCATCTAACACTTTTTTGTACGTACACTTGGTTCCAATCACATTTTTGTCTTTTGGTCTAGGAACTAGAGTCCATGTCTTGTTCTTTTCAATCTAGTCAATCTCTTCTTTCATGGCTTTACTCTAGTCCTTATTTTCTAAGGAATCTTTCACTACCTTAGGCTTATGCATGCTAAACAAACATGCATCACTTCTTATCTTGTTCCTTGTCATTAGTCTAACATCTTTAGCTCTAATAATTTGTGCAGTATTACATATTTTGACAATTTTGGTTCTGCTCTATTTTCCTCATTAGGTCTATCAACTTTAGAATCACTACGTACTTCTCTTTTTGAAAATTCAAAATCTCTTTCATGTACACTAATCTTAGAATCAGAATGTGTCTCAACTTCAGTCTAAAAGTCAACACCTAACTGCAGCTCGGTTCCTAAATACAACTTGACATTCATTGTATGTAACTCGATAGTCACTAAAAATTCTTGTTGATTTGTAACTTGGTTTACAATATCTTTATCATTAAGCATACCTTCATAAAAGTATACAAAAGATTTGTATTCCTCTAATTCCCTCATAAGTTCAACCTAATGTACCTCTGTATATTCATCAAACTTCACATTTGCACTTTTCACAACTTTGTTAGTGTTAGTATTTAAACACTTATAAGCTTTACTTCTTGTAGAATAGCCAAGGAATATAACTTTGTCACTTTAGCATCTAATTTACCATTCCTAAAATCCTTAAGAATATAACACTTGCTTCCAAATACCTTAACATATTTTACATTGGGTGAGTATCCATACCATAACTCAAAAGGTGGTGAATGAGTACCTTTCTTGACTTGCACATGGTTCAAGGTATAGACAAGTGTACTTACAACCTCTCTCGAGTATTTCAAAGCGACATCCTTCTCCATCATGAGTGTCCTAACATAGTTAATTAAAGATTTGTTCCTCCTTTCAACAATTTCATTTTGTGGAGGGGTCCTAGGTGTAGATGTCTGTCTTTTGATTCCTTTGTTATTATAGAACATCTCAAACTCACTTGATGTAAATTCTCCTTCTCTGTCAAATTGCAACATGCTTTTTCCTGTCTCCTTCTCAACTCTTGCTAAGTACTACTTAAACATTTCAAAAGTATTAGATTTCTATTTTAGAAACATAATTGTCATCATCAAAGAATAATATCAACAAATAATATAATGTACTTGTTGTATGCCTAAAATGCGGGTACACTTCTATGAGTCATTTTATCCAAGATTGCTCAAGAATGAGGTCTTGAATGGCGGCTCATAGCTCTCTGTTCATGGAGTTGAAGGGTTTGTAATGAAGGCCCTTAGTTAGACCTAGTTTGTGCCCATGCAAGTACACCATGAAACAAGAGATTTAAGGATCTAAAATCCATGCAAATGAAAATGCAAACTAATCTATATGATAACAATGCAAAACAATGCAAGAAAGAAAATGCAATAACAATGCAATACTAATTTATGAAAACAAATATGAATCTAAGCTAATATGCAAATGCAAGGATGAAACCTCATGATGGAAGCCATGGATGCATGAGAGAAGAAGACAAGAAGATAGAAGTTCTCCACAAAAAGCTTTAGTATTCAAACTCTTTCAAAAATTGCTGTCCAAACCTGCAACATAACAATAGCATAAAAATGGATGTATAATCGTGGATGTCAAAAATGAGGAGAGGACTCTCCCTTATAAAGGAAAATATGGAGGTGAGAGGCTTATCACAACTAATATGGGATAATAGAGTTTGATCCATGTGAGACAAAATTACAGCAATGAGAAAAGAGGAGTGGTAGAGAAGAAAGTGGAAAGAGTAAAAAGAGGAATCCCACTTAGAGATATGTGCATTTAAGTGTAGAGAAAATTTAAAAAAAAAAATATTTATTTTATTTTTTATTTTACTTCCTTTTTCATCACAAAGAGATATTTAAGCGAAAATTTTATTTAACTAAAAGGGAGCAAATTCTATTAATTAAATAGGAAATATTTAATTAAATTAAAAGAGGGATTTTTCTCTTAATTAATTAAATGTGAATGAATTTAATTAAAAAATAGGTTTTCTTTTAATTAAATGGGGACTTCTTTTATTTAATTAAAAGGGAGATTTTTTTTTTTAATTAAACAAGAATTAGGATAAAATGATCAATCTTAGAAAATATTGAAATAATTAAATTTGATCAATGAAATTGATTTGAATTGATTTAATAAAATATTGCAAACCATTGATTCAAAAAATTTGATAAATCGATAAATTGAATAATGACGGCCCATAGTCTAGGTGACCATTTTAGGGTGCATAAATTTGCCCCTCTTTGACTAATTTGTAATCGATTTGGAAACACATGCAGTGAAAGAAAGAAATTGAAGTGTGAGGTCGATTTGGGATCACAAAACAACCCAGATGTGTGGTCGATTTGGGAACACATCAGGACAAAGAATACAAATAAATTTTGACTAAAAAAAGTTGAGGATAAAATTGACAAAACTGAATCAAGGATTGAAGTTGATAGGGATTGCCCCCTCATGATCAAAATTGAAATCAGATAGAGGAGAAACAACAAATTGATAAATTTGATCAAATCAAATAAAAGATAAAGTTCTTGATGTAAAATGAAAGATATAAGCATCACAGAACCAAGGTAGATCATCAAGCATGAAATATTATGCCCCAAAGTTGAATTAGAAGAAAAGAAGTAGGGTAAAAGAAAATGGAAGATAGAATTTTGGAAGATATGGAGAGAAATAGAAAGAAGAATATAAAATTTGTTTAAGAAAGAGAATGCTCCAAAATCAATCAACTATTTAAGATAGAAAATTTGGATTTAGATCACGAAAGAAGATAAGGAAATGAAGATCATAACATGACCATGGTTAATTAAAAGTCCACAAGGATGATGAAAGGAAAACCCTCTCAAACTCATAATGCAGCCAAAAAATGCAAACTAACATGAAGTCTAATAATGCAAGCTACTTTAAAATGTAAAGATGTATTTGCAAAAGAGCAACCGTAACATAGGATTTTGTATTCATCATTCATTATAGAATGTAGAAGAATTTATTTTCATCATTGGGCCATTATTAACGGACATCAGAGAATCACACAATCATCACTAGTCACAAGCGCATCTATGAAAATATGAATGTGATTTATATTGGATCGAAATGTGGAAAGATTCTAACATAAGCATCAAAGACATAAAGGTCAAGATGACTGCGATGTTATCTTTCCCAATTTAATGTAGCAAAACCATGCTTGCATCAATGCATAGATGCTGGGATGACCAGAAGAACGGTTGTGCAAAAATAGTCAAGGATGATGCCTCAAATCTTCTAAGTGTTTCAAGGGGACAACAAGAGACACTCTAAAGTTTCAAGATCACGCCTACAAGAAGAAAACAAATAAAAACATGCCCCATGCCCCAAGTCCTCTAGCTATGCATCTTGGAGAGACTTATTTGACAAGGACACTCAACAAAAATCAATAACAGTCAACACAGAAAGAAAAGATCATGACATAAATCAAGCATTAAATGTTTGTATTAAAAAAATTTAAGTGTGTTAACTGATACTGAATTCTGAGGATAAGGATCAAATGCCTGCAAATAGGTAAGATTACATGAAAAAAAAGGGTAAGACCAAACCAATAAGTGTTGAAAAATACTTAATGTTAGGTGTTCTGGGTATGTGCAGGATCATGGTGTGCCAAAAAGTGGTGATGTGAAAAAAATAGAGTTTGAACACGTTTAAAAGTGCTTCAAAATCCACTCTGACTTTTTTTCACCTATCCAGGTACCAAACCTAGAAAGTAAGACCCATGCCTTATTGAATATATGATTTGAGATCGAATATCCGATATGAGATCGAATATCTAATCTCATATCGGATATCGAATCTCATATCGGATATCCAATATGAGATCTGATATCTGATACCACGACATAAAAATTGGAGGGACAAGACACAAAAATTAGAGGGAAAAATGAATTTGTAACTGATATAACTAATTTGAGTTATGAAATATGTAAAGATATAATATATAATCTATAAATATATAATATAATAACATAACTATTATATATAAAACAATATATAATCTATATATTATATTAATAATATAATATTATATGATATTATATATATAATAATAACGTAATGTAAAGATATAATATATAATCTATTAATATATAATAATATATTATGTTATTATTATTATTATTATCTATAAATATAATATATATTATTATAATATATTATTATTATTTTTACTATATTTTTATTAAATATAATAACGTAATATATTATATATATGTTATTAATACATATTATTATTATTATTATAATATATAAATTATAATCTATAATATATTATTATTATTATCATATGTAAATTATAATCTATAACATATTATTAATATTATGACTTATGTTATTAATATATAATAATATATTATGTTATTATTATTATAATATATAAATATAATATATATATATATATAATTATTATTTTTAATATATTATTTCTATTGAAGTTGTTTATATGGGTCGAAAGGGCTCATAGGATGACCTATGATTCCTTTCGACACATTCCATGATGACATATGTCTTTAAGGGATCCTAGGACCCTTGGGACATATTAGAATAGTTTATATGGGTCGAAGGGGGTTATAGGATGACCTATGAACCCTTTCTACATATTACAAGATGCCATATGTCCCTAGGGGTCCTAGGACTCCTAGAGACATATTAGAATCATTCATATGGGTCGAAGGGGGTCATAGGGTGACCTATGACCACCTTCAACACATTCCACGATGACATATGTCCTTAGGAGTCCTAAGACCCCTAAGGACATATTAGAATCATTCATATGGGTTGAAGGGGATCGTAGGGTGACATATGACCCCCTTCGACACATTCCACAATGACATATGTCCCTATGCGTCCTAAGACCTCTAAGTACATATTAGAATCTTTCATATTATTTGAAAGGGGTCATAGGGTGAACTATGACCCCCTTTGACACATTACATGACGACATATGCCCCTATGGGTCCTAGGACCCCTATGGACATATTAGAATGCTTCATATGGCTAAAAGGGGGTCATAGCTTGACCTATGACCCTCTTTGACCCATTAAATGATGACATATGTCCCTAGGGACATATTAGAATTATTCTTATGGGTCAAAGGAGGTCATAGGTTGACTTATGACCCACTTCGACACATTAAATGATGACATATGTCCATAGGGGTGCTAGGACCCCTAAGGACATATTAGAATGCTTCATATGCATCAAAGGGTGTCATAGGTTGACCTATGACCCCCTTCGACCCATTAAATGATAACATATGTGCCTAGGGGTCCTAAGACCCCTACAGACATATTAGAATCGTTCTTATGGGTCAAAGGGGGTCATAGGTTGACCTATCACCCCCTTTGACCCATTACATGATGACATATATCTCTAGGGGTCCTAGGACCCCTAGGAACATATTAGAATGCTTCATATGGGTTGAAGGAGGTCATGGGTTGACCTATGACAACTTTCAATCCATTAAATGATGACATATATCACTAGGGGTCTTAGGACCCCTAGGGACATATTAGAATCGTTCATATGGGTCAAAGGGGGTCCTAGGTTGACGTACGACCCCCTTTGACCCATTACATGATGACATATGTCTCCAAGGGTCATAGGATTCTTAGGGACATATTAGAATCATTCATATGGGTCAAAGGGGGTGATAGATTGATTTGTGACCCCGTTCGATCCATTACATGATGACATATGTCCCTAGGGTCTTAAGATCCCTAGGGACATATTAGAATCGTTCATATAAGTCAAAGGGGGTCTAGGTTGACTAATGACCCCTTTTGACCCATTAAATGATGACATATGTCCCTATGGGTCCTAGGACACCTAAGGACATATTAGAATTGTTCTTATGAGTCAAAGTGGGTCATAGGTTGACCAATGACCTCCCTTCAAGCCATTAAATGATGACATATGTCTCTAAGGGTCCTATGACCCCTAAGGACATATTAGAATCGTTCTGATGGGTCAAAGGGGGTCCTAGGTTAACCAATGACCCCCTTCAAGCCATTAAATGATGATATATGTCCCTAAGGGTCCTATGACTCCTAAGGACATATTAGAATTGTTCTTATGGGTCAAAGGGGGTCATAGGATGACCTCTGACCCCCTTCGACCCATTATATGATGACATATGTCCCTAGGGGTCCTAAGACCCCTAGGGACATATTCGAATCCTTCTAATGGGTCAAAGGTGGTCATAGGGTGACTTACGACACCTTTCGACCCATTACCTAACGACATATGTCCATAGGGGTCTTAGGACCACTAAGGACATATTAGAATACTTCATATGGGTCAAAGGGGGTCATAGGTTGACCTATGACCCCGTTCGACACATTAAATGACGACATATCTAGGACCCCTAGGGACATATTAGAATCGTTCTTATAGCTCAAAGGGGGTCATATGTTGACCTATGACCCCCTTCGACATATTACATGATGACATATGCCCCTAGGGGTCCTAGGACTCCTAGGAACATATTAGATTCGTTCATATGTGTCAAAGGGGGTCATAGGTTGACATATGACCCCCTTCGACCCATTAAATGATGACATATGTCCACCCTTAGGGATGTATTAGAATCATTCTTATGGGTCAAAGGGGGTCATAGGTTGACCTATGACCACCTTTGACCCATTACATGATGAAATCATCTTAGAATCGTTCATGACATATTATATTACGACGTATGTCCGTAGGGGTTCTAGGACCCCTACAGACATATTAGAATCGTTGATATGGGTCAAAAGGGGTCATATGTTGACCTATGACCCCCTTCGACCCATTACATGATGACATATGTTCTTAGGGGTCTTAGAACCCCTAGGGACATATTAGAATCGTTCATATGAGTCAAAGGGGGTCACAGGTAGACCTATGACCTCCTTCAACCCATTAAATGATGACATATGTTCGTAGGGGTCTTAGGACTTCTAAGGACATATTAGAATCATTCGTATAGGTCAAAGGGCATCATAGGTTGACCTATGACCACCTTCGACACATTACATGATGGTCATATAGGTCAAACAGGGTCGTAGGTTCACCTATGACCCACTTTGACCCATTAAATGACAACATATGTCCCTAGGGGTCCTAAGACCCTTAGGGACATATTAAAATCATTCTTATGGGTGAAAGGGGGTCATAGGGTGACATATGACCCACTTCGAACCATTACATGATGACATATGTCCCTAGGGGACTTAGGACCCCTACAGACATATTAGAATACTTCATATGGGTCAAAGGGGGTCATAAGTTGACCTATGATCCCCTTCGACCCACTAAATTATGACATATGTCCCTAGAGGTTCTAGGACCCCTAGGGACATATTAGAATCATTCTTATGGGTCGAAGCGGGTCAGCCCCTTCGACCAATTACATGACAACATATGTCCCTAAGAGTCCTACAAACCTTAAGAAGATACTAGAATCACTCTTATGGGTCCAAAGGGGTTATAGGGTGACCTATGAACCCCTTTGACCCATTAAATGACAAAATATTAGAATCATTCATATGGGTCAAAGGAGGTCATAGGTTGGCATATGGACCCCTTTGACCTATTAAATGATGACATATATCCTTAGGGGTCCTAGGACCCTTAGGGACATATTAGAATCGTTCTTATGGGTCAAAGGGGGTCATAGGTTGACCTATGACCCCCTTCGACCAATTACATAATGACATATGTCCCTAGGGGTCCTAAGACCCCTAGGGACATATTATAATTGTTCTTATGGGTCAAAGGGGGTTATAGGGTGACCTATGACCCCCTTTGACCCATTAAATGATGACATATGTCTGTATGGGTCCTATTACCCTTAGGGACATATTTGATTCATTCTTATAGGTCAAGGGGGGTCATAGGTTGACCTATGACTCCTTTCGACCCATTAAATGATGACATATATCCCTAGGGGTCTTAGGACCCCTAAGGACATATTAGAATCATTCATATGGGTCAAAAAGGGTCATAGGTTGACCTATTACGCCATTTGACCCATTACATGATGACATATGTCCCCAGGGGTCTTAGGATCCCTCGAGACATATTAGAATCGTTCATATAGGTCAAAGGGAATCATATGTTGAATTATAACACCTTTCGACCCATTACATGATGACATATGTCTGTAGGGGTCCTAGGACCTCTAAGGACATATTAGAATCGTTCTTATAGATCAAAGGGGCTCAGAGGTCAACCTATGACCCCCTTAGACCCATTATATGACAACATATGTCTGTAGGAGTCCTAAAACCCCTAGGGACATATTAGAATCGTTCTTATGGGTTAATTGGGCTCATAGGGTGAACTATGACCCCCTTCGACCCATTAAATGATGACATATGTCCCTAGGGGTCCTAGGACCCATAGGGACATATTAGAATAATTCTTATGATTCAAAGGGGTTTATAGGTTGACTTATGATCCACTTTGACACATTACATGACGACATATTTTCATAGGGGTTCTAAGAACCCTAGGGACATATTAGAATGCTTCATATGGGTCAAAGGGTTTCATAAGTTGACCTATTACCCCTTTCGATCTATTAAATGATGACATATGTACCTAACTATACTAGAACCCCTAGGGACATATTAAAATCATTCTTATGGGTTAAAAGGGGTCATAGGGTGACCTATGATACCCTAAGACCCCTAGAGACATATTAGAATTGTTAATATGGGTCGAAGGGGGTCATAAGTTGACCTATGACCCCCTTCGACCTATTAAATGATGAAATACATCCTTAGGGGTCCTCGGACCCATAGGGACATATTAAAATCGTTCTTATGGATCAAAGGGGGTCATAGGTTGACCTATGACCCCTTTCAACCAATTACATGATGACATATGTCCGTAGGGGTCTTAGGACCCCTAGGGAGATATTATAATTGCTCTTATGGGTCAAAGGGGGTCATAGGGTGACCTATGACCCCTTTCGACCCATTAAATGATAACATATGTTTCTATAGGTCCTAGGACCCCTAGGGACATATTAGAATCGTTCTTATGGGTCAAAGGCAGTCATAGGTTAACCTATGACCTCTTTTCACCCATTAAATGATGACTTATGTCTCTAGGGGTCCTAGGACCCCTAAGGACATATTAGAATCGTTCTTAATCGTCAAAGGGGGTGACCCATTACATGACAACATATGTCCCTAGGGGTCCTAAGACCCCTAGGTACATATTAGAATCTTTTTAATGGGTCAAAGAGGGTCATAGGTCACCCTATGACCCCTTTTACCCATAAAAACAACTCTAATATGTCCCTAGGTGTCCTATGACTCCTAGGGACATATGTCGTGATGTAATGGGTCGAACCTATGACCCCCTTTGACCCATAAGAATGATTCTAATATGTTCCTAGGGGTCCTATGTCATCATGTAATGGGTGAAAGGGTGTCATAGGTCACCCTATGGACCCCTTTGACTCATAAGAATGACTTTAATATGTCTCTAGGGGTTCTAGGACCCCTAGGGACATATGTCGTCACGTAAAGGGTTAAAGGGGGTCATAGGTCAACCTATGACTCCCTTTGACCTATAAGAACGATTCTAATATGTCCTTAGGGGTCCTAGGACCCCTTTTGACATATGTCATCCTGTAATGAGTCGAACGGGGTCATAGGTCAACCTATGACCCCCTTTGACCCATACGAAGCATTCTAATATGTCTCTAGGGGTCCTAGGACCCCTAGGGACATATGTCATCATGTAATGGGTCAAAGGGGGTCATAGGTCAACCTATGACCCCCTTAGATCCATTAGAACGATTCTAATATGTCCTTAGGGTTCCGAGGACCCCTAAGGACATATGTCATCATGTAATGGGTCAAGGTGGGTCATAAGTCAACCTATGACCACCTTTGACCCAAAAGAATGATTCTAATATTTTCCTAGGCGTCCTAGGACCCCTAAGGACATATGTCATCATGTAATGTGTCGAAAGGGGTCATAGGTCAACCTATGATGACCTTTGACACATAAGAATGATTTTCATATGTTCCTAGGGGTCCTAGGGACATATGTTGTTATGTAATAGGTCAAAGGGGGTCACCTATGACCCCCTTTGACCCATATGAACAATTCTAATATGTCTCTAGGGGTCCTTGGACCCCTAGGGGAATATGTCATCATTTAATGGGTTGAAGGTGATCATAGGTCAACCTATGACCCCCTTCAACCCACATGAACGATTTTGATATGTTCCTAGGGGTCCTAGGACCCCTAGGGACATATGTCATCATGTAATTTGTCGAAGGGGGTGATAGGTCAACCTATGACCCCATTTAACCCATAAGAATGATTCTCATATGTTCCTAAGGACATATGTCATCATTTAATGGGTCAAAGAAGGTCATAGGTCAACCTATGACTCCTTTTGACCCACATGAACAATTCTAATATGTCCTTAGGGGTCTTAGGACCCCTAAGGACATATGTCATCATTTAATGGATCGAATGAGGTCATAAATCAACCTATGACCCCCTTTGACCTAGATGAACAATTCTAATATGTCTCCAGTGGTCCTAGGACCCCTAGGGACATATGTCATCGTTTAATGGGTCAAAGGGGGTCATATGTCAACCTATGACCCTCTTTGGCCCATATGATCAATTCTAATATGTCTTTAGGTGTCCTATGACCCCTAGGGACATATGTCGTCATGTAATGCGCTGAAGGGGGTCATAGATCAACCTATGACCCCCTTTGACCCATAAGAATGATTCTCATATGTCCCTAGGGGTCCTAGGGACATATGTCATTATGTAATGGGTCAAAGGGGGTCATAGGTCAGCCTATTACCCCCTTTGACCCATATGAACAATTCTAATATGTCCCTAAGGGTCCTAAGACCCCTAGGGACATATGTCATCATTTAATGGGTTGAAGGGGATCATAAGTCAGCCTATGACCCCCTTCAACTCATATGAATGATTCTAATATGTCCGTAGGGGTCCTAGGATCCATAGGGACATATGTCATCATGTAATGTGTCAAAGCCATAAGAACAATTCTCATATGTTGCTAGGGGTCTTAGGGACATATGTCTTCATGTAATGGCTCAAAGGGGGTCATAGGTCAACCTATGAACCCCTTTGACCCACATGAACAATTATAATATGTCCCTAGGGGTCTTAGGACCCCTAGAGACATATGTCATCATTTAATGGGTTGACCTATGACCCCCTTTGACCCAAATGAACAATTCTAATATGTGCCTAGGGGTCCTAGGACCCCTAGGGACATATGTAGTCATTTAATGGGTTGGAGGGGGTCATAGGTAAACCTATGACCCCCTTTGACCCATATGAACAATTCTAATATGTCCCTACAGGTCCTAGGACCCCTAGGGACATATGTCGTCATTTAATGGGCCAAAGTGGGTCATTGGTCACCCTATGACCCCATTTGACCCATATGAATGATTTTAATATGTCCCTAGTGGTTCTAGGACCCCTAAGGACATATGTCTTCATGTAATTGGTCGAAGGGGGTGATAGGTCAACCTATGACCCCCTTTGACCCATTTGAACGATTCTAATATGTCCTTAGGGGTCCTTGAATCCCTAAGAACATATGTCATCATGTAATGTGTCGAAGGGGGTCATAGGTAAATCTATGACCCCCTTTGACCCATAAGAACGATTCTAATATTTACCTAGGGGTCCTAGGACCCCTAGGGACATATGTCGTTATGTAATGGGTCGAAGGGGATCATAAGTCAACCTATGACCCCTTTCAACCCATATGAATGATTCTATTATGTCCCTAGGGGTGCTAGGACGTCTAGAGACATATGTCGTCATGTAATGGGTCGAAGGGGGTCATAGGTCAACCTTTGACACTTTTTGATCAATATGAACGATTCTAATATGTCACCCCTAGGGACATATGTCATCATTTAATGGGTCGAAAGGGGTCATAGGTCAACCTATGACCCCCTTTGACCCATAAGAATAATTCTAATATGTCCCTAGGGGTCCTAGACCCCTAGGGACATATGTGATCATTTAATGGGTCGAAGGGGATCATAGGTCAACCTACGACCCCCTTTGACCCATAAGAATGATTATAATATGTCCCTAGGGGTCCTAGGACCCCTAGGGACATATGTCGTCATGTAATGTGTCGAACGGGGTCATAGGTCAACCTATGACCCTCTTCGACCCATAAGAATGATTCTAATATGTCACTAGGGGTTTTAGGACCCCTAGATACATATGTCATTATGTAATGGGTTGAAGGGTGTCATAGGTCAACCTATGACCCCCTTTGACTCATATATATATAAAAAATTATTATATTTAATAAAAATATTACGTTATTATATATATTAATAACATATATATTACGTTATTTTATATATATATATATAACGTTATTATATTTAATAATAATATTATGTTATTATATTTAATAAAAATATTACGTTATTATATTTACTAAAAATAATAAAAATATAAATTATATTTATAGATTATAATAGGAATAACATAATATATTATTATATATTAATATATTATACGTTATATCTTTACATTACATTATTATATATATATATAATATATTATAATACATATTTACATAGTAATATAACAAAAGTAATTTATAAATAATAACTTTTAAATCCAATTTGCCCTCCAAAATGGGTTGGGATTTTAAAATTTTCACCAAAATTCACCGAGCCATAAATTGGATGTTTAGTTTGAAATCGAAGATTCGATTAGGCTTGGTATTTAGCAAGCCTACCCGGTCAACTCAAAAGACGTGTTTGAAGAGGGTTTTACTGATACTCAGACTTCGGGTAGCCATCTGACAATGTTATTTTGATCGAAATTGAATGAAACGAAAAAAGTTTTTTAATATCACTCTCGAGATTCCATCGATATAATTTCTATCAAATTTTGAGTTTGATAAGTATTTATTAGTTAATTATCAATAAATATTATTGTAAAGTGCTGATTGAAAAATAGCTATAACTTTCAAACGATATAACATTTTTCAAATCTAAAAGTTGCGTCACATTCTATGCTTTGTCTAGTATAAGAAAAAAAATAAAAAATAATATTTGAAATTTTTTTCTATTAGTTAAGGTGGTCAAACACGAGACTTTTTTTTCTGAAAAATTTTTGGTAGAAAATTCATATTTAATTATTTATTTGGAATAAAAATACTGAAAAATATGCGTCACATCTGAGAATGAGTCTACTTTTCATATCTATAATTATATTAAAAAAATATTATCATTTGATTTTGATTAAGGTGGTCAGACATACACCTACTTTTTAGTTTTGCCCTGAAATTTTCATAGTACTGCATTAAAATTCAAACTTTTGACCAATCAATTTTTTTTTCTCCTAATAACGCCTAGTATTTTAGAAACTAAATTCAATTTTCTACAGATTATTTTCTTACAGATTTTTGATATAAAGTCCATAACTACTTTAAAATTATGTGTCAAGTTGACATAACTCTGATTTGTTGATTTTTCACTGCCACTTAAGGCCTTAGTTTGGTTGACCATGATCCTACACATAACCTTGTATTAAAAAATACAATTGGGGTGGTGTTGAAAAACACCATTTTTGAAGTTTCCTAAAGAGGCCAAGAGGCCAAAGCTAACATAGTTATGCCTCCTAGACAAAGACCAATTCCAAACTAAGGCAACAAGGACAAGGCATGATGGAGAAAGGCCAAGTGTCAAGGATGCATGCTAAGAAATAGGGGTGCAAAGGCCTCAAGTAGCGCTCGTTTCTAGGTTTTCACCACTTACATTTTTTTTTTTAATTTTTTGATTTTTAATTTTTTTCAGGACTTTTTATTTTTTTTTTGTATTTTTGCTACCAAGGCGCTTGTTTCCAGGTTTTTACCAAAGCACTTTTTCTATTTTTTTTGAATTTTTGAATTTTTTGATTTTTTTATATTTTTGAAATATATAATTTTTTTGGAAATACATCAAAGAACCTATTGCTAGGTTTTCACTAAGATGTTCATTTTTTTCAAGATATTTTCTAATTTTTATAATTTTCACAATATATCATTTATTTTTTATTTTTGAAATATATCATTTTTTTGTATTTTTTCAGGATCAATAAATATATACAAAAATATACAATGCCCCCAAACAAAAACAAGGACCAAACTCTCAAGAAATATCACATCGTGTAGTCCCAATGTCTATCAAGGTGAAGGATAAGAGTGATTAGCAAATTGGTGGAAGAATGAAAGACAAGAGAATGAAGGAGAATAAAGGGAAGAAATCTTCAAGGGAAAACTCCTCAATAGTACCCAAGATAGGGAAAAATTGTCATGTAAAACACATTTGGACAAGAAATAAAAACCAACATAAGATGATTCATGAAAGCATAATGTAAAAGTGGAAAAGATGCAATCCAAAGGAGTAGACATGTCAAGAGGCTTCATAACATTGTATTTTACTCTTTTTTATTAGATCAAGACCAAAGGGGTAAATGGGAAAAGGATAACAAAAGACTAGAATGAATGGAGGAGAATAGATATTAAGGCTAAACATGAAAGGAATGAAAACAAGATCATCATAAGATAGCTCAAAAGATAACCAAATGTTTGTGTATAGGTTAACATTGTCAAGATCAAAGAGAGAAGACAAAATGGATGAAAGATGTAGAAGAACTATGCATGATGCTTGACTGTCAGGTTTTCATCATGGTACTTATCCAAGGTGCCACAAGGGAGTGGTTTTCACCATAGGATGAATTTATTTCTCTTTATTTTTGCTACCAAGGTGCCTGATTACCAGGTTTTCACCAAGGCACATTTTCAAAATTTTTATTTTTTTCTTTCTTTTTAATTTTTTTTTTTTCTTTTGAATTTTTTTCGAAGAAGTCAAGATTTTTAGATAATGATCCTTGAAATTTTAAACCATGACATGAAAAGGAGTTGAAATGATATGCTCAAAGATGTTGATAGGGAAAGGAAGATGGAAGACAAAAATGGAGGATATGACTTCATGCAAAGCGAGTGAGATTGGAAAATGGAAATGAGGACAAGATCAATGTCAAAACACACCTTGAAGGGTGGCAAGAGGATGGCGAAAATGTGAATGAAGGAATACATAAAGGAAAATGGTGAGTGGATAAAAGAGTTTGTGGTTTAGGCACATGGAATGGAAGAATGCTTTTGGAAGAAGATGAAGTGAAATTCTTTGGAATCTTGAATGTCAACTTCAATTTTTATTCCACATTAGACTCTCTCAAGGGAGACTTTGGCATCCATATAACCATAGGCTTCTTTACATTTCTTTTTGATGATTTAGAGATAATATCTTCAATGACAGATTTTGGAACCCATACTTGTCTTATGATTTTTTTCTTAGATATCTCTTTTAACTATATGCCCCCATGTCGATTAGAGGAGACATGGTGGTCTCCTTTTTTATATGGGTTCTTGAATTGCTTCTTTTTCTTGTATTGAACATTCAAGTTACTTCCAAAAGACTTGGGACTTGTGAAAGAAGAAGCATGATATGACTGGTTTAGGTAAGTGGGTGGATGAAGAGGATTCAACGATATGCATCTACGTTGATCTTGAGGAAAGATAGGAGAGGGAGGGATGTAAGGAACCAAGATGGATGATTAATTAGGAGAGTTGGGAGGGGAAAGTGGAGGGGCATAAGGACTAAAGATGGAAGGAGACATGAAGAATTAAGTATTGGTGGGGGAGGTCCAAGGATGGATGTGGAATATGTAAAAGGGTAATCAATAAGTTCATCAACATCTATATGACAATCAAGGACATCAACATCTTTAGAGTGAGCATTAATATTTTCAATAGGATCATTAACATCTTGAATAGGAGAAAATTCTTTGATAGGAGTAGTTGAAGCTTGAGAAGAATTAGGAAGAGTAGAAAGTGGAAGGGAACATGGAGTGGTAGAACAAGAAGATGGAAGACTTTGATCTTGATAAGGATCTTTGAATAGCATAATGATAGAGTTTTTCTCTTGGTTTTCAATAGGCTCAACATTGGAAATAACAACACTATTTTTAATAACCTTAATGGAAGTATCATATTTGGAAGACACAACTATATTAAGGTCATTTTGATTGTCAATAAGCTCAGCGGTGTAAGTAGTAGCTTGATTTGTCTTAGAAGAAGAATTAAGACATGGTGTAATGAATGAGGAAGTGCACAGAGGATCAAAAGAACCATGAAATGGAGTAGAGACATCATGAAAATAATTGGATGACATGGAGGGTTCTTGATCTTTATCTTTCTTTATATTCTTTTCTTTATCATTTTAGAGTCCTCTTGACATGAAGCCACTCCTAAGGAGAAGGAAGCATGTTGGAATTATATGGAAGACTTTGGAATAGATAATGAAGAACTAGCTGAAGTAGGCATTATAGCACATGAAGGCTTAGGCTCTTTAGGTTTAACATTATCAAAAGTATTTACATCCAAGTGAAGGTTAGCTTGAGTTTCTTTAAGAGGTAGCCTTTGAGGATAACTATAAGGAACCACATGAAAATCATTAGAATCTTTGTAGGATGAAGGATTGGTAGAAGAAGAGACTCAGAATCTTTAGGGAATGTATTTGACATGATGCCCCAAAGTTTAATTAAAAGAAAAAAAGTGGGGTAAAAGAAGATGGAAGATAGAAGTTTGGAAGATATGGAAAGAAATATAAGTAGAAGATGGAAGGGAAGCATCATAAGACAAAGGTTCAACATAAATCTATGGATAGTGGAGGAAGTAGAAGACGGAAGGGGAGCATCATAAGGCAAAAGTTCAACATTAACATGGTCTTGCTCAAGAGTGTAATATTTATTTTCAACATGAGGGTTCTTAGAAGAGGAACTCTTATGCCATTGATGTTTTATTTCAGTGCAAAAAAATGCTTTCTCTTCCTCAAACAATGCAGATTTATCATTTAGGTATTGTTCACAAAATTTATTAATGTTTTTTTCGAAATTCTAGTCACATGGATTACCATCAATATCTATTCATGACTCATCCCCTTTAAGCACAAGCATATGACTAGGAGGACTTTTAGGAATCTTAGGAATATAATAGTCATCATCATCATAATCATTGTCACTATAGGCATTATAGATAGGCATATAACAAGAATTTTAATGTTGTTCATTATGGCATGTCTTAATAAGAGGAATAAGACTCTTGGTAGAAGTAGAAGAAGAATGATATCATGAAGAAGAGGTAGGTGAAGACCTACATTTGGAATATGAAGAATGTGAATGATATTTAAAAGAATCATGATAAGACTTAGAAGATGAATATTTTGAATGATATTTAGAAGAATCATGATAAGACTTAGAAGATGAATAATGTGAATGATATTTAGAAGAATCATGATAAGACTTGGAAGATAAGGAGTCTTTCGAAGAAGGATATTATGATCTGATCATGTGTATGATCCTAGCAAGAACATCTAATTTCTTCCCTTTTTTGTCATTTTTGTCACAAGGTTTTCATCCATATATCTATTGTAGTAACGACACTTTTTAAATTCAACAAGGAGGTTGAGTTCATCTGAGCTCAAATGAGGATCCCTAACAAGATATTCAAGATCCATAGTTCTAGAAGAAGAAGAATCAAGAATGGAAGAAGAGAAAGGGTGAATCAAATAAGGTAGACTATATGATAATAGGAGGAAATGAATCAAGAAGACATGAATAAGAGGAAGAATGGAAATGAGAGACTAGAAAGACATAGAGAATGAAGAAGAAAGAAGACCAAGAATCATTTTGTGAAATTTGCTACCATTTGAGTTCATTTGAATGTTGAGAAACATGTAATAACACTTGTAACCAACATGAAAGAAAAGGTACTAGTTGATAGGATAACCCTAAGAAATGTTGGTACCAAAATAAGATAGTAAAAGCTCTCACTTGTTGAAAAGAGATGTGATAAGATAAAATTTTGCAATAGGCATAAACCAACACTATCATAGAGGTGCTGACAACTTTGGGTGAATACCCTAGCACATATGGATGAGGAGGATGATTTATCAAAATTTTAATTAATTAAAATTGAATTTTGATGAAAGTGGATGGACAAGAGATTACTAAGACTCTTCGAGCGTAATATGAAAGGATCCAAAGGTATATCTTTCTCAACAAGGACAATCTCTAAATCAGCAACTCCAAACAAGGCCTTTTGTGAAATCAATGATTACTAATTCAAGGGGTCAAAGCACAATAACCTAAAGTGCAAACAAGCTTCTAACAATGGAGTAAATAACCTAATCTGAACTGGATCAACCTAGGAGGATTGGAAATAATAGGACAACAAAGTAATTTGATCGTAAAGTCTCGACTCAAGAACTTAGATATTTTTTATTTTAAATGTTCAACTAGGTGTATCAATAGATTTTTTGTCATGAACCAAGCACATGAGATAGCAATCAAGGATTTCAAGAAAATGTCTTGAAAAAATGAGCAAGGGGCAAAGCAAAATAGTGTTGTAGTATCAATCTAATCCCTAGAACCACTACTATGTATGTTCTCAAAATATTTTCCAATCATGCACATAGTCCTAGAAAAGAAAATTTGGTAGCACTATGGTTCTTAGTAATGTTCAACTTTGCAGGTTTTGCAATCTAGAGTGGGCAAAATCCAATTTTGATGCACCAGGGTTTTGACATATTTTGAGAATTTAATCAATCAGAGATACTGAGGAGATCTAACAGCCCAACAAAAGACTATGCTGGTGAGGATTTCCCCCACAAGGATATTTATATAGTGGTTGCTACTACCATGTCAAAAATGGCTAATACCACTTGAGGTATCGTCCACGTGGTTGACCCAGTAAAGGGAATGTCCACTATGGTTTAACCCTCTCTAATCATGGAAGACTCACAAAGTTATACCACATGGGGACTTGGTTTGGATTCAAGGGTTCCAAGTTTTTGATGTGCTCAAAAAGGAATAGAGCATAGTCCTCTAGCCTATTCACCTTGCCCAAACATAGCAAACAAGATTTTTTGACATGCTAATTTGAAATCACCTCACCAACTCTTTAGAAAATCCAACAACAAACATCACCAATCTCAAAAGAGAAAGGACTAATGGATGTTGAGGACAAATCCAAGTAGAATAGTGGGATAATAACAAATATCCTTCCCTACCTACAAGGGGATCTATTGTCAAGAGGAGCTTCACATGTAAAGCAAGCAAACGAAGCTCAGTCTCTCAAGATCTCTCAAATAGTGTTCATAGGGCCTAATTGCTATATGAAACATAAATGCGTGAAAGAAAATCTAGATCCAATTTTAGAGCACCAAATGAAGTGTGAATCTATAAAAGCATGTAAAGGAACTCAAGCCAAACACATGAGATAGTTTATTTTACTTCTAAATCCAAATGTTATAGAGACCCAACAAAATACCTAGTAATCCTTGCAACACATCTTTTCTTTGTTGTACCTTTCATTTACGCTTGAATGCTCGCTCGCAACGAACAAAGCAACAAGCAAAACAAGCAAACAAAAGATATTCAATCTATATCTAACTTGTGCAAAACTTGGGTTAGATCTAAAAATCTAATTTTGAAGAGTGATAATAATCAACAAATAACCCAAATGAAAGCTCACACCATGAATTGATCCATTGTAAAAATTAAATGCAAGCTATTCATTAAATGCCCTTTTTTTTAATTGATTTTTGACCTAGTCATCAAAAATCAGATCCAAAACCCTAATTGTAGAAAAGAGACCCCTATCAAAAATCAAAGAGCTTTCCAAAAATGTCAAAATTTTGAAAAAATCTTTTCATTTGTGCCCTAGGGAGCCATTTTGTCAAAAAGATCAATTTTTGCAAATTGAATTACTGAGCCCTAATATGATCTTTAAAATCAAAACACAAAGAACCAACTCTGTTTAGAATTTAGAGAGCTTTCCAAAAATGTAAATTTTTTCAAAACATTTTGTAATTTGATCCTTAAAATGTTTTTTCATTAAAAAAAAAGAAAAAAATTATAAAAAATTGAAAATATCTCAAAAAAATCTAAAAATTGGACTAAAGCTTTTTGATATGTTGCCACCTTGTAAAAAAATGTTCAGATCAAAATAGCTAGTCATTTGGGAGATATGATGAAATCTTTCAAATCTAGGATTTTTTTTGTCTCCAAACAAATATGCACAAGGGGGTTAACTCAAAAAATGTCTAAAACCAGCAAGCAAAGGTGAGTTGCCCCAAAGTGGGTGCCAAAAATGTATGCCTAAAATGTGGGTACACTCCTATGAGTCATTATATCCAAGATTGCTCAAGAATGAGATCTCAAATGATGGCTCATAGCTCTCTATTCATGGAGTGCAAGGGTTTGTAATGGAGGCCCTCAGTTTGACCTAGTTTTTTTCCATGCAAGTATACTATGAAATAAGAGATTTAAGGATCTAAAATGCATGGAAATGAAAATGCAAACTAATCTATATGATAACAATGCAAAAAAATGCAAGAAAGGAAATGTAATAATAATGCAATACTATTCTATGAAAACAAATATGGATCTAAGCTAATATGGAAATCCAAGGATGAAACCTCATGATGGAAGCCATGGATACATGAGAGAAGAAGACAAAAAGATAAAAATTCTCCACAAAGAGATTTAGTATTCAAACTTCTTCAAAAATTGCTCTCCAAACCTGCAACATAACAATAGCATAAAAATGGATGTATAATTGCGGATGTCAAAAATGAGGAGAGAGCTCTCCCTTATAAAGGAAAATATGGAGGTGAGAGGCTTGTCACAACCAATATGGGATAATAGAGTTTGATCCATGTGAGACAAAATTCCAACAATGAGAAAAGAAGAGTGTTTGAGAAGAAAGTGGAAAGAGGAAAAAGATGAATCCCACTTAGAGATATGTGCATTTAAGTGTAGAGAAAATTAAAAAAAAGATTTATTTAATTTTTTATTTTATTTCCTTTTTTATCACAAAGAGATATTTAAGTGGAAATTTTATTTAATTAAAAGGGAGCAAATTCTTTTAATTAAATAGAAAATACTTAATTAAATTAAAAGAGGGGTTTTTCTCTTAATTAATTAAATGTGGATGAATTTAATTAAAAGAGAGATTTTCTTTTAATTAAATGGGGACTTATTTTATTTAATTAAAAGGGATATTTTCTTCTAATTAAACAAGACTTAGGATAAAATGATCAACATTAGGAAATATTGAAATAATTGAATTTGATCAAGGAAATTGATTTGAATTGATTTAATAAAATATTGCAAACCATCGATTTAAGAAATTTGATAAATTGAATAATGGGGGCCCATAGTCTAGGCAACCATTTTAGGGTGCATACACTTGTCACCTTTGTAGCTTTGGACTTCAATTGGTCCACACAAATTAGTATGAACAATCTCCAAAATTTCTTTAGAGGTGTGAGTCTTACTCTTAAAATTAGATTTTGTCATCTTGCCTAACTAACGTTGTTTGCAAATTCTATTGTCAAGTTTCTTTAATTTAAGAAAACCTCTGACTCTTCTCATGTTATTGATACTAACCAAGTTATCAAAGTTAAAATGACATAACCTCTTGTGGTATAACCACACATCATCAAATTCTACAACAAGACAAGTAGCATCATTCATATAAAGATATAATAAATTACCTCTAGTTTGATCACCTTTCCTAATTAGTTTCCCATCTATATCATATATATTAGCCATCTTACTCTCAAACTCAACCTTACAACCTAAACTATTCTGTTGTGACAAACTCAACAAATTATACTTAAGTCCTTTAACATAAGAAGCATTGTCACATAAAACCTTTTATGTGAGTTTGATAGATCCTTTTCCTTTTATCAGATAGGGTGCATCATTACCAAACCTTACACTATTTCCATCATAATAATTCAATGTAATGAACTTACTTTTATCTCTAGTCATGTGATGTGAACACCCACTATCAATGATCCATCTGTCATTTTTGTTCACACAAGACACCAGTGTAGTTTCCTTATCCTCATTGGATTCATCCTTCATTGCAACATACATCACTTCATCTTCATGATCATCAAATCCATCTTTGGTTTCCTCTTCTACAATGTAGTTAGATTTCTTGCCTTTGTCTTTAAAATCTTTGTTGTCCTTATCTCTTTTACCTCTATATTTGTCTTCGTTTTTATAGTTCTTCTGCTCTCAACATATAGCAGGAATATGACCAACCTTATTGCAATTAAAACACATGATAGGTAACTTATTAGAAGTGCTTCAAGTTGCTCTACATCTTCCTCATCTGTATCACTATCACTAGAAACATATTCAATATTTTTCTTTTCCTCCTTAGGTTTCTTTAATGACAACTTAGCTTTGAAAGAGGTTTGAAATTATCAAAATTAGAGAGCTCAAAGATAGTGAGCCTACCTACCAAACCTTCCAGAGTTAGATTTGAACTTGGTATACATCTCAATTCTTGTATCACAACTCTAATAGCATAGATAGGAATCAATGTTCTTAGTACTTTTATTAATGTATCATCATCTATCTTACCAGTAGCTCCTCTTACAACATTAACAACATGTTTTATTCTAGAGCAATATTGAGCAACATTATCACCTTCTTACATTGTCATATTATCGAACTTACCTCTAAGAATTTTAGATTTGGCTCTCAAAACATTTTTTTCTCCTCCATAAATGGTGTGAAGAGAATCTCACATCTTCTTTTTAGAATCACAAACCTTGATATCATCAAATTTTGAATAAATTTGGGCAAAGGAAATCTCCAACATTGCCTAATTATCTTCTTTCTTCTTTTTTTAGATCTTTAGTAGTTAGAGCTCCAACAAGATTGACATGCTCAGTGATAATGGTAGATTGTGCATGATCTCCAAGACCTCCTAGTTGTAGCTTCATTAGAATTTTCCATCTAGGGAAGTTGTCCTTGTTAAGCTTGGGTACCTCTCTTTTTGACATCTTGATCTTTTGCTTCTAGTACCTTCAAACCAGTCCTCTTAAGAAGATGGATCTAATATCAATTGTTGGAATTCTTTAGAATAAATGAGGGGGGGAGGAGGGGGGGGGGGGGGTATGAATTAGTTATCTAAGGTCCAGATGTATAAATAAAACTTTACATAGCTTAGTGAACCCATATCCATAAAAATTTATTATGCATGCATCCATTAGATCATACAATGCTTAAACTTTATAGGTTACTGTCCTAGGTAAAATGACTTTGCAGTAATGTAAATATGAAACATAATAGATTCTATAAAACATTTGACACATGGATTTTATTTAGAAATCCAATTTGAGAAAAACCACTAGTAACATGCTACTAATTCTCACACTTCTAAAGTGATGCCTTGTGAAAGGTCAACCCTGTTAAAGGTTACAATACACACTATTAAATGTGACCTAGTTAAAGGATTTCAATCACCCTGTTAGGAGTGATTCTTGCTAGAGGACTTTAGACCATTCACTTAGAATGTCACCTAGTTAAAGGATTTACAAATGACTATTAGGTCAACCTAATCCAAAGGATTTCCCTTAGACTGATACAATGATTAGAAAGTAATAGTAAGGCTTTATCTAATAACAAATTACAACTCAGTTGCAGATTAAAGATTTTTTTTTTTGGTCCTCTATCTTGCTTAGCTTTCACTCACTTTAGCTCTTATAGCTTGTTCACACTTCAAGAACTCATACTCTTAATCCTTCTTGCTTTGCTTGCCAATAGTAGTCTCTTCTGTCCGGCCACTAAATGAAGCAATACCCTAGACTCCTTGTCTTCCTCAGGTTCTTGCACATGGAAACCTTTTCTTCTAACTAGATCTCTTTATAAATAGAGATTTAAGATCTTTTTTTGTTCAACTTCAATCATCCATTTTAGGGTTAGGTAGGATACAATGAATCTACCCACTTTTCCATTTGGTTCCTCTGGAAACTTCTCCCTCAATTCTCTTTGAATTCTCCTCAAAATGATTTACCTTGAATTCTATTCGACCAACTCATTATAATTATCTTCCACATGCTTCACATAATTCAAGAAAATAAAATACTTAGCTTAGATTCATTAAATCTATGATTTATCATGAATACTGGCACTTGACATCAATATTTTGTCACTTGACTTCCATACTATTTTTTCCCTTATCTTCAACTAGTTAACTCAGAAAAAACTAAAGTTAATTGGCGCTCGATATCAACTAAACTTTACTCAACTTACACTAAGATCACTCAGCATACACTAAATCTTTACTTTACTTGGCTCCAACTGATTTTCTACTCAGCTTGCACTAACTTTTCTCAGCACCTATTGTCCACTCGGTCAAGTTTGACAGACTCAATTCTTCTTACTTGTTCTTCTAGACTTATTAGTGTATCCAACCTTTATAGCGTTAAGAAGGTAATCATTACAATATATCATCACTATCTTAATTGATCTTTGTATTCCCGTTTCATATCATAATTAAACATTTCCTTTAGGTGCTCCTATTATCTTATTTGATCAAATCCTCTTCATCAATCAAACATAGGATAATACTCAAATCAACTAAGCAGTTGTCTTACCAATAAGTAGCAAGTTTGACATTAGTGAAAAAATAATGATTGAATCACATTTTCATACTTGTATGAATATTTTCTCAACAATATTATATTTATGACTTGCTTTACTTTTTATGTAATTTATTGTATATTTTTATCTAAAATCTTGTTTATATGTTCTTGCATATTGAATCTCTTTTAGGTAGTTATCATCTAAAGAAATTGATTGAAAAAGATATAAATTATTGGAAGAGAAAATTTCCACAGCTTATGTATGAAATGCAAAAGTGTCTACCTTCAACTTTTTTCAATACTCAAAAACACTACCTCATACATCAAGTTGAGAAGATTTAATTGTGTGGACTTGTACAAACTAGGGCAATGTGGATGGTTGAGAGGCGCTTGAAATTTTTTAAGGGCTTGGTTTGACAAAGAGAACATCCTGAGGGTTCTATAGTAGAGGGATATATGGTATACCAAACCATAGTGTACATTAGTGAATATCTTCCCAAGTTTGCATCAAAGTTCTATGTAGATCAAATTTGGGATCCCAACTCCATTAACATATTTGAAGGGGAGTACTTGACGGGGAAAGGTAGATTGAGGAAAGTGAGAGGTAATTATAATATGTTATTATAGTTAATTAATTTTTATCCATCATAAATATAATATGTTTCTATTTGGTCTAGTTGTTTTCTTTATAGTTGGTCGTGAGTGGGATGCACACATTTGTATATTGCAAACAATCTTGATTGGATGACAGAATGGATTCAACAGTCTTAAGAAAATGGTCACTCATTAACATGGGATGATGTTACATCATTGGTTAAAGAAGCTCATTGTATTTGAGATCCTAATGTTACGCCAATGGTACTTGATCTAGCATATGTCTTAATAGATAAAAAAGTACATAGAAGATTACTAATCATGATCCATAAGTTTAATATTAACCCACATATTGATGCAAATAATTTTGACACGTTTGAATAATTTCAAATCAAACACCACAAAGATATGTACTACCATGGCCATAAATTTTACATAAAAAGTTAAATGAAATGAATAAAACTTGTGATTTTGGGATAAGTGCAGTCTTTGAGGTCACCAATATTTTATCTAGAAATGACATAAATCCTCAACAATATGAAAGTAAATACTATGGAATTTTGGATGATATACTTGAGTGTGACTTTAATTCATTCAAATTAGTTCTATTTGTTGTCTATGACTGAATTGAAATGATCTTGATAAGACTATTATTGAACATGATAGTGGATTTACAATGATTAATACAAGGTCATTTGAGCCAGTTGGAGATGAGCCCTATGTTGTTCCAAGACAATGTGAGCAAGTGTTTTACTTTGGTGTTCCAAATAAACTAGGTTGGTCATTTTTATTAGACATGATGCAATAGGAAGGCTAGTAAAGTATAATGTGATGGAAGAAGAAGATATTAAATAATCAAAAGATGAAGTAAATGATGATCACGAATGACTATTATACAATGTTGAAGAAGAAGAAGAAGATGATGATTCTGGCGATGCTAACAATGATGGTGATGATGATGATCGTGCTGGTGAAGATGGTGATGATGGTTATGATAATGGTGATGAAGATGATGATGATGGCAATGAAGATGGTGGTGGTGACAAAAATGATCAAAGTGACAAGTACAATGATGGTGATGATGTTGATGACATGGATGAAGATGATGATCAATGACATGATCAATGAAATGTCTATTGACATATTATCAACGTCAAGTATGATGGGGTCATGATTTATTTATAGAAATTTGTTTGACCTATATGTTTTTATATTTAAGATATTATGTGTTGAACTCTACTGGAATGGAGTATATACGGTGATATTGCATAGCTACCACACATAAAGTAGAGGCATGTAATTAAAAAATATATAATAATTTCGATGAATGCATCATGTAATTTTTGTCTTCTGCATAATTTTTAGCATATATATCATGTAATTTGTGGCTAACTTAAGATAAATGATTTACATATGTAGGCTATTTAACTCATTTGACTAGGATCTTGCATGGTCACATGGATCGACAAGTATAAGCCAATCAACATTATGGATACAAATTTTTTTTTTTATATCTTCTCTTTGCCATAAACATCAACTATAATCCTAGTATGTCTCTCATTTTATGTATTTCAGGTATCACCAAATAAGTATTTGTCTGATTTTTCTTCCTAGAGTGAGGAAAGTGCAGGAATAGAAGAAAAAAGTGAGACATCTAGTAGGTCTAAAATAGGGAGATCAACTAGAGGTCAAAAGATTAGAAGAAAATTTAATAAATGAATGCAATTTTTTCTTGCTAAGGGAGGGTCATGTTCTAATGAAAATGAGAGTGAAGGTGATAGGAAGGTTCCCTTAAGGTACACACATCTTAAGAAAGAATGGGTACCCAAGGAACTACCTCTAGTTAAAACTAATTTTCTGTTAATGAAAGGATATATCACATAGCTCCATCTTCATTACATGGTTTGGGCCTATTTTCCATGGATGACATAAATATTAGTTACAATAAAGTTGTTTAATTGATGAAGTATGTAGGACCTTGTTACAATTACAACAATTGGATGCAGATTGTGCAATAAAAAAAAAGTATGCATATGTATACATTGTCACCAAATGATAGACAATGCAAAGAAAATGATCAAAGTAAAAGGCTCACTATGTATATTGATGGAAGGCCGAAAGTAATAGGGAATATTGTAGGATTTATAAACAATTCTTGACCTGTGTCAACTAATAGGTGGCCAAATTGTATATTCGAGGCACATGAGGGAAATCATGTTTTTGTATGTGTGATAAAATCAATAAGTGTATAGGAAGAGCTTCTAATAGATTACAATTTGAATCATTTAGATACAAAAAAATTCCCTATAATGGGTCTGGTAAGTATAACATTTAAACCAATTGCCTCCAATTAATATTGACTCCAATATACAATCTACTATTTTATTAATAATTTTTTATGGTAAGTCTATTACTTTCATTTCACTATTGAATGCTAAGAATTACTAATCTTTTTCGTAGGGTGACATGGGTACACCACAAGGCACAAGCAGTGATGTACCAGCTCACACAACTTTAGTGAAGGAAAACCTTAATTAGTGTAATTGTACAAATTATATAGAAACAAATGGCATATTATTATGTTTTTTTCTTTATGGATTTGGAGTTATTTTGATGGAACTTTACTGATATAGATATCACAACTTGATACTTATCGATAAGGAAAAGAGAAAATGATAGAAGATCAAATGTGATCTAAAACATACACATCATTTGAAGATAAAATCGCCCGTAGCATTGACTCTATATTCATGGCCCATAAAATCATAATAAAATATAGTGATGAAATTCTTAAGCTTGTCCTCAAGAGAAACATAACCGAGGAGATAGAGGCACTAAAAGAAGAATTGATACTTAGAATCAATTCTTTGAAGGTAAGGAGTAATTAATCTTAAGAAATTATTTTATAGTGTCTTATGGATTATGATCTAAAATATCATGTGTTCTTCTTACATGATTTTGTGACACCTGCGAGATTGCATGGTCAATATGGTGAGGGTTGTAGCGCACAACCTTCATGTAAGTAACACTTTCTCTTTAAAATATTATAACACTTCACTTTGATCTTTATCATTGCAAGTGAAAAGAAAACAATGTTGCAAATGTCTTTGCTAACAATATGGATTTCTCCTTTGGACGTCCTTGAAAATCATGGTTTGATTTATGCTCCAAAGTCCATAAGTCTATAAGACAACTCCAATGAGAAGAAAAAATGCAGAAGTTGTACACCACATTCTTGCATCAAATTTCTGCACTACGACAATTATATAAAGATAACCCTAGTATGCATATGAAAATTAACTCTAGTGCACAAAAAATGCAATGCATGAGAGTTATATCTTTCTAGCCATAAAAACAAATCACAGTTGCAACTATCATCATTCCATAGATATGATTTGTATATACAACCATAATAAGAAGCTATCCATTTCTCCCATAGAAACCAATCATTCTATATTGATATGATATGAGAGTTGGATCTGTTGCTTCAAATGAAAGAATCAGTATATGAAGTTCTCTAGCTACATGTGAAACAATATGAGAAGTAACATAAGATTGTGGTCCTACTAGTGCAACATTGTTTGTTTTCATGAACATTATAACAGTTAACTTTTATTTTTGGATGCTTTAGCTAGCTAGTATCCCATTTGATCTCTATTCATTGAAAATTTATTTGCTAACAATTTATTCTTAAGCTCATGATGAAGTGCAGATGCCTCCTTTGATCGTCACTCTAATATTGCCGATTGCATTGTCGACAGCAAGGAACTTGAAAACATCTTTGACTATGCCAAGTACAACTGGTAAAACCTTATTTTTCTATATTTTGTAATGTGCTAATCATTCATTATTTTTTTTATTGGCTGAATTTTATACTCATGGACCTATTTTGTGCACTAATAGATAGACATTCAGTTGATAGAACAATAGAGACCAATACTATTGAAGTTGAACCATTTCCTAGAGAAGTCTATGTGACTAGTACTAGTTTATTTGTGAGGACATTGTTGTTGAAGAAGAAAACTATGTTTTTGTTAAAATTATGAAAGCTTTCACGTGATTTAAAATTGTTATTATTTACAATGTAATTGCAGTTTACTTATACATAACTTGTTTTGGACTGATAATTCCATGATGTTTTTGTAGGAAATGATGTTTTCTTTGATCATCTTTTTGAAATGACATTGAAGCTATTTGAACCCACCATATGTAAAAGATATGTAGTTTCATATCATTGCTACAATATTTTTTTGTTTCTTCCATTTATTGTATTATATTAAAGTTATTGATCTAACAATTTTATTTTATTAAAAAAGGTGGAATGAATAGGGTCTTGAATTAAAAATAAGCTCATTACATCTTTTGATGACTTTTTTGGAAAAAGAACATTTTTGACACCACCCTACTTCTCAAAAGAGCATCTAAACATATAAAGACTATGAGGGACCAATATAGAAGTGGTCTAAAGGATAACCCAAAGTACAACCATCCTCCTATGATTCCACCGATGGAGTGGAATGAAATAAAAGAAGATGCAAAAGAGAAAACACTACGTGGTAAAGGAAATGAACCAAAAAAGGGAAAAAGAAGGTATGTCATGATAGTATTAAGCAGAATGTAATTATGCACTAATTAGTGATATTTTTAAATATATAATCTAACATGTTTCAAAATTTTTATAGACTGCAGGACACATCAAAGGCTACAAAGCAAGACTACAGAAGGTTGGCCAACACAAACTTAGCTCTAGTGGCTATATGAATCTTCACTCTCGACTTGTAAGTAGCAGCAATGGAATTTCATATAATTTTTTAAAATATAATGTTGCAAATAATTTTGTTTAATCAAATAATACATGAAAAACTAATGATATTAAGCAAAAAATATAGGGCACAAAATTCAATGTAGAGCCCATGGATGAAGATAAAAAAATTAACTTGATGGAAGGCTATAAAGTTGTGGCTACATGCCTATGCCAAGAATTTGAAAGCCACACCCAAGAATCTGGTGCACCAAATGAGACACATGTAATTGGTCAAATGAAAAGTAAATCAAATTGAATAGTTTAGAAACTTCTTTTTTGGTGTTAGTTTCCAACATAATTTGACTACATAACAATGTGCATAACATTTCACTGTAGCCTTCAAACCCTATCACAAAACCTACGCATGATGAAGGCCATGATGTGCATCATAGTGGTGGAGGTATTTATTTTCTATTGGAAATTAATTATGCAATTATGAATACAATTTAACATCTTCAATTGCAATTTGACATGTAACCTTTTTTGAATATTTTAGAGCATGTTGAACATCATGGTGAAGGAGTGGAGCATGTTTGAAGTGTTCAACATGTTGAGGTGGTGGTGGATCAAAATGTTATTGTAGATGATGTGGCATTGTCAAGTAAGAAAAATACATATTATTTTCTACTAGTTAATGAAATACTTGTAACAAAAACAAATGTGTATGCCAATTTAACCCATTTACTTGTTATTGCAATAGAGCCCCCTTTAATGCAACAACCTCGTGATCCTCAAAACAGGAGGAGGCATCATAATTTTACATTACATGTGCCATAAGAGGAGGAAAATGAGTAAGATATTGATGCTCATATCAACCTTTTCCTTAAGAAAGCTAAGAAAAACAAAAAGAATAAATGATTTTAAAAAAATGCTCTTTGATAAACCTTGTTTGATAAACTTTGTTGGATAATGAAAGAACATTGTTTTCAGTAATTATCTATGAATGTTGCATATTAATATTGATTTTTATGTCATGTTAATGTACATTTTTATGTGTTAATGAAGTCTTGATTAGTATTGTGCATTAATGAATTTTATATCATGTTAATGAATGTTATGTGATTGTATTGAATGAATGTTATAGTTTATAAATGAATGAATGAATGAAGTATGTAATTAGATGATAATGGAGAATTTAGATTGATGTTAGGGGGGGGGAAAGTGAGGCCAAATGAGCTTTCACCTTCTCGTGGTTGGCCTTGTTAAGTAGAGAATATTAAAGTATTCTCAAAACCAAGTGAAGCTCAAACTAATGTACCTTCATTAATTAATCAATTTCAATCATTATAGGTCTAGAATGATGGGATGATACTCTATGGTATAGGTATGAATCTTTGAAAATAATGAACTCTTTTTTATTTGAGCTATTCTTAATTGATAGCTTCTATTTAGTTGCTTGCTAATGATGAATAACTTGAAGTAGTATATCTATTTGAATGTGGTTATCATAAATGTTAAAGCATGTAGCTTCAATTTTTGAGTGCCATGTGCCTAAAGTTGGATGTAGCATCTTCAAGGGGCTCCAATTTAGTTTGTGGAAACCTGAACTATTCTACACCTATATCTCTTGCATTTGATAAGGTTGAATTGCCAATATTTCCTCAGAGGTAATATCTCTTTTCTAGTCTTTCATGATTAATCATAGCTGAAACACTGCATGTGCATTCATTTTGTGGGTTTATTCTGTAACCAAAGTAGAAACCTCATATTTTGATGGTTATAAATTTTCCTTCTTTTGATTGTTTTGGGTTTGATTTCCATTTCATCATGTGCAGATTTTGAAAATGGTTAATGCTGTATCTGCCAAGGTTGAAGGAGATGTTGATTCACCAATATCTATATTGGAAGATGAGGTGAAGATTTTTCCTTTTTTATTTTATTTTTCATATTTTAGAAGAATTTTTGTAGTTTTTGCATACTAGTCTTTTAATTTTATCATGGAAAAGAAGGGCTCAAATGAGAACAGTGATGCAAAATTTCCCTAGCCTAAGGTAAGAGGTGTTGGTATGGGTCGCAAGAGAAGAGGGAGTACTAATGAGAAGAATGATGCAAAAGATTGCAAGCTAGAGAATGGTGGTAGAGGTTGAAAGAAGGCAATGATGTCCAATATAGTAAGTTCCTAAATGTTATCTATTTATTAAAGTTTATAGTAGTATGTACATGATTCTTGATGAAGGCATATATGGTCTTATAGAGAAACTAGGAAGGCAACTTGACACACCATTAATAAAATTCACTTGTCTAATAGCAAGTTATCTTGTCTCCATATTAGTGCAATCAAGGTTGTAATTACCCAATTTCACAAACCTACTCTCATACACTCTTAGATTAGATCATGTGAAAGAAGAAAAAATATTTGATAATCTAGATGCACTGTATTGTGCATTCTAATCAAACTACAAATAGACTCGACAAATCAAATCCTTGTCAATATCACTTTCTTCTGAATTGTAGAAAATAATTGCTTTTCTCATGAGAAGTAGTGAGTATGGAGAAAACTAAGAGTAGCCAAGAAGGTAAATACATATGCTTTCGAAGAAGATACTAAATTAAGAAATAGATGATAATGAAAGAAATGTCTTGCTTTAAAAGTTTGTACCAATCAAGACAATGAGTATTCTCACATGAAAACAAAAAAATTGACACCCTTGCAATGTTCTCAAACAATTTTAGAGATGCTCCCATGCTGCACAGTCACTTTCTTGTGCTATGCAACTACTACTTGTGCTGTGCAACCACTACCCATGCTGTGCGGCCACTACTCGTGCTATGCACCACTTTCCCAAATGGTTCTAGAGATGCTCCCATGGTACGCGGTCACAGCCCATGCTGCGCAACCACTACTCGTGCTGCATAACCACTACCCATGCTACACCACTACTATCCATGCTATGCACCCACTACCTGTGCTATGTGGCCACTTTCTTGAATGGTTCCAAAGATGCTCCCATGCTATGTAGTCACTTTCTCATGCTGTGCAACTACTACCCATGCTATGCGGCTGCTACCTATGCTGCATGGCTACTACCTATGTTGCGTGACCACTACTTGTGTGCATGACTACTACCTATGTTGCATGGCCACTACCCGTACTATGCGACCACTTTCTCAAACAGTTCTTGAGATGAGTAGTCAGTTTCTTGTGTTGCATAGCCTGAAAGACTGAGTGGCTATACATTAGTAGCAGAGACGTTGTATAGTATGTCAATTGGTTGTACAATGGAAAATAGTGACCATATAGTGGATGAGAGGGGAAGTACAGTGGTGTGTGAGAGATGGTCAGAATGAATGTCGTATGGGTGATGAGGAGGCCTTATGGAAATTTCCAAATGCCGCACGATTACTTAACTATGCCACAAGGAGGATGCAAAATTATTCCTGCATAAATAGATTTAGACATGATAATAGAAAACTTGAACATGAGCAATCCTTTAATTAATGTGTCAAAAGATGTTGCTCCAATTTTCTAGATCCCAAGTTAAGCCGTACACAATAGTATACAAGTGATCGCCTTTGCCAGAAATATCAATAAAACTAGTACATGTATAGAGTAAGAATTACCAATTGATATATATGTAAATATTTGTAAACAATAATGGAACCACAATTTTCTAGATCTGAGCTGAGTAATACACATGCAGAATAGGGTGAGGGTTGATTCCCACCAAAATTGCAAACAAACCAAATAGGGAAGATCTTTCACTTTTGAAATGGTGAACAACAGAGAATCCCAATAGGAATTTGCAATACATAGAAAATAATCCAAAAGCATACCTATGACTACCTACAAGCCATGCTTAAATACCCTTCGGATAAACATCCCGAGGGTTTACAAAAATAGCCGATGACCAACACCTATGAAAAAATTAAATAAAAATAGTTTCGAGATATACTAAATCAATCAGAACCCCTAAATACAAAAATTAAATAACTTGGGCCCAAATTTTAATAATTAAAGGTCCTTTTATTATATTATTTAAATTCTAGGACTAGTCAATTAATTTATTACATAAAAAATTGGGGACATTACAAATCCTCGCCGGCCAAACATTGCTTGTCCTCAAGAAATACACAAACTCCAGGATCTCAAACCATGCATGGATGTAGATTGCGAAAAACTCCATTCTTCTTCAGGATCAGATGTGCATAATTGGGTTCAATTGAAATGAGTAGATCACCATTCAAGCTCTCTTGTGCCATTTTGATATAAATATTGTTCTATCCTAAGTCACCAAGATCCCAAACTTGAAATTTATCTTTGTAATCCATCATGATTACCACTGGGGAATAGATTTCATAATTAGCCAACTGTAAAGATTGCTCCTACAAATAATCCTCGATCAAAGCCACATCACCACGAGGCTAAACAACTACCAATAGAGCTTGCTTATTTGGAGGGTCAGTAGTAAAACCCAAAGTTTCATCAAGTTGATCATTGAGCATTGGGTTAATGTTATTTGTGCAAGTACCTTCTTCCATAATCATTTCCTTCATCTTTGATTCAAGTACCAAATAGATTCTATCTTTGTGATAAATGACATCACCAACCACCTTGTATCTATCATCCTGCACTTGACCATCCAACAGTTGGCATGCAAAAGTATTCTTGGAGTATTTGACTAATAGATGTGCCCTCCAATTAGATGGAAACTAAGCCATAGTATAATCCAAGTCAAAGTTCTCCATTTTCCCAAAAGGTTGGCAGACTCACTAGCTCTGATACCACTGTAATGTTCCTAAACAATTTTGAAGATGCTCCCATGCTGCGTGGTTAATTTCCTATGCTGTGCGACTACTACCCATGCTGTGTGATCACTACCCATGTTGCACGACTACTGCTTGTGCTGCACGACCACTACCTGTGCTATGCAGACACTTTATCGAATGGTTCTTGAGATGCTCCCATGTTACGCTGTCACAACTTGTGTTGCATGACCACTACTCATGCTGCACGACCACTACCTATGCTGCATGACTACTATTCGTGCTATGCGACCACTACCTATGCTACAAAGCCACTTTCTGGAATAGTTCTAGAGATGCTCCCATGCTGTGTGGTCACTTTCTCATGCTGCACGACGACTACCCATGCTGCATGATCGCTACCTGTGCTATGCAACTACTGCCTATGCTATGCAACCACTACTTCTGTGTGCAACTATTGTTCGTTCTATGTAGCCATTACCTGTGTTGTGAAAACACTTTACTGAATGGTTCTATAGATGCTCTCGTACTATATGGTCACTTTCCCATGTTGCGTGGCCTAAAAGACTGAGTGGCTATATGATAGCAGTAGAGATGTTGTGTATTATGACAGCTAGTTGTATGGTAGAAAGTAGTGACCATATGATGGATGAGAGGGGAAGTATGGCGGTGTGTGGGAGATGGTCAAAACGAATTTCATACGGGTGATGAGGAGGCCGTATGGAAATGTCCAAACACCACACGATTACTTAACTATGCCATAAGGAGGATGCAAACTTATTCCTACGTAAATATATTTAGACACAATAATAGAAAACTTGAACACGAGAAAACCTTTAATTAATATGTGTGAAAAGATGTTGCTTTGATTTTCTAGATCTTAAGTTAAGCTGTACACAATAGAATACAAGTGATTGCCTTTGCTAGAGATATCAATAAAACTAGTACACATATAGAATAAGAATTATCGATTGATATAGATGTAAATATTTGCAAATAATAATGACACCCCAATTTGCCAGATCTGAGCCGAGTAATACATAGGTAGAATAGGGTGAGGGTTGATTCCCACCGAAATCGCAAATAAACCAAATAGGGAAAATTTTTCACTTCCAAAATGGCAAATAACAGAGAATCCCAATAGCAATTTGTAGTACATAGAAAATAATCCAAAAGCATACCTACGACTACCTACAAGCCATGCTTAAATACCCTTCAGATAAACATCCCGAGGATTTACAAAAATAGCCAATGGCCAACACCTATGAAACAATTAAATAAAAATAGGTCCAAGATATACTAAATCAATCGAAACCCCTAAATACAAACACTAAATAACTTGGACCCAAATTAATTAATTAAAGGCCCTTTTATTATATTATTTAAATTCTGGGACTAGTTAATTAATTAATTAAATTCAATTATTACATAAAAAATTGAGGACATTACAACCCCTTCAAATTTTTATCTGACGTATTTAAATTATATTATTACTTCCTCTAAAAAAGTTGTCCCAAGTGCTTTGAATGACAAGGATTCTCACAGGTAGTGAGAGTTCTCTTAGGGAAAAGGAAATTCTCACAAACAGTGAATTGCTTTTAACTTCATGTCTATTGCTATAACAATGGTGATATCACCATCACTTATCGCTACACTAGAAACCCTTTAGTTGGGATCTCTAATACAACTTCTCTCTATTAGGTATGGTGATATCAAAACTTCAACCTTTGCCATTGGCACTTTAAATGTCACTATAACATATGGTAATATTTTGTAGCTCATCACTAATCACTATATCTCCATAACACAAAATGTGATCAACGATCACATTCAACTTATCGTTGCAACTCATAGCGATGCCCTTTTAATAGTACAACCATCCATCACTATAAGTTATAGCGATCTCCAAGTTTAATTGCTAATTGGTATATACTTTTTGTGCTCTCATTGCTCAACGATATATCATGATCTCTATAACATACAACAATATATGAAGACTTATTGCTCATTGCTATACTAAAATTCCATATCCTCTGCTTGCTGATGAGATATATTGCTATACTAGAAATTCTTCTTCTGTGATCTCTGATACACCTTATCCCTATTAGGTATGGTGATATCAAAACTTCAGCCTTTGATATTGGCACTTGAAATGTCGCTATAATATATAGTGACATCTTGCAGCTCATCGCTAATTGCTATATCTCCATAACACAAAATGCGACCAATAGTCACATTCAACTTATTGCCACAACTCATAATGGTGCCATTTTAATAGTACAACCATCCATCACTATAAGTTACAATGATATCCAAGTTTCATCACTAATCACTATATCCTTTTTGTGCTCTCATCCCTTAGTGATAGGTCATGATTGCTTTACCATACAACAATATATGAAGACTTATTGGTCATTGATATACTAAAATTCCATATCCTCCACTCGCTGATGAGATCTATTGCTATAAGTTATAGCAATAATTACATTCCATCACTCATTTCCATATGTATAATGAGTCTTCTCCCCACAACGTTGAATCCAATCACTATATGCTATAGTTATATCATACCCTACTTCAAGCTGCCCAAACTGCAAGTGCTGAAAGACACCCTAATATCTGATGCCTCATCGCTATAGCTATAGTGATAATCTAAAAAATGAGAATATCTTTATGAATTCAAATAGGACCAAGGCCTAGATTAATCAATGAATATTTCCATGTGATGAGTAAGCCCTAGGAGTGCAATTCTACAATATGATTCTTTGACTTGAGTGATAAATAGCTATTTTTTGTCAAAACACAAAGAGATGCAATAAATGATTGCTTATTTTGATCACAAAATCTATCTAGGAAATACAAAGGTAAAAAATGAAATTAGGTAAAAGGTGAACAAATATTTGCAAAATATTGAGTTCCACCAGAAGGGATGGACTTATCTTGTGGAGCAAGTGTAAGAGGATGCCTTCATTTGATTGATGTTACAGGGAGTGAGAGGATTGACAAGTTAGAGGTCACTAGGGAAAGACTAAAAGAAGAAACACACATAAAAAAATCTCTCTCTGCTCTTGGGGATGCTATATTTTCTTTAGCTAATAAAAATGCACATGTCCCATATTGTAAAAACAAATTGACCCAAATTCTTTAGGATTCCCTGGGTGGCCAGGCAAAGAAACTCATGTTTTTACATCTCAATCTAGACATTGACTCTTACTTAGAGACAATAATCACTTTGAAATTTGCAAAGAGAGTGTCCAACTTGGAATTGGGTGCTACACGTAGTAACAAGGAAAGCTAGGATGTTAGAGATCTCAAAGAAAAAATTTCCAAATTGAAGGAAATCATTGCAAGAAAAGATGCTGAGCTCAAGCATTTGCAAAAACCAAATCCCTAAAGATGTCCTACACACTATTAATAAATATCATATACACATTTTGGAATTTGATGTAGATGAATTCTATGCAATTGCTATGATATATACCTAACCTTATTATTATTAATTATGTGACTATGACTTCTTGTTATCAATTGAGGTTTTTGACTTATGCATTTTTTATGTTTTCTTAGTATTCAGTTGTGTTTTTATATAAAATTTCTCAAGAAATTAGATTTTAGAAGCTTAAAATTTTACCAAATATTCATTGCATCTGGATGGTTTTCATACAAGTGAAAAATCAATGTTATACAAAACATTAGTTTTTGTCTTTAATCATTATAGAGATAATTATTTTAGACATATAGTGAAACTATTATGCATGTTAATATAAATATTAGGCAATTTAACACATGCCTTGGTAGGAGTCATGCGCTAGTCTTGTGTGCTTATTTATCTTAATCTCTCTTGAAGCATGTCTAATATATATTTTCTTTATAAATCTCAAGAGATTTCTACAACAACTATCCCATCAAAAGGGAATACTTCTCATGCTTTAACTTTCTATTGCAGCTTGTACCTATAATCTTGTAAATTTTGAACTCAAAGTCTGTTGATGTTTTTAACCCTATCATCCACTTATATGAAATAAAAAAGAAACTTTACTTGAAAAATAGTAACTTAAATGTGGCTCAAATAGTTTATCTCTTTGTTTGTACTGGCATGTCTTTATAATCTAATAAAAAACTATCAACACTCCCTTAACTATTTTACATATCTACTAGAATGGTTATCAATGAGAACATTTCAATATCACTTATGGTCTTTTGAGATATAAAATATTGTTTTAAAATCATTTTTAAATTATTTTTTAGATGTAAGATATTGTTTAAGAAGCATTTTCTATGACTTTATTCTCTTGTCCCATTAGATGTTGAATGATTTATATAGCTTGATTTAATTGATAGAAGAGTTGATTGTAGTCTGTTTGCTTGATTCCCAATTGAATTGACATCATGCTTTCATCATCATTGTTAAGAACTTAAGAATTAGGTAAATGAGTTTCTTGCTCATGTTTCATGTTACATTGATTAGTTGTTTCTATTAGAACCCAAATTTTTTTCCTGTAATTTTATTTGAAGGTATGTTTCGTACTTGGCACCCTTGCACTTGGGGCAACTAGAGGCCTGGAAAAACAAAGGGCAATGGAAGAAATTTTAATGACTATCAAGGACATAGAAAACTTGAAGTTTGTAGAGGATATCATGAAGACTTGTTATGAGATGTATTCTATAACAACTACTGGCCTACTTGGCACCATAAATTGCACATTTTCATACATAGGTGAGCTACTTTGAGGAATTAATAACATCCATTAACTACATTTTTTTATTTTTCTTACTACTCATATTTTTGTAACCTGTTTTGAGGGTATAATTATGAATTTGAAACAATAATTTTATGAAGACGGATTACATGGATGGAATAAAAGTTTTGAGTTCTTGGATGACATAATAATTAGATATGTAGACCGCCATAACCTTCTATGACATGAGACTATGGAGTCATTGTTTGTGTTGCACCGCATAACTCAAGATCCTAAGTAAGAATTTTATCAATATTAATTTTATCCTATTGCATGCTATAACACCTAATTTTTGCATCTTTTTTGAATCATTATTTTTCAATTCATTAGCTGATATGACCTTTCTTTGCTTCTTGATTATTTTATAATGGAAAGAGTTTTCTTAAAAATGATATCCTATATTACTATGCTAAATAAACGGTGAACTCGTTTTATTTTACTATATAGGAAATTGGAGCCAACATGTTTGTCTTAGCACCAAACTCCATCATGTCACCATATATCCATTATTTGGTTTAGCTTTTGAAGTAGTCAAATCTTTGAGGTAAAGGTTGGAGGTGCCAATACAAGTTAACTTACATCTTTATTGCCAAAGAAAGGGAATTCATTGTAGCTAGATGGTTTTTCAGAACATGCTAGTTCCTAAATTGATAACTTCCAAATGAGTGGTTTTTACAAAGAAGAGCACTTATTTTGATGATTTCTCCCCCCAAACAACTACAATATGTTTTGTTCCAGAGAACATGCCATAATATTTCATATTTTGAAATATAATATACATCTATTAGTGATGTTAGAAATAGTTTTTGAAATTTTCAAGGTAGATACAACGAATTATTGTAATTGAAGGGCACAATAGATTTTGGTAAGAGATATTTAGAGAATGATGAATTGGTGCTGCAGGGAATTGTGGGTTTTGACTGGGTAGGAGATGCAGGTGATAGGAAGAGGACTTCAAGATATTGCTTTAGAATATGAATTTTCCAACAATGATATGTCACTTAGTGTAAGTCTAGTTCAACTTTTATAAGTTTTGCTTTAGATAAATTAGTAAATACTAAATGCCTGCTTATTTTCTAGACATTGACAAGAGGTAATGATTGATTTTCATTTTTTCCATGTTAGCTTGAAGTAATAGTAGTGCTTGATATGAAGTTTTAAATGTTCTTAGTTAAGTTATGTATTGGCAGGACCATGAAAATAATGATGCAGGGGAGGAAGCAAAAGATGTTGATGATGAGATGGTAAGCATTGAAACTCTTAAAAAAATTTCTACTTAGACCAAAATAATAAAATAATTAAAATCAATAAAAAAGGTACTAAGTAAAAACTTATAGGTTATAGATATGATGTGGTATATTTTAATCTTAGGCGCTTGTTTGTGTGAGGACAACTAAAAGTGTAATGGGGGAAGTTACGAGTCCTACAATTGGTACCATTTTAGCTTCTTTATCCTATTCATTACTTCCATCAAACTTTAATAAGTGGACAATGTTTTCATTTAACTATGATATATATGTTATATATAATGAATTATTATGGTATGTGGTTGTCCATGGTTATTATACTATCATATCATTATTAATGGTATAATGTGAATGGATCCTTGTTTGTTAAGAGGGCCCTTGCAACCTTTGTGGAAGAAGTTAGAGGACATAGTGATTTGATGGACAGATCTAGACTAATTGTAGTATTGAATGCTTAAATAAATTGAATTAGCAGAAGTCTTAATACATTTAACATAAATGAAATTAAGGATCACAAACTCAAAAGCTTGAGGTGAAATAAATAGAATTGAGGGAGAGAAGAAGATAGAAAGTGCAAACAAAGTTTGATTTCAAAGTTTGCCACAAACATGACTACGTCTCTGGGTCGGCTCCAATAGAGTATGACAGATCCAATTAATCTCCATAAATCAATTACAATTATGCACCAAGAAGACCATTTCTTCTAGCACTTCGATAGCATAACAATACTCTGAAGTACGAAAATGACTCCAAAAAATCTCCTAAAAAAAAATCTCCCTATTCCTTTGGAAAACTTCACCAAGAGAAATTTCGCTCCAAGTCCCCCTTAATTTCCCTTTCCTCCAAATGACATCCTACCCCCCTTTTTATACAAAATAATTTACTTAAATTGGCTCAAAACCAATTAATTTAATAATAGGGAATAAAACAAAACAACCCCTTTGAATAACCCCCTTTGCCAATTTTATATTTTGGCATTTATATAATTTTAGGGGTTAATCTTGTTAAAAATAACAAATAAATCTATTTTAAGGGGGCTCTACTATTTGATACAGGTTAAATAACACATCTGCCATGCATTTAAGAAGCCACATCAGTGGTGTATTGGCACGTAGATATTTTAGGGGCTGCCAGGTCGAGGGTTCAACTCCCACCTATGCATCTTTTCAAATGGCTTTGGCGGCATTCATAGTTTAAATAGAAAATTTGTTACAAAGTTGCTAAATGCTCCACGTGGTCTAGTGGCAAGGAGGGAAAGTAGAGAATGAGAGGTTGAGGGTTCAAACCTCCTCAATGAATTTTTAAACCACCAAATTCGAGCTTGAGGTGCCATGTGGCACTATTTTATTTGCTCATATTTTTGACATGTGTCATCACTTGAGCTGCTGATATCATGATGATATCATCACTATTACATTTTGCCTCCAAAATTCAAATGGCCATAACTTTCACATATGAAGTCCGTTTTTGACGAAACGAACGCCGTTGGAAAGCTCTCATCAGGATCTTCATTTTGAAATCCATTGTTGACCACTTTTGAGATGGTCTGATTTCTCCCCTTATCTAGCCCTCTAGTCTACCTATTGACCAAAACTTTGACCGAGCATAACTTGCACAAATGGACTCCTTTTTGCTCCGTTCAAGTTGCGTTGGAATCAGGATGCTGAGATCTATTTGATGGTGCAAAAATTTGGAGATTTGAAGACACTTCAATTTTCACTAAAATTATCCACCGGATCACATAGACCAAATTTGATTTCCAAAAAACTTTTCTGACTCTATCTTGGAAGGAATTAACACTAAAAGGATTTGGAGGAGTTTGCAGGATGATAATATCATGTTTCATTAACTCGTGTAGTGATTCTTGCATGATCCTATATTCTTTTCTACTGATGAAGAGTTCAACCATGACTGAGACACCTGTTAGTTAGTTGAGGTCTTTTAATTTCATAAAGGAATAAGTCACCTTCAATGTTAAGGAGATGTGACATTCTCCCTAGTAGAATTTAAGATGTAACTAAGCCCACTCTCTCAGACTGTGTATAAAGTCTAGTTTTGTCAATAGTTGGTGGATCAGCCAATGCACATGTGATATACTTAAATTCTACCTTGATTTTTGATTTGCTAAGTTGTTACTACAACTGTCTACTATGTACTATTTCAAAGGAATAAAGTGAATGATTTGATGATGTGTTAAGGTTACTCGTGAGTCTAAGGTTACATCTCCTCAAGAAATGACTACTTGAGGCAATGCAATTCTCTTGTAGTTAGATTCATTTAATTAAGAAATACCATATATTCTCTCCCTCTCCATGGTCTAGATGTAGGGAATGAGACACCTTGATAGATGAGAACCTCATCCATCTATATCCACTTGTAGTGCCATCAATATAGGTTAGTGAAATCTCATCTCAAGCTGGTGGTAGACCCATCAATGACCTAAAGATACATATTCAAACTAATCACTGGCCAAGTTGCTGTCAGTGATTGCTTTGGACATTTATCTTCTTGTAATTTTTTTTTAAAACAAAACATGTTGGTTTAAATTTCCACCAATATTGGTATTTTAAAAATTTCTATTGTGGGTTTAGCATCCTAGTCAATCAAGTGCCAGTACTAGTTGACCTTTCGACCAATCTTTGGTGGAAATTTTGACCAAATCGTTGACTAGGATATTATTGTAGGTTTGACATCTTGGTCAATGCTTTGGTTGATATTTTGATCAAACTTGTTCGAAATCTTGGCTAATGGTCTTATTAACAAGGGAGGTCATTTTCAACCAAATGCATCATTGCAATTCCAACACCTACAAGACTTGGTAGAATTTTTTATTAAAAAAATAGAGACAAAGCATTTGTTCGAAATTATGACCAACATGAGTTGAAAAATCAACCAATTTTCATCAAAAAATGAGTCAAAATGTACTAGTGTTATATCATACTTTTTCTTCCTAAGTGTTAATTTTTTGAATACTAATGAGTGATTAGGGGGTGTATTATTGAATTAGTACAATTAAAATCTTAATAGTTATATCACAAACCTTAAATAATCTAATTAATAATCAATAAAATGTAAAGTAGTGATTCTACACAAACATGAACACCAAATTTATATGGAAAATCCAAGATGGGGAAAATCATAGTGAGAAATATACTTGCTATATTCAAATATTTGATTTAAATCTTGTAGGCTAGAAGCCAAGGAACTCATTGTCTAGTTCAAGGATTTCACTAATCAACAATAAAATAGTAAAGACCGATCTCAAAAGAAACTCATTACTTCTAGTAGTAAATGAAAAAAAAAATCTCCTAATGTGTTACACTGACATTCCTATCTAATTCAATAATATGCACCTTATTTCAACCTTGTTTGTGTAATTTCACCTTCTAAGTTGATTCACAAAATTTACAATCACCTCGTATACACTCTTACTCATCTTGTCCTTTTTTGCTAAAATATACTTTGAACAAAAATACTCAATGCAATTCATCCCAAGATACAAAGGTAATAAAACCCATCATATTTTTTCTTTTTTAGCCAATATAATCAATTCACACATATCACAAACTCCCCCAAATATGGTCGCAAAAGAAACTCCCCTAAATATGGTCACAAAAGCAACATGTATGAATGCATTAAAAATAGATTATATCGATCTTCCCAAAAAAATATTTGATACATATACTATAATTTAATGTACCACAAGCCAAATTAAAAATTATATTAAGTCTTTTAGTAGTCCCCTTGACCTATATCCAAACCCATAATACTCAAATCAAGTTAGCACAAATAGGAGAGTTAGCCAAAAGCAATACAAATAAAGTAATAACACATGTGACTATAAATCTTCACTTGTAGAGAAATTCAAATATATATATATATTTTAATTAAAATATTAGATGGACCATTTGACCAATTCCATCGAATTGCATGCCCTTAAATCCATTGAAAATCAATGTAAGATATTATATGAACTTGTCCAAACCTTCCTAAAAACAAACCTAACTGTTAACCAAACAACTATAACAAGTGTAGTTGTCATTGCACCAAAAGATTGACATATTAATACCTAATATAACCAATAGACTTCTAGGATCTACATGAGATAGTTAACTCCCCTTATAAAAAATCCCAAGGGGAGAGTGAACCATTTTTCCAATAATATCTCCACTAGTATTACTTGAGGAGATTCAAATCTATGACCAAGTTTGATGCCACTAGTTACAAGTGTATTTTTTGTTGCACCAAATGACTGACCTGCGATACCCAACACAACCACTAGACTTGTAGAATCTAGAAGAGGTGGTTAGTCCCTTGTCACAAATCATAAGGGGAACACTAACAAATTTTCCAATAACATCACTACATTCCTTTGCCAAATGATCAGTGGGGAACCTATGCACATGATAGCACCTTACAATATCTACAATAGATATTCATTAAGTTCAAAGCACAAGTACTCATCATATCACATAGAAGAACACCACATATTCTCCTTGAGGACTATAAGTACTCTTTCCTAAATTTTTTGTATATCATTCTTTTATCATCCATATAAGTCACAAACCTCCTAAATAATTTCTCCATTAATCCTTTTCATGGCCTCATTGCCCTTTTTCAAATCTTATTCATCAATCAATGCATTAGTCGCAATAACCTTCCCCGTAGTCCTAACAACATTCTAGATTTTTAAAAATATTCTATTATAGAAAGCTAACATGAATGCCACTCTAGAGGTTGACATCAATGAAGATAAAGGTCATAATGGTAACAATCTCCTCCTTTGTTATTGATGCCAACACTAATGACCATAAAGGAAAAATAAACTTCAAAATTTAATTCTCCTCTTTGGCATCAAGGGCAGAGGGAAAAAAACTTCTTCCTTTTGATTCAACAAGTAACAATCATAATATTTCTCTATGTCTAAGAAGCCTACTTTTTGCAGTCCAATCTACAACCTTCCACTTGCATTGCTTCACATAAGAGAAATTGTAACATCAATCTAGGAGTTAAAGTATATGAATTTATTACCCCTAGAAATATGCATAACTCTTATGGATGTAGTTTAAAAAAGGAGGGGAAATAGCCCCCTATTTCTATCTAAGATACTCAAAAAGAGTCATTAGCCAGATAATAAGTGAAAATATCCATAATTGGTTTCTTGGTAGAAGCATTTTCCAACTTCACTTCCTCCTTAGCAAATTTCTCCCCTAAATAATAATATCATATAGAGTTGTGTTTTATCCATGGATACATAATTATATTCTTGGAGATATTATTGGCACTTGTGTTATCTTATCTTATTTAAGTTGCATCTTCAAATGATACTTTTAAATCCTTAAGTGCTTGATCTAGCCAAATTATTTGAGCATAGAAAGATGGTCTTGAAATATATTCTTCCATTTTAGTGGGCAGAGAAACTAAATCTTATTTATTTATCATATAATTTTCTCCATGGTAGAAGCATTTTCCAACTTCACTTCCTTCTTAGCAACTTTCTCCCTTAAAAAATAATACTATATAGAGTTGTATTTTATTCTTGGATACATCATTAGATTCTTGGAGATATTATTGGCACTTGTGTTATCTCATCTTATTTAAGTTGCATTTTCAAATGATACTTTTAAATCCTTAAGTGCTTGATCCATCCAAATTATTTGAGCATAGCAAGATAGTCCTGAAATATATTCTTCCATTTTAGTGGGTAGATAAACAAATTTTTATTTCTTTATCATCTATTGACATCCCTTTCTTGTAGGTCTTAGGGGTACTTATCATATTAGATGGGGAAGCTATACATTAGCATCAAAGACAAGTACTCTAGGGTTTGCACTTATCATTTTGTTTTGTTTAATCATTTTCATCATAATTAGAAGGTTTGAATTCCCTATCACCTCTATTCTTCCATTAAAACTAGTATCAATGGTATTAGATAAAAATAGGATATAAATTTGCCTATCTATGATGGTCTTACAGTTTAAATTTATAATCACTTTAGAGATAATATCACGAGTGTTTCTATTACTAAGAATTTAGATTCATGGGATGATACTGAGGGCTCTGGGTTTCTTGATGATGAATAATTTTCTTTACACTGATCTTAGTGGGTATTCTAAATCCAAGTAGGAATAGGTGAAGTCTAGTTTTTAAAAAAAAGAGTAAGGCTCATTCTAAAAAGAATAAGAAAGAGGTTCAAAATTCTCATCAACCAATCTTTTGTCTCTCTCTCCTCTTGTGTATCTTTTCTCAACCATATTGAAATGTGCAGAGTAGTTTCAAGGTCTTTTTGGAGCTTGGGTGACCCTATTCACAATTGTCTCTTCTTGAACTATAGGTACGCCTCTTAAGTTCTCAGCTCATTCTTCTTCTCTTTCTAGGATCCTGAGGACTTATTGAAACTATTGGTTACTTCATTGGTACTTCTAGGTGACATAAGTTAGGTCTAAAATTATATCTTCTTATGTATTTACAAATCGTAAATCTGGTTGTAAGACAAAAAATCATTATGTGAAAGAACCATTATGATTCATTATCAAATTTCTAGGGTTTAGTCTTTTTCCCAAGTCTGTCCCCAGAAGAGTCACCAAAATCTCTTAGCAAATAGATTTTCCTCCCTTTTATGATATGAAATAACTGATTCTATACCCCTATTTGGGAAAAAATACAAGTTCACAATAGTTGGGTAAATGTATGGTAATTATTTTCCTTTGAATTTTGAGAGGTACAACTCCCTCTTAATAGATTTTCAATAAATTTCTATTTTTAAAAGTGCATACATGTGTACTTTTTCTAGAAAGTACTTAAGGAACTCTCACACACTCTTAGGTATGGAGGGAAATTTCTAGAAGCTACAAAAGAGTTCAAGTAAATTAAGAAATACAAAGTTTTCTCATATCACCCAAGCTTGAAAAGAAGGTAGAATTCAAAGACATCAAAAAGAAAATTGAAAAGTATGATAACCTGAGATAACAATAGCCAATATCATAGAGTGGTTGACATAATAATCCACAAAGTAATCATTACATCATAGTTCAAACAAATTGTTTTAAACTGAGCCATTTGTATATATATATATATATATATATATATATATATATATATATATATATATATATATATGTCTTTAAGCCCAAAGTCTCAAAATAAACATTCAAATTATCAAACTTTTCTTCTAGAATCCCCAAAAAAAAGTATCTTAGTTGAAACCAATATTTAAGCTATTTTTCCCTATCCAAAATCTATCCCTTAACCAATTTCATGCTCCAACATATATAGTATCAAATACGAGAGGCCTCCATTAAAACCTAGCTCTTACAAAATAACTATGGTAATAACTAACTAAAAATAGGCTTTAAGAAAAAATCCTTTAAAACAACAACTGATTCAAAAACTAACACACCATGCAACTAATCGACTTCATCGAGCTTATCCTCTTCTGATATGGCCTGCTTAACTAGCTTCTAGCTTCTAAAAGAATTCACAAACTCATGAGCTATGTGAGAATGTGAGTTTCTCAAACTTAGCATTTTTTCTCTACATGCATCCTTTTGCCATTTGGGTTCTTTAATCCTCCTCCTTCATCTAGGTAAGTGCTCTTGATTTGAGTACATCATGGACTCCACATTAGCCACCGTAGTGAACCTTGGGTTGTAGGATTATCATTATCTTTAATCTCATCCATGACATCTTGGAAAATTTTTAGCAAACCCCCTAAATTTGTGTTTCCCTCTTCAAACTATAATATGCCAGTGGGGTTAATTTACTAGTACAATATTTGAGTCCCATTTTTGACCTAAATTTTTGATGACAAGCGAATTTGGCTTGTCAAATTCAATACTTTTTAATATGATCTTAAAAATGTCAAAATTTTGACGATATTTGAAATGTTTATTTAAAGTTCAATGTGACTTAAGTTTTTTTTCAAGCTTTTGGTGAAACTTAAGTACTTTCATCAAAATTTTGATGTTGTTGGGATATAAAGAAAAAGAAAAAAAAGTTAAATTTCATTTTGTTTTGACATGGAAAATTATGGGTGCATGAGAAGGTTGAACGGGAACCACTTTTGATCAGTGCCATTGAAGGTAAGTTTTTATTGATCGTGTTAATAAATTTTACTTGAATGAATTCTTGTGTTTGAATAAGTATTCTTGTGTTTGATTCCTGTTGTGAGGATGATTTTCAAATATGAACTTTTTTTGAACTAAGTGGGGACCCTTCCCCTACAAAATCATCACAAATCCACCAAGATCTTTCTTTAAGAATGATGGACTTGACACTGATCCATTCCTATGTGATGATTCACCCACTTCATAAGTTGCAATCCCCTAGAATCCAGAAAAAACCTCCATCGATAATGGTAGATTGTTGATCATTCTTATGCAAGTTACTCTAATCATAGATGGGCCGACCCACCTTTGATTAACATTCAATTGATTTCTTGAATCATCAGAAGTTTTCCTTTGAGATTTCCCATACAAATGAAACCTAAGGTTAACAAAAAAAGGTTTAGCAAGCTATAAAATTGCTTGGCCTATGAAATTTTTTGCAAATTATTTCACAAAATCTCCCTCCAATAGTTGGCACTACCCTACATTATTCTCTGCAAATTAAAATCTATTGTATCCATCTTCTATTGATCACACACTCACAACCATTGACACTGTGTTGAATTGGCTTATTTTGGTGAATATGTATGTGTCAGAATGTCACTTATATTTTGAAGGTTTATATGATAGAAATCTTTCCTCTTATTCTATCAAGATAATTTGAAGCTTTTGTATAATTTTTTGTTTTGTGATCATCATCTATTATCACTTATCACTATTGTTTGTTTTCCTTCAAGAGGCAATTACTATTCATTGTTGTCCCACCTCCACACATAAAAATATAATGGTCATCCTCCCCTTCTTTACTATTAATTCAATAGTACATATTAGATAAAACTTATTAATGTAAGAATTTGAGCTTACATGTGTCCTTAGCAAAAGAAATCCAAATGACTAGAAAATAGAGTTGTAGTTGAATTAGTTGGTGAAAATAATGGATATTCCTTAACTACACCATTCATCCAGTGTCTAAATTCAATAGATATTAAAAATAGAGAAAAATCATAAACTTTTTATAAAATAGATTGAAGAAGTAATAAAGAAAACTCATGAATGATATAAATTCTTCTATTAAAAGACAACATTAAAATAGAACTATCAAACTTCTCGTCCTTGGAGATATGCATGTATTTCATGACTTGAAGGCTTGAAGCAATGTTTACATTGATGAAAAAAGTTGCAATGACTTGAGCTGGTGTTCTTTGGTCTTTGGTAATTTTAATATATGAATGGAGTGAATTTGATGATATAAGTGATTCAAAGATTAGTTGTATGCTGATTATTAATACCCTTCCCAGAACAAATGGGCTATTTCATCCAATAATGCAACTTACTGTGCTAAATTTCTTCATGTAGCTCTTCAATATGACTAGAAAATCATTGTCTTACATTTCCTTTTATATGAACATATGAAGAAAGTTTAGAATTAATCAAAGTATAAGCACTAATTTTTAACAGTAGAGAAATGGCCTCAACAAAAAAGAGTTGGGAAAGATTGCTGATACATAAAAGAAAGTATTATAATATAATGACTATGAGCTCTTTTCTAATTTGTGCAACTGAAATTATTAAGTTATAGTATCATAATTAGGAAATAGTGGGAACAAGTTTCTAATTGTGCTAGTCATTTGCTTTTCATGTATTTCACCATTTGAGATAGCTTTCGCTCCAATGATTGGGAAGGCATTAGTTGTGATGGGCATTATGGTCAACTGCTTCTTTCCTATTAATATTATCATGGAATTTTTAATCACATTCTATCATCAGGATAACATAGAGTTAAGGGAGAAGAAGAAACATTTTATGTTGATTTTTTAGATCAAGCTCTATCCAATAATACGGAGCTAGATGCCAAAATAATTTGTTTTTACTAATATCTAAAATTAGACTCCATAATTAGGATAGTAAAGGGCTAGAGAAGGAGAAAATTTTTACATCAATGTTTTAATTGTATTGGAATTTATGTGTTAATATTTTGAATCAAACTCTGATTTATCATTCAAATAATCAAAAGTTAAATGAGATAATGAATAGAATTAAAGTGAAGCATAGAAGTGGTTTTAGCACTTACAAATATAATAGTAGCCACATTGAGCTCTAAACAAGAATCATTGTTGTTATTTGTGAGACATTGTAATCCTTCAATCAAGTTATAAGGACTAAAATATTTGATCATGTGTATTCATTTTTATCTCCTCATTGCTCAAAATTTTCTCTTCTTGTGGATTCCTAAAACTATTAAGATGTTATCATGGATTGTAATCAAATATAGATTTTATTTCATAGCTTATATATGTTTCTTCTAGCACTACTATATCCTGGCCCATTGAAAGACCACCCAGAAGGGCAACTAAAACTAACAAAACTCACATCACTAACAAAACTATAAGAATAATTCAATGTCACTACAGAGAAAGAAGAAGTTCTAGTGCTCATAAGATTAAAATGAATATCCATATTGGAAGCCATGAATTCTAATTCTACTTCCTTTCACCTACACATCTTGTGACTTGTATATAATATGCATTGAAAATATGAAAAGGAACAAGATGGTCCTGATTTAAAAATAGAGAAAATCCAAGGCAAAGAGAATCTAGGTAAACTTTAGGGTGGGTTTAATAAATGAATCCAAGACAATAAAACCATTGGGGATTATGTTGAAGAATACTGCTTTCCAAAATTAAAACAACAAAAAGGGCAGATAAAGAAAAATTGTGGGTTTGCAATCTAAGCTTTGGGATACAAGCATAGATTTTTGGGGAGACATTAATCCTCTCTTTTCTTCTCTCTCTCTCTCTCTCTCTCACTTCAAATTAATTCAAATGGATATTTCACTGTATTCATGAAAACTTCCTGTGATTTCTATAACTCTTTTGGGCAGCTCAATAGCATGGGGAATGTATGAATCACCATAAACATAGATTCTTGTTGCTTCTGCCTAGTGCTCAAAAGTGTTCATGTAAGTCTATTGATATATAATGGGAATGTATGAATTATCATACCTTTACAAGCACCAGAGTTTCTTATAATTATATACATTTATATTGTATAATTCATTTTATTTGTTTAGATGCCACCCTTACTGAAGAGATAGTAATATTTAATTATTTAATTATTATCGATTATATATACAAGATACTATTAATGCTTGTATGTTTATATTTGATATAATTTTATAGCATGAATATTTACACATGAAGAAAGTCCATGCCTAACAATATGAACCCAAAACAAAATAAGGTGACAATTGCTAGATTGTGGTCTTAATTCAAAAGAAAAGGTGATGGAAAATGTTATTTTCTTTGCAAAAAAAGCAAGGGCTTAAAAAATCAAAAAACTCTAATCACAACAACTTAGAGACACTATAGGCAACATGATCACATTGAAGGGGAAAGAATTTTTGTCCTTTGGTGAATGTGGATTTCAAATTGGTGGAACATGGAGGTGTGAATATCAAAGTAGAAGGTAATTCTCCCATGGAAGAAGATGATCTTGAGGTAGGGAACACAATTGAAGATGGTGGTATTGGTGTAGCTGATAATGTGCCAGAGAATAGAATTGAAAAAGATGTTCATGGCACAACAAATGAAGATGATGATAATGATGAGAACCTTGATATACCTGTAATTGAAAAGGCATACGAGCCCCTACAACAAGGCTCCCAAACAATGCTTCTCTTCATTATATTGTTACTGGTAAACTTCAAGGTTATGTATGGTATATCCAATGTATCAATCTCATGTATGCTAAAGTATAGTGTCATTTTTGTCATCTTATATATTAACATACCATTAATATTCAGTTTTTTCCCATAGGTTGATAGCTGAGTGTTTGTTACCACCATCAAACATTCTACCTCACTCTTACTAAGAGTTATCAACCACTATGAAAGACATTGGAATGGAGTATCAAAAAATACATGCATGCCCCAATAATCATATTATATATCATAAACAACATGAATTTGCAACAAAATGCCCTGATTGTCACATTAGTAGATATCAATAAGATCAAATAACTAAAAACGTGCTTCAAAATATTCTTCGGTACATTTCCATTATTCCACGTCTACAACAATTATTTAGGTGTACTAGCTTGGCACAATTTATGGATTACCATGAACTCAATAGAAGTCAAGATGACATTATGTGAATTCCTACAAATGGTTATGCATTTAAGGACATAGAAGATAGTTGGCTAGTATTTGAAGAAGAACCTCATAGTTTGAAGCTTTTATTGGCAAGAGACAGTGTCAATCCATTTGGAAAGATGAGATTTTTTTACTCAATCTCACCTATTTTTGTTATTAATAATAATATTCCTTCTTGGATGTCCGTAAAGGGGGAGCACATAATGTTGGCAATGATTGTACTACGTATTTTTCCATTTAATAGTCATCTAAATTAATTTATAAACACAGTATCAAAATCACCATAATAATTATGTTTTGTTTATCTTCATTCAATTAGGTAAGTACCAAGTGAAAGATATGAATGTATATATTGTGCCCTTTATTGATGAGTTATTGGAGTTATGGAATGGGGTCACTATGTATGACATCTCTAGACCAACTGATGATAAAAAATTACAATTTCGTAAAATGCTTGTACGGATAATACATGATGCCCTTGGACTAACACATTTTTGTGGTATGTAAAATTGTTAACACATATTTTTGGTATGTAATAGTGCTAATGTATTTTTGTTGTATGTTTAAGTTGTGTGTGATAATTTTAAATATGAATCTTCTAGTAGACATGTCATCCAATTATACACGATCTTGTAGGTCTTCAGAAAAAGGAAAAATTTGCATGTCCAATTTGTGGTCTAAAGATCAAATCTCATCATTCAAAAAGTTTAGGAAAGTAGATGTTTGCTGAGAATAGACACTTTGTCTACGAAAATCATAAGTATCAAATTACTAAAAAAAATCCTTACAATGAAATTAAAATTTGGATACTATCTTTTGTTTATTAATGATGTAAATGATGTTTGTGAAGGTCGTCAAGGAATTGATGAGAAACTTGCAAACAACCTTAAAAGACATCTTAGATAATTTAGTAGGTTTTCATACTACAAGCACCTCCTAATCATGCATTTCTTTGATGCTATGTATATTGGAAAGAATGTAACATAGACACTATGAGAAATATTGGATGGAAGGCATGACAAAGAAAAATTGTCAAATTTTTTAATGAAATTGATGAATCCAATCCTGCATTGAAGTTTTTACTTGAATCAAATAGAAATGGAAACCATATTAATACGAGTGCCATTACTTGGTTATTAACGCAACAAACAAACTGATGCCATATTTGAAGCCATAAAAAAAAAAACTAAATTTCCCACAAGCTTTGCTGCAAACATAAGAAGTCTCATATCAAAGAAAAGTGATTTTGGGTTAGGGTTGAAAACACATGATTGGAATACCTTCGTCAAGTTAAGTCATGTTCTTCTCTATTTATAGTAAATTTGTAAAAAATCATGTACTTTTGATTATTTTATTTTATAATATATTGAAAAGATCATTTTATTATTACTATAGTATGTTCTTCCTCTATCTCTCCCACACAACTTTGACAACATGAGTGTCAAACACATTATATGATCTTGGGAAATACATTAGGTTAGAAGTGTTATTTGTCTTGTTAATATGTTTTTGGGTGATGAATAACTTCTAGGGGGGTTTCATCTAAAAAAATTGATAAAAAATATATAAAACATTGGAACCAAAAAATTCCTCATCTTATGTGTGAGATGCAGAAGTGTCTACCTTCAAAAAATTTCAATGCACAAGAACACTATCTTATACATCTAGTTGATGAGATTGAATTATGTGGACCAATACCAACTAGGTCAATGTGGATGGTTGAGAGACATTTGAAAATTTTAAAGGGCTTGGTTTGATAGAGAGAACATCCTAAGGGTTCCATGGTCAAGGGATATATGGTCTACTAGACCATGATGTACATTAGTGAATATCTTCCCAAGTATGCATCAAAGATTCATGTAGACTACATTTGAGATCTCAACTACATTAATAGATTTAGAGGGGAGTAATTGATGGGAAAAGGTAGATTGAGAAAAGTGAGAGGTAATTATAAGATGTTATTGTAGTTAATTAATTTTTATCCATCATCGATATAAGTTATTTTTAACTAGTCTATTTATTTTATACAGTTTCTTGTGAGTGGGATGCACTCCATTTGTATATTGCAAACAATCTTGATTGGATGATGGTATGGATTGAAAAATCTAAACAAAATGGTCACTCATTAACATGGGAAGGTGTTGCTTCAATGTTTAAAGAAGCTCATTGTAATGGAGATCCCAATGTTATGCCAATGGTAATTGATCTAGCAAATAGTTTAAGAGGTGGAAAGGTACATATAAGTTAATCTATCATGACTCATTTGTTTAATATCAACTCATGGATGGATGCATAATTTTGACATGTTTGAAAAACAACATGTCAAGCACCACAAAGCTATGTACTATAATGGCCATACATTTCACATAAAAAGGGTGAACAACACTAAGAGAACTTGTGAATTTGGGATTGCTACAGTCTTCGAGGCCACCAATATTTCATCTAGATATGACATGCATCCTCAACAATATGAAAATAGATACTATGATATTTTAGATGATATAATTGAGTGTGACTTTATTTCCTTCAAATTAGTTCTATTCATTGTCAAATGGTATAGGCTACGAATAAATCAAAATGATCATGATAAAACTCTTATTGAACATGATAATGGGTTTACAATGACTAATACAAAGTCATTTGAGCTAGTTAGAAATGAACCCTATGTTCTTAAAAGCCAATGTGAGCAATTGTTTTACTTTGGCGTTCCATATAAATTGGGTTGGTCATTTGTCATTATGTTTTTCCAAGCCAATGTGAGCAATTGTTTTACTTTGTCATTCCACATAAACTGGGTTGGTCATTTGTCGTTAGACACGATCCAAAAGGAAGATCGATAGAGTATAATGTTATTGAGGAAGAAGATACCGAAGAAGTGGAAGAAGAAGTAGATGTTGATGATGTCAAAGATGAAGAAGGAGATGATGAGAATGATGATGGAAAATATGTTCATGATGATGGTGATGTTGGATACAATAATTTAATTGTATGTTGTCTTTGATGTTACACAAATGTCAAGTATATATTGAGCCATCAGTGTATGCCAAGATCACTCGGCAACCAAAGGGAGCTTGCAAGAAGGTAGTGCCTATTGAGTTTACTCGACAACCAAAGAAAAGTTGGCACAGAACTAGTGTTAACTAATCTCACTCGGTTACCAAAGGAAGTCTAAAGGAAAACCATTTTTGAGTTAGTGTTTACCGAGTTGTGTTGGCTAATGAAGGATTTTCCTATATCAATTTTGTTGGTTAGATCTATCTAGCTCATGAAATGAATTTCATTTATTTGAAATTGTATTCAGGATGAATTGAAAAGTTAAAACATTTAACTATAAGGTCAAGTTGATGATTGAATTGTGTAAGGTAAAAGTGAAGAAGAAGTATGAGATTGGAAAGATAAATCAAGGAAGTGAATTGACCGAACTACAAAGAACATTCTGATCAAGGAGGATCAAGTATTCAAGCCAAAACAAAGATATGAAATAAAAAAATATAGTTTCTGTTAGCAATCAAGTCATATCATTGTTACTCTCTAATAATTGTAGTAGTGAATCAAATCTCTTAATAGTGTTAGATTAACAACTATTTTCCAAATCCTCTAACAAGGTGGTATTTCTAGATTGAAGTGTCTAAAGACCTCTAACAAGGCGGCTCCTAATAAGGTGAACTAAATCCTTTAACAAGGTCACATATAACAGTGTGTTTTGTAACCTTTAATAGGGTTGGCTCCTGATAGGGTTGGTTCCTAATAGGGCTCACTTTAAAAGAGTGAAAAATAGTTTCTAGTTGCAATTGGTGGGTTTTCCCAATTTGAGTTTCCATGTTAAATCCTAGTGTCTCTTGCGTTTATGTTATTTTCTTTATGATTCCACAAGTAAGTTAATTAATGTTAATCACACCTAATACCATAAGATCTGCATGATTCAATGTTAACAAGTAACAATGTATATATTCAATATTATTTGAGTGTTTATTGAGTGACATCGATTGTTAGTATAAATTGAGTTACTATGTTAACCAAGTATTTTAGTGCTAATTGAGTTTGATTTTGTTTTGTATTGACATCTCAAGGGATCTGAGATTTTTTTTGTGGTAGCTGATTCAACCCTCCCCTGTTAGTTGCTGCTCTTACATTTCCAACAATTGATATCAAAGCTTTTGGTGCTTGCAAAGAAGGTTTCAAGGACCTAAGCTAAAGATCAAGATGTCTAACAAAATGGAGATTCCTAAGCTGAATAGAGATAACTTCCAAGCATAGCAAGAACTCATGAAGTTGCATTTGGAAGCAATTGGAGACTTAAGCATGAAGTATCTGAACACTAAATATGTGGCACCTACTAGAATTATGATTGTGGAAGACATTACAGAAAAGAAGAATTATAACATTACGAAGATTGATATTGCTTCCACTTTTAACTATGCTAAATTTGATGAGTTAAAAGATTGTGCTACTACTTATGAGACGTGGATCAAACTAAAAGCTATCTATAGAGGTGATGATAATGTAAGGAGAGATAAGGAAGAAAGTCTCAGAGTTCAATTTGATCAAATGAAGATGAGAGAAGATAAGAACATTTCATAGTACATTGAAAGAATCAAAGCTAGTGTGTGTATAATCAGAGCCTCAATTGGAAAAATTTATTATGTAACAGTGGTAAGCAAGGTACTCAGAACCCTTCTTCCAATTTGTGCAATTAGAGTGCCTACTTTTCAATTAATGAGATATGATCCTAAGAATGATATAACCTTGGATGCACTAGTGGGAAGGTTGATTAAATTTGAGTTGGATAATTTTGATAATTATGTTCCTAACTCTAGTAACGTTGAGTTTGCATTCCAAGCCAAGCTATCACTTAAGAAGAAAGCTACAAAGTCAAAAAGCAAGAAGTATGATAGCAAAGATGAAGATGGTTCTAATGATGATCTTGAAGTCATTGAAGCATTTCTTGCAAGAATATTTACCAAAGGTAAAGGAAAGTACAAAGAAAAAATTCCCTTGATCTTCTTTTCTTGTAAAGAAGTTGGTCACATTGGTGCAAGATGTCCAAATAGAGAAGGCAAAGAAGAAAATAAAAATAAAAACTATAAAGGAAAGAAGGAATTAAAAAGCTACAAGGGCAAAGCTAAGAAATCTTTCTATATTGCTAAAGATTTTGATAGTAGTGAAGAAGATGAAATGGTTTACATTGTTGTTAAAGATGAATCAGATGATGAGAATGATAAGATGGACCTTATCTGACATGTTCGTAAGAATAATACATGGATTATTGATAGTGGTTGTTCTCACCACATGACTGGTGATAAATCTAAATTTGATCACTTGGAACACTATGATGGTGGGAGTGTCAGATTTGGTAATGATGAACAATGTTATTTGAAGGGAAAAGCCAATATTGCACTAACCAATGATCTTAGATGTAATAATTCTTATTGGGTTGAAGGACTAAAGCATAATCTTCTTAGTGTGGTATAGTTGAATAACATTGGATTCAAGGTAGAATTCATGACTAGAAAATCCAAGTTGTTGGATGGAGATCGAAATCTAGTTGGGACTAGTAATCAAACAAGAGGTAATCTATTCTACCTAGATCTAACTGCAAATTCATGTTTTATAGCTCAAGTAGAAGAAAGATGGTTATGGCATAAAATTTCATGTCATGCAAACTTTGATAACCTAGTCAAAATAAGCAAGAACAAAAGGGTCAGAGGCATTCCAAGCTTGAAGAAACTTGATATGGGCATGTGCAAGAATTGTCAAATTGGTAAGATGGGAAAGACACATTTTAAAAGAAAAAACTATCATTTTGAAGAAATCTTGGAGCTGGTTCATACACACCTTTATGGACCTATTGGCATACAAAGCTAGACTAGATATAAGTACTTTTTTTTTTTGATGATTATTCTAAGATGATTACTGTATGCATTTAAAGGATAAGTCAAAATCTTTTCAAAAGTTCAAATGATATCTAGCTAGAGTTGAGAAGGAAACAAGAAAGAAATTGAAATGTTTAAGATCAAACAAAGGAAGTGAATTAATCTCAAATGAATTCAATGAATTCTAAATGAAAGAGGAATTAAAAGATAGGTATCTACACCTAGTACACCTCAACACAATGGTATTGCTAAGAGAAGGAATAGATCAATCATGGATCGTGCAAGAATACTGATGATAGAGAAGAATGTGTTGGAAATATAGGATATGCTAGGTTACTAAGAGGGTAGGGGTGAATCAAGAACCAATAAAACTTAATCTTATTTCACCAAATAATCATTCATATATATTCTAATCTAATTGCATGCAAGAAATACTGAAAGCATTAAAAACATTCATAATACTTTGACATAAGATATGGCAACCCTAAAACCTTCTAAATAGAAAGTAAAACTAGGGTGGGGATGATACCGACAAGATTTAGTACTGTAGTATAAAGTTGGCTGGTTAAGGCTTAAAATTGATCACTTCTAATGATCTGCCCTGTTAGGAGCAATAAGGACTGCTAGGTCCATCTTGTGAAAGGATTTACAAAATATACACTGAATTATGCACTTAGTAAATATATTTGAAAAAGATTGTTAAGTCTACCTTGTGAAAGGATCTAACTGATACACCTATTAGGATGAACTAGTGGCTGATCTCTGATCTGCAACTCTGATTTGCTAGTTGAGATTCCTTTGAAGTATAACAATCACCTTGCTATGATAGATAAATCTTTACTACTCCTTATACTTCTTGTAGCCTTCTTAATTCACACTTATACTCATATATTGCTTTTATTCTTATTCTTATCTTATTTGGATGTGATACAATACATTACATAGATCTCAATCCAAACTACAATCCATTAAAGTCAGCTACAACACAAGTTTCACCAAAATACACAAGTTGGCTCAACTGCTGGTACTTGGGTTCTAAAGATAAACTTGGTGAGGTTCAAATACTCAACAACCATTGTCAACACTCAACATTATCATACTCTTATTAGATATAGAAGCTCAATTCATACTAATCACTTCCAAGTGGTTTGAATTCAATCAACAATGGCAACTTGGTGAATACTGCAAAACTTGGAATATAAACTAAACTACTTGGTTGACACTACATGGGTTGGTCAACAATAACACTACAAGCTCAGTATAAATTGGCCTAGCTTAGTCAACACACACTAAGCTTTTAGGTGGCTAGTGTGGGCCCATCTAGCATTTGATCCCTTTTCCATTTTCTATTATAGTTGTTTTAACTCTCTTCGGGGATAGTGACAGCTGTAGTTAGCCAATAACACCAACAACTGTAGTTAATTTGAATTTCATTTTTAAATTTGTACTCCTGCCTGTTAAAAGGGATTATTACTTTGCCTGCTCATTTCTAGTCCAATCAGAGCATTTGAAGCCGAATGGACAAAAACTGGAAGTATGGAAATTTTGTGAGGGGGGTTTAGGACACTGCATCTATCATCCTCGGCCTCTAGTTCCTTCTTCTCACTTTCCATATTTGTGAGACAGTGAACTAACTTGTCTAGTTCGCACTTGATAAAGAGCATTTTTTCAAGCCCCACCACAGATCATTATTGTAAAATACTATCACAATCATCTTGATATAGGAAAATTTTTAATTTAATTTTCCTCACCCCACTGTTTCTTCTAATTAATTGGAGATATCTCAAGAAGAAGTAAGCAAATCCTTTTAATCATTTCAAGACATTATTATCTGGTTTCAAGAAGAAATTTTTGAGATTTTTGTTTTTGGTGTGATTTATTACTGTGTAATGTCATACTTCTACAATCACGAACACTATTACAGAGGTTTCTTTGTCCTTCTAAACATTAAAATTAAAATTGTATCAGCCACATTCTTAATTCTTTATTTAAATGCTCATCAAAACTATTTACAAGTTATTGTTCTTATTGTAATCTTCAAAATACTTTTATTAATGTGAATATAGTGTTTTTACTTTTCTATTCTTGCATTTTCATCTAGATGATGGATCAGAGAGTGTGATTCCAAATGTAATATACACAATCGAATCCATAAATAAATATTTCTTAAAAAATAGATTGTGGAAGTCTGATAAAATTTAATGCGAATATAATGAAATCATTAGTAACAACATTCAGCAGATAGTCAAGTCTCTTATTTTTCATTTGGAGAATCGTTAGTACTTTTGATTAAATTTGATATTTTATTTAGTGTACATAGGATTGGCAATCTCTTATTTTTTATTTGAAGAATCATTAGTATGAATAATTTTAATTATTGGAACATATGACTATATTTAATAATAAAAAAATTAAATTCGTTTTGTTGTTGGAGGTGTCTCATTAATTATTGATACATATAATTATATTGAATAATATTTTTGTAATTCTTATAAGTAATATTAAGCTCTTTTATATGGAGGAGGAATATTGCATAAATGTTTGCATTAATGTCTAAAGTACCAATTAGGGAAGTATTTGTTTCTTACAATAGTTGTATATTTAATTTTCTACATGAAACAAATAAAATACAAAAGCAAAATATGTTATTTCATACATTATTAGTAAATTAATTTTTCATAGTTTCAATAAAACATGTTTATGACATAGATAGCATAGAAGAGTTAGGATTTTGGCAATGAAAATTATGAGTTTTCAAGTGATTAGTTTTCAATGTATATAATTATAATTTATGATGATTTTATTATTATTATAAGGAGTTAGATATTTCAAAGGTAGCGACATTAATATTACATATGTAAGTAGTAACAACCACCATAATGGAAAGCTCAGTATCATAGATAAGAATATATTTTTATAAGGAGTTAGATATTTCAAAAATAACAACATTAATATTACATGTGTAAGTAGTAACAACCACCATAATGGAAAGCTCAATATCATAGATAAGAATATATTTTTTAGTTTTAATACTATTGTTACAGTCTAATAATGGAGTAAAATTGTATATTATTTTATCCAACAAACCTATAACTACTTGATTACTATTTGTGGTACTAATTTCATTTTAGAGTTACATTCTAGGACACTAATATCACATTTGAATCTTTGCAATATCCATTGGATTTAAGTTCAATTACCTCAAGAATACAAACAACTATGTGGAAACAAATAAAATTGACAAGATGCTAGATTCTACAAAAAAAAAAAAAAAAAAAACCTTTTAAACTAGGATCAATTATTTTTAAAACACCATAGTACCCTAATACAATTGATAAATCTACACTAATGAAACTCTTATACAAAATAATAAGGAGAAAGTATTATTTTACTTTAAATATAATACATATTTATTAAAAACCATTTAATCTTTCACATTTAAATTTCCATACTGAGCTAAATGTAGTGGGTGTCACATACTAACCACTTAACATATGTAAGCATTGAATTCTGGACAAGAAAATAAAGAAGTTTCTTGATTAGTTTGACTACACAAAAATATAGAAAATGTAAATATTTCATTAGTGTGATTTAAAAGAGGTCTATGTATGTAATATGGATTGGACCCAATTGCATCATCTGAATCCTTCATCAAATGCTACTTCAATTTATTTGAAACAATCAACTTCCTTGACATGTGACATGATCTCTTTCCAGTTATTATTAAAAGATGTTAAGTTCTAGTGCCAATTTTTACTAAAGATGTATAAGTACAATAAAATATATTACATGGTTTATCTAGGATTCAATGTGCTTGTCCACACTTTTATTACACACACTTCCTTTACAAAATTTATATGTAAATAATATGTCATAGAGAAAAATAATTAATTTCATACACTATAACAAAATGAATGTTTCATACAAATCCAAGAAAAATTAAATAATTTTGAGATAATAAATTCAAAAAAATTTGCTTTCCCTTTTTGATAAAATTTCAAAAAGAAACTAAATAATATTGAAATAATAAAGTGATGACCAATTTTACCTCAAACCATATATTGTTAGGCATCTAATTCTGTGACAATTATTAATGGAACATTCATCCTCGAGTTTGTTATGTAATTTTGTGTCTAAGGATATTGTGATGACAACAATAGATAAGACACCTTCAAGAAACATTTATAACATATTAAAAATTTACATAATGTAAATTATAATTTGAATTCTTGATTATGTTATTAATTTATTATATTATCATTAATAATAGCAGAGGTTAAGTAGTAGATCAATCTGACAACTATACAACCATCTTTAGGTCAGAGGTGGTGAGGTGCCTACTTTAGAGAGGATATATGCAAGGACTCCTGAGTAGTGGAGGAAGGTGTAGAGAGAGGTAAATGAAGTTTCTTTCATTATTGATAAATATGCATTTGAATAAATTTATATTTGATAAGTAGAAATCATTTAATTAACTATTCTAACTAGGATTTTATCTTTATTGTTCATACAAGACCTAACAAGTTCAGAGAGTGCATTGAAGAGGCTCCATTTTGACGATCCTCTAGCAACCTAGGTTATAGTAATTTTTTAGGGATGGCTTAGGGCACATTTTTAGATGGCATATGCCACATTTTATGGATTAACTTTTATTTCATAGACATTTTCATGGCATGCACCATATTTTGTATATGGATGCATGTTTTGATATACAGATGCACCAAATTTATATATGATTATTTATTTTGATATATTAAATTATTATGAATTGTTACACATGTGTATTTCTATAATATTTGAAATCTTATTTATTTAATCATGTTCATTGGAATCTTGTTAATTAGAATCTCATTCATTGGAATCTTGTATGTTTTATGAGATCTTATTCATTTTAGCCTTGTTCATTACAATCTTTTTCATGGTTTATGAAATCGATATCACAATAAGAGAAAGGATTTGAACTCCTTTAAAGATTTAAGCAACCTCAAAACCAAAATCCCTCCTTACAAAAATTTTCCAGAAGTCAAAACAACCCCTTGAATTTTTTTTAAAATCCAACTAACCATGAATTCAATGAACAAACAAGAAAGGAAGGGCATTGAGTTATGAATTTCAAAGATCATTTCTCAAATGTGCTTATTGCACCTTGTGGACACTTTGGTGTGTGGTGCTCACGAATATTCTAATGACTCTATGGTCAAACTAGGGGTGTGACTAGGTTTGCTTGCCCATCCAGAGCTAATGACACTAACAAATTGATGCTATAACAAATAGTTTCAAAGTTGCATAGTGGTGGACTAATTCATTGAAGAACACTACAAGAATTGGAATCAAGTGAGACAATGTGCCAATTTCAAACAAAATTGATCCTCCCATCACTAAGAGAGGCTATTATAGACATTGTGTCACATTCTTGTAGCATCTGATAGTTTCTTGATAGACCTCATAACATATGAGTTACGGCCCTTGAAAGAGACGTGCTTTAGGCACCTTGAAGATGCTCTAGCTCAGGGTAGTTATGAATGTTCTAGGAACTTCATGGAAGAAATAATGGTGTCACCAGGGTTCAATCACTCATATGAAGATAACGACACTGAAAAATGGTGCGATGATGAATGGTTCAAAAGTTGCATAGTGGATTACCAATTCACTTAAGAACATTGCAAGATTTGACATTGATAGAGATCATTGTATGAATTTCAAACAAAATTAAGTCTACCTAAACCAAGAGAGGTTATTATAGACATCGATATCATGATCTTGTAACATCTAATAGTTTGTAGATAAGCCTCACAAGATTTAAGTTATGACCCTTGGAAAATCACTGCCCAAACATACTTAGAGCACCTTGGAGATGCTCTAGTTTAGTATGGTCATGAATGTTCTAGGCTTTTCGTGGACAAAATTGTAGTGTCACTAGGGTTCACTTGCCCATTTGGAGAAAACTAAGCTAAATGGTCTCTTATGTTTTGTAATAGCCTTGCAAATATGATATTAGTGAGTGAGATATTTTCTTAGCAAAGGTCTCTTTCACTAGTTGCTTTGGGTTTTTGTACTTACCCTTTTTGTGTCTTTTTGTGTTTGATTTCCTATTATTTTTCTTTGATTTTATTTTTCTTTTTTTTTGTGCCCTTATGCATGGGAATGGAGTTAGGATCCTAGATTTGTGGGCTTATGTCCTTAAGCTTAGATATGTTTTACCTCGATGTGATATTGTCTCTCTTCTCTCCTTCATTTTGAGACCTTTTAGACCTCTTTAGTGTGGTTTTAGCTTCATTTTCTCCTTTCCTCTCTAGTTTCATTCTCCTTCATCATCTCTTTCTTTTGACATGGCCTTCTAGGTGCTGTTTTGATACCCTTTTGACCATATCTCATGTTCATATCACCATCTTCTAGTTTTACCTGCACTAGCTCCTAACACTTTCCATATCACCCAAGACTAGAGCTCCAGGACTAGGCTGACTCAGGTAAGCCTAGTATGGATTAGGTCAACCCATGTCCCCCTGGTCTTGGACTAGGTGAACCTAGCTTGACCTAGTCCCTGATTGTTGGACTTAGCCCAAGGCCTGAAAGGCCTTATGGGTTTAATTAGTTTGTAACCATTACCCAATTGGCCCGAGTTGTTTTCCTACCTAAAAACTAGTATAAAAGGAGGCTTCAGGGATTCATTTCCATATCTCATCTCAATAATAAGAATCTAAATTGAGCTCTTTCTCTCTAGTGAATATTCTTTCATTTTACATTCAAGGAGTACAAGCATTCAAACCTTTTTTGAGCATTCAAGAAAGGAGATTTCTAATTAGCATTGAAGAACCTTTTGTAAGCATTCCTCTTCAAGATCTAGTGTATTTTTTTTTTTCCATTAAGGGAGGGGATCCATGTTGAAGCATTCATCATCTTCTTCATTGATGCATATTCATAGCCATGACACCATGATGGAAGTATGGTAGATCTATTGCAAAGAGTGGAGATACCCTACATTCCTAATTTAATATCTACAATACATTTACATACAAAATCCTTATAAATGAGGGTTTCAAGAAAGTTGAATCTTAATATTTATCTTGTATTACAGTAATTTACATTTACATTTCTCAATTACGATTATTTTTTAACCTAGAGCTTGACCAAGGCAAGCCCTCATCAAACCCCAACCCCCAAACCTTTCTTTTATGTGTTGATTTGTAGGTTGGGAGTGAAAATGATTACAAATATGGAACCTATAGTTCACAAGATTTTGGAGTGATCAATTTCGGAGTTGTAGGTTCTATAACTTGTCCTACAGCCACAAATTTCAAGGAGATTTTTTGGTTTTGCTCCTTTTGTCATTTTATTTCGAGATCCATAGTCAGAAGTTCAGAAAATATTTTCAGATCCAAAAGTTCTTGAGCTTAAATACATCTTCCTCTAAGCATTTCTAGGTGATTCTTTCATATTTCATTTCCTTTCAAATATGTATCCTAGATTTGCATCTTAATTGGGTTGATTGTATTCACATAGCATATAGATTTATATCTCCTAAGTAATTAATTCAACGTCATATTCACTCTATATCAAAGGGCCAAAGAGCACATTTCCTTGTATTGTATTCCCTCTATAATCCAGAGTATTAACATCCTTTCTCTTTTGGGTCCTAGCTAATCGAATTTGGGTTAGAAGTGGAATCATAGTTGGAAATTTCCCTCTTTCCCTTTCACATTGCAATTGAATGCTTAGTGTCCCCATAAATTCTAAGTCTGCAATCCTATTTAAGTGCTTCAATTTCACTACTAAACACTCTTATCAAGCATAAATGTCCCTATAACTTTTCATTGACTTCTAACAATCCCATCAAAACATGTTAGAGTTGGAGGATTATTACATTGTAATTGCTCTTAAACTACTATAACCTTGAGTTTGACAACAATCCACCATTGTCAATTTGATGTACTAGATACCCATCACCATTTAAGAAAATTATCCATCTACTTTATTCTTCAATATTTTCTTCCCACGTATTAATTATAGGTATTTCATTATCTATGAAGAATATTTGTGACTATTATATGTAATGGATACAACTAAGAGGTCTTCAAGGTGAATTGTACAATCCTTATGTAAATGATGTATTAAATTGGTCATTGATAACATACCTTAATTATCTTCTTCATTAAGATGTTTTGTCAACAATGGTTAGACCCTTGCAACTAGATGTATCATTATTTGCAAAATGTTCTACCTTTTTTTCAAATCTAATTGTTAACCTTCCACATCAACATGCAATTACTAGTCATTTATTACAATCCTAAATTGATTACCTAAATAAATGTTTTGTGAATGGTCCTTTAATTATAGATGTTGCACATATAATTTGAGGTCATTAGAGTTTTTTTAGTTATAAACATAAAAATATGTTTAATTACTATTAATATCTTTTGGAGACAACATGTTTGGAACCAACAATACAATCTAATTGGTGAACTAATTGATGGTAACAAAATTTGAATGACCAAGCTATCTAATCTATAAGTTTTGGTTAAAGTTTTGTGACTAAATCATAGTAAAGCCAAACATCAAGACTACAATCTTTTGCTTCTCAAAGTTAGTGACTTAGCGAATGGAAAATCTTATACAAGAGGAATCTTATGATATTTTATAATGCAAAAAGTTAGAATTTCTAATTGAATTAAGAATATTTGGTGACCACATACATGATTTTTAGCTCAATCAAACAAAATTTCTTAAAATGAAAAATATTTATTATCATCGTAATATTGAATGTGCTCAAATGAGAATCTTAATTTCTATAAAGAGAAGAGAAAGTAATAACTAGAAAAACAAGGAGAAAGAAAATAATCTCAAGTCAATAATATTGGTAGTATTAAGTTTTTAATCTTAAATTTTTATTTTAGAAATTGAAATGAAAGAAAGAAAAAGTTGCTTGAAAAGTTAAATAAGGTAGATATGATGTTAATATATTAACATATTTTAATGTGAAAGATGGTAGTTTGACACTCCATTGAAATTTATAATAATTAACAAATTGTAAAATAATAACAAATAATAATCTTCTTTCTATATGAATTAAAATTTACAATTTTCAAAAATGACAAATCTTGTAGAAGTTTTGAAATGAAAATGAATTGTAAAAATATAGAAAACAATATATATTTGATTATTCTTTTAACTTGCCAAATATTTATATAATGCCTTTTCAATAAATTTATCATACTTCAAAAATTAATTAAGTTCAAAATATTTAAAGAAAAATTAAAAAAATTGAATTGTTCTCCATACAATCAAGCTGCAGTCACTTTGTGTTTCAGTACAAAATGATATGCACAGATTTGTTGTAGCAATGATGTTTGAGGGTGAGAATAAAAATGGTTGTTGTCAAATAGAAGTAAACATCTTTACAAAAAAAGAAACAACAGAATAGAAAAGATGTATAGAACAGAGTCAAATTTCAACAAGAGCCAATATGTAGAGGAGTTGTCATATGGTAGAGAGCCCAAAAATAAAATGAAAATTGGAATAAAGCTCTTTATCAAGTGTGACCCAGACAGATTCGTTCACTATCTCAAAAATATGGAAAGTGGGAAGAAGGAACTAGAGGCCTAGGATGATAGATGGGGTGTCCTAAATCCCCCTCACAAAACTTCCATACTTTCAGTCCTTGTCCATTCACCTTCAAATGCTCTGATTGGATTGGAAATGAGTAGACAAAGTAATAATCCCTTTTCATAGGCGGGAGTGCAAATTTAAAAATGAAATTCAAATTAACTGCAGATATCAGTGTACTGGCTAATTGTAGCTATCACTATCCCTAGGGAGAGTTAAAACAATCATAATAGAAAATGGAAAAGGGACAAAATGCTAGATGGGCCCACACCTACCACCTAAGTAGTCAAAGCTCAGTGTGTGCTGGTTAAGCCAAGTCGTATAAACTGAATCACTTGGTTGGCACTTCTTGGCTCGGTCAACACTAGATTCACATCACTAATGCTATGAACTTGGTAAACATTGGAGACCACAGTTGACACTGTGCAACTTGGCAAATACTATGAAGGTCAATTTGCATTGTTACTTATCAACTTGGTAGATACTACTCGGTGCAAATTGAATACTAAGTCTGGAACTTGGTAGCAATTGTAGAACTCAGTTAACATTATAAACTACAAGATAAGCTCAGTAGCTACTAACCATTTGACTAAGTGCGAGTCACTAATAAGAAAAATTGACCATAATGTCAACAATATCCCCCTTTAGCATTAATGAAAAAACACTTATCAATCAAAAATTGAATTCTCAAATTTCAAGAGAAAAACATTCTTTTGTCTCCATCCCATGTCTTCAACTCGGTAACATACTCTGTTTTTGAGATTTTTCAAAATTGCTTTTGTAAAAGATGTTTTCTTATAATCTGGACATGCATTTGTATAATATTATGCTGCTCTCCATACATATATCACATATTATACTTTTCTCAATATATACATATATCTCATATTTTATTTTCTTCCCTTTATATCACATCTTCTCCCCCTTTTTGACATAAATGCCAAAGGTGTATACTACATGGTGATGCTGAAATGTGACAAAAAGTTAGAATGTACCTTCAAAATCAATGCCATTGTCTTGTCTCAATTTTCTTGTAACCCCTTGCTTGCTTGAAGTACAACCTATAATTCTGTAGATAACTCCATCATGTAATCAACTATGGAAAAGTTACTTTCATGGATGAGATTTTTCACATGTGCAATGTGTTTTTGAAATGCATCCATGTTCAGGAGAATCATGCCTTGGATGTCTACAAGTGTGGCTCTGATCATGTCTTCTTCCCTTAATAATTCTAGTTGCAAATTAGTCAAAAATCTGATCTTTGAGTAGTGACTAGAATTGTAGCTTAGGTCAAGTGACAACTGGTGTGCACTTGCCTTCAATTCTTCATCTATCTTAGATAGTTTATCTATGATTTCATAAGTGAAGATAGATGTATCACATAACTTGTTGAATAATGAAATTACATTATTTGTAGAGGTTTCCAATGAACTAAGAATAGCAGTCAATTCTACTTGATTTATTGCAATATTTTTTGCAACTTGCTCCAATACCTTATTCTCAAATTTCCTCTCTGCTCTTTTTAACAACTTTTCTTGTCCATTCAGATCTTCATTGAATTTTTGAAAATTTTTGCTAATTGAACCAAAATAGGTTGTGTACTATCAACCTTAGTACTTAGTGCATCTACAAGTATGTTCTTCACATCTTCTAGCACTTGATTTTCTCTTCCTTTCTCTTCTCTAAGCTTCCATTTATTAGCTTTATTTTTCAATAATTCACCTATGGTGTAAATTTGATCAAGATTCAGAGTAGAGATATCCCAATTTATGACAACTATATCCTCATCAAGATCAATATCTTCTTCTTTACCTTTTTCTTTTCTTGAAACTTTAGTACTTTCTTGAGGCTTTCTCTTAACTATCTTTGTACTTACTATTTGCATACTAGGAATTTTAACAAAAATAAAAATGGAAGGGCTAGGAATGAAAGTAGATATTGCACTAACAATAAAAATACCTTGTTGCTATGTAGCCAAATCTAATGATGGAGGAAGCATTAGTTGCTCAGTAGATGAAGTGTTCATCACTTTAGTCAATATGGTACTTAGTGAAATAGGTGCATAGATTGGTTGGGTGCATGGTGTTCCAATGGTTTTCACAACCAACTCAACACAAGGTTTCTCTAAGCTTGATGGCATTAAAGAATTTCTCAAAGAGTGAGGAAATGAGGCCATAACTGTTACTGCAATCTTCTTTGGGTCAGTTTCCTCAATACTCTGAATCTCAGGGAGATTGTCCTTTGTAGCTTCCTATTCTTGCTCCTCATTATCTAGATTTACATCATCTATTTCTATATCTTCTTCACCATTTCTATCAATTTCTTCCTTGTCATCTTCATCATCTATGTCACTAACATGAACAACAAAATCACCCTATTGATGAAGATTGTAGATATTCTTCCATGTAGTTGTAGTTGTCTTTACCACATGTTCAATGTCATTTACCAAATGCATGTGTTGAATTTTAGAGTAAGCTTTCCCTCATTTTTCTTCATGGATTCTTTCACCTCCTTTGTCACTGAGACTCGACATGAGCTACCTCAGAGTTTGTTCAAATATATATTTTGTAGTTTTCATAGCATTTTCCTATCTTGGCTTGATTGCTTGCATAAGCTCATTGGAATTTTGTTGTACAAGTTGATGAGGTGAGTATTTCCATTTACCTAGTTTTGACATCATCATGTCTTCAACTTGCTTCTTCTCATCTACATTCCTAGTCTCATATATGAGAGATTTGAAGTTTCCCATTCTAGCTTCTCCTTCAATTTCCTTTAGTTTTTCCTAAAATGTAGGTGAAGGTCTTTTGAAAATAATTTCCTCACCATCTTCCTCACCTAATTTCAATTTCTTCTTTGATTTTGATGCACTTCTTTTGAATATTGCAATAGATGACTTGGTGGGTTTGGTTATGATAACCTTACCCTTCTTCCTAATAGGTTCTTCTTCTTCAAATTTTGTTTCTTCTACTTCATCTTCTACAACATCTTCTTCCACATCATCTCCTTTTCCTTCTATCAATAGGAGAGTAGAACATTCTTGTCTCAATTTTGCTATCCTCTTCTTTCCTTTATTGACTACTTGAGGAAGCTTGATTTCAAGTTCTATTCTTTTTTTGACTTCATCAAAAGTATCAAAATATGTGACCTTGGGATCCATAGGTTCATTAAATAGTGCCTCAATGATATCCTTGGTGTCATCAATGTTAACCTCATAGCTTAGAGGCTTAACCCACACCACTCTAGGTTTGACTACTTGAATGTATACTTTGTCATAGTCTACCATGAAACAAACATAATCCTTGTAATCTTCTACAAGTTTCATTGGAATTCTATATCTCCTATTCATCTTTTCCTTGAATGAATCTCAATAATTTTCCATGATACTGACAAATTTCTCACCCATCTCTGCCATATATTTATTAATTTGATATAGTATTGGCACATCTTTTCTCCATACAACTGTACCTTTTGAAGGGAAAAACTTTTACATAAAGAAGAATAAAAAAGTCAAGAGTGAACCAAACTTATACAAGTTATTCTTTGAAGTTTTGATGCTTTCCATGTTCTTGTTGAATTGTTTCAACATTAGCTCGACAAGGTCGAAGGACATGTTGTTCTTCCCTACTTTGAGAGCCAGATCAACTACCTCACATGACATGCTATTGAGATGAGTAGAGCTATAGATCTTATGAGCTATCACATGAATTCCAAATTTCAGATCCATGTCAGTCACACTATTGATCTTCATACCTCTTCCATCCCACTCGACAATAGTTTTTCTTTCTAGTTCTACCTGACTTAGGGTTTTGGTAGACTTTTCTTTGTTCAACATTGGTAGCACTATGATTCAATGGATCATTTCTTTGTTATTTGAATAGGCTGCTCCAACCATAGCTCTCCATTGTGTACATAGCTAAGGATAAACCTTATCCATTTTATTTGAAAGTCTTGGGGCATATGTAGAATGTATGTTAAACCCTTGGTCTCTAAATGTTGATGCTCAAGTTTCAATGCACCATTCACACATAACATTTATAGAGTCTCATCCATCTCTAGGGTTCCAATATCTTGTATTGAATAGTGAAAATGTGAACAGATATTGTTGACAAGTAGTACCTTGTGTGGAATCTGTGGCTGAGCTCCAGTTGGGTCAAGTGCTTCTACAATTTTCAGACTCAACTTGAAATCTGGTGCCTTCCATTCAATTCCATGAAACAACATCTTAGACACTTTCCTATTTTTGCTACTAGAAGGTGCCATGCTTAGTAAAGTTTATGAAAAAAAGAAAATCTTCAACAAAAACACATAGATCTCTTGGAAGCACAAAAATCTCCCTTGCAAATAGCTCTTCAAAAATTCACAATGATAAATGAATTCAATTTTCTTCCTTTTAACATATTTTCATTTTTCAAACATTGTAAATTCGTGGTAGAGTCATTCATAGCTCAGTGTCTACACAATATTTTAGTGTATCTTGACCTTGCTCAATAACCTTTCTCGGCATGGTCTTGCAACTCAACCTATCTCGGTAAGATCTTGATTTTCCTTAGTCACTCGGTGATCCATTTGCATCTTGAATGCTAATATGGATCTTTCCTTCTAGTTGGCTTAAACTGATATAAGTTATCTCAGTTAGAGTCTTAGCTCTAGTCATTCCAATGGGAGATCAAGTTGAAATGCTTGAGTTACCCAATTCTTGAGTGACATGTGTTTCATGGCTCATATGTACATTCTTATAAGATTTTAGAATCCATTGTTTCCTCATCTGCTTTCTGATATTCTCAACTTTGGCTTTCTTTTCATCTTCTATCCTTCTAGTGTTCATATAGTTCTTGGCAAGATGTCCAAGTTCTGTACAAGTAAAAAATCTTCAAGTGGTGTCCCTTGTCCTCATGTGATGTTTCACACAATTTGCTCCAATGTGCCCAAATTCTTCATAGTAGTGGCATCTACACCATGTGTTGTAGTTCCAACCAAATATAGCTTTCACAAACTATTCTACTAGGTTTAATATCTTGGTTTTGCATTTAGAAGATTTGTCTCCATGCTTCTTGGACTTGTGACATTAACCTTCAAATTTAGGTTTCTCCTTGCATTCACTTGCCCTATAACCATGTTTATTGCAATTGTAGCACTTTCCATTGAATTTTTCTTTACCATTACTCCAACATTTTTTTGATGTATGACCTAACTTACCACAATGATTACAAGTAGGCCTTTGATTCTTTTGAGCTCCTTGCTTGGATGATTCACCTTCTTCTATGTATCCTACTCTTGTTTTGCCTTTCTGTCTATTTTGACTTTGCTCATTCAACTGATTCATGTCTACTTGGGATTTCATCATCCTCTCATTGGTTTTCTTTTTAGTGTTTAGATCATTTTGTAATCTTTCATTCTTTGATATTAGATTCATGATTTCTTCATTTGTATTAGTAAGCTAATCAATAAAGTCTACCTATTGAAGGGATAGATGTTGAATTTCATTGTTCTTTCCTTCTATCTCTTCTTTGGCTTAGTCTTTTTATTCCATGACTTCACATAATCTTACTAACTAAATTTCTTGTTCTCTTTTCAGCTTTCTAACTTCTTCTTGAAGATTACAATTCTTTTCCAATAGGTCTTTTATTGCCTCATCAACTTCATCTGAGTTTCTTTCTTGATATATATCTTCAATTCTTTCTTCAGTGTAGAGATTGTCATTCATTTTTACTGCAAGATCTTTTCTTCTTTTCAAGGATTGAGAGAGTTTCTCCTTTGCTTTCTTTAGTTCCCCAATAGCTAATTCCAAATCCAAATTTTCATTTTCAGTAGCCTTATCTAGCCTGTATACCTCCATTTCCTCTAATCTTTGTTCAAGCTGTTGAACTTCTTCTCTGAGAACCACAATGCTCTAATACCAATTGTTTGAAATATAGGATAGGCTAGGTTACTAATAGGGAAGGGGTGAATCAAGAACCAATACAACTTAATCTTATTTCACCAAATAATCTTTTATATATTATGATCTAATTGCATGCAAGAAAGACTGAAAGCATTAAAATATTCATAACACTTTGACACAAGATGTGGTGACCCAAAAACCTTCTAAATAGAAATTAAAATTAGGGTGGGGATGATACCCACAAGCTTTAGTACTACAATATAAAGTTGGCCAGTTAAGGCTTACAATTGATCACTTTTGATGATCTTCTCTATCAGGAGAAATAAGGACTTCTAGGTCCACCTTGTGAAAGGATTTACAAAACATAGAATGAAGTATACTGTCAGTAAAGAGATTTGAAAAAGACTATTAGGTCTACCTTATGAAAAAATTTAACTAATACACCTGTTAGGATGAACTAGTGGCTAATCTTTGATCTACAACTCAAATTTTCTAGTTGAGATTTCTTTGAAGTATAATGATCACCTTGTTGTGATAAATAAATCTTTTCTGCTCCTTATACTGCTAGTAGCCTTCTTAATTTACACTTTTTCTCATATATTGCTTTTATTCTTATTCTTATCATATGTGGATGTGATAAAATACATTATATATTTATATATGTCAATCCAAACTACAATTCATCAAAATCAGCTACAACACAAGTTTCACCAAAATACACAAAGTTAGATCAACTACTAATATTTGAGTTCTAAAGAAAAACTCGATGAGGTTCTAATACTCAACAACTATTAGTAACACTCGATATTGTCATGCTCTCGATAGACGTAGAAGCTTAGTTCATACTAATAACTTCCAAGTGGTCTAAACTTAGTCAACACTGGTGACTTGATGAATACTACAAAAATCGGTATATAAACTGAGTCACTTGGTTGACACTATATGGATCGGGCAACACTAACACTGTGAGCTCTGTATAAACTAAATCACTTATTTGACACTTCCTAACTTAGTTAATACTATATGAAGGATAATTTTAGTGGCTAATATTTTCCAATTGGGTAATCTCACTCATCAAGGACCCCACATTTGGCTAATTATTTTTTCACTTTTGTAGTGGCCATGTCACTTGCACTTTACAAAAATAGGGTCCCATGCTTAGGCCAATTGACATTAATAATACATAACTATTTGTATTTTAGTGATGAATTCACCAGTGCAATCTATTTTTTCCATGCGATAAATTATATATTCCCCTGTAATTTTCAATTCTTATCTCAATCAATACCATATTAGCAAATATTTGGTAAAAATTGAAGTTAGGTTAGACATTAAGTATGTATATTCAACATGCATCTCAATTCCAAAGACTTCCCATGAAACTTCTTATCCTTTTTCACTTTGGCCCAAAACATATTTGATTAGGAACATGTGCCTTTACTTTTGGGACTTTCTTTAAAACTTGGTATCCTTTTTAAAGTTTGGTCTAAAATAGGATTTAGGCCATTGATTTAGGATCATTTGGCAATCATGAACAATAGGAATTTTGCCTCCATACCACCATTCAATAACTTGGAGGGAAACTATAATGATAAAAGTGGATTGAATCTAACCTTCAAGTTTGCTAATCAATTAGGATCCATATAATAATAATAATAAAATCACAATTTCTAGGTAAGTGTACTTTTGTCCACAATTTTCATCAATAATGAAAGATTCACCAAAATTTTATAGAGTTTTCATAGAGTTGAAAAAAAATTGGTAATAAAATTAAATTTTTTCTTACTCAAAAAAATTAATTCATCAATATAAATTAATTATTTTTCTCTGAACCAATGATTGATTTGCCAAAAGTTTATACATTTTTCCAAACTAGGGTTTCTTAAAGTTATCCTTGTGCTAGATTCACATCACTGATATTGTGAGCTCGGTAAATACTTGAGACCACGGTTGACACTATGCAACTCGATAAATACTATGAAGCTTGGTTTGCATTATTACTTATCATCTTGGTAGATACTGCTCGGTACAAATTGAATACTAATTTTGGAACTCAATAGCAACTGTAGAACTTGGTTAACATTGTAAACTACAAGATAAGCTTGGTAGATGCTAACCATTTGACTAAGTGTGAGTCACTAATAAACAAAATTGACCATTATGTCAATAGAATGTTGCTATCGAATACCGGAAAGAAGAAATCAACACTGTAGTTCATACCTTGAATCAAGTTTAATTGAAGAAGGACTCAAATCAGATACCTTTTGAATTATGGTATGGCTATAAACCTAATGTGTGTTATTTCAAAGTATTTGAAAAAAAATGTTATATTTTGGAGGAGTCAAGAAAAGGAAAATTTGATGTGAAAAGTGATGAAGGCATATTCTCGGGATATTCCAATAAGAGTAAAGCATAGAAATGTTTGAATCTATCTACTCACAATGTTATAGAAAGTGCACATGTAAAGATTTATGAGTTTGCAGAAGAGTTTGAAGAACAAAGTAGGAAAGAACCTAAAAAATACACAAACTTTTTTTACTATGAGCCTGATATTGTACCTAAAGCTCAAGAAAATAGAAGTCATCAATATTCATCACTTGAGTCTTTGAAATCCCCAGTTCAACCCAAGTTGCAACAAGTGCAATCTGAGTCACGGTTAGAAGGACCGTTGTCCTAGTCAGAAGGACTTAAGTTTCAACAAGTGAAAACTGAGTCATTTGATGAACCTGAGTAAAAAAAAATGGGACCTAAGCATGACTCATAAGGTCATGGTGAACCTAGTGAATTTAGAAAGAAGGAGACGAGACTTGCTAGATATTTCAAAAGGCATCATGCACCTAAGAAAATCATTAGAGATCAGTTAGTTGGTACAATGACAAGGAATAGATTAAAAGGTACATCTTTTCTTAGTGAATTTGAACCTAGATCTATCAAAGATTCATTAGAGAATGCAAGCTAGATAGAGGCAATGAATTAAGAGATTGATTACATAGAAAGGAATAAAACTTAGATCCTTGTTCCTAGACCCAATGAAAAGAATGTAATTGGCACAAAATGGGTATTTAGAAATAAGCTGAATGGGAATGGAAAAGTTTCAAGAAACAAGGAAAGATTATTTTGCAAGGGTTATGCTCAAGAGGAAGGTATTGACTATGGAGAAAATTTTTCTCCTATTGTTAGACTTGAAGGTGTTAGAAAACTCCTTGCATATATAACACACAAAGGATTCAAAGTATAATAGATGGATGTGAAATCAACATTCTTGAATGGAATCTTAAAAGAGGAAGTCTACATTGAGCAACTAGAAGGTTTCAATGATCCTAGCAAAAGGGACATGGTTTGTAGACTATACAAAGCTCTGTATGGGCTCAAAAAATCCCCCATAGCATGGTATAAAAGGTTACATAATTATCTATAAACATTGGTTTTCAAATAACTAATGATAACAACAAACTATTAATCAAAGAAGGACCGAATAAGAAGATTGTGTTGTCAGATATCTTTGTGGATGATACATTTTTTACTAGAAATGATGATTTGTGTAAATATTTTTTTATGAAAATGAGTAAGGAATTTGAAATGTCAATGTTTGGAGGCATCAAATTCTTTTTTGGCTTGAAAATTCAATAGATGAAGGATGATATCTATATTACTCAATCAAAATACATCAAGGAGATATTGAAGAAATTTGGAATGGAGGATTCTAGACTAGTTGGAACACCTATGTCTATTGGACATAAACTTTAAAAAAGATGATGATTCCAAGGAGGTAGATTAGACTACATACATATCAATGATTGGAAAACTTCAGTATGTGGTGCATACGAGACCTCATAGAGCATTAGCAGTTGCTCTGGTGGCTAGATTCTCTACTAATCCTAAAGAAAATCATATGATGGAAATAAAAAGAATCACAAGGTATCTAAAAGGCACTAGAGAGTATGGTTTGTTGTATAAGAAAGGAATAAACTTTGATTTGAAGGCATTTACTAATGAAGATTGGGCAAGAAGTGTTGATGATAGAAAGAGCACTAGTTGTAGAGCACTTTTCCTTGGAAAGCAGCTAGTATCTTGGACAAGCAAAAAGAAGAACTATATCCCTTAGTCTATAGTAGAAGCATAATATGTTGTTGCAATAGTCAATTGTTCCAACATTGTGTGGTTCAAGAAACTATTTTCAGGTATAAAGGAGGAGATCAAGGACCCAATTGTTATCTTCTATGATAACACCAATTGAATCAACATATCCAAGAATCCAATGATGCATACCAAGACCAAGCATATTGCAATAAAATATCAATTCTTGAGAGAATTAGTACAAGACAAATAGGCGAGGTTAGAATATGTGAATACAACATAATGATTGCAGACATATTCAGCAAGCCATTTCCCAAGGATGCATTTTTGTATCTAAGAGGTAACCTAGGGGTCATTCCCCTATTTGAAGATCACTAATTAGATTTTACTAATGAATCAATCAAGCATGTCGAAGATCAGAAAAGTTGATGCAATATTGCCACAGTAGATTGCATATGAATCTTTACATCAAGGCACAAGAAAACTACATTGATTGTTGTCTTTTTCATAAGATGTCAAAGAGGGAGAGTTTTTTTTGTCATACATCAGAGAAATTTTATGTTTGATATGGAGAGTTTTCTATTATACATCAAGAGATGTTGAAGAGGGAGAATTAATTTGGTTGATATCAAAGAGGAAGGGTCTGCTATTGCACTCATTGCAATCAGAGATTGATCACTGAGGGAGTTCACACTAATTGAGGGAGTTCTCATGGATGAAAATTATAATGAAACTAAGTATATTATTCTTACTTCCATTTTTCTCTGAAATTTCTATGTATCATGACATGTTGTGTTGCCATCAATTCCAAAGAGGGATATTTTTGGATACATTCATTTAATTGTATATTTTCTTTGATGTTACACAAATGTCAAGCATATACCAAGAAATCAGTGTATGCCAAGCTCACTCAAAAGCCAAAGGGAGTTTTTAGGAAGACAATGTCTACCAAGTTCATTTGATAGCCAAAGAAAAGTTGGCATGGAACTAGTGTTAACTAAGTTCACTTGGTTACCAAAGGAAGTCTAAAGGAAAATTGTTTTTGAGTTAGTGTTGACCGAGTTGAGTCGCCTAACAAAGGATTTTTCTATATTAGTTTTGTTGGTTAGTTCTATCTAACTCATGGGATGAATTTAATTTATTTGAAATTGTATCCAAGCCAAATTGACATGGTAAAACATATAACTATAAGGTCCTGTTAATGATTGAATTGTGTAAGTTGAAAGAGAAGAAGAAGCATGGGATTGGAAAGATAAATCTAGGAAGTGAATTGTTCGATCTACAAAGAACATTTTGATCAAGGAGGATCAAGTATTGAAGCTAGAATAAAGATTTGAAATTTGAAAATAGATTTTACATCAGCAATCAAGTCATATCATTGTTACTCTTTAATAATTGTAGCAGTGAATCAAATCTCTTAAAAGAGTTAGCTTAATTAATAGCTATTTGACAACTCCTCTAACAAGGTGGCATTTCTAGATTGAATTTTCTAAAGACCTCTAACAAAGCTACTCCTAACAGGGTGAACTAAATTCTTTAATAGGTTCATACCTAACAATGTGTTTTGTAACCTTTAACAGGGTTAGCTCCTAATAGGGCTCACTTCAGAAGAGTGAAAAGTAATAACTAGTTGCAATTGGTGGTTTTTTCCAAATTGGGTTTCCACATTAAATCTCGGTGTCTCTTGTGTTCATGTTATTTACTTTATGATTCTATAACTAAGTTAATTAAGGTTAATCACACTTATTATCATAAGATCTACATGATTCAATGTTAATAAGTATTATTGTATATATTCAGTATTAACCGAGTGTTTACCGATTGACAATGATTGTTAGTGTTAACTAAGTTATCATGTTAACTAAGTGTTTTAGTGCTAACCAAGTTTGATTTTGTTTTGTATTGACATCTCAAGGGATCTGGGATTTTTTTTTGTGGTAATTGATTAAACCCTTTCCTCTTAGTTATTCCTCTTAAATTTCCAATAGGTGACAACATTGATGATGATGATGGTGGTGATGGTGGTGATGATGATGGTTGTGGAAATGATGATGTGGTGGTGATGGTTATGGTGATGATAATGAAAATGCCGATGATGGTCATAGTGAGGATCATGATGATGACGATGGTCATTTTGATGATTTGGATGATGATGGCAATAATGATGATGAGATACACAAAAAAGATGATTAATGACATGATCAATGGAAATATATTAGGTTTTTATTAGTTTGAAATATTTGTTACGATGCTCAATTCTTGGTGGTAATTAATTATAACATGTTTTTTTGTAGAGGCAATGAATTAAAAAGTATATAATGATTATGATGTTTGCATATTGCTCATGTTATGTTCTATGTAATTTGTAGCAAGTATCATGTAATTTTTAACTAACTTAAGACAAATGATTTACATATGCAGGAAACTATGCCCCTTTGACAAGGATTGTAGACATTGACATGGATCAGGAGGTATAAGTTTATTATATGCTTTCTTTCTCTTTACCTTCAATATTAACTTTAGGCAAACTTCATCAATATTTGCCTCATTTTATAGAAAAATATTTTGCTCCTTTAACTATATCTCTCATTTGATAAGCTAAAGGTACCACCAAATAGGTATCTATCAGATTTGTCTTCCTTGAGTGAGGGAAATGCGAGAATAGAAGAGGATGGTGAGATATTTAGTAGGTCTACAAAAGAGAGAAAAATAAGAGGTCAAAAGATTAGAAGTAAATTCAATAAACACATGCAAGTTTTTCTTGCTCAAGGTGGGTCATATTCTTATGATGATGAGACAAAGGGTGATATCAAGATTCCCTTGAGGTACACACATCTTGAGAAAGAAAAGGTACCCAAGGAATTACCTCCAGTTAACACTGATTTTTGTGTTAACAAGAGGATGTATCACATAACTCCATCATCATTACATGGATGCCATAAAGGTCAATTATAAAAAACTTGTTGAATTGATTGAGTATGTAGGACCTTATTACAATTATAATAATTGGATGCAGATAGTTCAATATAAAAAAGTATGCATAGGTTTGTATTGTCAGCAAACTATCTACAATGGAAAGAAAATGATCAAAGTAAAAGACTTGTGTACATTGATGGAAGGAAAAATGAAACATAGAATGTTACAGGTTTCATAAATAGTACACATCCTAGGTGAACTAATAAGTGACCCAATTGCATTTTTGAGGCACATGAGGGAAATCATGTTTTTGTATGTCTAATAAAATGAATAAGTTCAAGGGAAGAGATACTAATAGATTGCAATTTGAATCACATAGATATAAAGAATGTTACCATCATGGGACTTGTAAGTACTATATATATAATATTTAAACTAATTACTTCCAATTAGAACTGCAATATACAATATACCATTTTATTAATAATTTTTTTGCTAAGTTGACTATTTTTTTCATTATATTGATGTTTTTATATACATTCTTTGTCATAAGGTGACATGGTTGATCCATCAGATGACAGAGGCAGAGATGTTGCAATTTGTGCAATTATAATTTTATAAAATGTCATATTACTATGTTATTTTTGTTAAGGTTTTAGACTTTTTTTTATTGTTTTTTTGATGTTTTTGTCACACTTTGATGCTTAGGAAAAGGGAAACAAACATATTACACAAGAGCAAATACTTGTTGATATGGTGACCACAATATTATGTAATGATGACATCACATATACTAGTGACCCTATAAGCATGTCTAAAAAGAGCCTCAAGAGAATCAATATACAAATTCTTGGGCTTATTATGAATCCAAATCCAATAGAAGAGAAAGAGGCCACAAGAAATGAATTGTGTTGTAGAGCACGTTGTCTAGAAGTAAGCAACATTTAATCTTTTTCTAGGACAATAGTTCAATAAAGGTTTATGTTTTATACTAAGTATGGATCATGAACCACAATATGTATGTTTTGTTACAATAATTTTTGAGAGCTTATTGAGTTGTTCCACCTGACAAGGTCACCAGTGTAGCTCCTACACATATACAATTTCAATTTTCAATCATTAGAAGGGACATTATTTTCTTCATGATTATTATTAACAATTTTATATTACTATTGTCATGTTTTTTCAATCTATATTTTAAAAAGATAATACATTGTATATATATGATTATTTTTTAGGTGTTGATGATGTACATACTCCTCCTTCCACAAAGTTGGCCAACACTCCAAGATTGCCGACTGCAATATCAACAACAAGGAGCATGCAAACATCCACACCTACTGCAACTAGAGATGGGAAATCCTTGTTTTGCTAGATTTTATTATATGTTAAATATGATTTGATTTTTACTTTCTTGTTCATCTGAGTATAGTATGAAATAGATTAACTTTGTGTAGGAATAAGTACACCTTCTCATGGTGATATAACATATACTAGTACTGGTGATAATTTACTAGTCTTTCCTAAAGCATCTGATGTTACTTCTACTAGATCCTTGGACGCATCATTGTTGATGGACAAGAAAGATATGATTCCCTTTTCTATTTACTTATTCATAACTGATTTTTGACTAAAGATCCCATGATGATATTTTGGCCCACATTATGTAAAAGGTATGTAGCTTGATATAATTGGTTTCTACATTTTTTCATTCATCTATTTTTTGTAATATATTCAAGGTACATAGATTGAACTAAATTTTTTATTTAACAATTTAATATTTTGTTAAAAAGTGGAACAAGAAAGGCCTTGAATTGAAAGACAACTCATAAAAACTATAGAGGATCTCTTTGGTCAAAATATTTTGAACATAGATCAAATTCTTAAAAAAGATTGCAAACATGTAAAGACAATGAGAGACTTGTTGATCAAATAAGTAAGATTGACAAATGAGTGTCAACACACTTAACCATTTTCACTATACATGCCGAGTATACAATGGAAGCTGAGCCATAACTCTAACACATGCCAAGTTACAATTAAGGCCGAGTAGACTAGAAGACAGTATGTGCCGAGCAAGTCACAGTAGGTGCTGAGAAGATGAAACCAAAATGTGTCGAGTAACTCAAGATCCAACAGGAGTCAAGCATTACAAAGTTAATAGGAGCTGAGTTACTCAAGAATCAATAGAAGCCAAGCAATGTAGAAAAATAATAGGTGCTAAGTGACACAATAATTCTATAGGAGTTGAGTAATGCAGGAATTCTATAGGAGCTGAGTAACCAGGAAACATAGTGGATGCCAAGAAATCCATAATAGATGGTGTCAAGCATCACTATTACTTCATGTGCCGACCAATGTAGGATCAGCATGAAAGTTTGTGCAATCACAAACAAAGATGTAAAATGGTTATGAATGACTCATGATAGGATAAAAGGATAAGATCAAATCATCCCAACCACCGATGTGATCCTCATGTAGCCAATCAAAAAATTGGAGACTGCATGTAGCCAATGGGTGAATTTTTAGGATTTGAGTGGGAACACTTGAATCAAGGATGAACAATGAACCACTAATCTTTATAAGAGAGTCTTTATGCCATTGAACAATGTGAGAGTAAGAGAGGAAAGAAGAAGGAAAGGTAGAGCCTATCATTAAGGTCATTGTAGAACATTTGGTGTCAAAGATTTAGTGAAAGGACAAAATTTACACATCCAGTTGATCAGAATAGAACAAGGAACACAATCAGCAGATCAGATCTAGCAGAGATTAGAGATAAAAGAGTAGATCAAGAGCCTAAGATCAACATCAGAGATTGCATTAGATTAGGTGTATTATTCTGATGCTCTCTCACAATTTTATTAGGAATTTGGAAATCCTATTGAGTTAGGTGGGTTTAACAGCCTTATGTAAATCCTTTAATAGGGTGTCATTCTAAGTTTAATTTTCTTGAGTCCTCTAACAAGGTACACTCCTAACAGGGTGTAGAAATCCTTTAATAGAGTCACATTTAACAGTGTGTTGTAGCCTTTAACAAGGCAGTCCTTTTATAGGGCAAACCATCAGAAGTGGTTGAAATCAATTGCTACAGTAATTTCGTGGGTATCATCCTCACCCCAACTTTACCTTCTTATTCTTGGAGGGTTTCGAGTCATCAAAATCTCAAGTGTTATGTGGTGATGCATGTTTTCTTCTCATGATTGTTTAATTTTTTTATGCATGCATGTTAATTTTAGTTATATGTTATTAAGGATTTAAAATAGTAAAAAGGCTAGTACTTATGATTCATCCCCCCTCTCAGAAGCACTCTTCCCATTAAGACATTCCAACAATTGGTATTAGAGCCATATTCTCTCAAGAAGAAGCCTAACAACTTGGAGGAAAAGATTTGAAGATGGAAGTCTTCAAACTTGGGAAGATCATTAAGAACGATGTGATAGATGTGCATCTCGCTCTACACCAGGTAGAGGAAGCTAGAGAGGAACTAAGAAAATCCTTTAAAAGAAGGAAGGAAATAGCTATAGCTGAAAATGATATTCACTACAAGGAGATTGACACCACACAAGTATTTTCCAAAGGAGATTCCAAAGAATTTGATGCAGCAATAGAAAATATGATGGAGAAAAATAGAGTTCAAGCAGAAGAGATAAGAACTCTTAAGATGTAGCATGAATCATAGGCCATGATGCTATGTGAAATCACTGAGAAAAAGAAAAGAGCAGTTGAGGATAGAGTCATGATGGAAGATGACAAAAGAAATTTTGCAAATAAACTTGAAGAAAAAAGTACTAAATTAAGAAAGGATCTCAAACATGTAGATGTATACACTTGCCCAACTAATGAATCTTCATCATGAACTCAATATGAAAGATATTGAGATCTCTACTTTGAGGATGTAGAATGAACAACTACAGAATGAATTGAATAGAGAAAAAGAAACAATAGAGAATCTCAACAAGTCAAGTGAAGCTATCAAGTACTTTGAACAGTTGCTATCAACTCATGATACATCAAGACTTGGATACACCGGCACTAAAGTTGGTGAATCATCAAATAGTGTTGAGCAAAGAAGTAACAAATGTAAGGATTCTAAACCCACTTGTCATAACTATAATAAAAAGGGTCATACTGCTAATTTTTGTAGGAATAGAAGGATCAATCAGCAAAGTATACCTAAAAGCAAGGGTTACTGTCACAAGTGCAACATGCAATGACACATGACACAAGACTGTAGGTCTAAAGTCACAAGGACACAAAGATTTGATGGACACTACCATAATTGCAAGAAGTATGGACATAGAGCCTTTGAGTGTAGATCAAAGCCTTTGTGGACACCAAATCAGCATGTAAGAAGGGACAACTATGTACACCATTACAATTGGGACTACAATACAAGGCAAAGCTATCATTATTGTCAAGAGTATGGAAATATACCCCATAATTGCATAAGAACACACTTCAAGGGGAACTATAAAAGATGGTTGAACCAAACTGCTTGCTTTAGTTGTTTGAAAACTAGACATGTCAGTAGGAATTGTCCAACAAAGGCCAAGGCACCCAAGACTGAAGTAAATAAGGGCAAAGAAAAGGTTGATGAGGAACACATCAGAACAGACATGAAGAAGACATGACAATAAAAAGATGGATCAAGTACATCCAATGGAAGGGTCACTTCACCCACGAGGTCAAGTGATCATATCTCATCCAACTAATAACAAAATGAGCCTATGGGGCTGATACATATAAGGAAGTATCATACATTAGCCCTAAATAGAGAAGAAGCACTGCAAAGTATAAATTTGCATGAGTTAAAATTCTAAGATAAAGTTTGAATGATGATGCCGAGATGTCTTTGGTTGCTGAGTAAAACTACTTTGGAAGTCGAGTCAAGAAGTTTAGAGGAAGCCGAGTAAAAACTACAGTGGTTGCTGAGTTATTAACAAAATTAGTAGATGTTGAGTGAGAACAGTTGTCGAGTGATATAGAACAGATGTCGAGTTGAAAACCTTTGGAAGCCAAGTGACAGGTGAAGGTACAAAAATGCATTAAATGCAAGGTTTTTGAGATACTTAAAGGTGAAAATTGATTCATTTTGAGCCATTCAAATGAAGAGTGATTATCAGAAGCACGAATGAGTGATTTTTGAGTATTCAACCAACGATTTGTAGTGATTCAACATCTACCCAAGCGATTTAAGCATTTAACCAGGTATTTCCTTCAGGTGCTAAGTTGTATAGTTTGTGAAGTTTATTTTAAATATCAAACCCTAGTTCGGTTAAAAATGGCATCTGGTTCAAAATCCACCAAAGGGAAAGAGAGCCAAGAAATTCAACTTGTCAGCAACGAGATTAAGAAACTCAAATTCAGACCAATCCCAAAAGTTGCATATAAAAATGATCCCGCTGGTGCCCTATCCACCATCCTTGAAAAATTTGTTATGGTCCAAGATGTGCGTAAATGTTATAACTACAAAATAGGAGCCATAGGAGACCTAGAAATCCTCAATGCCCATGATAAAGTTTGTGATAATGGAATATTGAAAGATGAGTTTTCAATTGAATAATGCCCTTGTTTTTCCAATCATATTCAAAACTAAGTGGATACGCATAATACTTAGCTTAATTCATGATGGATCATTCGGGTTAGAGCAAGGACTAGTTAAAATTACCAAGAAGATGATTCATAGGGTTACAAGATTTCCAACCCTAGATCGGCCCAAGACACTAAGAAATAAAAAGAAGGAAACAATAGAGAAGAACACAAGTGCAAAATGGAATAACAAGGGAATAACAATTGACACAGTAAAAGACCCCCTATTAGATTTTGCTGTGAGGATCATATCACACAAATTTTATTAGTCTAGTAGATTGAATAGCATGCCTTGTATAGCTGTTGATGTTGCATACAAACTAATAAAGAAGGATCATACATATGACCTTGTAGAGCTCATGTTGCAGCAGATTAATGAAAATGACATTTTGCAGCGATTCAACATCTACCCAAAAAATTTAAGTGTTTAACTAGGTATTTCCTTTAGGTGCTGAGTTGTATAGTTGTGAAGTTTATTTTAAACATCAAACCCTAGTTTGGTTAAAAATGGCATCTGGTTCAAAATCCACCAAAGGGAAAGAGAGCCATGAAATTCAACTTGTCAGCAACGAGGTTAAGCAACCCGAATTCAGGCCAATTCCAGAAGTTGCATATAAAAAAAATCCCGCTGGTGCCCTATCCACCATCCCTGAAAAAGTTGTTATGGTCCAAGATGTGTGTAAATGTTATAACTACAAAATAGGAGCCATAGGAGACCTAGAAATCTTCAATGCCCATGATAAATTCTGTGATAATGGAATATTGAAAGACGAGTTTTCAATTGTAAAGAAGAAGGGTTTAACCAAAGCCCTAGTTTTTCAAATCATATTCAAAACTGAGTGGATACGCATAATTCTTAGTAGAATTCATGATGTATCATTCAGATTAGAGCAAGGACTAGTTAAAATTACCAAGAAGAACATAGGTACAAAATGGAATAACAGGGGAATGAAAATTGACATAGTAAAAGACCCCCTATTAGATTTTGCTATAAGGATCATATCACACAAATTTTATTAGTCCAACAGATTGAATAGTGTGCCTCATATAGATGTTGATGTTGCATACAAATTGATAAAGAGGGATCATACATACGACCTTGTAGAGCTCATGTTGTAGCAGATTAATGAAAATCTTGGAGCAATAAGAAAGTCCAAGGGAGCACAATGCAAATTTGCGTTAGTGTTAGTTTGTATGTTCTTTTATGTGATGAAGGAATTTCCTTCATTTGGAAAAATCAATTGGAGTTAGAATAAAACAATTGTTGATCAAATTAATGATTTTATCGTACAAATGGGAGATAGCTTTGATGATCAAATGACTGTATATTTTGATGAATTCAAGAATGAAATGAAAAGGAGAATGAGGATACTAGTTTCACTGGTAGAAAAACATGAGAATGACATATGCTTTCTTGTTGACATTGATTATACTTACATCCAAGTAGTCCTTCCAAAAGTAAGATGGCTTAGACCATTGAGATATGAGCTTGATGTTGATCAAGCTTCTACAACTATTACAATATTACTTGTAGAGGAAATGGACAAATCTACCAATGCATTTGGAACTTATGAAACTATCAAATCAAGAGTTGTTACAAAACTCAAGACAACCACAACAGTGAAGAAGAAGGAAAAGCTGGTGATGAAAATAAAGAATAAATTTGGTGTTTAAGCAACAAGTGCAGCGGGAGAAGCTAAAGAAATTAGTGAAGATGAGGAATAAGGTGATGATGAGAAAGATGAAGATGAGCCAGAACAAGGGCCACTTGAATTGTCACAAGGCCAAGGTGAAGACAAAGATGAGAGTGCCGAGGAAAAAGGAGCCAAGGAAGCACCCATGAAAGGCAAGGCCATCAAAAGGAAGGCAAAGACACCTCCTGCTTCTCAGCCTACACCAAAGAAGCCAACAACCAGAGCTACAACAAGGGCCACCACACAAAAATCCAAAGACGAAGCTAAAAGAAAGAAGAAAACAACCAAGAAGGCACAGGAAGAGCCAAGGAAAAGGAAAATATTTGTGGCTTAACCTGATACTGATGAAGAAGATTAGTCTGAAAAGGTAAGTCATCCTCCTAAGTCTTTAGTTGATATATTATGTGAAAAGATTAGGAATGGAGACTTAAGTGACATAGAAGAGATTGACTTCAATAAGTTCACTAAAGAGGAACAAAATAGAATAGAAGAATCAGTCTATGTAATGATGGAACAGTTCAAGTATACACCTCTTGAACTAGATGGACAATTTCCAAAGGAACTGTCTAAAATTGTAGAAGATAGATGATATTTCTGTTTGAAAATGGCGAAATAAATGAGGGAATCAACCCTAGCAAGTATACTGCCTGATTTGACAAAGGAACAAATAATTAAAGCAGTCAAAAGGCATAATAAAAGGTTCACACCAAATTATAGGGCATTCTCCATTTTACAAAATAAAATTGAAGAATTTGTACAAAGGACAACAAGATCATGGAAGAATTTGTATAAGAAAATTGAAGATGTCCTTGAAGAGGAATACAAAGAAGAAGCCACAGCTAAACTGGAAGAGAGAAGACAGATGTAGAGAAAAAGGTTGAAGAGGAGGAAGGAAAAGATGAAGACATGGGTATTGATGAGCAGCAAAGTGTGCAAGACACACAACTTCCACCTCCAAGTCCTCCTCACTCTACCATCACACCTGCAGAGATCATAAAGATTAAGGATTTTGTTGACACCTCAAGTCAAAACATCAATCCATTAATTGTAGAGGATCTCACTAAGATCCTTGACCAAACAACTCTTCAAGCACAATTGTGTACAAGTCCCATATTGGTCATTGTAGATGATCTCCAAAAGTCAGTAGATAAACTCAAAGAAGCCAAGGTGTCACCACAAGAACCAACTCAAATCACTCAAACTACTAGACTCCCATTTCTACCACCTCCATCACCACCAAGAATAGCCATGCAAGCTCATCAGGAGACAAGTGCAATAGTAGGGGAAGTCACAAGTACATTAGTACAAATAAAAAGTACACCCCCAACAACAGTGGCACCAGAAGAGGATAAACAAGAAACACAAGATAAGGAGGAGTCTACAATACAAACTTTGGTTGATTTGCCAAAAATAGGAACTCCTACCAAACCTGTTCAGCAGTCGAGTACTGACAAGTTGACCTTACAAGTTAGTACACCAAGCTCAAGTTCTATTAGGGTAGCCAGGACCATTCATTATGGTATTTCTGAGCTTGATGAAGAAATCCAAATACCCTATTATGATTCAAGCACTCTAACTAAGGAAAAGATGTATGAAATATAGAGTGCATTGGATAAAAGAAGGAGGCATGAGGCAATGAGGAAAGACTTCAAATACAAGTAGGAAATGAATGAGATCAAAGATATATTCATGGATACCTTCAACCTACAACCTCCAGATTCAAGCAGGCCAATCCTTGAGCAACTATCTAATATAGTTGACCAAATGAATAATGAAGACCATGATACAAATGTAAAACTAATGGAATGGTCAGAAAAGAAGTTTCTGGGTAAATTCAACCAAAAGATAGCTCGTAACATTATTTTGGGATAGGTTAAACTAGCTAAGAAATTGGATAATGTAAAGATTGTGTTAGGGAACATATTTTCCCTTTATAGCAAATTGTGTGATTTTTCCAAGTTCACACAAGAAATAAATCCAAAAATTTTGAACCTTGAGAGAAAACTTAAGCTCTCCAGCATGCAACTACCCTCAAATCCTACACAAAGTGAGAATCATTTTTCTCAAATGCTTCACACTCGGAGGGAATTAGCTACATTATCAGTAGAAGAGGCCACTATTAAAGAAAAGACGATGCAAATACAAGCCTCTATCACTCCCCATTTGGAAATCTTACACAAGGAGCAAATGTATGCAGAAATAGTCCTGAAGAAGGATTCAAATATTTCTACACATGAAGGACTTGTTGATCTAGCATCAAAGCTTGCAATCTAACACAAGTCATTGGATAATGTATTGAATAACTGGGATGGAGCTCTCCAAATTCTCCTTGAGGTAAATAAGACATTTTTGGCCAAGCATGGCATTACCCTTTAGAATCCTTTGACATAAGTGTCAAAAAGGGGGAGAAAATATTCAAAGGGGGAGATAATGTAGGAGATGATATATTAAAGGAGGAGAAATGCATATATTAAAATAAGGAGATAACAGGATCAGAAGGCAAGAACAGGTCAGAAACAGGTCAAAGAACAAAATACATCAGACACAATGGCACAAGACATCAGAATTCATGACATAATCAACTCAATTAAGTGTTTTTGACACTCATGTCAAAGGGGGAGATTGTTGATCAAATAAGTAAGATTGACAAATGAGTGTCAAAACACTTAACTATTTTCACTATATATGCCAAGTATACAATTGAAGCTGAGCTAGAACTGTAACACATGCCAAGTTACAGATAGTGCTGAGTAGACCAGAAGATAGTATGTGCTGAGCAAGTCACAGTAGGTGCCAAGCAGATGAAATCAATATGTGCCGAGTAACTCAGGATCCCATAGGAGCCGAGCATTGTGAAGTTAATAGGAGCTGAGTGATTCAGGAATCAGTAGAAGCTGAGAAATGCAGAAAACTAATAGGTGCCGAGTGACATAGTAATTCTACAAGAGCCAAGTAATGCAAGAATTCTATAGGAGCTGAGCAACCAGGAAACACAGTGGATGCCAATAAATCCAGAATAGATAGTGCTGAGCATCAGTATTACTTCATGTGCCGAGAAATCCAGGATCAACATGAAAGTTTGTGCAATCAAAAACAAAGATATAGAATGGTTATGCATGACTCATAATAGGATAAAAGAATAAGATCAAATCCTCCCAACCACCTGTGCGATCCTCATGCAGCCAATAGGAAAATTGGAGACTACATGTAGCTAATGGGTGAATTTTTAGGATTTGAGCAGGAACACTTGAATCAAGGATGCATAATGAACCACTAATATTTATAAGGGAGTCTTGATGACATTGAACAATGTGAGAGTAAGAGAGGAAAGAAGAAGTAAAGGTAGAGCCTATCATTAAGGTCATTGCAGAACATTTGAGATTTAGTGAAAGGACATCATTTACACATCTAGTTGATCAGAACAAAACAGGGAACACAATTAGCAGATAAGATCTAGCAGAGATTAGAGATAAAAGAGCAGATCAAGAGCTTGAGATCAGAATCAGAGATTGCATTAGATCAGGTGTATTATTCTAATACTCTCTCACAATTTTATTAGGAATTTGGAAATCCTATTGAGTTAGGTGGGTTTAATAGCCTTATGTAAATCCTTTAATAGGGTGGCATTCTAAGTTGAATGTTCTTAAGTCCTCTAACAAGGCACACTCCTAACAAGGTGTAGAAATCCTTTAACAGGGTCACATTTAACAGTGTGTTGTAGCCTTTAACATGGTAAACCATCAGAAGTGGTTGAAATCAATTGCTACAGTAATTTCATGGGTATCATCCCCGCCCCAATTTTACCTTCTTATTCCTAGAGGGTTTTTGGGTCATCAAAATCTCAAGTGTTATGTGGTGATGCATGTTTTCTTCTCATGATTGTTTAATGTTTTTATGCATGCATGTTAATTTCAGTTATATGTTATTAAGGATTTAAAATAGTAAAAAGGCTAGCATTTCTGATTCACCCCCCCTCTCAGAAGCACTCTTCCCATTAAGACATTCTGACAAGACCAATACAAAAGGGCTCTAAAGCTCAACCCAAAGTATGAGCATCCTCCTATGGTTCCAGAATTGGAGTGGAATGAAATCATTAAAGATGCAAAAGAGATAAGTCTAAGAGACAAAGGAATTAACCCACCACCCAACAAAAATAGGTATGTGGTAGTATTAATATAATTAAATTATGCACAAATTAGTCATCTTTATATTTATATAATCTAACATATTTCAAAGTTTACATATATAGCTTGTAGGACACATCAAAGGCTACACAAGCTAGGAAAGAGAAGGTTGGTCAACACCATCTTGGCTTTGGTGTATATATGAAAATTTACTCATGCCTTATAAGTAGCAGTAATTAAAATTTCATATCAATTATTTTAATATAAAATTACAAATAAGAAATACATTCAATATTGATAATATTATGCAAAATATATAGGGCATTGAATTTAATCTAGCACCCACTGAAGAGGACAAACAAATTGGCTTCAAGCAAGGCTATAAAGAAATGGTTCCTAGCCACCACATAGCTTCTAGTGGCCAAAGAGATGTAGAAGATTTTGGTGGGTTCAAACAAAGGTAAATAGACCTAATGAATAATAATAGAAATTGATAACTTCATGAGAAATAATCTATTTGATGTTAATTTTGAACAATGATAATAGTGCGTGCATGACATTTCATTACAACCTTCTAGTCTTGATATAGATCTTATTCATGATAATGAAGGCACATATCCTACACATGGAGAAGGCCTTGATGTGCATCACAATGATATAGGCACATATTCAATTTCTATTGAAAATTAATTATGTAATTATTAATAAAATATAACATCTTAAATTGCAATTGGTGTAACCTTTAAGTGATAATTTTTGAGTATGCAGAGCATGATGTTAATGTTGAGCATGTTGAGTTTGGGGCTAAACAAAATGTGATAGTAGATGATGTGGCACTACCAGGTAAAGAAAAATCCATGTTATGTTCTTTAGATGAATGAAATACTTATAAAATTTTGAAAAATGTTTAGAATTAACCCATTTATTTCTTATTGGAGGGGTGCATCAGTCTTGTCCTCAAAAAAAGAAGAGGAAAGATCATGTCATAAGATCATAACCACAAGAGCCATAGGAGAATTCTGAAGATAGTCATGATGTGCCTATTAGCCTTTATCTTAAAAAGGAAAAGAAAAAATGAATGTTCAAAACCTTGTTTGATGATGAATCTGTTGATGAATGTTTATTAATATTGCTTATTAATGAATTTTATGTCCTGTTATCGAATATTGTTATGTAACTATAATGATTGACATGTTCATGAATTATTGATGAATGTTTATATGTATTAATTAATGCATGTCATGTAATGAATGTTATGTGATTATAATGATTGAATGGTATGCTTCTACAATGAATGAATGGAATGTTTAGTTAGTTGTCAATGGGGAATTTAGAGTGATTATTGGGGGGGAGGCCAAATGAGCTTCCACCTTCACATGGTTGGCCTTGTTAAGTAGAGAATATGAAAGAATTCTCGAAACCAAGTGAAGGTCAAACTAAACCTATCAAAACTAAACAACAATATATGGTCCCATCAATTCTTCCCAAATTCCTTACTAACTTGACACTCGAATAAACCTTCACTAAATCATCATAACACATTCTAGATAGGACTAGATGGATCAAACTCATTTTCTGATTACAAAGGCTTTATGAAAAAAATTCTAATGGAAGCTTCGCTATTTCTATCATAGTCTAATTTGAATGTCATACTGTGACTGTGGCATAAAAATGACACTTGAAAGGATCCAAACCTTACCAACACACACTTAAAACAAAATAAATAACCTCAATTCACTTCAAGGTCAATCATAGTGTTTTGTTCCCAACCATATAGATCTGACCTTTAATGAATCAATATATTACTATGACTGTCACTGTCATGGTCAAGACAATATGATAATGTATTTTCTACACAAGGACTCAAAACAACTTAAAATCCATTTACATCTAATGTGAGGGTTCATATCATCAAACTTCATAGGATAATATGATACTATCATTTATTCCATGCTGATGTAGATGTGTCTAATTGAATCCTTTGGTCATCACCAAACTCCACCTAACACACTTTTCTCAACTTTATAAAAATAACCAATCTCACTACTTGAAGATAATATTATATTGTGAGATTGTATACATGCAAAGACATTTTAGGGGGAAGATGGCTTGGGAATATTCTTCCTTGGCATTGTGAACACTCCATCCTACTCATACCCTTCATCTAGTCATATATCTTCATTTTTATCATCCCATCTACACACATCTATAAACTCACCAAGTATGCAACCCAAAGACACTCGTCTATCTTGGTAACAATAACATATCCAATCTCCATTATTGGAGCATAAAAAACCTCCATGATCTTCTCATGACCCATCACCAACATCATTGCATCCTTTTCTCTAAGATTATTTCTTCTCCAAATTGTCACTTACCTCATGCCATTCCTTTTTGCATTGTAAGTATTCATTCACTATCAAGGTTACATCATTAGCCTCTATACCCTTCTCCTTACTCAAAGGACTCATCATTATCCTAAAAACCAATATCTCATCATACTCAAGCCTTGTAGGACTTGCTTCCTTGATGTCCTTAGTAGCACCTTTTTCTTCCACATCTGCTTCAACACCTTGAACCTCTTCAACACTAGGTTCTTCATCTTCTTTACCATTTATCACTACTTAAACATCTTGAACCAACTCATGTTAAAGTTGTTCATCCTTTTTATTCTTCAACCCCATCTTCCTCTCTATGGCATCAAGTCTCATTATCTATCTCTTTCTGCGTAGTATAGCTCTACCTCCTTTTCTCACACAATTTTTTCCTCTTCCCATCTTGCTCTCTTTTATTTTTTCCATTACTCAATGACCCCTTCAATTCTTTATATGCTTCAAGAATATTTCTTTCTAATTTTATCAAACTCATCTTTGTCTTTCCTAGACTTCCTCTTAATCTTCACCAACTTGCAATGATCTAATCCCTTGATCTGATACTACCATGATGCAAAGCATAGTGGTTCAAAATTTTTTTCCCATGTACAAGGACATATTCTTTAATTATTCAAGTGAGATAGAACTTCTCACATCCAACATATCCTCTTAAACCACTAAACTAATTGAATCAACACCAAGTACATTAACTAATCATCTAATCACTTAATGACTCTATTAAGACCTATTAATGGTTAAATTTGTACCTAAAATTTATATTTTGGATTAAATGTATATTTTCGATTAATTTGTTTCATCTATCTTGGTTTCAAGAAATGCAAAAGGAAGCCCTAGTTCAATATGCAATCTTAATTGATATGAATAGAACATCAAGTGGAGCTAAAAAATGTGACATGTTTTCATTTTTGATACATGTCATTAATGTAAACGTGTTGGATTTTTTCAACTCTAGCTATTATCCATGCATATGGAACACTGCTACACACACATTCTCGATTCAAAGTGATTGAATCTTATTTTGGACGGTAGAGAGAGAAACAAAAGACATATGGATGATTAAGTGGCTAAAAACAATGATTCTTCACTATTTACATTCTATCACTCATTTCCTTTTCTTTACAATGATTCTTCACTATTTGTATTCTTCAATTTCTACTATTATTTCCTTTGTTGAAATGTGACATGCCTTCATTTACTAAAATTGATCTCTGCTAATTGCAACCATATTGGTAGCATGTTATGTAGTGCCTACCCCTAGTTGAATTTTTGCATTATTGCCAAACTCTTTTAAGCTAGCTTTATGTTTGTATTTGATGATCAACAACATTTTTTTTTCCAGATTGTTTGGTATTATTTTATACTCATTGATTATATGATGAGTTACTTTGTAACTAGTAATTTCATGTTTGCATGATTATTCTTTGACAATGATGATGATATATAGTGATTCCAGTTATTTCATGATGATAGTTAGATGAATTATTTATAAGTGTTTTCTATAGATACATACCCCATACTTGCATGTGTGTGGTGTACCTGTTTGTTTTATTTTATGTATAATGTTTTTGATATGGTTGAGGGAGGGAGTCGTAGTCACTAGTTAGGATCTAAACGATGCACCACTTCCCTCTTGCATGTTTAGATTAGAATATGTGTATGTACATGCATAAATTTTATGCAGATTGTAGGTACCAGATATCAACTTTCCTAAATTGCCAGGATGAGCATACCCCATTGCAATATCTCAATGGTAAAATAAAGGAGATAATTCTTGAGTCCAAAGTCTAAACTTAAGCCAATTGTCCTAGAAAGTAGGACAAGTATATGAGTTGTCTACCCTTTCAAATTTGTCAAGTGATGTGAATTTGTGATCTTAACCCTTGAACTTGATCTCGTATTTTGTGCTTTATAATGGGTTTTCATTTTTTAGTGGGTCTTTGGTGATTTTCTATTATAATTAAATCGATTTAAAAGAATAATCAATGATTTAATTTAATGGAAATTTTATGAAAGAGATTAGATATTTAATTATATTGAAATTAATAAAATAAAATAATTAAATTTAAAGATTTAGTTAAAGTCTAATTTTGGGTGTAATAATATTTATTTAATTTAAGAATAATATATTTAGGAGTTCATTTTTAAATAAATGCTAAATATTATTATTACTTTACTTAATAAATATTTTTATCAAACATGTCTCGAGAATTAATTAATGAGAGAAAGAAATTCATTTGATAAAGATCTTTTAATTAATTGGCAAAAAAGGTTGTGCATGAAAATTAAGATATAATTAGATAATATAGGTAAAGGGCTTTTTGCATGATTGCACAATCAAAGCCCTAAATTTGGGGAAAAACTCTTTATTAGAAATTTATAGTTCATTTGAGAAAAAGGGAATTGTTTGCATGCTTCGTGCATTTTTTATCTATTGCCTCACTTTTCACCCTGTAATCATTTTGCAAAAGTGGAAAATTTTGTGTCACAGTTAAGCCTAAGTATGTTTGGGTCTAGTTTTAATTCCTCTTAGGTGAAAAGAGTCTCCATCAGATTTTTCAGCTTTCCCTTCTCTCACATTTTATGGCCGGGTGATTTTCCTTGATGTTGTAAGTTTACGGGTAGCTTAGTACCAAATTCGATGGGGATTCTTACAACATGCAAAATTTATTCACAAAGTTAGGCTTGTTTGTACCTTATCATGTTTTCGATGAAAGAAGGAAGCTTGCGGAAAATTGAGCATCACCTTCTCCTCGATGAGTTTTCTACCCATAAAGGTGATTTCCCACAAAGAGCAACAAATGAGGCTCATGAATTGATGTAAGAAGATAATGAACTATCTTATGGAAAATCCCTATTTTCACTATGATATGCTACCTTGGGAAACATTCAAGATTCATCATAGCGCTCATAATCATTTTAGGCAGAATGCTCAAAACTAACTTCTCCTTGGTAGGCTTTTGACCCATGAAATCTATTTTTCGTCAAAGGCAATTGTAAAGGAAAGAAATGAGAAAGTGGGCACCTTTTCCACTTTCCTAGTCCTCCCAAACCTTTCAAAACCCAAAGGAAATATTAACCCAAAAGAAAAAGTTTAAAGGAAAGCCTGGGCAAAAAAATGAGAATCGTCTTCTCCTTTGTGGGTTTTCAACCCATGAGGATGATTTTTCACATTCAAGAGAAAATGAACTTTGTTAGCAGATTGGGCCCACAAATTACACACAAAACATCTTAAGATGATAATGGAAAAAATCTAACCATTGCAAAAAAGGTATACCAAGCATAATTTAATTAGGCAGATATTTCCTTATGGGGTACTCTGTTCATAAGTCTCCAAAACTTAATGGCAAACAAAAAAGTAAGTATGAAAGAAAGGAAAGTTACTATTGGGCCCATGGAAATAGTGAAAAGACACCAAAATATCTGTTAGAGCTCCTACATTTACTGTTTCAACAAATTTATCCTTTAATTCATTCATTTAGTGCGAATCTTGAAGATCAATGGATGAATTGAGACTCCTATATAGATGGAAACATAATAATGATTCAAACTACCACTTTTTCTTAAATTTTTATTCTATTAAATTGCAAAATGCTTTCAAATAGTTTGTATTTGTGAATTCAATATCCTATTCTTCATCTAGATTCAAAATTTTAATTTACTTCATTCTCATACAGAATGACAACCAAGTTTTTGGGTTTGGATGGACTAAATGGAATCAAGTCCACATTGTAGAATTTCACAGATACTTCACTCCATTTTTATGATATGCAATACTTCCAAAGGAGGCTAAAGTCAGAGCCAATTCATCCCATAACTAAGAAGCCCCAAGGAAGTGGACTAGTAGAGGCAGTTGGTTTCCTAGTGGCAATCCAAGTTCCACAATTGATTTATGATTGCATAAATCACTACAATCTGGAAATAAAAAAAATTGTTACTTGATCATATAGTATTAATCTCCATTGATAGGCAAACTGTGGTGAGTTGCCTTCAAGTTCTAGAATGGGAGTAGTTAAGTAAGAGGAGCAATCTCTGAGTTCTCTACAAAGAAGATGGTTTAGAGGAAGGAAATTATGCAATCCTAGTTTTAAAATTTATAGAGTGCCAAAAGTAAGGTCCCAAAAACTCTATTTGATACTAATCTCAAGCCTGAGATTGTAGACATTCTGTTTCTCCTACATGAACTAAAAGGTGAGGTAGAAGCTCTAAATTTCATTTAACAATATTTCTTTTTGGTACAAGTTATTTATTCAGATACATAATATATTGATTGGGCTTATGAGGTAAGTGAAAATCTTTCCAATGCTCTCAGCGTCACAAAGTTCTACAACACTTTCTATAAGTCTTCCTTTTTGATTTACATGCTACCATCTCTATAGTTATGGCTAGGCCTTCCAAGAATAGAGAACTTTCTTGATGATGTGAAGTGTTATGAGTTCTATCCATGTTTGTAATTACAAAATAGTTATTCAGAGTATGTCAAAGCTAATGATGCATTCAAATGAGAATTTGCAGGGAACTCCAAGGATGCCTAGAGAGGAGATTTAGTCTAGAGGTAATGGTGACTATTAGTCAGTTCAGAAGCTATTTTATCAAGTTCTCATCTTTCTAACATTTGTGTCTTACAACTTTTGATGGATTCCCCTTGAAGCTGCCCAAGTATCTGAGCGACATGATCATGCTGATAGAGATCATGAGGCAGGTGGTCTAAGTGAATGTGATAAGTGGAAGCTTGAAGAAGAAGGGATATGAGTTCCCTATGAAAGTAGGAGCTTTCAGTTGTGAGTCCCAATCTAATGCAAAGAATATGCTCAAAGTGTTCGAGATGAAATACAAATTGGAGATGTATGAGGTCTTGAGACCTATGCTTGATCTAAATGGATATGCTAGGGATGTGTTGCAGATTGGGAGTGTGATCAAACACATTACCACTATTAAAGACTATTGGGTATATTGTAAAGATGAATTTGAAAATTGAGATCATGCTTTTTCTAGGTTCACAGTGGAGCAAATAAAAACATATAATATCAATCTTAATGTTGAAGCATTGGAGGATGATGGGAAATATATGTATAGTAATTAATATCTAACTAAGTTAAGAAACACTCCTATTAGTTTGGAGCCTTATGAGGATGTTGAGGAAGATTTAGACACTATGATGGCTTGAATCATCAAAAGAACTTGGAAGTGGGTTGAATGGATAGCCAAAAGAAGCCAGAGTAAGGGCACAACCACTCAAGCTTCTCCAAAAACTACAACCCCCTCTTCCTCCTAGAGTACTACACCAAGCATAACACTAGCTATCACTCAAGGACTGGCTCAACCCTCAAGAGGAGGTGACCTACCTCTAGAAAAGAGCATCCCCATAGCTAAGAGGTATCATGATGGCTCCCTCCTAGTTATTGGAACCAAAACTAATGTTGAGGAGAAGAAGACAAAGGATCGAAAGGATAGTGTTGTTACCTCAGTTCCTTCTCCTCATGTTACACCAGTTCCCTCTCCTCATGTTACACCAATCCCCTCTCCTAATCATAGCCCAGTTCTACTAGTAAGTGCTACACTTCTACAACCAAGTAGCTCCCCAGTACAAATAGTAGATTTAGGAGATGGAAAGAGCAATAGTAGTGAATCTACTAAATTTGATGAGGCAACAATGAGAACCTTAGAGGTGGAGAAAGGCCAGAGCTCTTCCAAAGCTCATTTCTTAGGCCCCAAAGAATCCCTTCTCTTGAACTATGATGACAATCACTCCAGTCAAGAAAAAGATGTTTAGCATAGACTCACTTCGGACAGCCTCCAAGGTGATAGGCATTGATTCCTGGTTAGAGGATACTTTTGAGAGAAAGACAAAAAGTAAAGATGAAAGTGTCCCTACCAAGTATACCTTATCCCTTGCAGTTTGTTTTGGATTTACATTAACCAAGGTGAAGAAGCTGAAAACCTTCTCTATACTTGGGCAAGATCTAGAAACAGGGCACCTAACAATGGAGATAGCCAAGTCCAACAAAGAAGGAAGAATTGAAGATATGACTACTAATGATTTTACTCTACCAGTGGACCTTGGAGAAGCTAAACATGACAAGAAGGTTGGATTGTGTAAGTCAACCAATGAAGTAATTGAGGGACAATTGGAAAACTTAAAGTTGTCAAAAGTTAGGATAAAGGCTAAGATAGAAGAGTTGAACAGATTCATTAGACAATTGGTCACTCCATTGGTGACTATCTCCAGAGTATCAGTAACAAGAAATCCTACTGCTGCCAAAGTTCAAGCCCTTCTCTCTCAACTTTAGGAAGATAGGAACTTTGGCCAAATTGGTAAAGACTAGATTGGGAAGCTCAAATTAGAGGGAGTCTCTATTATAGAACAAATTGGCAATGTTATCTTAAGATTAGAAACATAGACGGATAACATCTTAGCAAATAACAATACTTTGGCTGGAGAAAGAGCGAAGAGTGGTGATTGTATCTCTCTTCTAAAGATGATCATTGAAATGAAGGCTAAAGAAGTTGTTGAAGAAAAAATCTTGCCAAAGGGAGATGAACCTCTATTTGAATGGCTTCAGAGCTTGTAGTTCAACTCAGAGATGATCTTATTAGTAGAAAAAGGACTTAAGGAAATAAAGGATAAAGTGAAGAAGAGCCAAGATAGAGGATTTGAAATCATGAGGGGACTACATACAGATTCACATATTAGTGGCCAAGGGAAAGCATTCATTGGGACAAATGTCATGAAGGAGAATATCTCCAAATTCTTAGATAGTCTGACTAATGTATCTTCCAGTAATCAAAATAGAGTTGTGGAACTCTAGAAACTTAGCGGATGCATACATGTGGCCACTGAGGAATTGCCAAATCAATTGAATGCTATGAAGGAGTTGGCCAGGGAACATTCTAAGTGGCTCTTGAGATACACCAACATACACATGCCTAGGCATGAAGAGCTAATCCCAATCATAGTTGTCACTAAGGCCTATACAAAAAAAGTATAAAAGGGGAAGAAGACAAAGTGATTCACATTCCTCCCCCTTTTCACTTTCTTATGTAATTATTGCAATACGAAAAATTTATTTCTTTCCATTTGTCATTCTTTGAGTAGATGAACTGATTGAACTTCTATTGCAATGGTCATCATAGAATCCTATATGTATGAAATTGAAAGATTAATAAAAGGTTAGAAAATTTTTGGTGTGAAGTACTTGATGTTGCAAAGTCAATTGATTGTTATTTTGTATCAACTATTTTTTGTTCCATTTCTATTAGTTATTAGTTATGTGTTTTCTCTTTTGTCTGGATCGAAGCAAGGAAAGAACAAAGTTTCATTCCCTTGTTTTGAGGAAGTGAACGAATGTGATAAGTAGTGTCATTGCATGTTCGAAGAGGAATCCCTTAAATGTTTTTCCCTTTTAGTTAATTTCTTCTTCTTTGTAGTTCAGATCCTAGTTAATTCAATTCAGTATTAGTTATTATACCATTTTAAGTCATTAAGCTTTGTTAGTTCATAAGATGTGTGGGTTCATGAACTTAATCAATTATTCAGAAGTCTTTTTCTGCCTGAGTTAAATCCTGTGTAGGTCTAGCTCGGTTTTACCTCTTCTATTCTCAGGTCAAGAACATAGCCCCATATTAGTTTTAGGAATAAAACATAATTTATTGCAAATCCACCATTGGGAGCTGTACCTATTAATTCAAAGAAAGGCCAATCTATCTAGAAGTGGCTTTTCAACTACTTGTAATTAGATATTGTTCATAATTTGGGCATTCAAGAGTCATAATAAAAAATAAAAAAAAATCTATTTACAAATAGATTTTTGGCAACTCTGCTGGGGATAGGAATAGTCACTAGACTAACAAGCCTATATCATGAGGAAAAATGGTAGTACCTCATGAGAACATTTTTCCAGTGCTCCAACCTAACCTTGGTTTTCAAGATGACTAATAAGACATAATTTCACCCCTTAATACATTTGTTTGGAGACATAGGAGGAACGTTGAACATTACAAGAACACTAGCCGAGTATTGGAAAAGGAAGAAAGAAGAGATGAAGCTTTAGAAAGAGTTGTTCAAAGGACGGACATCTAAAGAGTAGAAAGAAAATTGAGATATGAAGCTCAAAGAAAAAACTAACCTAGCACCTTGGAACAAACAAGATTCCTCAAAAGTACCAAGGAATAGGGTAGGAAAAACTCTATTTTAGATAAACTTACAAAGCTTGGTTTTCCCATCCTAGAGATTCTGAAATGGAAAGGTGAAAAGAAAAGCTAAAGTAGACCACCTTCCCCTATTAGGAATCAAAGCACTTCACATACTACATGCCAGGTATTAGCCTTGCATGGAATCACAACTCCCCCAATTGTCAATTTCCTGCCATACCTTGCTAGAAAAATTATGGCTACTCCATGGGCTACAACAACAAGACCATTAGAAAATAATAGCTTATCATCCACTCCCAGCTAGTTTAAGGAAGAATTTTTTTAATTTTTTAGGTGATGCGTAGGTTACTATGGATGAACACATTAAGGCCTTCTTTGCAGCTACTCACATATTAGGAGTTGCACATGAGGATGTTGTCATAAGATTATTTGTGGAAACCTTGACAGAATGTGCAATAGACTGGTTCTGTCATCTGGATGATGGCTCGATCACTAATTGCAATACAATGAGAATGGCCTTTGAGACAAGATTTAAGACTGCAAAAGATGAACATGTCTTGTTAAGATAGTTGACATCTATTAAAAAGCAACCTACCATGAGTATGATGGATTTCATTGCTAATTTCAATAAGATTACTAGTAGAATTCCAATTGCTGACAGGCCCAAAGCTGATAATCTAAAAACCTTCTTCATAAGTGTGATGCCCCCATATATCAATTATAACTTGAGAAGGGCACATCCCAAAGATTTAGCAGATGCACAAAAGAAGACAATTAAATTTGAAGATAACTTGATTTTTGCAAGAAAATGGAAGTGAGAACTTCAAACTAAAGGATGTTCTAGTAACACCACATCATCTAATGAAATGATTCATAAAATGTCAAATGAGTTGGTAGCAATAAAAAGGAAATTACCTAGATTCAATAATTCCTTCCAGTGGAATTATAAAAAAATTGATAAGAAGAAACAATGACAGAAAATTTCCACAGCTTATAGGCTCACAACCCAGGTTGCCAATTGAAGCAGCACCAAAGAAAGGAAATATGTGTATCTTTCATTTGACAATAGATCATGATAGTGAAAGCTATCTAAAATGTACTTGTATGATGCAGTTATTATCCACCAACAAGGTGAACACTGTAACTCCTTGTTTAGAGTTAGATTTGTAATCAAATGGTGACTCTGAAAGTTTATTATTGGAATATGAGTTAGATTCAGAACCAAAGGATGAATGCTATGCAACTATTGATGGAACTTCATACATAGTATTGAATCGAGGTCAAAGGCAAAAGAATCAATCCTCCAGTCATGATCACAAGAATGATCCCAGTCCTTCAATGAGTAATGTTCATGTCGATCAAGGAGTATCCACATCTTAGACAAGTAAGGACAAAATGTCCTTTGATTTCATTCAATTCTATGAAGAATCAAAAATCCAAATTTCTCCCATAGATTATTTGAAGTCTCATCCCTCTGAGTTGAAAAGGTTGGTAGATCATTGTAAAAGGAATGTTACAGATTTAAATCACAATGTGATCATGGAAGAGCGGCATGAAACTTTGACATCAAATTTTTTTAATCAAGAGGATTCTACTATTCTAGCAACCTCTCCTGAGAAAGAACCTGACCCATTCTATATTTCACTATATATCAATGGATACAAACTAAGCAATTGCATAATAGATTCAAGTGCGTCAGACAATGTTATGCCTTATTCTATAGCTAAGGCATTGGGTCTCAACCTCACCAAGGTGCATGGAAGATGTTATTTTATGGATGCCAAATAGGTTTTTTTGCTTAGTCAAATTAAATATTCTCAAGTAGCCTTAGCTTCTCATCCAGAAAAGAAACTCTCATCGACCATTCTAGTGGCAGATATTCTACCAAGCTATGGGCTTCTCTTAAGTAGGAGTTTTTGCCAAGACCTAGGAGGAGAAATAAAACTAGACTAGTCCCAAGCAGTCATACCCATAGGGAATAAGAAAGTTAAATTGGAACCTAAAGAAAAGGAAAAATTTACTGTCTTAAAATTACATGACCCTAGAGCTCAGATCCTCTACCAAGAGCTAGAGTTCAACACTTACATGTTATTTACTAAAGACATTGTAAATGAGCAAGAAATTGAAGATTAAAAAATGAAAGCCTTAAGTGAAGAACAAGAGTCATCATCTATATAGACATTGGAGTTTCATGGAAGTTGTTCCTTTTTAGGATCTGGCATAGGTGTAGTGTTAATACCCCTTGAAGGAGAACCTGAACCCATGGTCTTCAAACTAGAGTTTGGCAATACAAATAACACAACAAAGTATGAAGCCCTACTTCTAGGGATAGTGGTTGCAAAAGAAAAAGGAATAAAGATCCTGAGAGCTCAATGTAATGCAAAGCTCATTATAAGACAAATTAAAGGGCAATACTCTGTGAAGAATCACAAGTTGAAGAATTATAGAAATAGAGTTTGGGATGAAATAGAAGGCCTAGATGCTTTTTCTATTGAAGTAGTGCCAAGGGAGATGATCACCAAAGCTAATTTCCTAGTAGTTTCTACTTCTCTACTGCTACCCCATCCAGAATTCAAAGACAAGAAGTACCAAATTGAAATTATGTATCGAGCCTCTATTCTAGATAATATAGAATCCTAACAAGTCTTTGAAGATGAAAAGAGCTTGTACTATTCCTAGAAAATGACAAATCTAGTTATGAACATGAACTTAAAGATGATAATCATGAAAACTTTGATGTTAAGAGGAAATGAAATCAAAATGATGAAGTTCAACTATGAGGTAATATCATTCCCCCATACTTTGTGTCTTTGGAAAAATTGTTTAATAGACACGATGCCTACATAAAACAAAAAATGATAGAAAAATATCCTACTATTGGTGAGTATGAAGGGGTGAATATTGGAGATACTCATGATCCCAAAATGATTAATATTGGGAAATTTTGTTTGCCTGAAGAGAAAAAAAGCTACAAAAAAACTCTTCATAGAATATCAGGATGTTTTTGCCTAGAGTTACAAGGATTTGAAAAGCTATCGAGGTGGGAAGATAAAACATCAGATTCCCCTTAAACCTGATGCAGTCACTTTCTGGCAGAAATAGATGAATTACAATCTTAAGATAGCAGATGCTATATTTCAGGAAGTTGACAAGATGCTAAAGGTAAATATCAGTTATCCCATCCATCACTCCACTTGGATAGTTAATATAGGATCAGTTAGAAAGAAAAATGGAGAAATAAGGATTTGTGTTGATTTTTGGAATTTGAACTAGGCATCACTGAAAGATAATTTTTCTCTCCAATATGTATTTCTTACTACAAACAGTAGATAGAGCCAAAATGATGTCCATGCTTGACAGATTCTTAGGTTATAATCAAGTTGAAGCGGAAGAAAAGGATCAGGATAAAACAATGTGATGCAGGAGCATCCAGAGGTATAATGGCAATCCTATGTCACCCAAAAAAATATACTTAGACTTAGTTTCTGTTTCATGTGTTTTCATTTTTGGATACCCATTTGGGTCAAATAAAGGTTCCAACTCTCATAGTTCCACTATCAGTGTGTTTGAAAATCCTGAAAAAATAGGAGCATGTAATTGGGACATCATTTTGGTAAACTAGAAGGTGTGAATTGGCCAAATGAATGTAATCGTGATTTAGAGCATTCCAAAAAAAGAATCAGGTCAATAGGCCCCACGGTTTGAAAGTTATTGCAGTTTTTCAAGTTTTGGAGACCTCCTAAGAATGCTTCAAAGTTAGGTTAGGGGCATTAAATGACCTCAAAAAGGGTCAAAAAATGGGGGGAAAAGCAAAGCTTGTCCATAGGGCTATAGAGCGCTTTGAGATCTTTCCATAAATGTAAACGATTTGTCAATCGGAGCTACGGTTCAAAAGTTATGCCTCCCAAAAGTTTGATTACCATTTCTGGATTCTTCTAGATTTGTGCCGACTTCTACCGCAGCTTCTAGAACCTTCTATTTGGTTGGTGGGTGCCTACTAGCACTTTCTAGAATGTACTCCTAGTCCTTAACCCTTCGGGGTCTATTTAAGGAGATTTCTGGCATTGTAAAAGGCAGGTCAGAGTGGAGTTTGAGAGGAGGTACTGAAAGGAGAAATTATCTCCAGATTTTTGCTATTGTAAGCCCTTAGGGCATGTTTTGAAGTTTATTTTCTCTGTACTGTTTGTACTAGCTTATTTTCTCAGTTAATATAATTTCCCTTTTTTCTATTATGTCCATTCTGTTCGTGGGTTGTGTCCCCATTACAATGTTCACCACCCCATGGGGTATGTTTGCATATCATAGAATGTCCTTTGGGCTCATTAATGCAGGCACTATGTTTCAAAGGTGTATGGGTAAAAAAAAAATTCTCTAAAGGATCAAATTATAGTTATATACTTGGATGATGTCACTGTGTTTTCAAAAAAGAGAAAAGATCACATAGAGGATTTGAGGAAAGTATTGCAAAGGTGTCGGGAACATGGAATTTCACTTAATCCCAAAAAATCCATTTTTTTCTGATAGAGGGAAAGCTCCTTGGCCATATAGTTTCTCAAGAGGGTATTAGAATTGATCTTGAATGAGTTGAAGCCATTCAAAGATTGAGCTTGCCATCAAATAAAATAGGAGCTAAATTGTTCTTCAGGCAGGTGAATTTCCTCAGAAGGTTTCTACCAGATTTTGCAAAGACCACTAAGTGTATTGTGGACATGATTAAGGGAAATTCAAACTTCAAATGGAATGAGGCAGTAAAACATACCTTTCAAAATATACAAACTGCTATTACTAATGCTCCAGTATTATGTCACCCAAATTATAAGCGAGATTTCATCATCTACTGTTATGCTTCTAAACACACTTTATCGACAATACTTGTGCAAGATAATAATGAAGGGATACAAGCCCCAATAGCTTTCATGAGCATACCCTTGAAAAATCATGAATTGAAATATTCACAAATTGAAAAACATGCTTTCGCAATAGTTAAAGCATTTAAATTTTTTTGATTTAACATCTTGCATTCACATTTTTTCATTTATGTCCCAGATGTAACAATAAAAAAGCGTGTTAACACAATAGGATGTAGGTTGTAATGTTAGAGGAACATGGATAGCAAAGACAAAAGAGTATGATATAGAAATTAAACTTGCCAAGGTAGTAAGGGGTAATGCCTTGTGCAAGGTGATTGCAAAAAACAAGATCACTAAAGAATCAAAAGAATTGGGATAAAGGCAACTAGTTTTGGCTATAGCTCTTCATGATCTATGGTTTGAAAATATTACTTATCTACTAACATATGGAGAATGTCTAGAGGGCCCAACTACAAGACAAAGGAGGGATCTTAAATTGAAAGTAGCTAAATATGTAATTTGGGATGGAAAATTGTTTAAAAAAGCCATAGATGGCACTTTCCTCAGATGTGTAGACATACTACAAAAAAAAAAGTTGTTAAAAACATTTCATGATGAAGCCTATGGAAGAAATTTTTCATCCCCAGTCACAACTTTTAAAATATTAAGATAGTGTTATTACTAGCCTAGAATGTTCAAGGATGCCTATTCCTGGGTGGAAAAATGTAAAAAAATGTAAGATGTTCACTGGGCGTCCTCAATTAGCCGCTCTACCATTAAGACCTATCATAATTGAGGGACCTTTTCAACAATGGGGTCTTGATTTTCATTGGTCTAATTAATCCAACATCCAATGCTGGTCACCAATATGTGATAACTATGACTAATTACTTCAATAAGTGGGTGAAAGCCAAAGCAACTAAGAAAACTACTTTTGAAGTAGGATGTGAATTCATTAACAAAAACATACTAGTTAGGTTTGGTGTTCCCATCAAATTAGTGATGGACAATGCAACCTATTTCTCTTCAATTGAGATTACCAATTTTTGCATTGAGCATGGAATCATAGTTAGTCATTTGTCTAATTATTTCCCACAAGGAAATGGTCAAGCTGAGTCTAGTAACAAGAATTTGATAAATATTGTCAAGAAATTAGTATCAGATAATCAAAAGACTTGGCACAAGAAAATTCATGAGGCACTATGGGTAGATAGAGTAACACCTAAGAGGGCAATTGGAATATCTCCTTTTGAATTATTCTATGGAACTAAGGCTAATCTCCCATTACCTTTGGAATTGGCTACGAAAAAACATAGAATAATGATTTAAGATGATATCTATAAAGATGGTTTAGAAAAGAGGATTTTGTACTTAAGCAAGTTTGAAGAGGAAAGAGAAGAAATTTTAGATCACGTCACAAAAAACTAGATGAGAGTAAAGAATTTGTTTGATAAGAAGGCAAGACCACAAAAATGCATGGTAGGAGACAATGCGTTACTCTGGGATAAGCGAAGTGCTCCAAAGGGTATGCATAAAATGTTTGATACCTTGTGGAAAGGTCCATTCATAATTCATCAGGTGTTTGAGAATAATTCTTTCAAATTGGCTTATCAAGATGGTGAAGTGCTACCTCTAACCTATAATGGTCAAGATCTGAAGCTTTATCAAATTTCAAACTGAGAACAAGTAACCCCTATATTGTATTATAGTTACGTTTAGTTCCTTTCCATGTTTTCCTAGCTAGTTTTCCTTCCTTGCCTTTGCTTCCCTATTTTTTCCCCTATTTTAGTTTTTTTGTGTTGCCACCTTTTATTTTTGTGAAACCAGAGATTTTGAGTTCCTTACTTGGGTATAGTCTACCCAAGTCCCTAGTCAAATCTAGCTGTTGCCCCACTTTTCACCCTATAACCATTTTGCAAAAGTGGAAAATTTTGTGTCTCAGTTAAGTCTAAGTATGTCTAGGTTTAGTTTTAGTTCCTATTAGGTGAAAAGAGTCTCCATCAAATTTTTCATCTTTCCCTTCTCTCACATTTTATGGTCGGGTGGTTTTCCTTAATGTTGTGAGTTTACGGGTAGCTTAGTACCTAATTCGATGGGGATTCTTACAACATGCAAAAGTTATTCATAAAGCTAGGTTTTTTTGCTCCTTATCATATTTTTGATGAAATAAGGAAGCTTGCAAAAAATTGAGCATCACCTTATCCTTGGCAAGTTTTCTACCCATGAATTCGATTTCCCACAAAGAGCAACAAATAAGGCTCATGGATCGATGTAAGAATATAATGAGCTATCTTATGGAAAATTTGTATTTTTACTATGATATGCTACCTTAGGAAATATTCAAGATTCATCATAGCACTCAGAATCATCTGAGGTGGAAAACTCGAAACTAACTTCTCGGCGGGGTTTTGACCCATGACATCTGTTTTCTGCCAAAGGCAATTGTAAAGGAAAGAAATGAGAAAGTGGGCATCTTTTCAACTTTCATAGTCCTTCTAAGCCTTTTGAACCCAAAGGAAATATTAACCCAAAATACAAAGTTTAAAGGAAAGCCTAGGTGTAAAAATGAGAATCATCTTGTCCTTGGTGGGTTTTCAACTCATGAGGACGATTTTCCAAATTCAAGAGAAAATCAAATTTGTTAGTGGATTGGGCCAACAAATTACATAGAGAACATCTTAAGATGATAATGGAAACAATCTAACCATTGTGGGAAAGGTATATTGAGTAGAATTTAATTAGGTAGATATTTCCTTATAAGGTACTCTATTCATAATTCTCCAAAATTTAATGGGAAATGGAAAACTAAGTATGAAAGAAAGAAAAGTTACTGTTGGGCCACCATAAATAGTGAAAAGACATTGAAATATCCATTAGATCTCTTATATTTACTGTTTCAATAGATTTATCATTTAATTCATTCATGTGGTGCGAATCCTAAAGATCAACGGATGAATTGAGACTCCTATATAGATGGAAACATAACAGTTATTCAAACTACCACTTTTTCTTGAACTATTATTATGTTAAATTGCACAATGCTTTCAAATAGTCTATATTTGTGAATTCAATATCCTATTCTTCATCTAGATTCAAAATTTCAATTTACTTCATTCTCAGATAGAATGACAACTAGGTTTGTGGCTTTTGATGGACTAAATGGAATCAAGTCCACATTATTGAATTTCACAGATACTTCACTCCATTTTTATGATATGCAAGACTTCCAAAGGAGATTGAATTCGGATCCGATTCATCCCATAACTGAGAAGCTCTGAGGAAGTGGACTAGTAGAGATAATTGGTTTCTTGGTGGTAGTCCAAGCTCTAGAATTGATTTATGAATGCATAAATCACTACAAATTGGATACCAGACAAATTATGTTACCTGATCAGACAATATTAATCTCCATTGATAGCCAAACTATGGTGAATTGCCTCTAAGTTCTAGAATAGGAGGAGTTATTGGACTTGATATTAGGAGAAGAAATCTCTGAGTTCTCCACAAAGAAGATGGTGTGGAGGAAGGAAATTATGCAATCCTGGTTTCAAAAGCCATGGAGTGCCAAGAGTAAGGTCAACAAAACTCCATTTGGTACTAATATCAAACCTAAGATTGTAGACATTCTGGTTCTCTTGCATAGATTGAAAGGTGAGGTAGAAGCTCTAGATTTTGTTGAACAATATTTCTTTTTGGTACAAGTTATTTGCTCAGGTACACAATATATTGATTGGGTTCATGAGGTAAGTGAAAATATTTCCAGTGCTTTTAGTGTCGCAAGGTTCTACAACACTTTCTATATGTCTTCCTTTCTAATTTACATGCTAGGATCTCTACAGTTATGGCTAGGCCTTCCAAGAATAGAGAACTTTCCTAATTATGTGAAGTGTTATGAGTTCTATCCATGTTTGCGATTGCAAAATAGTTACATGAAGTATGTCAAAGTTAATGATGCATTCACAATGAGAATTTGTAGGGAATTTCAAGGATGCCCAGAGAGGAGATTCAGTCTAGAGGAAATGGTGACTATTAGTCAGTTCGGAAGCTATTTTATCAAGTTCTCATCTTTCTAATATTTGTGTCTTGCAACTTTTGATGGATTCCCCTTGAAGTTGCCTAGGTATCTGAGCGACATGATTGTGATAATAGAGATCGTGAGGCAGGTGGTCTAGGTGAATGTGATAAGCAAAAGCTTGAAGAAGAAGGTATATGAGTTCCCTATGAAAGTAGGAGCTTTCAGTTGCAAGTCACAATCTAATGCAAAGAATATGCTCAAAGTGTTCGAGATGAAATACAAATTAGAGATGTATGAGGACTTGAGACCTATGTTTGATCCAAATGGATATGCTAGGGATGTGTTGTAGATTGGGAGTGTGATCAAACAGATTACCACTATTAAAGACTATTGGGTAGATTGTAAAGATGAATTTGAAATCCGAGATTGTGCTTTTACCAGGCTCAGAGTGGAGAAAATAAAAACATATAATATCAATCTTAATGTTGAACGATTGGAGGATGATGGGAAATATGTGTATAGTAATACATATCTGACTAAGTTAAGAAACACTCATATTAGTTTGGAGCCTTATGAGGATGCTAAGGAAGATTTAGACACTATGATGGCCTGAATCATCAAAAGAACTTGGAAGTGGGTCGAATGGATAGCCAAAAGAAGCTAGAGTAATGGCACAACCACTCAACCTTCTCCAACAACTAAAACTCCCTCTTCCTCCTAGAGTACTACACCAAGCATAACACTAGCTATCACTCAAGGACTGTCTCAACCCTCAGAAGGAGGTGACTAACCTCTAGACAAGAGCATCCCCATAGCTAAGAGGTGTCATGATGGCTCCCTCCCAGTTATTGGAACCCAAACTGATGTCGAGGAGAAGAAGATGGAGGAGCTAAAGGATAGTGTTCTTACCTCAGTTTCCTCTCCTCATGTTACACTAGTTCCCTCTCCTCGTGTTACACCAGTCCCCTCTCCTCATCATAGCCCAGTTCTTCCAGTAAGTGCTACACTTTTGCAATCAAGTGGCTCCCCAGTATAGATAGTAGATTTGGGAGATGTAAAGAGTAGTAGTAGTGAATCTATTGAATCTGATTAGGAAATGAAGAGAACCTCAAAGGTGGAGAAAGGCCAAAGCTCTTCCAATCTCATTTCTCAAGCCCCAAAAAATCCCTTCTCTTCAATTACGATGAAATTCACTCTAGTCAAGAAGAAAATATTTAGCATAGATTCACTTGGGATAGCCTCCAAGGTGATAGGCACAGATTCCTTGTTAGAGGATACTCTAGAGAGAAATAGAAAAAGGAAAGATGAAAGAACCACCACCAAGGATACCATATCCCTTGTAGTTCATTCTTGATCTACATTAACCAAGGTGAAGAAGAAGAAAACCTTGTCTATACTTTTGCAAGATTCAAAAACAGGGCATTGAACAATGGAGATAGCCAAGTCCAAAAAAGAAGGAAGAATTGAAGATATGACTACTGATGATTTTACTCTACACTTGGTGGACCTTGGAGAAGCTAGACATGACACCAAGGTTGGCTTGTGGAAGTCAACCAATGAAGTAATTGTGAGACAATTAGAAAACCTAAAGTTGTCAAAAGTTAGGATGAAGGCTAAGATAGAAGAGTTGAACTTATTCATCAGACAATTGTTCACTCCATTGGAAACTATCTCCAGAGTATTAGTAACAAGAAATCCTACTACTTCCAACTTTCAAGCCCTTTTCTCTCAACTTCAGGAAGATAGGCACTATGGCCAAATTGGTAATGTTATCTTAAGATTAGAAATAGAGAAGGATAACATCTTAGAAAATAGTAGTACATTGGTCAGAGAAAGAGCAAAGAGCGATGATTGTATCTCTCTTCTAAAGATGATCATTCAAATGAAGGAAAAGGAATCCGTTGAAGCAAAAATCTTGCCAAAGGGAGGCAAACCTCTATTCAAATGGCTTCAAAGCATGCAATTCAAGTCAGCGATGATCTTATTAGTAGAAAAAGAACTTAAGGAAACATAAGATAAAGTGAAGAAGAGCCAAGACAGAGGATTTGAACTCATGAGGGGACTGCATACAGATTTACATACTAGTTGCCAAGGGAAAGCACTCATGGGGATAAACATTATGAAGGAGAATTTCTCGAAATTCTAAGATAGTTTGACTGATGTATCTTCCAGTAATCAAAACAAAGTTGTGGAACTCTAGAAACTTAGCGGATGCATGCATGTGGCCACAAAGGAATTGCCAAGTCAATTAAATGCTATGAAGGAGTTGGCCAGGGAACATTCTAAGTGGCTCTTGAGATAAACGAACATACACATGCCTAGGCATGAAGAGCTAATCCCAATCATAGTTGTCGCTAAGGCCTATAGAAAAAAAGTAGAAAAGGGGAAGAAGACAAAGTGATTCACATTCCTCCCTCTTTTCATTTTCTTGTGTAATTATTACAATACGACAAACTGATTTCTTTCCATTTGTCATTCTTTAAGGAGATGAACTAATTGAACTTCTATTGTAAATTTCATCTCAGAATCCTGTATGTGTGAAATTGAAAGATTAATAAAAGGCCAGAGTGAATTGAATGGTATTTTGTATCAACTATTTTCTATTCCATTTCTGTTAGTTGTTAGTTATGTTTTTTCTCTTTTTTCTAGATTGAAGCAAGGAAAGAACAAAGTTTCATTCCCCTATTTCAAGGTAGCGAACGAATGTGATAAGTAGTGTCATTGCATGTTCAAAGAGGAATCCCTTAAAAAAATTTCCCTTTTGGTTAACTTCTTCTTCTTTGTAGTTCAAATCCTACTTAATTCAGTTTAGTATTAGTTGTTATGCTATTTTAAGTCATTAAGCTTTTCGAGCTCATAAAATGTGTGGGTTCATGAACTTAATCAATTCTTTAGAAGTCTTTTTCTGCCTGAGTTAGATCTTGTTTAGGTCTAGCTTAGTTTTACCTCTTCTGTTCTCAAGTCAAGAATACAACCCCATATTATTTTTAGTAATAAAACATAATTCATTGCAAATCCACCATAGGGAGTTGTACCTATTAATTTAGAGAAAAGCCAATCTATCCAGAAGTGGCTTTTCAATTGCTTGTAATAAGATATTGTTCATAATTTGGGTATTAAAGAGTCATAATAAAACGAAGAATAAATCTATTTTCAAACATCATCTTAGCATCAGATCTAGGTAGGATCTTGTGGGTTTATTTGTACAATGGTTTTTCATTCCTCAAATTCCTATCTTCTTTGCATATGGATAAATCTATATTTTGAGTTATAAGTTTGGGTTGAAACCCTTGTAAATTTTAAATTGATCTTCATTATGAGATTATTTGAATATGTGAACTGAGAATTTAGAAACCCTTGTTCTAATAATTTAATAGAATGGTATTTTAATCAGGTAGGGTTTTGGGAAAGAAATAATTTTTTAAAATAAAAAGTTTGATTAGTTATTTAGGTTTTCCCTATTTGATCTAATTCATAATTTTATATTAAAATTTTTTTAATAAAAATTACCATAGTAAAATATTTACTGTGATATTTTTTATCACATATAATATTTTATAAAAAAATTGAAACTGCATATTATTTGGGGTGGGTGGGTGGGCGACGAATTGTTTTATTTTTAATAAACAACAAGAAAAATTAAATTGATGCATGGGTGAGAGGTAGGACACACATACCACCTCCCCACCTCTCTTTTTTCCTCCTTGTCTTTTTCCCAGTGGTGCACAGGGACTGATGTAGTTGTCCTATTGACGCAGGACCTACTGTAGCCATGGCACAACCTTTTATGACGACCTTTGTATAGGCATGCCAACATGCCTTTAATAACACCATTAAATGTTTTATATATATATATATATATATATATATATATATATTTAATTTAATTTAATTCAATTTAATAAATGTTTTAAAAATATAGTTGTTTTAATTAATTAATGTAATTAATATAATTTGTTAATTATTATTAATTAATTTAATTAATATTAAATGTCATTTAATGAATTTAAATTAATTTTTATTATATTATTAATTAGTGACTATGTTTATTAATAATTATATTGTGTTGTTAATAAATTGATAATTATTATGGTTAGTAATTTAATAATTGTTATTTAAATTATTTTATAATATTTACTAGAGGCATTGTTATATTTAGACGTTAGCGGTAATTGTATAATCAAATTTAAAAGGAAGATGAGTTCAATTATATGGGACTATTATAAACTTTATCAACCAAAAACTTACAATGAAATGTAAACTTGATCGTTAATGTTAAACCAAAACAGTGTGTTTTCAAAACCAAACAAAACTATGAAACTACATGGTCAGTTGTATATTTTCTTGTGTGTTGGGTTTAGAGTTGACTTAGTTCTTTAACCAAATCAGGATTATTTATTAGAGGCTTGGGAAGTTTGTTCTGTCATGATGATGTTTTTATCTAATCTTATATACCTAACCATGGGATGTGTCCAAGTGTTTTCTATGATGAATTTGTTCAGATGTTTGTTAGTACTTTCCAATTCTTGTGTAGAACTGAGGTGGATGATGTGTCTTTTTTGATATAACCTTTGAGTCTTTGATTAGTTATCTCTGGATTGCTTTCCAATTGCTTGTATAGGACTGAGGTGATTATGAGTTATTATTTTTAGGTTATGTCATGGTTTTCAACATGTGTACTTGACTTTGGATCAGTCCTATTAGAATGATTGTATTGGTGAAATCTATAATTTTGATCAGTGACATTTTCGGTACTTTCTAGTTTCTTTTTTAAGAACTGATGTGTGATTTATGGTTGTATGGGACCTATTTATTTTACTAAGTTTAGGGTAGGTTATTTGTATTTCATGTTGGGAAGTAGCTTGCAATAGAGGCCAGAGCCCTAAAGAGGCCGCCTAGGTAACCCATTGTAGGTTATTTTAATAAGTGATAATATTTCATTAAATGAGAGTAAAATGAATTAATAAGAATCATTTTTTTTCGTCTCCCATGCCTCAAGTGCTAGTACAGGCTAGGATGGGAGTAGAGAGGGTGCTTGGTTGTGACCTTGCTTTCTTAGTATGCCTTGTCAATACGAAAGGATACTAGTGCTACATAGAGTCACTAGGGGGCTAGAGTCTAATCAGGTTGCCAGGGTAACCTTAGAGTTGGCTCATGTGGTGACACTTGCCCACTTACATAGTAGATTTCATGCATGTCATTGTTGCTTCTAGGTTTAGATGTCACTTGTGTCTTGGTACCCTGAGTTAGATTGTTGTCAGGTTTTCCTTGACCTAGATGTTGATTTTGACTTTTGGGATTGTTATCCTATTTGGGACTTGAGATTATCTCCTCAATGTAGTGGGAGTGGACCCTTTTTGGGTTACCACAAGGTTGGGTGGTAGTGCTTTTTGTATTGGTTTTAGTATTAATTAAACTTAAATGTGATTCAACATAATGGGACCCTTAAGAATTGCAATCTTTTTTATGGTATGTGCCTATGTGTACATTATTGCTTCTGCTATATTATTTCTATTATTGTTAAGTTATTATCTTTATAAAAAATTGTTTGGCAAACTTAGTGAAACTTTAGGTTAATTTCTTTTGGGTTCCCTGGCATGGTGCTACATGTTGATCTTAGTCTTCCTAAAGTTTTTGTCAATTTTGCAATGACTTTTCTTGTTTCTCACTCTAAATGCCTTCAAATGCCTATAAATGCATGCCAAAACATTGAAGAATCCTAATAAACATAAAAATGCATATTTTGGTCAAACCCTAATGTTGACCAATGTTGTCTGACCTAGATCTTGACCAACAATTATGATTAAGACATCATAATTGTTTGATGCTACGTATTAGTTAGGTAGATTGATGTAGAGTGCACACAACATAAACTTCTATAACCTTGGTCAATCTTCCAATATGTACAAATGTAGCATTGAGTGGAACAATGATCACTAAATATGAAACTCCACTATTAAATTAAACTTTCACTTTTCCTTTCATAGGTTTCCCTTTTACTCCCTGTGTTTGCCTCCCATGATAGTCACATAAGTGTCATGTTTGTCCTATGATGAATTTGTTCAGATGTTTGTTAGTACTTTCCAGTTCTTTTATAGAACTGAGGTGGATGATGTGTCTTTTTTGATATAACCTTTGAGTTTTTGATCAAATTTTTTTGTATTTTTTTCTAGTTGGTTGTATAGGACTTATTAGGTTATGTCATGTGATGTCATGGTTTTGTATATGTGTACTTAATTTTGGATCAATCCTGTTAGAATGATTGTATTGGTGAAATCTATGATTTTGA